>JAWWEE010000085.1:3038840-3081170 GCA_035221455.1 Xenops minutus
CCACTCTCACCGTGTGTGTGGAATTGATCTTCTAATATTGAAATACACACCAGCTTGATAAGCAGAGAACAAGAATTTACTGTATGAATGCTTATTCTCCAAGCACAAGGCACCTTTAGAAATCCTAAGGGGCCTGAAGAGTCCAGAAAAGGAGACAGCATTCAGGTAAAGCTGAAGGTAAAGCTCTGAGAACAAAACATCTGGCAAGGCTTCCAGGTATGTGAAAATAAGAGCTTTCACTGTCAGGCAAATCCTAGGTGAGAAGGAAAAAAATCTCTCACTATCTTTTCTTTCCTCCTTCCCCCAACTGAAGGATCTGGACTGCGCTACAGACCCCTTGGAATGACACAGAACCAGCCAGAAAAAGGCAGGGGTGGGGGGTCTCATGTGGTACCCTCATCACTGAGCAATCACAATTTCCCTTGAGCCCACCATACTCCGTGCATGCTTGGCACCCAGGGAACTAGCTTCTGACTTCTGTTTTGAGGATTTAAAGAAGGCAAAAGATAGGGTCTCATCAAATCACCAGCAGAGCTCAGAAATATCTTGCTGACTGCATGACTTCTTCATTTTCTACAACCAGCCACAGCTTCGGATTTCTCAAAAAAGTGTCTGAGGATTTTTCCATCTTCAACAGTTTAGAGGGATTTCCAAAAGCTACCTAAAAACCTGCCTTCTACAAATTCTTTTAATCTACAATGTATAGTGAATAGATTTTCAGATAGACGGTTTTTAAATTAAAAAGTAGGGAGTTTACTAGGACTAGTAAGTTTACTTCACTTCTTACTGATAATCACCTAGGTGGGTAAAACAATGGTTTCCCAGAGTTTGCAGTCTCCATCCTTGAAGGCTGTAAAGATTCAAGTAAATGAGCTGATCAACCTGGCCTGATCTCACATCTGACCCAGCCCTGAGTATGAGGTCAGATGAGAGATCTCCTAAAGTCTCTTGCAAACTAAATCAAGCTGTGTTCCCATTCTGGTTTATTACATGGGCTCAAAAAATGAAAAAGTCAAGAAAGAAAAAATATATATATTAAAGACCTTTGAATTAAATATTTTACTTCCCAAGTTCCAAAATTATGAAAGTTTGTGTTTATACCAATATTGATATATTCTTGGCCTGTTCTAACAGTTTTCCCTGGTTGCTTGTCATTTGCCATGGTTAGAGACAAGACATTGGACAGACAGATCTTTGATCTGACATAGTAGGGCTTTTCTGATGGCTGACATAAGGGAAAGTGAGGTATTGTTTATCCATCAGGCCAGACAATAATATGTTGTCAGAGGTTTCCATGGAAGCAGCACAGCGTAGTTCAGTGTCAAGCATGCTGCATAAATAATGCTTTCAGAACATTCAAGCTGCAGATTATTAGAAAGACAGAAGAAAGTTCACATCACAAATCATACTATATGGCAAGAGAGGTAACCAAAAGACAAACTGCTGCCTCAAGCCAACAAAATCACAAGGATTTCAAAATGTTAAGTGTAAGTTTACAGCGGCAAATAAATTCATCTCCTCAGTGTAGAGTACAAGAACAGAAAACAGCCTCAAAAAAGTTTAAGAGCATTCCAATTTAACAATTTCAAAGGTTTCATCTATTTAGTCTTTTAGTCTAGATCAAAATTCATGTTTGAAGCAATCACATTTACCTTCAGACTTCAGCAGGCGCTGCTGGATTCCTTGCAAATTCAGGGAGCTGCACCTCCTGCACACTAAACAGAGGTGGCCACCGGGCTCCCAAGGTGTTCCAGTGTAAAACCTCCAAAATGCATACAGCATTGACATCAGTACCTTTGCAAAAACTCCACACTTTCACCCCTATTGCTCCATGCTATTGCTCCATACTGTTGCTGATATAAACACAGCCAAAAATGCTGAACAGCTAAAATCAAAGCTCGTAAGGAAGAGGGTCCCCAGAATGAGATTCAATGATTAGTCCTTCTGGAGCAAATAGCTGAACCTCAAAAATCTGGGGGACTTGAAGAACAGTCTTGCAGGTTGCTTGCTGATTATGAGTGGCTCAGGAGCTGCTCCCCTGATGCACATGCTCCTCACTCTGCTGCAAATCTCTGTGTGGTCACCAACAGACTCCACAAGCAGGAGCCCTCTCTGCTGGTAGCCTGCAGGCAACTCTTCTTTACAAGGAGTGTGCTCATGATTCAAGGAACATCCCAGAAGCCACCCTATAATTGTCCTTTGTTGGCTTCCTCATACATATCTCTAAATGCACTATTTGAGGGAACGAAGTGAAGTAAGAGTAAAGAGTTGTGATTAATATTAATACAATCACTGTTAGTTTCACTCAAATCAGTAAATTGTAGATGCTGAATGTTTGGGAAAGTCCTCACCTTTCAATCTTCAATCACTTCTTCAACTGACTGTGTATTTATCAAACTCCACAATAAAAAGTAGAACAGATCTGGTAAACTCTGGCACCACTGGGGATTTGAAGGAGGAAAGCAGGAAGGGAAGAAGAGAGTCAGGGAAGTCAGGCCTTTTGCACATTCCTGGGAGCACTCAGATATGGTGGTGAGGAGCATCCTGGAGTGATCAGAAGAAGCCCAAAGCAAAGCTTGAGCCAGCTGATCCAGTAGACCCACAAAGAGTACCTTACACCTCTGCCCAAGACTGCCAACAAAAATGGAGCAAGACTGATCAACAGAGGATTACATGAACTGTTTAAGTCAACTTAATTTATCATTTATCATCAACTCAAAGGTCTTCTTTCAATGTCCATTAAGTCAGCAGTAGCTGGGGATGTTTACCACATCTGACATTACAGCAACCTCCATCATAAGTGAAGGTTTAATGTGTGAAACAGTAATCTTCAAATGTTTCAAGCAAGTACTCAGAGGTCAACAATTTCATTTCATCCTCATTTTACCATTCAGATTATTGCTCACTTGTATTAATATCACATGAAAAGCTACCCTGAGTGTGGAGTAAAACAGCAAAACAATAGCCAAAACATACAATTTAACATATAATTTTCTTTTTTTATTTTTTTTTACAGGAACAAAGTTAAATGCAAAAATAATCAATTTCCAGAGACTGAAATTAATTTCTTTTTCTAGGTCTATGACCATAAGCCTCCTATAAAGCAGAATGGCAAAATATCCTTTAAAAATACTAGCTAAAGCTGAATCTTGGGTGATTTATACTTACAGAAGCAATACAAACTGTATTACAGACCTCGGTGTGTCTGAACACATAATCACACCAGAAATGTAAATTCCTGAACCAAATCATAACAGGGACTTGAGCTTGAATTCTCAAATGATCAGGCTAGCAAGTACCCTTCACTGATCTCTAATGTGCTTGGGTTTTCAGGGATAATTGCAAAGCATCTTCATTTCATTCTGAAATGGAAGAACTGCTCTAAAATCCTTATTATTCTAAAAAACTGGAAATGTTGTCTAACAGTCAGTTTCTTTACCCAAAATAAATATCAGTGAAAGCTTGCTTTAAGGAGAGCTCTGCAGCATTAGGGATTCAGATGAAGAAGTTTAAGAGAAATATCATTGGTAGTGCAGAACTTTTTTTATGCTGTCATAAAGCCAGGAGAAGTCAATTAGGTCTAGTACTTCATTAATGATGTTCACAAATCACATTTATGGCAAGCCTCATATCTATTGCTCTGTTAGAATGTGCCATTTGGAAAAACTAGTTTTGACACCCTTATATGATGGCACTGCAGCTACTGCTGGGGTAATTAATTTTTACTTGTGCTCTGGAGAAACCAAGCAAAACTTTCTGAGACATTTGGCCAATTACACACTCTTTAGGGCAATGAAGCCTTTGCAGGAAGCTTGGCTTTATATTACCACTATGATCAAAGCTTTAATGAAATTGCTTCATGACAGAAGCCACTGGACTATTGAGAAAAAGCTACAGAAATAAATTAATGCACAATTTTGAATCTGCAAAAAGACATATCTTTCAGGTTTCTGACTTTTTATTAATGTGCTCCACCAAGCAGCCTCCCCTGTGTACAGTTCTAACAGATATTACAAGAACACCTTTTCCTTTTGATAAATGATAAAGGCTGTCTATGGGATCTTCATAATGGGAGTCTTGTATTCCCTTTGTTTTATTACAGTATTTCCAGAAGAAAGGTGTTACTCTGTTCTCATGGGGAAAACTTGGAAGATCTGGAGCTCCTTTATGGATGCACTGGCATAAAAATCTAGAGAGGAACCTGGGGAATTGCAGGTTGTTCTGCAGTTCTGATACAACACATCCCCACTAATATATGTGTCAGAGCATTGTAAAAAAAAATAGCAGTGAAGTTTAAACAGAGCAATAAAAACTGTAGTTTAGGAAGAGACAAAACTTTGAAGATCCTTACTGACTACAGGTCTGCTGTACACACAGCCCTGCACCAACGTGATCTCCTCATACACGTGTAGAGCCCGGACTCACAAAGTAGGGTGCTGAGCTTGCACAATTCCTTGGCTGCAACCTCCTCTGTGAAGTGTTTCTGAGTCACAGAAGATGTTAATGAGTTTCTTTGAAATGCAAGTAGAGGGAATGAGGTACCTGCAGCAGTCAGAGACACTGCAGCATCCTTCCCCAGAGACCAGTGAGTCCATGTGCCTCTCATGGTAAAGGCTAACCCAGCGCAGTGGGAGGTTACTGACTCTCTTACAGTAATTTGCACCACCCTGATGAAGCCAATACACAAATCCAGCTGGTGAGACACCCTGAGCTACACACCACAGGTCAATTCCCCAGGCAGGGCAAACCAGCCATGTTGAAGGCCTATAGGCACTGAATAATTCAGGGAAAAGGGAGAGCAGGAAGATAGAGGAAGGCTGGGGGGACAAAACTGACAGGGAGGATAAGGAAATTCTCTAATACAAAGTACGTCTTCACTGATGCTTTTAACTCTGCTTTTCCTGAATTCATCCTTAAATATTTTTAGATCCCCATAGACAAAATACAAGGGTAAAACCTTTCTGAAACATTTCCTCAGCAGTATAGTGAAGAACCAGGCACCAGTGCAAAGCCTTCACCTGAATTAAGTCTCCTGAACCTGTACTGAGCAACACAGTTATCTTTGAAGGCATTCAGGTGTGGTATAACTCAGAAAACATGCCAGTGTCTATACAAAGAGACCCAAAGGCACCTTACTGCACTGTCTGACTTTCCTGAGGTCCTGACTGGAACGCTGGACAGGCAAGTTCCTGATCCGGATCTTGATATGGATCTGCATTTTGGTGATAGCAAAAGCCACCTTGCCTGACTGCCAGCACAGATAACAAGTGGAGGAATTTATCATCTTACTGACTGTAACGCCATGATAATTACATATGAAAGCAAAAATAAACCACAGCTCTTGGTTCTCTAACACTGATTAAAGACTTCTATTTTTTTTTCTGTTTCATGCAATATTCAAAATATCCATATCCTCTTTCAGGGTTATGTTATTCTTATATTTGATTGATTTGTCTATACCAAGCAGGCTACAAAATGGTGTATGTGAAGATTTTAAAATATTCCTGTTTTGAAATATTATTTTACTGTAACCTACTTAAAGAAATACTTACACATAAGTTCATATTTACTTGTTTCTGTAATGCTTTCCATTTTCAGGCCAGGAGAGGAATGCAAGACAGAAAAGGGAATGCGGGATGGTGCAGAAGTGGTTGGCAGTGGCAACTGCTGGGGTCTGGCAAGAGCATCTCATCAGGATATCAACACTTTTTACAGAGTAGAAATAAGGAATCAGAAATGCATTCCTCATGAAGAATTGTGTTGAAAGATAAAAAGGCTGATTCCTCTACAGCTCAGTGACACAGTGGCCCAGGGATCAGAAAAGAGCTTTTGAAGTCTAGACAGGAGCTCTTATCCCTGCTCTGCCACTCTTGGGTGACCCCAGTGAAGTGTCAGTCTGCTAATCTTCAGCCAGGCAAGCCTTCTGCAGTATTTACTGTTAAATACCTGCAGGCAAAAAGAGCACAACAGCTGAAGAGCACAACATAGCAATAAGTGCCAAATCAAACCCTGCAGGGTTCGCATAGGTTCATCTCTCAGCTGGTTTGCAGAGACGAGTCTTTCCCACACCAGAGGAGAGGTGGAACATGGAGCAAGACTCAGCAACACATATAGCACAGCCTGAGGGATGCTTATCTTATTAGCCATGAGTTTTAGCCAAATGAGCCCCATTTCCACAAGGCGCATCTGCTGGAACAGCACAAACTGCTACAGTAGACAAGCAGGGCCACACACTGTGTTTCAGAGAAGCTGCTGCAGTGCTTGAGCTTCCTGGAAGACTCATAAAAACTACTATCCAGATACAGAAAATAATATTGTTTAATGGAGCAAAAGGTTATCAGTGGTCCTCAGTGTGCAGCTGATAGAGAGCATGGTTTGTTGCAGGTCAAAGAGATGCCCCTGAGAGTGGACCACTGAGGTTTGGTGCAGAAGGGCTGCTTCACTCCTCTTTTCCGAGATTCCCCATCACAGAGGTCACTTCAGGCTCACCAGCTCCATGGTACCTGCTGCCACTGAGAGAGTAAGAAATCCCTTCTCTTTCTGCAGCTGAATCCACTCCTAATGGTAATGAGGCACTCAGAAAGAAAGCATTTACTTAGACAAACATCATCATCTGTCTAAGCCATGGCAATAATAAAACTTCTGTTGCCAGAATTCACTTACATTGAGCGATGACTCTTAACTAAATGCATTTTTCCTACGAATTCCCCTGCTACATTAACTTTTATGGATAGCAAATAGCTGTCCCATCTCTAAGGAAACCCATATTAATCTTACAAACCTGCAGGACAGGAGAGAGGCAACTACTGCTGCCTTCGACACATTCCATGGCCTCATTTCTGTGGACTTTGCAGCTCCTGTACACAATGCCACAAAACGCCCTCAGGGCAGACAGACACTCACTTTCCATTGGTGGTGATGCTCGTCTAGTCAAAGTCACAGAGTCTGACAGGCAAACAAGCCAAGGCACTAGCTCCAGGTTGTGTGAAGCAGGCTGTCAAATCAACAAGCTGATGACACACGCTTAATGATGGCAGTTTAAATGACAGCCTTCTCAATTATTTTCAATTAGGACTGTAAAACAAAAAAGTAAAAGGGAAATCCAGCCAATGCATTTATTGTTCTTTTTATGAGACCAGGGGTGATGCACGGCATGGGGAAACAAGCCACGGCATGTCTTCTAGCTGGTCAGGCTGTCTGGGATGGCTGAAATGACCAAGTGGTTAAAGGAGGAGCTGCCTCTAGTCCCTGGGACTGTGTGGCAGCTGCGGGTTTGCAAAGAAGGAACCCAGCCACAGGCTCCACTTCAGTGTGCGTGAACTAATGGGTAGGTACTAAGGAGCTGCATAATTGTCCTTCTAACCCCAATACCCACTCAGTACAAGTCTGAGGAACCATCAAGGGGCAAGGAAGCCCTGATGACAAAAAATGAATTTAAAAATACCCTGTAGGGGGTAAAGTAAAAAGGTCTGGACACTTTACCTTTACTTGGAAATTCATATTTTACCACATTTCTAAGACTTTTCCTACCGATAAGAAATGTGATTTTTTTTGCAGCCAGTTCTACGGAATTAATGAAAACCTTCAACTTCTCAGGACCCTGGGGTCCCCTGAGGGGCAATCGTCCCAATTAAAGTGTTCTTGATTGCTTGTCATTAGGCTTTTAGAGTGTGAAAAAGCATTGCAGAGAAATCACAGTTCAGCCACCTAGCTAATCCAGTGGAACATTTTTATTGTTGCATCTGAGTGAGGAAGCCATAAAACTGAGAGAGAGAAACTGTGCTGAATCTTTCCAGCCCTTTGAGCAAGTACCCCCCAAAGATTTTGCACGATTTCCCCTCTCTCAGCTGTAATTTCAATAGCCCAAAACCTATGGCTTGTGTAGGAGTTTGTTATGTGCTTTATTCTCTCATAACTTACACTTGAGGCCTGGTAGTGCAGAAAGTGTTGGCGAATTAAAGGCTTGAGGCACACCAGGGAAACTCTTCCAATAATCCCAGGGTGAATCACGAGCTGAACAAAATTATTAATGGAGATAATAATTGTGAAGATGAGGCATATACTCTCTGCCTTTATCCCCTCTGTCTGCAGAGCCTGCACACACAGACCTTTGTCTCTGCCCAAGGGCTGCCTTGAGCATTCGTTAGTGCGGATGTGATCATCAAACAGGCTCACAGGAATCTGTAGCACAACCTTCCCATTAAAAATCACAAATCATTTTGATCCCCCTGTTATGTGAGCACTGGCCGAGCCTCAGATGAGACTGGCTCTCTCAGTTGAGGTCAAACAGGTGTAGAGGGCAAAATAGGAGTCATTTGGAAGAATGAATGGGTATGTTCCAGGTTACTGAGAAGGTGCAAGAGAGCTGGAGAGTGACTGTTTACGAGGTCACGTAGGGATAGGACAAGGGGAAATGGCTTTAAATTGAATGAATGTAGGTTTAGATTAGATGTTAGATTAGAGGTAGGTGTGAAGATGGTTAGACACTGGCACAGGTTGCCAGAGAAGTGGTGGATGCCCCAACCCTGAAAGTGTTCAAGGTCAGGGTGGATGGGGCCTTAAGCAACCTGGTCTAGTGGAAGGTGTCCATGGCAGGTGAGTTAGTCCTGTATGATCTTCAGTGTTTCTTCCAACCCAAACCATTCTGTGATTGTGGGATTGTGTGATTGTATGATTCCATAATATACGCTACTATCCACTGAAACAATAAGGGTAGGGTGTAAAAGCGTGCTCCAAAAGCAAGGCTAGCCAGGCTGCTTGAGGATCCACGCTGCAGGGAACTTCAGGACAGGGAACTTTCACCACACTGTTCCAGCTGCAAGTCCCTCCTGCCATTCCCAGTAATCAAAACTGATCAGAATAAAGTCCTTCTAGATGTTACTGGAGCACTGTGAGTGGACTATATGGAAACATCTGTTTACTGTAGAGGGAGTAATCCTGAAACACTGTGAGGAGCCATATCAGGTTCCTACTACTTGTCTCTTACAAGGACCACTCCACTGACTGGATGAAAGCCAGAAAGAGAGCCAGAGGATTAATTATTTCTGTTCTTCTCTCAGTAATTACTGAACATCCATATTGCATAATGTCTGTCCCTAAGATTTCGAAAAATAAACAACTTGCAGTAAGGCTTATAAGGCAAAGTTAAAAACCTTACATAAAGTATCTTGACTCATTTGGATGCCTCAGCATGGGAATAGACTCCAGACAAGAATGTCTGTATTTCCTTTCCAGTCACTTGGGTGAACAGGGATGAAAAAGAAGTCACCAACAACCCCAGACACACTCCATGTTACACCTACGACACTGAGCGCAGCCAGGATCACTGTGTACAGCTCCTACTTCCAAAGATCAAAATGCCTAAATTGCAGTAGTCCCAACTGTCCAACGACGCAACCCTATGCTGAAAGATGACTTCTTTGTGCAGCATGGAGCCAGGAAAAGAACACTCTCGTTTCCCCTTTCTTCAGTTCTTCAGCCCCAGCAGACAAAGGGCAACAAAGGCAACTTCTGCTCCTTGCCTGGGCAAAAACAATGGTTGGAATGATTCTAAGTGATCCTAACCAGAGTTAACCATTTCTGAATTGGTTTTTTGAGTTTTGTTTCCATTTTTACTCAGCATTTAAACTAAGCATGGCACCCTGCAATCCCCAGTGAGTCATATTTACCCACCTGGACACCATGCAAACACTTTTTTCCAAAAGTAAACCTCAGAATGCCATGAAGATATTCACTTGTATCTTTATATATGTTCCCAATATCATGCATTTAGGAGCATTCAAGTACAAAGTGACCATTAAAATTCAGCTAGAGCTATCAAAATAGAAGTCATATCATGGAGCTCAAAACCCTACCAGACTGTGCACTGAGCTCCTTAAGCACACAGTTCACCCACTAGCTGGTGAAGGAGCCTTCTCCCAAAACTAGCCTGGACTCTCAGGGTGTATTTAAAATAATCAACAATATGAACCAAGGAGCAGTGTGTCTACTGAGGCCACCAGGTGAGGTATTGATCAGGTGCATGCAACTCAATTCTGTAATCTGATGCAAGCTGGACACTGGGAATGAATGATGATCTATGACAAACACCACCAGATCATGCTTAAATGTTATGCTAGTAGACAAGGCCAAAACCTTGCCAGTGGTTATACTAATAATTCAACAGTGTGCACAACAAGGTTTCAGCATTTAGGCCTCTGGCAAGGTTAATTTTATTTTTTTTCTAGTGTAAACACAGCCTCTGAGCTCCTTGACATGGCATTTCAAATCTAGCATCTGCCTTTAAAATTGCACTTGGGACACAACAAACTTTTGTAATAGTGCAGGCTTAGTGAGGACTGGCTGGAAAGTAGTTTTGCAGAAAAGTAGTTGGGGGTCCTGGTTGACAAAAACATGAGTCAGCAATGGGTCATTGCAGCAAAAAAGTTCAACAGTCTCCTGGCCAGATTGAAAAGGGTGATCCTTCCCCTCTATTCAGCATTCATGAGATCATTTCTGGATTATTATGACTGGATTTGTACAAGAAATAATAAACTGGAGCAAGTCCGGTGAAGGGATGGAGCTCTTGCCCTGTAAGGGAATTGGGTTCATTCTTGTTGGAGAATAGAAGGCTCAGAGGGATGTCATTGCCCTTTGAAAGAAATACTTACTAGGAGGATGGGGAGAAACCAGAGGCCAGCACTTCTTAGAGGCTGAGGCTGACAGCAACAGCGTTAGGGGTTAACAGTCATGAGCTGCAATGAAGGGAATTCCAATTGGATGTCAGGAAAATATTTCAGTCATGAAGGTGGTCAATTATCAGCCCAGGCTGCACAAAGAGGTTGTGGAATCTCTGTGCTAGGAGATATTTACAACTTGACTGGACAAGATCTGGCTGTGAGAAGGGGTTTGGACTAGAGTAGGTACCTCCCAGCCTGTATCATTTCACTGCTCTATGATTCTGTGATAAACTTTAAAACTACGATGAAGAAAACTGCTTTTAATCTAAATATAGCTGTATTAATCTAAGTACAGTTAATCATCTTTGATGAAGTATTTGCTGAGTTGAAGATATAACCAGATTTTTTTCATCCTTTCAGATTCCTTACACCATTTCATATAGGAACAAACGATTTCAATTACATGCTCTTTTCCTTTCTGTGCATCTGAAAAAAATCTTGACTGTACAGTTGGCTTCCAAACAGTAGATCTAAGAATCAAGCCCTCAATTAAGACTGCAGAATTTGGGTTGTTTAATTATTTTGGCTATATTTGCCTTGCTTCACAGACCATGTACAATTACTTTAAGGAAAATAAAAGATGTTACCCAGAAATAGTGCATGACACTTTCTAGTCACTTCTACTGGAAAGCACAACAGTAAAAAGCAGTAATAGAGGTGGAAAGTCATACAGATGAAGCATCACTGCTTCACTACATTTTAATTTCTGCAAAGGTAACATGAAGAGACCCAACTTGGTGAAACAGAACTATGCAGTCAGCTGTTCAGATTCACACTTCTGAGGTACCCCCTCAAATCCCTGAAACTCTCAGGAACTGCTACATGAGTCTTTCTCCCCATTCTGTGAAGGCCCCAACTGGAAGGTTTTCACAAGCTCTTCTGAAAATGGTCATCCATGGCTAACCCATCAACATTTATGAACGAGTTTATTCAGTATATATTACAATATCTACATAAGGTATATGACAGTACTATGGGAAAGGGGTGAATTTGAAGCGGTCATCAGCTCCTCTAGCTTTCAGGCAAGCTCAGTCAGCCTTAGACCATCTCTGACAGACTAGATCTTTCTTAAAAACTGACAGTGACTGGAACCACACAGATTCCCAAGACAATCTGTTCCAGTGCTAAAATATCTTTATAAAGTTACTACTAATATCTAACCTAAATCTCCCTTGCTACAAACTAAGCTGCTACTTCTCACCTTTCTCTCCAGGAGCATGGAGAACGATTGATCACGTTGCAAACTCCAGCTCTGTTCACTTTTCTTTCTCTTTTCTAGATGATTCCTCCAGCTTTTTCTCATAGGTCACGTTTCTCCCTGTTGAGGCCTTTTCAAGTTATTCTGCATTTCCTTAAAATATGACATCCAAAACAGTACTCCAACACAGATTTTGTAAATGTGAGGTAAAATAAATTAGTTAACGTCATGTTTCACTTACAACAAGACTGTCAATGCATTCAGGAGAAAGGTTAAGTACTTTCTAAGCCAACATTGTATTGTCAACCCATCTTCAGAGGCACCACCACCAGATCTTTGCACAGCATTGTGCACTTAATACTTTCCCCCATGTTACACTGGATTTTTGTTTCTTAATACAAAGCCTTCAGATTGGTCTTTATTAAATCCCATTTTTGTGGTTTTAAATCACCTGTATATTGTTTTAACCAGATTCATTACAGTTTTAAGCCCTTCTTCCAAAATTCTTGAAGTTCCTGTCAGATTGTTGTTCTAATAGATATATATCCTTTTTTCTTATATTCCTTATTGTCTGCACTGTATTTCATGCTGTTCTCTTATTTTGATCATAATAATTGCAATATTTATCATCAGAAATACTTGGTGCAAATTTTTGTATCATTCTTTGACTCTTGGATCTTTAGGAAGTTCTCCTACAGTCACAAGTTCCTTGTTACATATCCTTCTTTCTCCCCATCTTCAAAGTTAATTGGTGAGCTGATTCATTATTTTCTTTCCCTTAGGATTAGGAACTAAAAGTTTTGGAGATAGCTTCCCCCAGATCCTTTCTTATTTTAATTCCTGCTGTATTAATAATTCTGTCCACTTCCATCAAAACAAATGCATGAAAATTTGTTTCAGCAGATTCCCAAATCCATAGCTGGGTAGTACGTGTCCAGCCAGGCTGCTTTTTTTCAGAGGACTTTCATTCTCTGGCTCTCACCATTACCAGTCTTGCTCATTGAGTGCTCCTCATGTTGTTAAAAACACTCCACATACTTCCTGACCTGATTCAACCATTTCTAGAGTTTATGCATTCACTATTATTCCTTTCATCCGGATGTTTTCAAAAATCCTATCATCACTTCCTGGACATTCAAATAAGCATGGACATGACTCCTTTTTCTTTTATTTTATAACTATGATGTAAATCACAGATTTTAAAGGCTGCATCTCATGTTTGTATTTATATAAGTAAACACACATATACAGAAAGGTAATTCTACCTCACTCATAAGAGCTAACAAAATGACAACCAGACAGTGAAGCAGTTCTTAAAAAACATTTCCAGCAAACTATGCCCTCTTCCTAGGCTCTATCTCCTTCTCCTGCTCTGGCCTATCTAGTCATGATCCTTAGTGAGAGAAAAATTATTATTCTGGCTGCAAAACTATTTATCATACAGCCCAACAATACTCTTTTTACAGTCTGTATGTAATTTCTGCTTTAAAGTGGAACACACTTTTCACAGCAGCATTCATATACAGATATGGATTATAGTTTCAATAAACTTTATACTATTTTATATTTTAACTATACAGTCACACACAAACAAAATTAGTACAATTTTTCTTCACTGTAACAGTGCTAAATATGTATAAATCACTGGTAACACTAGAGAAGGGAGGGCTGTCTCATGTTTAGTGTATGTCATTACTTCTGAAGGAAGTTCAATGAGCTCTACTGGGCTTTCTTGTGAAGTAAGTTACTTCTGCATGTGAACAAAGGTACTACAGCCTCTCCAGAACAGAAAGAGTAATCAGCTTGGACAGAGCTTTTATCCAAGGAATATCAGATTGGTTATCCTACGTTAATTAACTCTCAAGGTGTTCCTGTGCAGTACATTGTTGTAGTTATTCACAAATAGAATAAACTTTGCTAATTTACAACAACGTAACTGAAGTAATTAACATAACCTATATGCAAAAATCATGAATACACTCATTCAAAGACTCTCTGCTTTCAAATCAAGATAGTCACACATTTATGGATTTATTTTTAGTTAAGAGACAACATTAATTAAAAATGTTTGCTGAAGACGTGACTCTGCCACTCCATCTCAAGGTATGAGTAAACCCACAGCCAGAGCTCTTACTTCTGCATTTGAAGAGTATTCTCCCGTCCTGCAGAGGAGACACATGTGATCCTTGCAGGGAAAGGAGGCTGTGCACCCCAGCTCTGCTGGAGCTGCAGCCAACACATGTGCTCATGCCTCTGTAGGCACTAGCATGTGTTTTCCATGCTTCCATGCTGCCAAGGCACTGGGAACATCCCAGCATCAGAGGACATGGGGACTTGGGATGTGTCCTGGCTGCCCATGGTTCTGAGAATCCAATTACTCCACTGGGTTAATAGCAAAATCCATGGCCACTTGAAACTCAAGTGGTCCAGCAGTGCCTACATGGACATAATGAAACAGAAGCCCTAAATAATGCTATTTTTGTTTGAAGCATAAATTATGAGCTCCTAAGGAAGCTTGTCTTTACAACCAAAGCTATCTAATAACTGCTGACAGTCTCACATGATGTATAACTTTATTTTGACATCTAGAGGACTATTTTCAATTATTTCTTCCTGGACAATTATGCTTATTCTAGCCCCATAATGCATTGTGTCAGTCATCTCTGGACATAAAACACTTTAATAGTGTCCAGTAAGCTATTTTCTTCCACACAAAATATCTTTGGACCTATAATTACTTTTCCTAAAACTTCAGTACCATAATTTAGCAGTCCCCTTCATGATGTTAGGTCTGCGTTTGTACAAAATATTTTTTTTAAAAGCTGTATATATGCTTTATCTCTAAAGCTTCAATTTATTGCTTGTCTACACAAAGTGTCCAAAACTTGTTCAAAGCACTGTGTCACAAGGCAAGAATTAAGCTAGTGTAACACCTTGACAAGGCCATTTCACAACTGGCAGCAATACAGAACTAGCTTGGGTTTGAAATTAGTTAACTTCACCACAGAACTTTCCTTATACTAGGTTAATAATCTCGCCATTTATTATCCCACTTTCATCCAAATGCCAAAATACTTCAAAGCGTTTTAGAAAAGGAAAACCTGCTGGCTAGGGCTGTGCCAGAATTGTCAGCTCTGCTCCAGATTCCTTTTATAAAGTCCAGCAGATGACCAGGTTCCTCCAGGACCACAATAACAACATGGGGTTTGTACAGGCAGCAAAGACTGTTAACAGGCTCAGATAGCTCAGGAGGGTTTCTATAGAGCAGTCAAAGCAGCAAAACTCAATGCAAAGCCATTGTCATGGGTTTAAGATTGGTTTCTGTTGAAAGCCTCTGGAAGTTTCCCTCCATCCTATAGAGCAGAGCCAATGAGGGCCAGCTCCGAGGAAAACTTCCTGCTTTTGAACCATTAAGTTACGCCCCTGCGTGAAAACATATTTAAGAAGTTGTTGCGCAGTTAGAATTAGGGCAGCCATGGGTTAACAACATCACAACGCAGACATCAAGGTCAGTGCAGGAGGAGAAGAGGAGAAAGAGAGGGAGGGATGCCACGGATCAGGGAGAGGACTTAAAATTATTTCCTGAATACATGGTGGTAACCAAGGTGATTATGGAAAAATGATGGCAAAAGGTTTCAGTTATAAACTGAGACAATGCAGAGATACCTCAAAGGGAGTGGGCACAGGTTTGTCCCCTGCCAAATATAACATAATCCATGTTTAGAGATTGTTGACTACAAGGGCAGTGCTTTACAGAGCTGGAACTTAAAATTGTACTTTCAAGAGTTAAATATAAAACAGGGGAGAGATTAACATAACACAACACACACATAATATATCACAAAACATGTTTTATAAGTATCCTGAACATTTCCTAGGACCTCCTTTCATAATAATTTAAGATTATTTTGCTGGATATAAAATTTCAGTCCTCAAAACACCACCAGTTCATATTTGCTACAACAATCCTGGACGGCATGTCCAAATTTTACAACCTGCCATAATAAACATCATCACTAGAGCCATATTTAAATCTACCAAATCAATTGGCTGCTGGACGTTGGGGTAGAAAATTTCCACTAGAAAAGCTGACAAATAAGGGAATCCCACACTAACCTTACAACAGAGCTGCTTCTGGAAAATCACTTCACATATTTCAGCAAAATGATCTTCATCCACCTCATATCCAATTGGCTATTAGTAATCCCATTAGTCCTGAACTATTGCTTGTCCTTGCTTAGCTGAACAAACCCAGAAGCTGTGGTTCTTCAAACAAATTTACTCCACATTTCTTTCCTCTCCCATTTAGCCACAAAGGTGAAGGAAACATGGAGCCAAACCCATCTGCCTTTCTGCCATCTTAAGGCACATCCATGACTGCTGCATTCATCAATGAGACAAATAACATCTCCCAGAACATCTGTAGATTTTGGTAAGCGTCTTGCACTGCATCATAGGGAAAACTGCAGGCAATACTGTTAAGGAAAGGAAATGTTGCAGTGTGAAATATCTGCTCATAATACTGAATGTTTACTAATGCAACTGCTCACCTGGTGGATTCAATGATGAGTTTTGCTCATAAAAAAAGTGGAATGGAAACAGTTCTCTTTGAAAAAAAGAAAAAAAAATCCAACAGATGAATGATAACATGAGCTCAGTTTGAAATAAGTGGATAAATAATGGTCTCTTACATATTTGAGACTTTGTCCAGTCATAAAACTAAAACAAAGCTATAGTTGCTTCAGAAATACCAAGAGGAATCAATGAAATCTGCATAAAATTCTCAGTATGTTATTTTCACTGTCTGTGTACTTAAATTGATGGACTATGACTTTTAGTAATATTTGAAATCCTTGTATTACTCCATTGCAATTTCTACAACAGTAAAGTTAGATGGTACATGACCAGTCCAGAAGAAACAAAAATCTGAGTCAAAACCAAGACACCCTTCTGTTTTCACAGCAACTAGTAATGCTATACTGTGGTAATGGAAGCAGACAGGCCTTACAGTCTCCATTTAGAAGGGTTTTCAAGACCAGACTGGATAAAGCCTTAGTCTGACCCCAAAGTTAACCTCCAGAGCTCCCTTCCATCCTGAATTAATCCATGAGCCTATGAGTACTCCAAGTGCTTCACTTATTATCGATGGATTATACTAAATATATAGTTTGCTATTTGACATTACTTATTTTTTCTCTTTCCAGAAGTCCATATTTAACTCATTCTTGCCTTACTAAATATTGTACCAAACAGAAGGCACATCTTTATATGTTAGCAACATTCATTGTCAGGCATTTACAATGATATTTAAACTTCTTCTATGCTAATTACTCTACATTAGTCCAGATCACAATTCCAGGTGGCGGGTGTGGAGAGAATGGAATCATCATCCTTTATGAAAGGTTAAGACTATTTTCTCAGATAACTTGGCTTGTTCCTTTTAAAAAATTACTGCACAACTAAAAATTGCTAGCATTTTACAAGAAATATAAATAAGGAATAAATAATGTACTCTCTAATTTGAATTTTAGGCTGGGAATAAACTACTGAAGAAAGCTGTATTCAGTAGAGTGTTGTGTCCAAAAACGTCTTTCTTTTTCATGTCATGGTCCATGCTCAACTATTGCTTACCAGAACAGATTATTACCTCCCCGTTTAAATTAATTTTACAATATTTGACTTTTTGGTTTAGAGAAAGAAAACAAAAGAGGCAGACATAGCCCACCTTTCTTTTTACCAAAGAAAGATAATAATACAGAAAACTGTTAGAATTTCTATGACTTTCTAATCAATAGAATCAGTATACCAACTGCTTAAGAATATAACTTAAATTATTCTTTATATTTACCACTACTTAATTATTTCACTTTGCTAAAAATAAAGATTATAAAAATCATCTTGAGTATTGACTTAGGTTTCATGACTTAACTGCAAGTTGTAAAAACTTTAACTATGTTCCATTTAATGCACTTAATAGATGTAAAAGCTCACAAGTGAAAGATAATTTATGCTTGTGATGCATTTTTGTCCAATTAATAAATTGCCTGTGTGTTGCATACTTTGCATGACAAAAGAGCAGAATATTAAACTGCCATTTATGAATGCATGAAAATGCACTTTGCAAATTAGAAGTGCAGAAACAGAAACGTTTCACCCTGTTTAGGAAATAAACAGTCCTTAACCAATTAAACTGCATTATAATAATTCTATGATTTATTACAAGTTGTTTAACTTTCTAAACTTGGCTAACCCATATTAAGGTCACAATCCATCATTCCTTGCTTGGAAAGTCAGCAGATAATGGCTGTTGTATTAGCTGCTTTTGATGACAGTATGAAAGAAGTATTAGCACTTGTCAACAAAACTGCTTGCAACTTAACATTAGCATGCATAGGCTGCTGTACCTATTTATTATTCTGGCAGCTTCACACATATTGTTACAAGCCTATGAAAAATTTTGTCGGGTGGAAACTGAATGTACACTGTTTGGTTTTCTGATAGCCTGGCAGCATAAGTGACTGGGTTGACTTAGTTTAGTTTAAGTGTAAATAGAGACACAAATTCCTCAGCCTGCTCTCTTATTGATACTGAAAAGTACTGAATTATTCAGCATCCAACTCTTCTGTTTGTGTCTATCACAGTTATCAATTACCCATCAGTCTTCTTGTCAAAACAGAATGGATTAATCTGGCTGAAAACAAGACAAATAAGTGGATACTATGAGGTGCAGGGTTGCCAAACTGTCAAAGGGAAATCCAGGCAGTGCCATTTGCCACCAAAAATCAGATATCTGGCCTAAGTGAGGAAATTATCTCCCTTTATGAATAAAGAATGCAATTATCTTACTGTAGGTAAATTAATCTGCCTACTTTGCCTAATAATGCTTTATCCACAGCAATAATCACAGTGATTTTGTACTTACTGTTCAGATACTTTTACAGACCAATACATTCTGTGCAAGTTGATACTTAAATATGAATATATACAAAATATTTTTTTTAATAAATTAAAACATAATTACTTGAATATGTAAACTTCTCAGTCTGGTTACTTGTGTTAGTTTGATCCATTGTACACATCAGTTGCTAAAAGATCAAGTAAATCCTTGAACAGTGAAACTGTGGAATACACTCAGCTTCTATTAAGTCTAACCTTTTATTTTCCTCCAAAGCTTTAAACTTTGATATCTTGCTTGGCAAGCTCTTTAGGTCCATCTATTAATCTTGAAAAAGCATGCATATGCATGTGATTTCACTTGCACTATTAAGATAAAATGTTAGTAATACAGCACCCAATTTGGAACAAAGGTTTGGCATTCACCGAGTCATATGTGGGATTCCTAGTAGAGGTTTCTCGCTTGTTTGCCATCCCTCTTTTTTTTTTTTTTTTTTTTTTTTTTTTTTTTTTTGGCCCCTCCATGATAACGTGATCAGAAAAGACTCTTCTAAACTATTTTAGCTAATCATCACTCATTTCTGGAGCCTTGCAATCATGGCAGCAAACATCAAGAGCTTCACATAAGCCAAATTTTTCTACATACTGCATTAAAAGCTTTTGGATTTAGTATATCTTATACTTATTTTGTAGACTTATCTGCTACCCAATTTTAATTCTTATATAGACATGTATCTTTAAGTATTATGGTCTGAGCTTTTAAATGCATGTTATAAGTTGCCAATATCTCCCACTATGTACAAAAATGTATCAAAAAAGCAGATTATTCTCAAAATCTTGGGACAAAGCTTGCACTGACCAAAAATACCTACAACTGCACATTTCTACATCAATCATTGTAACTCCCTAAAAGTCCAAATATGGTCAATAATAATAAATTTATTAATAAATTAATGAATTAGCAAAAAAACCCCCTAAAACAAAACAAAGAAAACCCAACAACAGTAGCAACACCACCACACCAAAAAACCCCAAATAAACAAAACCATGAAAAATACCCCCAAAACATCCCAAAAAACATCAAATACAAACAAACAAACGAATAAACCAATAAAAACCCCCAACACAACAAACCCACAGAAATTAGCAAGGGTATTTTGTAACTATTTCTTCAACAGGCTTGACCCCCTGTGGATCTCTCTGAATATTCACTTAAAATGGAATTAAAATTATTATATGTCACATCATTTCAGTAAAGCAGGGAAATTTACCTGTTATATGTTAATCTTAAATTTTTTTCATTTCTATTATGCATGAACAGTACATATCTGGTTCTGTTAATCACTTGCTACTAAGCAAAGGATTTACTGACAGACATTTAACAGTCAAGAAAAGATTGCACTATATCTACTAGCTATAAAAGTTATTCCGACTCTATAATTCAGAATTGCTAGACATCTGCTCAGTTCTCTTGATTTTTAATAACACTAAGATGTACTGTCAGAATTGATAAATAATATATACATTCTCATATTTCTTGTTCTTTTTTTCAGAGATGTGCTCATTGTGATTAGTGAAAATTTTTTTGCGTGAAATTAGTGTCAGGTCCACAACTGATTTAACTCTCTTGAACAGTTCAAAGTGAAACAGTGTGAAGAGATCTGAGGACATCTTTCAGAAAGACCTAAACATTTCCAACAAGGAAACAATATAAACTTATCTGTTACTTGATTCTAGACAAAACTGTTCTATTTCTAGCAAATTAAGGAATTGTTTTTTTTTCCCCTCTAACTGGTGAGAGCAACTATTATTAATATAAAAATTACAAACTAATTTAAAAAGAAGAAATTTGTTGCTTCATATCAAAGGTTTTAAAAACTAGTGACAGAAATCAATCACTACATTGGAAAGAAAATTGCATCAGAAACATTGCTTCTCCACTTCAGATATGTCAGAGAATAATTTTCATTTTAATATAAGTTTCTTTATGTTAAGATTCAATGTATTCATTTGTTTGTCCAAAAAGTTATTAATAATGACTACTAGATCTATCTGAATGTTGAAATGTGCCTAATTTTTTTCACAAAATGCCCACCCTTTTTTTTTCCCCCGAAAAAAGTACACAAAAGTTTCATCACTGTCTGTCATATGACAAAACAGGAAAAACAATAATTCTGACATCATCAGTCTATTGAAACACTAGCCAAGATTTAATATTGTTTTAAGGCAAAATTGCACTAGTAGACACAGCTCAGTTAATTTCCAAAGATCGTTTTCTGTGGCAAGTATGTTTCAATTCTAATCTCACTCTGTTTTTCTGCAAAGAGAGGCACACATCTGATGACTAAAAGGGTTCTTTTTTATTTCTAATACCTAACTATATGAAGATTGCTGCTCATGGGGCATTATCCAGCTGTAAGTATGAGGGAATAAAATGGCTGCATCTGTTTAGTTTTTATTCTGCAATTCAGAAAAAATAGTTAAACTAAAAGTAAGCGCTGAATGTAAGTGCATCACTATTGTGCTTCTGCTATAGAAGAGGAAAAAACCACAGAATTGAGAGGTCTCTTCAATGGCAGGGACTTCTGGATGACAAGGCTGCTGGAATTTCCTTTGAGACAGTCAATAAACACGGCCTTAGCATTCAAGCTGGGAATGAAGAGACCTGACCAACTCTCAATACCATCATAAAAACATGCAAGTGGCAAATATGCATCAGAGCAGTTGATGGTAGATTAACATGCAATAAAGTACATCTCGATGGTTTCTTTCATGGATTGCCAAAATGTAAGGTACATTAAAGCATAGTTCAAACTAGCTACAAAATTAAAAACAAGCATGCATGCTAGCAAGTAGCATTTGAGATCATCAAATCTTTTATATAGATACTGCAAAATCATATTTTGACAGTTTAAGTAAGATTATGCAAAAGTAAAGTAGAGCATTTGAACAGTTTATCATGAGGTTTCAGAGTAATTTTCTGAGCATGAAAGACAAAACAAAACAGGAAACCAAATCCCAAACGTACCTACAGAACTAAAAAGGCTATGATGCTGCTAAAGAATATTTTCAGAAATCTTAGGAACTTTTTCTATTACATTTTCAAAAACTAAGCAAAATGCAATTGTGTTATCTTTCCACAGCTTGGAGTTTAAGAGCTAGCCTCTCCAAATAATTAAATTAAGTAGTGGTAGTAATGTTAAAAAAATTCTAAAATGCTGACAATTCCCAAATTTAAAGATGTCAGAGTGTATAGATTTCATACTACTGTTTAATTACTATCTTATTACAAATGTAGCAGGCTAAGAAAGTATTTGATTTTCTGAATTGCCCATCATACCCAGTTCTGTTACTAATCAACTTATTTCAATATGGTAGAATCTGTTTTGTTTAAAGCATTATGCCAAGCAGAGTTAGTATCAGCTACTTGTTATATGACAACATTTGTGGACTGAAAAGGCCAGAAGACTTTTTTTATTATTATTATTCTTTTTAAAGTACTTTACACTTGTCTAATGTAGCACTGCGTGTCAGTTATATGCATGTTTCTGATGAAAAAACCCCAGCACATTAAATAGAAAACAAATTATTGTGAATTGGCACATTTCAATGGTGTTTTATTAAACGTAGTCTGTGCATTTCAGCCAAATCTTCACATAGGTGATTTCCATTCTGAATCACCCATACAAAGAGGATGAGGATGGGAACTCCCTCAGTGATCATGGCTTATTCTGATTTTCATCCTAAAATATTTATCTTTCACTCTTCAAAGTGTGTATGGAAAGATAATCCCAAGGGTGGTCTAAAGAACCTCTTACCTGACACACAAGCTGTTATAAATGACAAAAACAAGAGCCTGGCTATGAAAATGACATTCGTAATTGCAATAATAATGACATGCATGAACTGAAAATTGCTTTTGAAAAATCAAACTGATCAACCGATCACATCATTTTTATTTCAAGTCAAATGGTGGCAAGCAAAATTTCTCCTTCAAACCATAACTATCTACTTAAAAAGACAGAAGTTTTCTGCTGGGTATTGGAACTTTTGTGTTCTTTTCATTAGGAGCTCACATGGCTGCTAACAGTGTGGGTTGCACTGAGTCAGAGTCACAAGTCTCAGGAACTACATCTTTGCCAAACTCAATAGGAAGGTCTGCTTTCGCCTACTCATGCTTTTGATTTCAAGTGTTTTATTTTGAGATGTTTTCTTGGCTAGGAGGGGAAACAAATACCAGTCTTTCTAACTAGCACTTTTTGAGAATGAAGTGTCTGAGATAACATGATTATGAGTAACTTCTTTTCAGAACACACTTGCAGGTATTCAATGGCACAAGATCTGTCTCCTTTGGCTAACATAGTTACTCTCAGTAAACTTTTCATTTACTCATGGAAACATTTCAAATTTCTCTCAATATGTCACAAAGAGCTGCTTAGTAAAATATCCTTGAAATTGAGAGTGAGCTAAAAATTACAATTGTTTATCAAAATGAGAAACACTGATAAAATTAACCATAATTAATGAGTGGAGCTGATATGGATCTTCATATCTTAATAGAAAAAGTTGTTTAAGCAAAAGCTAAGTCCTCTGTGGGAAACTTTTTTCACTGAAATTTCTTATTTTTAAAGCAAAGAAGAGAACAACAGAAAAAAAAATCTCATCTTATTTCTGTCCACAATTTTGATTAAATTGAACTTTCATCT
Organism: Xenops minutus; assembly: GCA_035221455.1. NCBI lineage: Eukaryota > Metazoa > Chordata > Aves > Passeriformes > Furnariidae > Xenops > Xenops minutus. The sequence goes on from JAWWEE010000085.1 coordinate 3,062,357, forward strand.
GTGGAGGTTTGGGTTGGCCCCCTGCCAAATCCAGCTGTTGACCACACAGATTCCTCCCCTTCCCGAAAGAAAAAAAGAACCAAAATTGTAGTAAAAGTATATATATATATATATATATTCCAGTTATATATAATTAAACAGTATGTATATACAGATCAAGAATTCCAAACAACCTCAAAAGGGGAAAGAGGGAAAAGCAAAAGGGAAGAGGAACAAAAATGGGTAAACCCCAAACAAAACAGTTACACACACGCTTGAAAACCCAAGGAAAAACTCAATAAAGTAACTAACACAATAAATTCTCACCAAACTTCCCTCAAGAGAAGCAGTTCCTCCACCTCACTGCAGTTGGGACACCAGTTCTCAGATAGGCCTCAGCTCATATAGATAAGAGCTAAGCCAACATATGGAGACCTGCTGCCTTCCCAAGCACAGAAAAGGAAGAGAGAGAGAAACTCCCTCCTTTGTGTTTATATACACCTGATTATATAAAGGGATGGTGTGGAATACTTCCTTAGTTATGACCCTGTTACCAGGGAAGGTCTAAACCAAAACCAAGAAAACTAAACCACCACACATCTTACATCACTTCAGTGATAACGTAAGCTTATTTGAGTTGTTCCTACACCTTAGATTGACTGTGTATCTATTGAATGCCTCCTGTCTCTCATTATTTCTTAAGGGAAAGATTTTTATGCTGAATTTGAATTGTGATGTTGGTGAGCAGGAGACTGAAATGCAACACAGCTAAAATGAATCAAATGAAACATCATTTAATTTGAAATGGAATAGAAGCCATGCAAAGATCAGTTCAGAGATGTTCTACATGAAACTGTGCTAGAAAATATTTCAAAATCTTTTGGTTTGGGAAAATAACAGTTTTATTTCTCATTGTTGATAAAAATTATTTAAATATAGACTATTGTGGATCAGAAAGATTAAGCAGGCTTTTAGAAAGATATATAAAACCCCAATTTTTTTGCCCTATGTGAACTGAACATTTTCTCAATGATTTGCAGGCTCATAAAAAGCAGTCACATTGAATTTTGTAATACTATTACATTTGAGGCTATTTATATATTAAACTTTTAAAGTACAATAGAGCTTTTTATTTGCTCTAGTTAGTTAGCATTGAACAACTGTTTTTTCCTATCTTAAATTTGTTCTTATCAAAGAGAGGCTAGCATAAGACAGCTAAAACCTATATACCAATAAATGAGGGTAGGGTTATTCTGAATTGAAGAGGTATGATGACAGAATACATATTTATAGGTGAACTAGATTTCAAACAGATAGCCTAAGTATCAATAAAAACATACTTATATCATTCTGGGCCTTAGCAAGAAAGAAAAAACAATTGGAGAACCTCAACAAGGACAACAACCCTGGTCACAGTCTCCCCTTAGATTAAAATGTCTTAGAATATTGGTGGTATGCAAAATAATTTGAAGTAAAAGGATTAATTAACAAAATTATATACAGGGAGTATATACAATAATTTGCATAAACAGAAAATGCTTTTCAGTTTTGGGGAGGAGAAGAAAACAGATAGTGAGAGGTATGAAGAGAGCACTGGACCAACCAGTCACAAGTGACAGGCATGGTGCAAAGTTCTGCTCAGCAGGAATGTATTTTGGAACTTGCAAGAAGGAGGAGTTTCTTTTGCAAAAAGTTTTCTGGAAACATTTTAAGAAGGAAAAATTAGAAGGTGGGACATGAAACCAAATATAGGATGTTGGCATTCCTTTCCACAAAATACTTTTCCCATTCCTACTTAGAGATTGGTGCAAGGCTACTTTTTATCTGTCCAGTTTGTGTCACTTCCTTAAGAGTACCTATTAAAATGAATGGTTCTGAAGGAAATATTTTCTCTCCTTACGAGACTTAACCTGCTTACTAGAAGCATTCTGTGGCAATTACTTTCAGACTACTTTTATGTTGTATGAAAATATATTTTGTACCTGTTAAGAATTTGCTATTTTTTCATTCACCTTGTGTTCTTTTCTAACAGGAAAACAGAAACTCTATGTATGAGCTATACATTAGTTGGATGCACATTTCACTGTTTTCAGGTACAATATAAACTTTCCAGCTTTGCACTACTCTTTCTGAGCTCTTCCCAGTCTGCCACATCCATCATGAGAGGGGTATCCAACCTTAGGGAATACTGTTCAAAAGCAGACAGAGCTTTTGTAATGATATTTTTTCCTGTATTATTCTCTAGAATATTCTTTTTACATACCCTAATTTCTTTTTGACAGTAACCTCACTTTTAACAGAAAATTCCATTCCTCTTCTAAATTAATATTCCTAATACACTAAGAATTAAAGAGAGTATATAAATACTTCATTTTTTTTTTCTCTTCTTTTATTCTGCACTTCATCTGGCGGTGTTCCTACCATTCATTTAAGCTGGTCATGATTCTTCTCTGGGTTTCCCTAACTCAGAAAAAAAAAAAAACAAACCTCACAAGCAAAACAAGACAGAAGCCTAGATCATTAACATCAGTATTAAAACTTGCCATGCAAGATCTGAGTAACAGGTTTATTAGAAAGTATCTGCAAAATCATGTAATGATCAAAAGTTCTGCAGTTGGAGATCCACAACATAGGAAAGAGCTGTTAATATCTAGTTTAGGATTAAATTGCAATACTGTACCACTTCAGTAATACATAACTCATACACAGGCACAAAAGGATTAATCCTGCTTTTATGATAGCATTCCTGGAACTGGCCTGAGCAAAATCATTAGAATAGCTGCCAAACAATCCCTCTGGATTATCTCTTTTACAGCTCCCCTGCTCAACAAGTAGCACCCTCTATTTAATGTGACATAAAAGCCTGAAATCTCACTCTTAACTTAAAAACCAGACCTGCTTCTTTATTCCTAAAGGCAGTACATATCAATATATATAATTTAAAAATCAACAGAATCTAGTGTCAAGACCACTTAATCTGATGGAAATTGGCACTAGGTATCTTTAAATACTTAATTTAAAAATAACGAAAAATCACATAGCTGGATATTTTCTGCCATTATTTCACATAACATAATTCAAGTTATAATCTTCCTCACCAGACAAGAATTAACACTAATGTAGAATCTGATTCATCACAGCTGTTGCTCTCTATGAATTATGAAGTGTAACTGTAAAAAGAAAAATTGCAAGTTTTATTTGAGAACACAGAGTTCTCTTCACACAGTAATAATCTGCTTAAGTGTACTCTAACATATTAAGAGCATCAGCTTTGACTTATTAAATAATACAAAATTGAAATAAATATCTAATGGAATAAGAAGTAAGAGACCTTCTCCACTACCACTACAGAGATAGTTGTGTTTAATTGTGAATTAACTTATAGACCATTTCAATACATAAAATCCTTTTCAGTTTATAAAATACCAATTGAATAAAACAAACATCTTCCCTTCAGTTCTTTCAAACTCTCATATTCTGACTGTTTCAATAGTTTATTTATACCAACTCTAATGCCATGAGTTCCCAAGTCCATTTAATAACTTGATTTAACAAAACAAACATAAACACCACCTGAAGAAAGCCAAGATATCAAATATGATACTCTATGCAAACTAAACAGGAATGTATTTGCAATTTAAAGCACAACTCATCATAATGAAAATGTAAAGCAGTAGTTCTGCTTTATTTGGTATGGCAGGCTAGGGATCCCTGTGAAGCTACATTGAAGCAAAGAGTAGAATAATAATTTAATTTGGTTTAGAACTGTGCAAGTGGGGCATTGCAAGCTATTATTCTGTAACCAGCTGCTGACCCTAATATGGATCAATGAATTAGACATCTCTATTTAATTGTTGGGTGACCCATCTTAAACTGTCAAGGCATTTTCATTATAAACAAACCTCAGTGGCCTAAAAGAATCCCAGTTATCCCCCTGGTGGAGACAATGGGTTTAATACAGGCACAAGAAGGAGCTCAGAAAAATGAAAAAAAAATTGCTAGATCATTTTAGGCTGTGTTCTATGAAAGAACATCTTAATATAATGAACCTTTTTATGATATCCCTTGGTGAAGCAACAGCTCTCTTAGACAACCCCACACAAAGCAAATACCTTTCATCTAAAGTTACATTTACTCCTTGATACCACAATGTATGCCACTTAATTTATTATTCAATGAATTCACTTTCTTGTTTATTAGATGCAAGGTAGCCACTCATCCCTGAAGGCCATGTATGCAAAGACTGCTTGTAATGCTGTCACTTCAAACATCTTCAGGCTTTCACATTGCTTCAAGAATTAGGAAGAAAGAAGCAAACAATTTAGATTTATTCATACTGATATTAAATCTGTATATGGCAAAAGAAAATGAAAGAAACATTACATAGCTCACTTAAAATCTATTGATACAGATCAACAGATTATGTTATTCCCTGTATCTGTGAAAGCTGGCACATTGACTTCCAATATAAAACCCCCTAGACTAGATTTTATGTCTTTAAAAGATGATTTAAAAATAAAAAAGATAATTGTCACATTCCTCCCCCTCATTGAAAGGTATCTCAGCCTCTTTCCTCAAGTGCATTTAATACATGCAGTCCATCACTACCAGAATGATCTGCTCAAGGGTGTAATCCTTGTAGTAAACATACTAAAATCAGCAGTCAAATGCCACAGATATCAAAATGTAAAATGTTCAAAATATCCTTTTGTTACATGATGGACTTTAAGATATATAGCAGCTGATTTTGGTAACTCACAAATGTGAATTCTCTGAGATTTTTAAATGTGATTTTTTTAATTATATATTAATAGATTTCAAGAGCACAAAGTAAGAACTTCAATTCTTCTCACACTGAAGTAGCAGTCAATGAGATGGTTCAATTTTACTTGTAGCCTTATGTTGTTAGAATCATTAAAAAGCAAATGAATTACTGAATTAAACAGATTTTCAGTACACTCTTAGCACAATTAATATTGTATAAAATTATCTGTGTAATTATACATACCAGCATTTATCTAAGGCATTGTAAAAAGTCACAAATCAGAAACTGGATGTAAAATTGGTGAACACTGGAGAACAGGCTTCTACATATGAAAATGTAATTGGTATTTTACAGTTAGTGCTCTATGTTACTGCAACTAGACACACATTTCACATTTCAGCTATTGAAACATTATAAAAATATTTTTCTTAGAACATCAATCTAATGATGCACAGAAGTTCACAGAAATTATTTTCCTGATATTGGTTTTACTTTTAAAAATATAATTAGTAATCCAACATTACAGAAACTGCTAAAACAAGAAATAAAAAAACCACCACCAAAAAATTATCGCAGGTATACAATTCAAGAAGTAATTGAATGACTCAAAATAAAATAGCATTTTAATTATAGGAATTTATAGCTAAAGTTGCTACAATAAAAATAGTTTTTTTAAAAAAACTATTTTATACTTTTCTAAAATGTGTCATATAGATTGTGACTTTCAAACTATATGTATCATTCTTAGTAGTCGTGCTCTTATAACAGCAGTTACCCTCTGACCATCACAATTCAGGAACTGACTCATCTGAATAACTAGTCTTTTACTCCTGTAATATGCATGTAGAAGATGCCTGCCTTTAATTGAATTTAAGGCAAGCTGAATAAGGCAAGTATAGAAGTTGTCTTCATAAAATATTATGCAAAACCCAATTGTTTTCCCTACGTCACATAACAGTGTCAGTAACTCGGTTGTGTGGAAATCTGCATTCAGATTTATCTAATGATCTGAAATAATTCTGAAAAACTAGTAGAAAATAATAATGAATTAAAACTTTTCTGTTAGTATACAGAGTCATAACTTTATCTTTTATTGTGTGATGTTTGCATTTTTGTACGTGGGAGACTTTAAAAGTCACACAGTGATTTTTATAGTGCGACCGTATGCTAGATAAAGACATTTAAACTGTCAGTATAAACTGCTTCTGTTTTCATTTTGCATTTAATTTCAATGCCAGACTCAAGGCATAAATTTTTCATTACCTGCAATGCTATGAATAAAAGATTAAAAAAAGAGCTGAGAAGAAATTCTAACACATGCAGCACATGCAGCACATTGTGCAGACACAGTGTGCATAATTAGATGTTTAGTTTCCACCATTTTTTCTTATGTCAGGAACACTATTATTTACTTCATATATTGTGCAGCTAATTTCGAGCATTTCAGGTCTGTGGAATTCGGTTTTATGTAGTTCTGGACAATAATCTATTCAACACTCTCAAAATCTGAATTCATATGGTACTTCCTTAACATTAAATAGAGTATGTCTTGCCATCTAGTGTTGGTAAGTTAAGTACTATCAAAATATTTCAACAGCACATATTTTCATCTTATGTCTTGAACTAACAAATGAATAACTCTTTTTACAAGGTTCAAAGAAGTAAAAATTACAATTTTCAAACTAATTTCTATTTTTTATTAAGCTGCACTTGATCTTTTAAGCTGAAGCATGTTATCAGTTCCAAGAGGGGAAGTCATAGGCTCACTCTGACAGAATTTTTTATTTAGCACTCAAGAGTGTTTGTAGTAGCACTATGCATCTTTAGTTTTACTGTATTAACACTCAGAGGGCCTTCGATGAAATTCTGTTTATCTCTCTTCAACAGCCTCTGCTGGACAAAGAAAAGTGCTGTGGAATAGCATTGTTTGGCATCAATGGTAGCCTTTTAATTATCAGAAGATATCTGAGATTTCTAGCTTGACTTTTGCCTAGCAACAAGCTTTCCGGCACACTATATATTCAGTCCAATCAAAAGTAAAAACATTTTTTACCTTTGCACAATTTCTAAAAAGCTACATCTGTAAAGAAATCTCCATATACTCAAATCAATTTAAGCGGGGAAAATGACACTATACAATACTTATTTTGAATACAGTAATGTGTCAAACTTTTTCTTTAAAACTTTGAAAAATAACTTCAAACTGTGATTTGTAGTGCTTTTCCATCACAATGAACTGAAACATCTGTGTGAAGGCAGTGTAGTACTACTCCAGTCCCTGGTATTTTCAGTCTGGGATTACCACTTTTAATTGGACACATACAATGGAAGGTGAGCAGATTAATGTTATTTATGGCTGCCTGAACAGGTAGGGGGGAAATATGGTATTTTCCTTGTTGCTTCTTTGACTTGTAGAAAAGCTGGTGCAACTCACCACAATTGACGAACTTTTAGAAGAATTGTGTATAAATTGTCATAAACTATTCCTAATGGTTCTACTAAGAGTTCAAACAGATAAAAAGAAGTAGAATGTGAAAAATGATCTGTTTTCACATCCATTGGAAAGTTGTCTATTTGTAATGGACTGTGGCACGCTGCTGGAGCTGCATGACAGCTGGACTCACTGCACTTCTTTGCATGAATTCTGTACTTCTCTAAACAAACAAAATTACTTTCAGCATTTCAAATTGGCAAGGCACAAAAATGCAAAATTATGTATTTATTTTTAATGAATCAACACCAATGGCAGCAATGTACTTTGTGGCAAAGTGCTTCTCAGTTCCAGGCATCAGATCTACAGGATGGTAAGTACTTCAGCTTTGGTCCAGCACAGACCTTTACTTCACACTGGATGAGAGGTCATTTCCTTTGAGATCTGAGCTCTCTTTTAATCAAATTTAACAAATTACAGTCTACAGTGACCTTATAACACAAGTCAGAAAGTAAAGGCAAAATGTGAAAATTTGGTCACTGACAATAGCTATTTGAGTTTGGAGTTCCATACATTTTACCTTTTCTATTTAATTTGTGGCAATGACAAGATATGCAATTATGTGAAAATCTTGTTTTATAACTCTGTTGAAGTGTATGAATAACCTGGACATCTGGGCATGGTAATTGTGAGCTTATATACATACATATTTACATATGCATGCATATATAGAAATAAAAATACACAAACACACAGAATGCTGAACTTTAAACACGCTTAGGAGTGTAGATTTCAAGAAATTAAAGTGAAAGTAGAAACAAAAATACCCTGTAAAGAATATCTAACACTATCAATAGTTTTTTACACCGCTATTTTAAATCAATAGTGACAACTGAAAATTAATTGGTAGTTAGAAGGTAATTTTTTTCCCATTCCACATCCACAGAAAAAAACAACTTCAACATAAACCTTTTGGACTGCAAGTTCTTTCATATATTCACACAAAATACTGCATTTCAGAAATGGGAGGGAGAGGAGAAAGGCATTGTAAAATGTTTAGGAAGAGGGATATGAGCAGTCAAAACAGTCCATTATAGTCAAGGCACTTCCTGTTTCTTCTAATTTTTTTCCACCAACCAGATATTATTTTTTCCAAACCAAGAGTGTGGTGTAATTTTTATATCTGTATCTGTGGATGAAGTCACTGCAGATAGTGCTGCACACAAGACAAAGCTATGTAAACGTTTGTTTTATTCTCTTTTTTGCCTGGGGAGATTATTTTGATGTTGCTTAAACTACATTCAGTTCTGAATTTTCTAAATATGAAATTCGGGAATTTCAGAATTTTAGCCATCTTTTGAGTGCTACTGTGTAAGGATTAATTTTAGATTCAGATATTACAGATTTATCTGACTATAGCTTTCAAATGATACTGAATTTTAGTGTAAAAATAATTACATGTTACTATTTAATCACAGCATGAGCGCTTAATTATAGAACTGCACAATATAATAAAACTACAGAAAGCACTTTACTGAATTTGTATTACATCAGCTGGGTACTCATTTTAAAATAATTGCTGAATATCTGTCTTAAAGTTTCTAGGGTAATTGAGATGAATTTAGGAACTAATCGGTGATGTCATTATGAAATACAGCCTCAGAAGTTTGTGGCTTCTGGGTGTTTACAGAGTAGTCCTTTAGTTTACATTTCTTTTTATTTTTTTATTGTCTCTTGACACAAGTTCAGGAGACTTCCAAGCTTTGAGTCTAGCAGTAATTTCAGCAGAACAATTTCATTTCTAAACCTCCACCCTATCTTATTGCTAAGTTCTACTTAAAACCACTACATAGTGATAGTTTATCATGCATTTTAATATATAATTAGTAATAAGTTAATTTGAAAATATAAAAGTGCAACATGAAGTGCTCAGAAGTTGAGAAAAATAATTTTGCAGTATTCTGAATCTGGTTATCTACCTACAACCCAAGGATTTTCTCCTTTTCATAATACACTATAATATGGTTACAAGTGCATTGAAATTCATCTTGTTAGAATGGTAGTAATACATCCCACCAGAACTACTGTTCCTAGTAGCAATTTAAAATAATTATTGTGAGACTTGATGCTAGACATCAGGTTTGCAATAGAATTACAATGAGGGAAGTGTATTAGAGACAAAACATTGCTGGAAGAAAACTTCATAATGGTGCAATTTGGAACTAAGCCTCAATTTTACAGTAATAGATTCTCTTTATGATGGCACAAAGGAATAAATGCACTTAGCAAATTTAAATCTATTATTAATCATACTTTGTGGATTGCAGTGCAGAAAGAAGAAAAGAAATTAGCTTTTTAGGTATATTTCTTCTATAAAACAAGTTCTGCAATGAAGAACATTTTATAAAAATCTCCTTGTTATAGCTCAGAAATACAGCAAGTCTCCATAACTGTGGGTCATGAGAGAGGTTCAAAATCTTTTTAAAACAGTTTTGCATAACTTTGTTTCAGATTAGAAGTTATTCAAGACAGTGTACTCTGTCATCAAAACACTTTCACTTCTAGAAAAAAAATATCCAGCAAGACATTTGAAGTAAATCTCATATTCACGCTTGTTTTCTCTAACCACTCTTCTTAAATGGAGGGAGATTTGCACTATTCTTGCTTTAATTGTGTCACAGTTAAAGAAAAATATACTCATTTAAGTATATACACACTTATTCACACATTAATAGACCACTGTCTGCTTTCAAAAAGATATTTCAAAGCAAATAACAGAAAGTGACTCAATATGGATTTTAGGAAGTCGTCATATAGCAGTGAGAAACATTTCTTATGCCATCACTATGAAAAACTCCAGTTTTTATAGCCTATATTGTAATGTTACATCTAACATTAATATAACACGTAGGTTTAGTGTCTCTTTTATTTAACAAATCATGATTTTTTATTAAAAATTTATATATAAATATATTAGACTGGCAGATGCAGATTTATTTGTGTTTTGGGTGTTGGGTTTTTTTTCCTATCACTGATCTTTTCAATAAATAGAAGTCTGGCATAGACAATTCAGATGAAAATAAAACTTCTAATGCCAGAACAAAGCAATGCGATACAGGTATCTAGCAAAGCACCAGCATATGAAAGAAAATAATTACTGGAAATGCATGTTTTAAACTATATATTTCAAATTAATTGGGCATTTATGTTATAGTTACCAAATAAACATGTAAAAATAAACTCGTATTCAATAAATTCATTCAATAAATTTGTATCTCATATCTTTGAGAGGGAGATTACATTCATCTACATTTTACCTTGATCATTTACACTGTGTCTAAAATTACTGACAGGCAGAGGATCTTTTGATCTTTAACTGTTTCAGTTCCATGCATGCCCCAGCCATCACCAGACAATAAATGCACACCCACACTGCAGCTTGCAAAGATTTTCCTAACTTATTTTTAGATGGACTAACTTGGATACCAGAAGCACTCTAAGCAGCACAAGCTCATGTGGGCTAATTTACTCTGCTTCAGCAAAGAAAAGTAGCCTGTAAAGAGCTCCAGAATGGTTAAGTTTCTGGCACCTGAAGCACTTTGTGTATAATACCCCTACATTACTTTTGCTATCTTGCAGTCTGTTGCATAGGCATGGGTGGAGGAATACACTCAGTGGGTCTATGAGACAAAAATCAAGAAATGGTTCCACGTCAATTACTAAACATGAATGAACATGCATTACCCCATCCTTCTCACATCATTTTCTTGGCAATGCTGCACATTTATTGAACCAGATGACCATAGTAAGGTCTGCAGAATATCACATGCTATAACATTACAACCCAAAAGTTCAATTACGCAAAACAGTTTTCTAAAAGAGAAGAGCTGGAGACAACCAAGCCTATCCTTTTTCTATTTCCTTCTGGAGAAGACATCACTTACAGCAAAAAGGGGACAGATAGAACTACCCAACCTATGCAACACCTAGAACAGGTGGCATAGCATTACTTCCGTAACTACTTGAAAAGTCTCCAGAGAGTTCATTCGACCAAAGTAAAGAAGAATAACTTCCCTTTTTCTTAAAAGTCAGATTTTAAACTAACAGGAAAATGTGACCCATGCACATTCACAGACTTAAAAGAAATCATACATACAAAAGGAGAAAAAAACTCCATAAATTAACATCATTTATCCTTAGATAAATACAGCCTTTTTAGGGTCTGATTCAAACTGTGAATTCATTTTTATTGTCCTTATGACTTTACAGAGCACAACTTAGTTTAAAACAAACTACACATCCAACATTTTTCGAGGATGTTAGAAATTCCAAGTTGTCTCCTCAGTCTTTTCCTTTTTTATGCAAGCATGTCAATGTCACATGACCATTTTCTTAACAGAAATAAACACTCCCTATAAATAACTGTTTAGCATTCCCGAAAAAACCCCAACCCACTCAAAAAACAAACTTAACTTTTCCTAAAACTTCAAAAATGGCCTGAGCTATACACACTAAATCTTCACGATGGTGAGATAACATGCACCTGATACAACTTGCTCAAAAAGACTCATAGTACTGCAAAAGGTAATAAAAAAACCCAGTTCCATGTTTCTATTTTGAGGGGTTCCATAACAATACCACTATAATCCTATTAATTTTCTTTGCCTGATCCATACACAGTCATTAGTACAGCAGCATTAGTTTACAGAACAGGTGATGATAATGCCTTTGTGCTTATTATAAAGCCATATCTTATGATTACTAAATACAATAAAAGAAGGTCTGCATCTTGCAGTAGTCTTTACATCACTAAAAAAATTCCAACCCCAAAGCACCCTTAAAAATGCAGGGCTGACCACAGCTGACACATGTTTTAAAGTCAGCCTGTAGTCAAGGATGAAACCCATGCTGTGTGTCATACTGACTCCACGAAGCATCTCTTCATCAAAGACATCAAAGAACAGCACTTCTCACAGACTTTTATTCACTTCTCTGAAATATTCTGCCTAATGATCAGAGGTCACCAAACTAAAATATTTACTAGAGAGAAAACAAAAGCATGTCAGTTTCTCAGGATAGTTTATGAATTCCAGAATGCTATGGTAAAGAAAAGAAAAACAGAAAATAAAATACATTGTACTAACAGTTCTCAAGATTGATGAAGACACTTCTCATAGCATGCAACTTTTAAAGCGCAACAACACAATCTTGAATGATACAGCAGAACGGTCCCATAGTGTTCATCTGACAAAATCTATTAAAACATGATTATATCCTTAGAAGACCATCTTACACAACCTTAAGTCTACTAGTACAATCACATACTTTCAGGAGGTGGTTCTGAAATTCCATTTTTTGTCTTTTGACCCTATATTATTTTCAAAACAAGCAAAGAAAAATTATTTCTATTTATACAACTATTCCAGGATAGGAGCAGTTGCTCTGACTGTATGTTCTAGACTAGACAAAAGGTTGTCCACAACGTCCAAAGGAAAAAAAATTAGGTTAAATTTGGCTTAATAATTTATGTAAACTTAGCATTTGTTGGTTTAATTTGAAACCTCCAGTGTTGTTTGAATGGCAGTACAAATTTCTATTCCATAATTAAGTAATCTTGCAGCAAGACTAAACCACATGAAGCAGAGAACCCCACAGAGCAATTTCTGCAGCAAATATCACAGGTCTTAGACTCTATATAACTTCCAAAAAAGAGTATGATACATGCAGATTATTAATTTCTGTTTGGGATAAGAGCAGACATTTTTTGTTTGACATGACAGTTTTCAATTCTTAATATGAAAGTGCACCTGTGTATTTCCAGAAGCACTAAGAACTGGGATATAAGACAGGACAAGGAGACTCTGTCAAACTGAATAATGCGCTTATATGTATGTGCGTGCGAGCATATGTTTGTGTGTGTGTGGGTGTGTGTGTGGGTGTGAAAGTTGCAAGCATGAAAAACAGGCACTAAAATTAGTTTGCCTTTCAGATGAACCAGGATGTAAAATTTGTTTAAACAAACTTCCTATTTGCAATGTTGCAATAAAGAAAGTTGTGCCTAAATGAACAAGATTGAAGAATGGATTCATGAAGAATTACTGCCTACCTATTCAATATTAGCAAAAAACTCCATTTCTCATAATTAAAAAATACATACATTGCAAAATAAGCAAACCCAAACTTTGGAAGCATGGACTACAGTAATACTTGTGAAGGCAGATTATTTTACCATCCTGAATAGATGAGTGAAAAGGCACACAATTACTCCCACTAGCAATCATTTTAAAAGGAAAATCAATAAGTAGTTACTTTGAAGCTCAAGATCATAAGAAAACTGACAGTATTAGATCAGAAAAATTTAAAAACAATAGATATTGCATGAACAAAACACCTACAATTTAAAATAAAAAAATATTGTACACAGGTCTATTGTGCTGTGGATTTAAATGAACCACTCTTTATACACAGAAAGATACTTCCCATAAAATCACATTGTCTTTCAATGTGTCCCTTCAATGAAGTAAAAACCCACATATTTGCTTTTGCTGAACACAGGCTCTTTGCCATGGTGGATCACTAGCCTCTTCCCTTCAAGTTAAATAAAATTCTAAAATATTCACGTTACGTGTTCTTGCATCTCTTAAGCTATATAACTTGTACATAACAACACCCCTAAATATATCCACTGTATTCCTCGTTCTCTCCAGGACTGTGACCTCCTTATTCTTCTTCAGCATATTTCCCACCTCTGCTGCCATGACTGTCTCACATGCCCCTTCTACTACTGAATGCTCTTCTCTGGTCTCTGTATCTGTAACCTGCTGTCTCTTCATGTCTTCTACTTAACTCTTTCACACTTGCACGTCTAATTTAGAACTTAATTACTCTCAGTATCATTCCTCTCTTCCTACTCTCAGTCCTAGCACTGAATTTTGATCACTGCCCCCAAAAAAGTCTCACTCTTCCCTATTTTGTTTTGTGTCTTTTCTCTATTTGCCCCTTTACTACACTCCCCTGAATGTCATGTTATTATCTTGGAACTTAAGCTAAAAATATTCCTAATCCCTGTAAAAAAATCTCTCTTCATTTTCAAAGCCATCGTTCTGTCAGCTGAGGGACTCCCCAGCATCCTCTAAATGATACTTGGTATTTCATTAGTTTTCATCCAGACTGTTACCTGTTTCTGACATATATCATTTGTACAATCACAAATGCCACAACAACAACAAAAAAAGCCAAAACAAAACCAAAAACAAACCGAAAAAATATCTGCAAAAAACCCAAAAAACAACCAACCAAACAAACAAAAAACAACAACTTTCTTTTCCATGAACACAACTGAAAAAAGGACAAATTTTAATGCACAACTCACTGTAGGAGGACTCTCATGAAGCATGTGCCCACTGACCACTTTCTTGGAGACAGGGATGAACCTTTTCCACTCCAATGGCACCTTCCAAATTAGTGTGTTGCTGGTTCTCCTAACCCAAATGGTAAAGTCTTTTTACTTCTTCACTCTCTCAGCTTTGAGTCCAAAAAATAGTGCCTTCTTCTATCCAACTTACCTTTCTCTGATCCTAATTCATGTGCTATGAAGATGCAACTTAACATAATAATAGCATCAATAGTGTGTTAACCCCTTGGCTAATGCCTTTCTTGTCATGTGCATAAGAAGGTCATATTTAAGTCCTTTTAATGCATTTGAAATACATTTTAAAACTCACTTAATTTGTAAGGCATTTACTGAATTCCACTGAAAGTCTATTTTTGTCTGCAAAGTGCCATGTTCCTAATTTTTACTTGGTAAATGAGTAGTAAGATAGAAATAGGAACAGCAAAAGAAGTCAAATTTCAGGATATTACAACTGAGAAAAGACATATTATATGGCATAAATATTCAGAATACATCTACTTTTATGGGTACTGCAATTAGAGAGTTTTAGAGGGATGTAATAATCCAGTTCAGCTGGGACCAAACACATTTGGTCTTAACTGCAGCTGTCTTCAAGACCTAAACAGTAACAATTTCGTATTGGAATGAAGTTGCTGACTGCCTGACCAGAAGTGGTGACACTGCCTGTGATATGCCAGGGGTGACCAGATACTGTGAGGATGCAGTGAGGACACTGTGGTAATAAGAAACATGGGTTATTATCTCCCATGTGGATTGGAAAAATATAATTTTGTGACCTGATATGTTGCAGACCTTGACAACAACTGATTGTTGCAGCAGTCCTGTTCAGCAGCCTGTGAGAGACTTTTGTTTTGGTTTTTTAACAAAACAACAAACTTGATTTGATATACTATCAAAAATCTACTGTGCAACAGCAGCTACAATGCACTGAATTTTAATCTTCTTGGGCAAACTCCCCAAATACCACACAACTGTGCCTTCCCCAAAAAAACGGCACCGAACTTCAGCAACACTGTAGCTCTCTATGCATGAAGCTGGAAAGCTTTATATACTAAAGAGGCAGCATTATATCCTTAGAGGCAGCATAAAGACAAGGGGCGACTTGTAGGAGGCAGAAAGCAAATGGTCATTTCAGGAAACAGATATGCCAAAAAGAACTCAAAGTTAATACAACAGAAGGGGAATGGAAGTTATTAAAAGCAAGAAGGTATCATTCCAAAAGTTCGAAGTTGCATCATAAACTGTGGTGAGTTAGTTATAAAACCACAGAGAAGCAGTCCAGAAGAGAGTTCCAGCAAAAACCCATGCTGGCATTAAAAGTTTACAAAAGAATAATGTGTTTTTGGATACACCAGAAGCAGGAATTCTGCTTGAATGTTCACTTAGCTAGAGGACCATTAGTGTGCAAGTGTTTCAGATTTTTTATTTTTGTTTGTTTGTTTGTTTGTTTTTGGTTTTTTGTTTTAGTGGGTTTTTTGTTTGTTTTTGTTTGCTTGTTTGTTCTTGCTTTGTTTTTTGTTGTTTCTTCTGAATAAGCTGAGGAAAACTTGGGAAAGTTCCTACACTTGGAGTTTTCTTAATAAAGGTCTATTAAGAAAGGTCTCAGCAGAAAATCTATGTCAAAATGAATGTCAGTAGAAAACATTATGAGAGAAATAGTGTTAAAAAGAGATGAGCAGCAAATTGCCAGGACCAAACAATATTTGTGTTTCAAAGGAATGTAACAGTCGAACCACTAATTGTTGTGTGCAACCTCCTACTTAAACTCAATTAAGGAGTGAAGAGTGGTAAATGTACCACTCGTCTGAAATATGTTCCAGGAAGTAACTGCAAACAGGTAAGCCTCAAGAGTGTACCAGGCCAGTTAGTGGATAGTATAACAAAGAACAGAACCTGCATACAGATGTATAAATTGCTTATGACCAGGTTAAGAGTCAGTCCACCCCTCCCAAAGGGAAGTTGTTTGTGAAAAACTTACCAACAATTCCATTCATAAAGGAGATCTGCTCAGATTTTCAAAGCTTCTGACAAAGCTATTCACCGAAGCCTTGTAAAGAAACTAAGCAGTTATGGTAGAAAAGAAGGGGTCATGACATGGATAAATCTGGATAAAGCACAGGAGTTAGCTTGCATGGTGCATGCCAGAGAAATTCCACAAGGAATCACTCTGTTTAACTTACTCATAAATTATAAGAAAAGGGTGAGTCAAATGCAAAATGACAGTTTGTTGGTTATACAGCAAGTGTTAAAGCCAAAAACTGATGATGCAAACATCATGAAAGCACTCATGAATGATCTCCTGCGTGTTAGGATGGTAAGTGAAATTGGAAAAGACAAATGTAAAGTTATGTACACAGGAACCTGAGTCGTAACTGTACTGGTAAGATGATGGACTCTGAGCTCATTATTCCAATCATTCATGAAATCTTGAGACCTTAAAAAGTTCTGGGAAAATGTAAGTTCAATGAGGAGTAGAAATGAGGAAAAAAACAAAAACAAAGCCAAAGCAAAACAAAAAATCAACCTTGGAATTTAAGCATTTGCATTTAGCAGGAAAACAAGAGTAACATACTAAGCAAGACACAAATTCATGACTCGCTCACATGTTGAATACCATATGCATTTCTGGTTCTATCATCTCTCTATCTTAAGGAAAAAAATCAAAAAAGACACAATAGAACTGATCAAGGTACAAAACTAGGTGGGATTAGCAAAGGCTGGGAGATGGCAGAGCAGGATATAAAAGAAGCCCACAAACCTAGAGCAGCACAGAATTAGAGAAAAAGAACCCACTTTACACCATCTCTTCCAACTTAGGATTTGGTGGGCCTCAAGCAGAGAATAGCATCACATTAAAGCAAAAAAAATCATGCAATGTGCAGCAAAGTTATGCATTGCTGGAGATGCCTGGAGTTTATGTGGATTCACGTGGACAATGGACAAGTTCATGGAAGAGAAATCCTTCATTATGTATTAAATATAATGACACTTTCTGTTTAAAGGAAGCTGTGATCCAAAAGTTGTTGGAAATTGGTGAATATCCAGGAATATTTTGATATTTCAATTGGCTTTTGAAACTTTTTCATTGTAGAATTAATTTTTCATTATAGAAATCGAGCACAAAATTCAATAAACAGACTCAGTTTTTAAAAAGGTCTGTTAATTCAGTAAACTATACTAGGTACTTTATGTCCTCAGATTTCACAGTAGAAATGTGTCACTGAAGTTTCTTCTGCAATATTCAGGATGGCATCTATGAATGTCTTCTTTATTTTAAGACATGAAAAGGTATTAGTACCATCCACTTTGTCTGCTTGAGGATTTAGATGGAATCAGAATAATTAAAATTAGTGCTACCTACATATAAAGCAGCAGAAGTGTTTCCAGATGGACCCAAATTAAATGCATGAAGACAAAATCCGTAAATATTCCCTCCAGTGTTACTTTTACTTTACCTAGTATTTGCCAGATATGATTGTGGTCACAGAGAAAAAAGATTTGACTGCTTCCCACATATACACCTACTCAATTACTAATAAAAAAGTCTTAGGATCATGTATTGGCATTTTTTAATGCTTTCTGTTGACATTTCCATTACAGATCTATCTTAAGGCTAAATGGATTCTGGTAATGGCATTTTATGAGAGAAATAAATTGCATTTCTGTAATGCTTTGATGTCCAATATATTTTCTCACAAGTGAACTAAATTATCAGAGTACTTAAATATTAGCTTAATCAAAATCTTTATTCAAAAATACAACCAAACCCCCACCTTTTACACAGTCTTTTCTGTTTTAATAACTTCACAAATAGAATAATCTACATCCTTCAAGCATATCAATGGCATCATCTACATGGCCGGTAGCACATGAAATTACAGGAATGGTACTCTGTTTGGCATGACCCACAATTTCAGTTTAAAATAAAGTGCAGCTTCTCCCACATAGCATCCTGATTAAACAAATTAACTGTGGCGCTGACTGCAAATGTACACACCAGAGTGTAAAAAATTAACAGATAAAATGGCCAAGTCTGTAAGTCTGTATTTAATTTTAATTAAATTTCATTCTGTAGCTCAATTAATCCACAACTCCAAATGTCAGCAGGACTTAGGCAAATGGAATGACATCTGCTGTACTGCACACTGACTATAAAACCTTCACTGTGTGCTAGAGCTCTGGAAATGTACCAGAACAACAACAACAACAAAAACAAAACACCCCC
>JAWWEE010000085.1:3081270-3112888 GCA_035221455.1 Xenops minutus
AGTAACAGTCCCCAGATCTGGCAGGTGTCCTTCTCATTTTGCTGACAGCTCGATCCACTCGTGAAAATCCTGGTGTTTGCTGGACTCCCCTCCTACAGTGGAGTAATGTTTGTTTTCCAAAAATAAAATTGAAAGTATGAGGATTTTGCATTATTGTTGATATGAGAACAATTACAGAAGCCAAATAGTAAATTAGTAAAAAGTAAGTTTCATAAATTTGGAAGAGTCTGCCCATAAAGACATTTATGCATCAAATGAAGTAAGAGCAGTAGCTCACACATTCAAAGTGTAGCCTGATAACAGGAGCTTGTGCAGTATTTTTTCTTTGTAGAAGACCTTTGTTTTCTGTATCACTTTATATTTCTAGTGTTCTTTTTCCAGTTACACGCACTGTCTCAGAACTTTTGAAAGCTGGCAAAGTTTTATCAGCAACTGAAAAAAAACCCAATAATCCTTGAAATTTTAAATGTGAAACAAGGCTTATTATTGAAGTGTTCCTTCTGTTATGGTAGGTAGGCTTATACTTGCTATGCATACAAATAGGTGTTATCCTGTATGTGCTACAAATCTGCTACACATAAAAGAAGAATAGGCAATTCTATGAAATTATTTTTGCCATCTCAACTTTCAATCCTATTAGTGGAAATTTCAGCGGCTATAGATTTGCTTTTTTTCTCTCTCTGTTTTTCCACACCCACAGTTTGATGTGTTCCAATTGTGGAAAGTCCTCAAATGTCCTGGAAAGAGATCAATTTCTGACAAACAAAAAATAATCCCTAGAGACTGAATTTTCATGCACAGTACACATAGTTCAATAAATTTCTTCATTGTCTGTGCAAAGAAGCTTGATAATGGCAGAATTGTTTTATGAAGAACATACCACATGTTAAGTTCAAAACCATGGAGGTGGCAGAACCAGGATAACAAGTCTAGCATTACTGCAATCCTTGCCAGTTATACACAAATACCATGTTTTCTATGCATGGACTGGATGAAGAATCTCAGGGTCTAGTTCTTTCCCCAAGTACTACCTGCATTTTCTTCCTTCTAGACTCTTTAAGATGGATTATGGTCGATTTGAGTAGTTTGCATTCATATATATATGTGCAGTATTTAAGTCATACATCCACCCACACCCTGCTTAATGTTGATAACTGGTGCTGTTCAATAGATTAATAGAAAATGTACGCTAACCCAGGGAAAACCCACATTGATTAGGTACAATATGTAATGTGCAAAATTAGTGAAAAAGATAGTCACCAGACCAAAAATAACATTGTGAACAACTTCTTTTTTAATCTCTAACCAGTTTAGCACAACCACTAAACTTAAGTAATTGAGCAGGTAAGTTTCATGTCATTCTGTTTTATTAAAACTAAACTGGTATAAACAGTCTGATTTAAACATGCAATCCTTTAGACTAAAGAATGTACGTATCTTGACATAATTAATCCTGTTTGCCAGCTTAAATGCATAGGAATTAAAATTTTCTCCCTAGGTGATAACAAGATCATGCCATCTTAACAGCTCGTTATGAAGATTGTTTTCAACAGTATGATTTCATTACTTCAGCACTCTTCAAAGTTACAAACTTGATTTT
Organism: Xenops minutus; assembly: GCA_035221455.1. Classification (NCBI taxonomy): domain Eukaryota; kingdom Metazoa; phylum Chordata; class Aves; order Passeriformes; family Furnariidae; genus Xenops; species Xenops minutus. Next base: position 3,082,871 of record JAWWEE010000085.1, read on the forward strand.
CAATTTCAGGTGTCAAGATCTAAGATAGGGTGAGCAGATTTGTTATTTGTCAGTGTGCCATTTTTTTCACTCTATCCTTTGTGGTTTTATTTATTCAATACTATCTAAATATACAATGTTTTAGTGTTAATCTTGGTGGACCTTTCTGACATGAGCTTACATATCAGCATAAAACAGATACTGTAAGCAATTATCATAGCCACGATGACCATAACCTCTGCTGCTCATGTATACTTGTAGGTGGCTTTTTCTAGAAAAGAGTCTAAAATCAAGAGAAAACACACAGATGAGCAGGACCGGGAAAAAGGACCGGGAAGGGAAGGGGAGGGGAAGGGACAGGAGGAGAAGAATCATTACTTTGTTGCTTTGTCTCACTGTCTTACCTTCGTGCTTTTTGCATTAGGATATTTGATCTTTTTTCTTTGTCTATCTGACACCTTCTTTCTCAGAGACCTGCAGACATATAAAAGAGACCCACAATTTATTTCCTTTTTAATGCAGAGCCAAAGCAACCTTGGCCTCCTGAATCAAGTAACACTACAGTACCTTTTCCTCCTGGGAGAGGTCCTGTTACAGGCTGCTCGGACATGGCGGTGGTACCTGATGGGTCCCAGCTGCCTACAGCTGCAGGGGCTCTGGTAGTGCTCCATTCACAGTGTGGGAGGTGCAGGTAACAGCAAGCTGCTCTGACAGCAATTGAATAAACCTGGCCCAAAGGCTGGCTGCAATGGTACACAACCGATAAATCACATTTTGATCTATGCACGGCTGAATGGAAAAGGGGAGAAAAATGTTGAACTTTTTACCTCACCAGATGGGAGGAAGGAGCTGATCTACACCTCAGATTCATCTGCTCTACAAAATGTAAAGAAAAACAGTTACCTTAAAGGGCCTCATCCCTATTTAATCCCTCTTGGGAAGTGATGCTTACATGTGTAAATGTACCAGAGGTGGAACCCTGTGTCTAACAGTAAGATATCTTGCGCACTGTTACCTGTATCACACCCAGCTTCACTTCTCAGCTTTCTCCTGCTGTGAACATTTTCAAAGTCCACCCACATGGGCCTAGAAACAACCTTAGCAGCTCATTAGTGGGCCCCTGGGCTCATCGATGGAAAAACACAGAAATCTCCTGAGCAGCTGAATAAAGCAGAGCTCTGCAGGGGACCTTGGGACTCCATAGCCCCTTCGTGGCTGTCCGGGTTGGATTTGGGGCCAGGGATGTGCCAGCAGGGTGAGGGCTCAGCCTTGCACAGTCCCCTGCCTCTGACAGGAGAAAGGCATCTCAGCACTGCAGGCAACCTGTGAGTGGGGAGGAGTGATGGCAACGAGCCCCACACACTGCAGAGACCCTGCAGATGTGTCTGAGATGTGGCCACAAGCGAAGCAGGTGACGGAACCTCAAAAAAGTCAGTGTGAGGTTTTTTCCAGTCCAAAATACAAACTTACACCCCCAAAAGAATGTAGATTTTGATAACCAGTTTTGGAGTCCAGAGGACCAATGAGACAGATTGTCTCACATATCTGTAAATACGGAAATAAAAAATTAAATTGTTTACCCTCCTGTTTTGAAACCTCAGAATAGCACAGCATCCTTTCATAATAATACAGTAATCCCCCTCCTTCCAACCAAAATATCCAGAGGTGGAAACAACTGGCAGCTTCTCCCTTCCCTTCATTATTATAACTCATTTACTTCCTCTGGGAAACATAGAAGAGAAATGTTTTGCTAGTATTGTGTAAAAGGGAGTTCCAGCTTGCTGCATGTGGGCCAGGAGGTCATGTCGCCCCTCAGCAGAGAGAGGAAGAGGGAAGTTGGTGTGTGGTGAAATGCTGCATTTAGGAGTTAGTTACTGGAGGCAAAGATGCAAAATTATGCACTGATTCTTGCATGAAATCTATGTAAGTTGTTGGAATCAGAAAGAGAAAAACTATTAGACACATATAATGGTGGTCCAGAAGAACAGAAGGAAGGAAAACCAGACAGATAAGTTAAAGGTTCAGTCTGGGAAAAGGGGTTATAACAGGGAAATAAATGAGCTGAGCAGTTGCTGGTAAGTAGTGGGTAGAAAAAGAAAAACAGAAGTTCTGTGGAATAGCAGAAGTTATATATTCTTGTGAAGAAAATAAATTCACTGAAAAACGATAACTGGAGATAAAAAAAAGGCTGCAGTTAGCTGAGACAAAACAAACAAGAGATGGAAGATGGATTTGGAAAAGGTATATATAAAACAATGATAATAAGTAAACTTTCAATTATTTGCTTTCCCCACATCTTTTCCCTCATGTATATGCGCTTTCCAATAGCCAAGAAACATTAAGATCTTAGGGGAGCACAATATTAAATCCTGTTGAATGCTTTTAAGACCTTGATGCCTAATACCTAAAAGATCCTTTAAAAATCCAGGACACCATTTCTGATAGATGGTACTATCACACTGAAGAGCAGGGTTTACTCTATAATAAATCATAAATGCTTCTCTTCCCCCACCTTTATGATTTATGTATTGAGTAGTATCTGATGCCAGAATTCACCAGTCTACAATTGTCCTGGGGTAATACACTTGGCAACAGTTTAATACTTCTTACTTTTAGGCTATCGCCTTACACTGAGGTTCTGACTTTTCAGAAAGTATAGAACATGCAGGAACAACATTTGATCTCCATCCCTGTCATAAATAACCCACTCTTCTTAGAGGCAGTCTGCTTTCATTGTTATTGACCCTTGAATTTTACCTGTGAGATCACAGAATATGAATGTGAGGATACTGCATTGTAGAGATCACCAGCAACTTAAGAACGCCTAAGTCACTAAGAGCTTCAGTAGGACTTTAAATTTGTCGCAGAATAACAGAACCATAGAATATGCTCAGCTGGAGGGGACCCACAAAGATCATCAAGTTCAACTCAGCCTTGCACAGGACCATTGCCAAGAGTCACACCATGTGCCTGAGATCATGGTCCAAACACTTCCTGAACTCTGTCAGGCTTGGTGCTGTGACTGCTTCCTTGGGGAGCCTGTTGCAGTGCCCAGACACCCTCTGGGTGAAAAACCTTCTTCTAATATCCAACTTAAACCTCTCCTGGCACAACTTCAGGCTATTCCCTCAGGTCCTGTCACTGGCCACCACAGAGAAGAGATCAGTGTCTGCCCCTCCTCTTCCCCTCATGAGAAAGTTGTAACTGCAGTGAGGTCTCCCCTCAGTGTCCTCTTCTCCAGGCTGAACAAACCAAGTGACCTCAGACACTCCTCATACGGCTTCCCCTCAAGGCCCTTCACCATCATTGTTGCGCTCCTTTGGACACTCTCTAAAAGCTTAATATATTTCATATATTGAAGTGACCAAAACTGCACACAACATTCGACGTGAGGCCACACCATTTACTTCATGCTTTAATTTTTTCTTGAATGAGGACAAAGGTAATAAATATCAAGGAAAATTTAATACCCTGTTTAAACATCTCACACTGTCAAAGGACTAGCAGTTTTAAACTGATATGGACTGCAAGTACAAATCATAGTGTAACAGCATATATTAGCCCCTAAATAAAATCTTTTTTGTCTCCAGGATTCTCCAGAAAGGCAAGGGCAGCCGAAGGCAGTTCAGTTCTGCAAAGCAGTTGGTTGAACACAGAGATCAAGAAATTACCAGAAGAAAGAAAGGCAGCTTTCAGCTAAAGAACTATTTTTTTTGCATAGAAAAAAGAGAACTGCAAAAGTGCAAGATTTAACCTCTTTTTAACAGGAGTCTCATTATTACTCTAATGAATGCCCTATGATTTAAACTGAGAAATATTTATTGATATAAATTGATATTATTAATCCTTTCACTTTGCCTAAGAAAATTACTTAAATGTAAGAATTTTAAGAATGGAAAATCTATACAGGATATCCCAAGAGGAAAAAGAAAAATTATCTTACCTGGTATCTTAATTCTTGTAGCTTATATTAGAAATTTGCTGATATACCTTTAAATTTCTTACATGAAACCCATAAAAAATGTGAAGGTAATCAGGAATCCTGATCTATACAGACAGTTTTGTGGACCCAGCAGAATCATAGCATCAGTATACCTATGGGCTGAACACCCGCCCAAGCATGCAACTATCTTTACATATATATATATATATATAGAGAGAGAGAGAGAGAGAGAGAGAGAGAGAGAGATAATAATGATGAATATTCTACTGGTTTAAACAAACTCTTTCCATTCAGGATTTCAGGGTTCTGCTGTTTCTAACACTAACAAATGACTCAATTGTACAGGATGCTCTGTATTGTCAATTACTATTCAACTGGGATTAATGTGTGGATAAAGAGAAGGGGTGGAGGTGGAAATTATGTATATGCAGCCTCTGCCAAAGAATAAGATAACTTTTCTAAATGTTATTTTTCCTTTGGCTCCTGCAGACATTGCATCTATTAAAAGTAGTTAGCTGAGTGACTGCACAGAACATTTTACTTGAAAATCCTAGACCCCTCAGGAAGAGCTAGCTTCAATGAAATTATTTGTGATGCATTGTAACTTAAATTACAGCTTCGGCATAAATTATTCCTTGTTGAAATCAAATGGCCTTCTCTCAAAATGCACCTATTTGAAAACACAACACAGACTACATTGCTATTTTCATAATTCTAAAAACTAATGCTGAACACAGTTCATTTTATCTGGGATAATTCACAGAGAAAGCACCTTTCATGAAGTGACGCTATCACTTAGTGCACATGTGAACAACTGTGCCAGTGGAAATTGTTGAGATAGAAAGGAAAACCTAACGACAAAAAAAACCCATTTCTTTACAAATCTTGCAAAGAAATTTCATGAGAAATGTGAAGTCACTCATGTACTATTGGAACGTGTTTTAAGATTTTCCCATGGGAAATTTTTCTGAGGTGTATGGTGGCCCCTAGTGGACCCTGTCTTCAGTCCCAAATATGACAGCTGCCATATTTTAGTAAATAGTTCTTGGGATGGTCTACTTCAAACATATTTTTTTAGTCTAAATGACATATTTATTATCTCTGTATATTTGCAACTGTATGTAAGTGTCGGATGTTGTTAATCTTCTGTAAGGAAACCTGCCAATAGTAGAAATATATATGTATAATAAGATACGTATAAATCAAAGATAGGCTTGAATCCAATCACTTAAGTTAAACATCCTTGTAAAAAGATAAGAACATTGCTTTGGGCTCAAAACGGTTTTAGCTCAGAACATCTACACTGCCACTACCTGTATGATGTTACTTCATTTAAGATTATTGCACTGTAAAGAGTAGTTGCATAGGAAAGAACTGGTGATGCACCTCTGAAACTAAAGTATAAATCCTCAAAATTTTTGTTTTGGCCTCATCTCATTCTAGAGGTGCATAGAGCTTGTGGGAGCCTTAAGTTCTTTAACATTACATATGTTAAGGATCTTTACAATTCCAGTATGAAGCAGCTCCACAGTCACCTGTGTCCTGTGGTGCTGAGCAGTGGAAGAGTACCACACATTAAGTCAGGGCATATACATGAGATATGGGCTTGCCTTGCTTCCCTGAAGGGAAAGAGGGTGGGTTTTTTCTTTGTTTGTTTGTTTGGGTTTTTTTGTTTTTGGTTTTTTTGTTTTCCACAAAGCACATTTGCCAAAATGGCCTTTATGGAACAGGCAGTGGGACATTGCTCTTTATTTACAATTTCTTCCTTTTACTGATTAATGCAATTGAACAGTCTTACCAAAAGTAAACTCCTTTGTAATTCCTGGAAATCAAATATGCAGGTAGGAGATCATGGGCCACCTTTCCTCTCTGTCTGAAAGCATTCAGACAGTTCTCTCAGATCCCATGAATGACTAAAAATACAAACTATCTTCTGTGGGAGTGTGGAGCATTCCTTGTGTTTTCTGATGAATCTGAGAGTTGCTGAAATTCACCCTGGATGACAGAAACGGTATCAGAAAACACCAAAGCAATGCTGACCCTCATAGCCCCTGGAGCTCACTACAGATTTAGGATACAATGTCACTCATGCATTTCTGAAGTCCTACCAGCACCATAACACAAGTAGTTCAAAGTGCCTAAAACACAACACCACTAGCATTTTTAATGTTATTGGAATATAAATAATCCCCTAAAACCGGGCTAAGACCTTTCTTGTCTGAGTTGATATTCACTTGGCCCATTTAAGGCATCTGCAGGAAAGTCTTTTATGGTGGAGTCGGACTCCTGGAGAACCCATGGACATCAACAGAGGGGACTGTGTTCTCCTTGGGAAGGGTTCATCTGGCCAGCTAGAGAGAACTTTCTAGGGATAAGATGAACAGTATATCAGTGGCTTTTCAGTTAATTATTTGCATGAAGATGACACCTAGGTGGGCTGAAAAATAATTGAGAGATATATATAGCTGATGAAAACCAAGTAATTAATACAAAATTGCTCAGTTTTCTCTTTCTGGGTATAGATTATGATTTCTTTTTAAATTTGAGAATACTGAATCATACAACATTCTCCTTTATCTCCTCTATCACCTTAAGTAGCATTTTATGCTGTTCTGTCTGAATAAACACTGCTGGAAATGTTACAGCCCCTTTTCTCAGATGGAGAATTTTGTCTCTACAGCAGAGGCAACAAAAACTATCTCATTCCTTCTAGTTCTCAATACAATAAACTGATGAATGCTCTCTTTCAATCATTCTGCCATACTGGCTGTACGTCTCTGACAACAACACAGGTCTTTTTGCACTCTGGACTAAAAGGAAAAAGTTGTAGAACACCTTTTAGAGATACAAGGCATCACACAGGGCTGATGACACTGCCAAGTCATAGGCAGGCTGGTCGTGGACTCCCTACTGCAAAATCAGAGTGCTTAGCAGTACCCTCTGCAACAATATGTTGGGCAGTGAACCCTTGCTGAGGATTTAAACTGTGATTTGGTCTGGTGATAACTTTGCTCTTCAGAAATCCATCTTCATTTCCTCTCATTTCCTAATGATGAATCCTTCATGTGTCAGGGATCCTCATAAGAAGACCAGATTAGAGATCTGTAACAACAAATATTGCAGATTATGTTACAAGATCTTTCTAGTTTTTTTGCTTGTTTGTTTTACAATGACTGACAAGTATTTTTGTTTTAAAAGTCCTTGAGAAGTTCCCAAGCAGAAAATAAACAACATAACTGAACTCTATGATCATTATAATGCTGGACATTAAAACAGTGAAACAAATAGAGTTGGCTGAACTATGGTAACATTTGTGTCCAAGATGGATCCTTTTTTTGAACATGATTATATTCAAATAACAATTTGAAAATGTTTCCTAGGCTTTATAAGACATTCTTCATTGTTTCCTGCAGCCTGATGAAAACCAAATAATGCTCTGAAAACAATGTCCTGAACTGACAGAGTTACAGTGCTTTCTGGGTAAGCAGACATTTAACATATTCATAAAAATCATATTTTTTTTAAATACTGGTGATTTTATAATTGAGTGTATTAAAATTAGTTGGTATATACTGTGCTATCTCTTCAAAAATCTTTCTTAGTGAATATTAGGCAGGTAAAATCATCTTTGGCTATCTTACGTGTTCCAATAACTATTACCACAACTTCAGAGTGGCAGCATGAAAATAACGGAAAATTTAATTTCATGGTAGAATGATTTCAATGGCATTTACCATATCATGAATAATTGTTAAACAGTAAACAGGGAAATGAGATGGGTCAACTGGGAAACTCATCTGTAGAGAGACTGATGGAATGTCCCTCTCAGTGCACGCTACATGGCAAATCTTTTTACTTTTTACTGAATCCTGATCGATTGGGAGTGTACTATCCCATATATTTCTGAAAGCTGGTGTTATCAGGAGACAGGTGCTAATGGCAACAGCATATAAATCCTAGAACGCAAACAGAATAATCCCAAAAAGTTGTGTGCTGGCCCTCAGTTATTGTGGTCTACAGACATCCCAGGCCCATGTCCATATCCTAGACCTTGTGGATCCTTCATACTGAGACAGACAGATCTTTCTCTCATCCTTCTTTTCTTTACTCTCAATGATTTGTCTTTCACATATGGAACCCTCTACTATTCATCTTATGCCAAACACTCCTCGAAGTTTTTCTCGGAGAAAAAGGCCCTTCTGTTACGTACTGCTAACTTCCTTTTCCATATATCTCTCCTACAGTATGTTTGATCTTGTTATATCCCTATATACAGACAGATGGACAATTAAAATATTTTACAAAGAAGTACAACAATTCACATATTTTCCTGCTATAAAATAAACCAGATGATCCAATTCTTTAATATAAAAACCTGTTGTCTGTATGACCTCTAAAACAAGACTTTTATTCTTCGAGGTCCTTCTAGATTTGGATCTTCGTAAGAATTAACTGGGATTGCTCAGCTGGGATCTACAGTGCTAAATATCTGGAGATTTACCTTTAGAAGCAAAAGATAAAATGAATGGCAACTTGTGTATTTTGGAACTTCCTCAAACCTTGCCAAGGCGACAAAAATTAGTCCCTAATAGGTGTGTGAGACCTGTGTCTTTCACAGTGGGTGCATGTCTGTTTGAGCTTTTTACTTTGAGACATCAGTGCCCTGACTTTGCCTCTGGAAGCCCAGAAGTGGCCATGGTCATGTCCTGACAGACAGCTGCTCTGTTTGCTGGTGTTCTGAGGGTTTGGCCAGATGCAGTACCCCAGGAAGAGGAAATCTGCTCCCATATCTCTCCTGACATCCCCTGCTCTCCTCACCTCCCACTTGCAGAAGTGGGTGAACAGTTCTTGAATTTTTTTTTTAAAAGAAACTTGAGAAGTCTGTTTACATCTGCTCAGTTACAACACTTACAAGATGAGATTTGCCATATATGCAATCAATTGTCATTGCAGGTTAATGCTCTCCTAGAATCAGCCCTAACATACGTCCATATTGTCTATCAATTTCCCCATAAAGACATCTTTCCAAAGAAATTCACTGTCAAACTCCTAAGCCCTGAACACTCTGCAATAATCAGTTGTCTGTTACAACAGAGCAATTCACCAGTCATTCTGAAATATATGCCTTTTCTGGTTATAAACATCTTTCAGATTAATACATATACTCACTCCCCCTTGTACCAGATGAATATATACACTGTGTCACCCTGCACCACATCAGGATGAAAGCCATTAAATTATGTAACAACTTCAGAAACATAGCATTATTGCCATAGGCCCTGGTGTAGCTACCCTGAATTATTTACAGAAATAGTCCCAGGGAGAGTATCCAATCTTTTTTAAGGAACACAAGAAGACAGCTTTTGAACGTACCTTGCATGAAATTCACATAATTTATTGCATTACAACTTCTTATCTTCCAAATAAAAGATTCAAATTGACACTCAGGAACAGCTCAGATTCAGAAACTTACTGGTAAAATAGATTTCTAGTGCATGCTAAGCCATATAACTGAAAAAGAGTCTTTTTCACTATTTAGGAAATGTTAAAAAAATTTCTGGCATCCTTGAATGGAAATTCAAACATTTCTAGTAAGTTTGCTCAGAAAAAATATCTTGGCCTGAAGTATCTGGGTGTGCCTGCTCATACATGAATTCTGTATTTGCAAATGTTCAAACTTAAGTGTCCAGTAACACAGACCTATAAATCCTGAAACACTGAAGACTTCTACACAAATGCAGTTTCCTCTCTTATTACGTTTAAAAATACAAAATTTAGAAAGCACCTATCAAAAAGCTTTGCATTTTTACCAATTTACCCGGTTCCTGAGGGCAAATTCATGACCAGGCTTTGTTATTTCCACAACCTGTCTTCTGTAACTATTTCTTGTCCTACATTAAGAAAATGCAAACTCCATTGTTTAAAAACTGGGGAGGGGAGGTGGGGGGGGAAGGTAAATATAAATTAAACATATACATTGAGGTTGCAATGGTTTATATCTGTGCCAGAGAAGAAGCTTTGGGTTAGAGTTTTTTTCCTTGAAAATACTATCAAGTCTTCCATAACACTAATAAATAAAAGCACAAAGCCTGTTTCTTCCCTGTTTTCCACATTATGGTAATGTGACGTAAAACGAACAAGCAGATGGTGTCAGACAACACTTAATCATAATGGGAGCACAGTGAACTTCCTACTGAGTAGGGCAATGGCTATTCCAGGTGGGCATTAATATAGAATGATATGAACATCAGTCCAGTAGGTTTATTTGAAATGTCTTGGGATGAGGGAAGGGGGAGTGGGGGTGGATTCTCTATTTGCTATTACTTTGTTGTTTTCTCCAAGTATCATTAGCTCCTATGCTGTATTAGAGTGCAGTTTATATATCTAAATCCTTATCAGGCATTTTAAGACAACTGGTGTTAGGCACTTCTGCTACTTTTAAGAGAAAGGCATTGCTTCAAATAGCTGTGGGCCATGACCCATCCAGCCAGCACCAAATTACAGTCTGTGTTAAACAATTGGTAGTACGAAGGATGCTGAGAAGAAAATTATAATTACTATTGTTCCCCACAAGTTGGACTGCAAGAAAAATCCCATGGAGCCCATTCTGTGCTGGACATATCACCTTCACAATTACTGAAGTATTAAAATGGACTAGTGTTACACATCATGAGCTTCATTGGTTCTGAAAACCACGTGCTGGCCAAGATCACAGTAGCTTCTACCATAGACAATTGCAATGGCAAACAGTTCTTGTGCCTCACCATACATCCCAGCTAAAGATCTCACTTCATAAACAGTCAGCCCTTCCCAAAAACCCACATTTTATGAAAAAATACTTCTGCAGATTTACAAGTAAAATCCAATTTGAGAAGAAGGGGCTTAGGTTACATTTCCAAACAGATATATACATATGAATGTAGATATATGCAATTTATATATATATATATATATATATATATATAAAATTGCATTAAATCAACATCTTCGTCTGCTATAAAAAATGCAAACAATTGAGGGCTCATATATGCTTAAAGAAAAAACACATCTGTTCTACTACATGGCTTGACTGCTCAAAATATGTCTATATTTTAACCCTGTGTTCATCATTATGAAACCAAAGCAACTGTGTGTTTCATTTACATATGACATTTTGAGCATTAGTATTGAAAACAACAGAAAAAAATGTTTATTTTTTTCTCAAACAACTTTTTCTGGCCTTTAAGTGTCATAGGTCCCTTCCTCGTTCTCTCTACTATTTTTTAGCAGTGTATAGTTTCTTAAAAAACAAAAATGAAGACAAAGCCTCTCTTAAGGTATTAGAGCTGGCAAGCTGCAAGTGATTTTATGAGCCTTGTTCATTGATATTCCACAACAGGAGTACACAACACCTCCAGAGAGTACTAATGACTTCTTTCTGTCACTCTGTGGGAAGATGAAAAGCAGAACAATGAAGATCACTTCTGTCTTCTCAAAAGCACCACAAAATTTTTCTGAAATATTTTCTATTAAAAACATATATATATTTAGGATCTGCTAATTTCAAAGGTAATTTCATTATTCCTGTTTAGTAATTTTTTTTTATTGCACAGTCTGTAAGGTGTGCAATGTGCCAAATATGTCAGATGGTCCTACAACAACACAGAAGGTGTGTGAAAACAGAAGCTGGTTCTGAAGAAGTGACACCATCTTTCTAAACTTTCTTCTAGGTTAAATCTCACCCAAGCACTTCCCAGGCCTAGTCTAGCCTAAATCCTGAGTTTATTTAATGTGCAACTCTGGCTTCTCCTGAGAGACACTTTATCAGCAGGGAACTGGAAGTCATAAGGTCTGCTTACAGGAATTTTTATTAAATTTAACCCAGGTTCATCAAGATCACCAGTTTGTGAACTGTGTGCTTTGTCCTTCTTGCAGAAGCCAGTCTCCAATATATTTAGCATGTGGTCATATAGCCAGATGTGTGATGAAAGAATAATAGTGCTGGACAGAACTTTGGGTGATACTGAGATCCATCTGCCTCCTCAAGCTGCTCCTGCTTTACTCTTCACATGTACTCATATCTTAACTCCTTAGCCTCCCTCAGAAACCTACTCCAGTGCTCCTAAGGATCACTGTGTTATTCATGTGACCTGCAGAAGCATGGGAGGGATCTGAAATAATGATTGACAGCAACAAAAAGCAAAAGGGAAACTGAGACGGAGTTATGGCCAAGTGTTCGACAGTAGTGCACACAAGGCTTGGAAATGGCATGCCTGCTTTCAGAGCCCCTCCCTTGCCTTTCCATATAGACAGAGTCAAAAAAGCCAGCTGCAACAGCTTAAGGTTTTATGCAAAAGATCATCTTACAAAATATGGATCTATCATACTTCTGCCAACAGGGCAGACCTCTGCTGGGTCTCCTCGTTCCAAAACATCATCACATAACATACTTCTGAGACAATTGCAGTTTGTAAGAAGTAAATGCACTTTACTTTCTTCCAGGAAGGCACTGATTAAAAGTAATAAAATAATTATTTCACTTCCAGAGTCTGAGGCAAAACTAACTTAAAACTCCTGAAATAGAAAGTAAAAACTACAACTATAAAGTTCATAAATAAAGCAAGACTTGTGTGTGTTTGTTGTTTTGAGACAAGTAATGTATTTGCCCCTTTGAAATAATTAACCCTGCACTTACAGCTGCAGTAGAGATAGGAAGGGACAAAAGGTGTTCACAAATAAAAAAGAGGAATGAGAAAGAAAGCATAATGAACAACTGCTGCTGCTGCAATATTCCTCAGTCCAGACACTGAATCCAAACCTGAATCCATATTGGAAGAGAAATCAGAAAGCCAACAGACCATTAAAACAGAAGGAAGATACTTTAAATTCATGCTCGAGGTTTAACTGCAATTACCTCACATTCATGCTAGATACAGATTGTGCTGCAAAAGTAACTCTCTTGGTTACAGATGTGGATCTGCAACAATCAGTGCTGCTAAGGGTGTTTAATGAATAATTTTAGAAGTTTTGGGCTTGGTCTTGAGGCTGAAAGAGAAGAGTGTTGGAAAATATAGTGTGACTGCTGGTTTCTTGTGTTTTCCTTTTCTTCCATTTCTTTCTTTTTTAAGATATGGGAGAATTTATGAGTTTCTATATTTCTCCTGTTAATGCCTATGGAGTCTCTATTCAGGAATATAGTAAAGGGGCAGTATTTGCCTAGAAGTTAAAAAAACCCAACCAACCAAAAAAACCCAACCAAAAAACCCCCAACACAAAAAGCCCCCACCCCCCAAAAAAAACCCCCCACCCCCCCCCCCAAACCCACAAAAAAAGCACAAAAGCCCCCCCAAAAAAACAAAAAAAAACCAACCGACAAAAACAACCAAAAAACCACAAAAAAACCCAACTAAATAAAAACAAAAAAAAAATCAAACAACAAAACACCCCCCCCCAAAAAAAAAAAAAAAAAACCTGAAAAAAACCAAAAAAACAAAAAAACAAAAACCAAAAACCCCAACACCTTATTAAATATATATCAATTTATAGAAGTCTAATTTCAACAGAATATAGGAGAGGTACTTGACAGAAAACTTGGAAACTTGTGAAAATTTCTTTATTTCACAACTCTGGCTAATAATACTGCCTATCTAAAACTAAATACAGTGGTGTACATCTTTACAATGGACTTGTGTTATTTTTAACTAATCTATGAAGAGATATCTTGCAGCATACTGTGTAACTAAAAAAAACCCAAACCATATTGTAAACACTCCACATTATTATTAATTTAATCATGTATCTGCATAGAAGTATTATCCAGAAGTTTCTGCTCATGCTTGAAAGCTGTAGGAAGACATTATTTCTGTCACAGGGAAATGGCTGCACACTTTCAACAGCACTAAGGCATTTCTGTGGTAATGTGACATCTAGATATGTTTACAGCGCCAGCCACATGACAAGTGGATTAGAAGAGGAGCTGAGAAATTTGAGGAAGGGGAACAAAAAGACAGGAACAGTGAAAGTAAGTTCACAGACTTTCTGAATCACATAGTATCTCTGTTATGCCTACATTTCTTTTAATCCCTCTTTTTTATTCTAAAAGATTGGCCCCATCTTAGCCATTATTTTTGACTGACTTTTATGACAAATGACAGACAAAGCAGGTACAGCTAAGGGAGATGGGAATGAGGCCTGTGCATCTGAGATTAGGGAGAGGTTTCTGTAATAATGGTTGTGAAGTAAACAACCAGTTTTTTAACAAAATATTACTACCTATTTCAATGGACTTTATTTAAAATACACAACAAAGGCAAAAAGCAAAAATGAGAGAAAAAGCCTGTATGCATTTCACAGTACTTTATGCATAAAAATGTATTAAGATGTCTCAATTTTCCAAATAATGTCTGTAGCTTTGATCAAAAAGTATAAAATAGTGCTGAACTGGAGGATAATGGATGCTCTGGCATAAGATCTTGATTCTCCAAATACTTAAGTCAGTCAGATACTGTGTTTACAGGACAGAGGCTGTCATTTTTCTTTCAATTTAATGATCTCTATAATTGTTTCCTCCCCCTATTGATAACCAAGTCACTGAACATGCAAAAAGTGTTTTTCCAAATTATCATTACAAGTCCTTTCAGCTCTATTAACTGTGCACTTAATTTGTGCAGCTCTTACATATTTTGGATGGTTGTAAAAGTATCAATTGAAGCAAGAAATACATAAAATCATTAATTGAAAATTGTTCTTCAAACACCTATTTTTTTATTCAGTGGGTAGATTATATGGCTTTAATAAAAGTGCTTAACTATAATAAGAATAAAAATTGAAAAACCTCAGAAGATACAGACAATTTACAGGACTACATTTCTATCAAATAGTATTTCTATTCCTCCCTGCACCTCACTTAATTTTGAGCTTATTTTATGCCAAATGCATTCAAAATATAAATTTAAATTTCAATTACTAAACTAAATAAAAATATGATTATACTTAATTATTATTATCAGAATTATATTAACTATGTTCTAAAGTTCCTTATTTTTTTCTGCCTTTATCACTGCTTTCTCAAAGGCTGCTCACATGTTTAGAGAAAGTATTTCACTACACTGCAGAATACATAAATAAACCGGTTCAGTTATTCAGCCTCCTCTATGACAGCACAGATTGCTGATTAGTTCTACACACCAAGTACAACCTTCAGATATGTGCCTAGTTGTTTTCTTTTGTATGAAAATTGCAATTTTTCTGAATTATGGAAAAACCTGGATGATACTGATCCACATTGATCCAGCCATCAGCAGTTTGTGAAAGAAGAATCTACTAAAGGCTACAAGAACTGTTACTGTCTATTCAAATGAATACTCCAAAAAGCTGCTCCACCACATCCCCTGCTGTTGCTGTCACTGTAAACTTCCAGGTAATGAGGTAAGGGGCACACTTGGGTTCTTTATATGCCAAGATGAGGAAAATTAATTTTAATGCTAGAGAGATGGCAGTAACGGTACAGACAGTCACTAAACACTTCCAGCTGCAATACTGTACTGGAATCTGTAACAAGAATCCTGTTGTAAACATTGCAAGTACAGAGCAGTTTCTTATATTCCATTAGTTCAAAAGGGGCATGGACCACAGCATAAAGATGAGGGAAAATAAAATATAAATGAAAGCAAGATATTTCTCTGTAATAGCTTCAACAAATATAAATTCTGAAGGGAAAAAAAAGTGAAATAAAAATGTTTCTGGAAAGATGTGGTAGGTTCATCACCATCATTATGGTATACTGTGCTTTCAAGGTCAAACTCCCAAAGAGTTCTCTGGTTTTACAGTATAATTCCTCTTCCTAGTTCAAAGTTGATCAGAGAAGATGCATTTTGTGAACAAATACTAATGCTTAATTGTTCTTTTTGTTTTTCCATTGCCTAATATGTGTGGAGAATGGAGGTCACTTAACACTGCACAATAAAAACTATTTCAAAACTATTGAATCCCTTAAGAAAACTTCAGAAAGGCTGTGATATATATGTTAATGAATTCAAGTTTCACAAATTATGACAATGAAAATGCAAAGATCTTTTCAGAACGAGGCTGTTAATAACTTTTATAATGTTGGATGGTAAATATTAAAAGAAAGGTTTTTCATGTTGTTATAGTTTCAACACTTCATTGGAATTCCTTCCAAAAAGCATGGAGCCAGTGCGTGAGTGTCTGTAAAGATGGTTAACAAAGGATATGATGAATATCCATATCCTGATGTTAACGACTTAGAGCCTTTTGTTCTGGTCTCTCCCCAGACCACGAGGGGGAGGGAGGATGGCTCAGGTGGGAGAAAGTGGCCAGGGTTTCTGCATTTTTTTTTCCGCAGGCTCAGGAAGCGCAGCATTCTCAGCGGAGTGAGCGAGGATGGAGGCACACCAGTTCTGGCATCATGAATAGACTATGTCTCCCCCTTCCTAACTTGACCATTCATCCGTGGGTGACCGTGGGCCACTGCAGGAACTGCTGTGAAGAAGAGAGAGAGCACACCTGTTTTCTGCACTACAGAGATGGGGCTTCTGTTGCTTTCACCATTGATCCCACAGGAGCTGACTTGGTCGCTGTGCCCTGCCATCTGACCTGAGGCCAGCCAGCCAAGGTGCAACATCACCACCTGCTGTCCATAGATATAATTGCATTCCCCCCTTTTTTTGGGGGGGTCGCCAAATGACCTTTTAACTGTTTGCCTTGTTGTTTAAAGGGTTTATTACAAATAGTTGTTGTTAGGTCCTTTCTGAATATATATATATATATATAGTGGTTAAGAACTATTATCCTTTTCATATATATATACTTTTCTAATTAAAGTTCTGTTTTTCTAAATTTAAAAGAGAGGAATTATTTCTTGGCCAACATAGATATCTTAGTTCTCCCCTTGAACTAAGACACATGTAAAAACAATTGCTCTGTAAAAAAAAAGTAAAGCAAATATATATTTCAATTATTAATACTAACATTTGTGGACTTGTTAAAAGCCACCACATCTGGAATCTAAAAACTACACATTAAAATCTGTTATTTGCCTTTCCTCCAGCTCCATCTTTATTAGTAGTAAACTTAATATGATTGCAGAATCTAAAATTTAGCAGGAAAGATACAAATCTTTACAGAACATAAAAAAAAAAATAGGTATAAATCTCAAGCTGTTAAAATAATCTAAAGAACATAATAGCTCATTTGTAAGCTTTACTCTGAATAAAATTTGGATTTTTGTTATTTAGATATATTTTTTTCCAAAGTTCAAGGGAAGGAAGTTTCGATTTCCTCTATGAGTCATGTTCTAATTCAATGAGCTGTGCATATTTCTAGACAGACAATAGAACTTCTACTAATCTGCCTGCCACTGTCAAGTTTCTGCCACTCTTAGTGTGAAACTCACAAGGACTATCACAAAGTGATGCACAGACAGATAAAATAAACACCTAATTTTCAAATTCACCATGTAGCTGCCATTATGCATTTTCTCAAACAAATTTTTATACTATATGTATATACAAAAAAAAAATAAAAAAAGAGAAAGTTTTAAAGTGTCTGTGCTCTGGAGACACAAAAGTTTATTGCTGTTTCAAAGCCAAGTTTTATCCTTCATTTGTCCAATTTCCATATCTTGCAGACTCTGCTAATGTTACTCTTTTCTCTCAATCCAGAATTAATTTTCTTTTTGATTTGCAAAAAGAATATCAGATTCAAGTGAATTTTAACAGTGGAATCACATAAAGAGATGCAGTTTCAAAGCACTATATTTGGTCTTTGAATAACAGATAAGTTGTATGACAGAGGTCCTTCTTTAAATATATATGTGTGTATATATACGTGTATTCACACACACACAGTTTGAAGTCAGTAGTAACGTATTCAAGTCATAAACAATGCCTAAAGATACAGTAAAATGAGACTGTAAAGCACAGTACTTCAAAAAGATCATCAGTCTGAAGGAAACTGAAAAACCCACAGGACTTGGGGCAGAGTGAAAGTGAATCTCACATTCAAGAACACAAATATATAACATTCAAAAAAATTATGCAAGGAAAAATTGGTTCCAATTGTATGCTACAGAAATATGTAGGTTTTATTAAAACAATGAAGTAGAATTAATAAATTTTAAAGTACTCTCAGACATGCTTTATATTAATAATAGTACCACAAAAATAATTCCATCAAACATTGTATTTCCTGAAACACATTTAAATATCTGAGGTATAAAAGTTATTTCTCATTTATACCTTATTATATGCTTCCCTTTTTTCTATAACACTGTTCATCTGGCTTGCACTTCATGCTCAAGTCATGCAGATTGGAGCTGACTCTCAATTACACAAAGTCTTTCTCCAAAAATGACAGACCAAATACAGTAGAGATAAAATACATCAAGGTTTGAAATAGGCCTGTTCAGCCCCACTGCCATTTCATCATGAAATGATATAATTCACTGCTGCCTCTGCCTAGCCTAACATATGTTCTATTCACAGCCTCCGTCACTCTTCATTTGTAATTATTTCCCCTTTTCCCCCCCGTCATCTTGTAATACTTTTCTTGGTTGAAGACAAATACTGGAAATAAAAAAGAGTATTATCATATGATGACCTGTTCCAGGGTGTTAAGTCCCTGATAAGGTTTGATTTTAACATGGGGTGTTGATGACAGTACATGAAATCAGGCAACATATTCAGAATTAGACTATATTAATTATCACTTGAGAGCAGTATGCATGAAAGTGCTGTTTCACTGACTAAAAGGATTTGATGGAATAAAAATCCATTTCTCATCTGGTTGCGTATGGCTAAAGACGTTTTTTTCTCTTTGCAGTGGATTTTTCTTTATTAAATATTATAAGATTGAAAAGACTGTCTCGTTCAACAACATATATGAAATTTTTTAAACAAAAATATTGTTTTCATGACATGATCTCATGCTTAACAATGTTTTAAAGTTTACTGCTTAGTCACTACACAGAAAAATATAAAACGTATATACAAGATGTATATGTATATGATATTATTTTTAAAAAAAATTCTGAAAAATTATTTCTTGAAAAAAATTATAATGATGTGTAGTGGAAAAATATCCTAGAATTTAATTTCTACTTATTAAAAAATGTTTATTTTATGCTGAAAATTTTTCCTTATTTTTCATTTAGTAAAAAACTGAAGTTCAGATCACTGAAAAAACTGTCATTGTAACCTATTTACCTAGAAAAAGTCTACTTTATAGCCCTTACTATATAAACTATGACTTAGCTGCAGAGCAACTACAAGGAGAACTAAACTTTCAACTCTAAATATCCACAGAGATAGGTAAACAAGCATAAAATAATATAATTACAATTTAAACAATCCACCAATATAGGGTTTTTTTTAATTTATCATTTTCAATTACTACTCAGAAGCGAGTTTCTCACTTTATGTTAGGTGTTAGGTGTCTTATACATTTGCACTGATACAGTGAAGTGCCAGAAAACATTGTCACATTATGGCCATTACACAGATGTTGCTTACGGTATATAAATTTTATCTAGCGTACCAGAGATTCTTCCACACTCTTTTTACCCCCCATCTGCACTGGGAGATGACGTTGGGACAAACAGAAACTAAAAGAGTTGGAGTTACTGATGAGCACTGTACTTAACTGCTAACACCACCTGTGGATATGTAATATAATTAGAATTATGAATATTTCTATTAGTTATATTTAATTAGTCAGGCACCTTGTAACTATCTACTGATCTTTCTGTGTCTGCATTTTGAGTTCTCCTTAGAAACTCTAAGCAGAAAAGAACCATATCAGGCTGTTAATTTTTAAATCCCACGCTATACAATTAGAGATATGAGGAAATGGAAGAAACTAATTCTTAGATTAGTAGGTATCAATGAAGTATAGGTAGACCCACCAACTGACAGCATAATAAACACCTTGAAAGTAAACAACATACATTCCCAACATTTTAAATTTTGTTTAATCACATTACTCAAGTAGAATCAGAGATCAGCTTTAGCTAGTTCTAAAGAATCACAAAGATTAAAAATTACGGACCACTGAGAGAAGTACACTAAATTATAGCTTATCAGATATTGCAATAACCAATAAGTTGATAACTTGCACTAAAAGGATAAGATAGAATATTATGCTGATCATTAAGGTGCCATCAGAAAAGGCATTCATTAATCACAAAGATCCTCCCATAGGAGATAATACCTTGTACTGCCACAGCAGATGGTGCAGAGATTTTTTCTTGTAAATCAGGTATATTTTATGGACAATATTAAAACTTCAAACAAAGGACCCAGTGGGATCATCAGCATTCTTCTGTGTTTGGCAGGAAGGGGGAATCAGCACATTTTACACTCCTTCCCTTTCCAGGCCACAAAGAACAGCAATTCTTTGCTTGATCTTCTCTAGTGGGTTGTGATTAGCTCCTGTATTCCCACAATCCTTTCCTGGAAGCCATAATCCTCTCTCAATCTTAATACCTTTGCCTGAGGATCTCATCCTGCCTTCCCCTATAGGAGTTCCAGACTGTGACTTTACCTTAGCTATGCTGAACACGGCATAAGTGTGAGAACAGCTGTAGCAAGGATAACACTATCTAAGAATTAAAAAAATTATTGGAGATAAACCTTAAATCTTGTCCTCTTTCAGAAGAAAGGAAAAAAAAAACCACACACACACAAAAACACATGTAAACAAGTAGGGCAATATTTTCGTAATCAAAAAAGTCAAAACTGTTTTCTCTTCTAGAGAAGCATGACACAAAAATTAGCAGATTATCATCATTACACTTTGTTCTAGTTTCAAATCTCAGTTGGAATTCCTTCCAAAAAGCTTGGAGCCAACGCCATAGTGCCAGTAAAGATGGTTAACAAAGGACACAATGAATATGCATATCCTGATGTTAACTGCTTTAGCCAGAGCCTGTTGTTCTGATCTCTCCCCAGGCTGGGAGGGGGAGGGAAGATGGGCTCTGGTGGGGGAAGGGGTTAGCGTTTCTGCGCTTTCTGAGCAGGTCAAGGTTCAGCGGCTTGGCGCAGAGGAGAGAGGACGGGAACACACACCAGGTCCAGCATCACTGTGGGACCAGGATTGTGTCTTTTGCTCTCTGCCTTCGCCGATCACCCGTGGACACCCCAGACTGTTGAGAGGGAGAGAAACACGCCCATTTTCTACACTGCAGAGGTTGGGTTTCTGCAGTTGTTGCCATTGACCCCACAGGAATTGACCTGGCATCTGTGCTCCTGCCATTCCCCTGAGAGAGAGGCCAGCTGGCCGGGTGCGACATCTGCAGTCCATAAATATAACTGCAACCCCTGAGAGAGCGAGCGGCCAGTGGCAGAGATGCAACAGCCCCACCTGCTGTCCATAGATATAATTGCATTTCCCCTTCTTTTAGGGGTGGCCAAAAAGACCTTTTAACTGTTTGCCTTGTTGTTTGGGGGTGGAACAGTTTATCACAAATTGTTGTTGTTTGATTCTTTTCTGGATATATATATATACACACATATATATGTGTGTGTGTGCATTGTGGTTAAGAACTGTTATCCTTTCATATATATATTTTTCCTAATTAAAGTTCTGTTTTCTAAATTTAAAGGAGAGGGATTTTTTTTCTTGGGCAACACAGATATCTTACTTCTCCCCTTGAACTAAGACGCACTTGCTATGACTTCTCCATTGCATGCTCCCAACTAAAAAATGGATTGTCCTGTCTCTTTTTCTTCTCCATTTACTTGGTTTGCATGCATATCAAATCCTTTGTCTTACAGTTCTAGCACATGTGAAGCCAACTGCTTGATTTTTGCTTTACAACAGTATCCACAGAAAAGTATGATGTGAATGAATGGCACTATTCACTCAAGTAAATGAAAGCTGAAGAGTTTACTGTACAAAACCGAGGTTGATTGACAACAGAATGCTGCATAGGTTTTGCAAAAGCAGGGAGGCTACAAAGTGAGAACGAATGAATGGGAGCTGCATGCTGAATGGATGACTCACCACACCTACATGCTGAAGCGAGGTCCTTGCAAATATTAAGAACAGGCTCAGTAAAACATCATTATGCCAATGCTTAAGCTCCATCAAACTCAAGGAATCTACAAAGTTTATTTAAATACTTAAAATTGTTACTATGGGCATTATTTTTAAATACTTTCCCTTAAATATCAACTGCAATCTGCTGCCTCAGAAAAACTGCCAATAGAGCTCCATGCTTATTTGGATAACTCAGTAACATACTTAAATCATATTATCTTTGATCTTTTGTTTACAGTGATGTAATTAAGAAACTTATGACTTGGAAACAACATCTTTTAGCTTGCATCTGTCTTCTATGAATTTTTGCTATACGTCCATCTTTGCACGGATAATATAGTTATTGCTTCATGACAAGTAACACCTTTTCATATCTTGCATGAAGTAAAAGATGCATGGTATTCAACCAACAGTTCTACAGAGACTTGGTGTGGGATAAGAAACAAAAGTAGACATCCATCAAAGCTAAGAGAAAACATACTCTGACTGCTCCAAAATGTTTGAACCCTGCACCACTTCAGTTGTAGAAACACTGGTATAAAAAATAAAGATCAAGCTAGGAATAAACAAGACAGCTCACAACTCCTTCTCACAGAACCTTCTCTGCCTTAGAAATGTAATATAAAAACACATCAGAACTTCAGGGCTCACACAAGATCGTGCTCATGAGATGCTAATCATCTAGACTGTATTAAATATACTAATGTTGTTGTTAATATTGTTATTAAATACACACTAGAAAACCAAAGAATTGCTTACCAGATATATAATGCAAGGGAAAACATGCCACCAGTGTTGCACTTGCAACACATATCATAGGACACTCCTATTTGCAAGGAAAATTGAAGCAGAGAGAGTCCACATAATTAAATTTTCTTCTGACTCATTCTCCTTGATTCAAAAAATATCACCTTTATGCTCCAACATTTTACACTATAGGTGAACATTTGAAATAAATGAATCTATAACTGTGTAGAAGGATTCGTGGAAGTGTCACCACAGGAAAATTTAAGACATTGACAGACAAAACTGCTGGCATTTATACAGGTCTTCTGCCCATAGAATATTACACATTTCATGGGTAGTATGGAAGATAGACAAATGCTATGTTTTTATGAAATTCAAGTTCATTGCATGTTTCCCCTCATGCTAAAATTACTTATTTAAAGCTGCTGATTTCTGTAGAGGCTATTTGGCCTTTTTATTATGATTCAAGACAGTCTCATCCATTCAGAAATGTTTCTCCACTGTGCATACAGATGCATAATGGCAGTTTGCAGACACCTGTTCCTCTGATACTTATGACTTGATTAGTATAGTCTAACAATATAAAACTTGACAAAGAATTAAATGATCAGAAAACTACTCTGTAATGCATTAGGACACTATTAATTACTTTAGTGGCTAATGACCGAAGGTGTGAATTATTCTTAAAATGAGATTGACTGCTAACATTGTGGGTAGAAAATGATTATTATTATTATTTCTGGGCCTGACATACTTAAATCTGTAGTAAAAAGGCAACATCACAGGTCTTAACAGAAACCTGGGTAAGTGTGAAACCTACAATAGGAATGTTTCAAATTCCAAAACATAATCTGAGATTTAATGAAAAATGTTAACCATTTCACAATCCAAACCATAACATTTGTCCAATTTCAAATTTCTATCACAAAATTATTTGCAAGTTGATACAATTATTCTAATTTCCCCTTAGATGGTTCTAATAACATTACACTATTTTCCTGCTTCACTAGTAAAACTTTCAAAATTTCTTCAATTAAAGTGAAAAGAATGGTTGAAAACATGATGATTCTTCAAGGGGCATGAAGATATAACAATTGTATAGGAAAAGCAAGAACAAAAATTGGTCTGGTTATTCAAGCACTTATTGCATGCCTTTGCATGGTTAGGACTTACAAACCTGGGAAATAACTGATCTCACAATGAGGTAACAAAAGTAAAATTGCTGCATCAAGATCAGGCTGAGGCAACAGATACTTTTACCTAAACTATTTCTATGAAAGTTTTGAAAAACAAACAAACAAAAATGCAAACAAAAACCCAGAAGGATTTCCAACATCTTCTATATAGTTCAAAAACTTATACAATTTGTTACTTATATGAAAGCATGCATTCTACATATTCAAATTCTTAATATTAAATCATTGATCAAATCACATATACCGCTAGCTCATGCTAGTGAGCTGCCTGATTTTGCAAACAAACAGTACTTCTGAAGAAGTTTATGCATCTGCATTCTTAGTTCCTTGCTTGGCACCTTACAACTTAAACTAACTTCTGACTCAAAACAAGCAGACAGCTGAATCTAGATAAAAGGCTGACTGCTGGGATGAAGATTCAGAATGGTCCAGTCCAGCCAATATTTTAAAGGGATTATTTTCATATTAAAATAATGACCAAAGATTATCCTTCATGACAAGAAAATCAATTAGTGATTCAGGCTTAACCAGAAATTTCTGTTTCTAATGCATTCACTTCCTGGCTAAACAGCAAATTTGTGCACAAAAATAACATCAAAGGAAGATTTTTCTCCAAGGTTCTACTGAAATTTCATAATAGAGCAAGATTGCATTTTATCAGCCTCCACTGCATCTGGGAAGGTCTACATCGAAGAGTTATTCCTAATTTTATTTTTTTTTCATCAATCCTGATAAGTTTCAGCTTACAGCCAAACATTTGCCATTATGTGAAACTGTCATCTGGTTTTAAGTAGAACAGTAAAACTGTATTAAGGAAATTGAAATTGAGTATTCTCAGAAAGTTGTTTTGCTATTGTCTAACATTTTCACAGTTCCTTATGTTCCTTTTTCACATAGTGTTGTGCAACAAGGGGGTTTCAGTCCAATATTTGTCACTCTCACTAGAGTCTTTTTGCTTTACATCTGGCTAATATGTAGCAATTGTCAGTACTGAACAAAATAGTGAACATATTACTTTGGGGAGAGAAGCTATCCTCTATCTTTCAAAGTGAAGGAATGCCAAAATGAAAGTTTCTAAAAAATGTACTGAGAATATAGTAATTCAAGTTAACTGTGACTCACCATTAACCTTCTCTTTTGCAGACAAACTCTTGAAAAGCTCACTGAAAAGCCAAAAGAAATCTAGGATCTAATGAATAGTGTTACAGGTTCAGTGCAAATGGCACTGCCATGGAATTTTCTCTTACCTGTGGAGAGTATTTGACATTCATATTAACCTTGGAATGTTTCCATAGAATTGGTGCTACTATCATAATTCATAATTGACTGTACTACTGACTATAAATAATAGCTATCCCTCTTAAGAGAGATGCACAAAGTCCCAGTTAACTTACTAAAATGGAGTAATTTCTCAGTGTCTTCCTCTAGTACCAGACAATATCTCAGATATTTCTGTCCCTTCTCATTTCTGCATGCACTCATTGAGTGATTTGGAAGCAATATCACAGAAGGAAGGACCAGCAGTATATTGATGTCCTGCAGTACTACCTAACCTTCACCACCAATATCTATACCAGTATACACCAACCAGTCAATAGATGAAATCAGATTAGAAATACAGAGAAAGCGATCAACATGAAGGGGAATGAAGAGCATGACAGATGTACAGAGAAAAAACTTTACAAAAGATTCCCAATGAATGTAGAGTTTCCTTTAAGAAAGACATACATAATATTGATCAATTCAATTCACAGGTTTGAACTCTTGAATTTTTCTCTAAGTTTTATCCATTACTGATACCTTCAGTTTCTTGTTGCTAGGAAATTTTTTCCAATCCTTGTCAACAACCATAAGATGATAGGAAAATTCAGCTTGGAAGGGACTTTTAGGAGTTCTTTAGCTCAACGTCCTGCTTAAAGCAGGGTCAGCCATGAGGTCAGACCAGGGTTATCCAAAAATAGATGAGTGATGTCCTAGCCTCATTACATCCACTTCTTGGATGCTCTATATGCAGTAATTTGATATATTTTCATCCTAAAAACTGGCTAGTATAGTGCATTTTTCCTTAACAAGATGCATATTCTTATCATTGGGATTCTTAGCTGCTGTATTCTTAAATCTGAGCATCTCCCCTTGAGTTTAAGTGATGTTCAAAGTCCGCTAAAATATGAAAAAGGTGTCATAGCTTACCTAAAAGACTGACTAAAGCCAGACACTAGTCCTCTGACCTAAAGAAATGCTCAAATAAGCGGAAAAAAGCTTCCTTGTGGTTAGTCTGAGACTGCAAAATATCTTCCCACAGGTGCTACAGATCATCAGAAAACCCATTCCTCCAAGTATAAAATTCTATTCTCTGATACCATATTGTTATAATTAATACGTATAGTTACATTTACTTCTACCTGTAACAAATAGTATCTACATTTATTGGTACATACATCTTCCTCCACAAATTTTCAGAACTTTTTAAACAAAAAGCCCCAAGAACATTGATTTAGGGATTCCACTGAACGCACACTTCCATTTGTAAAAGAGAGAGTGAAAAAGCACACTTATTAGTTTCATAGACTGATACAGTACTAAAATGCTTTGGTTTGTGTTTCAAAGCCATGATCTTAATCAAACAACTTGACTCTCTTTAACTTCCAGACAAAAGTCCATATTTATTAGGAAATAAAGATTTCATAACAAACCTAGGAATACCTTGGCAGAAATTAGGTAAATTTCCAAAGATAAGCATCAGATAATAAATATATTTAGAAATAACATCAGTGAGAAAGAAATGCTCACTTAAATACTGGCTTTGTCTAACACTAGAGTCACTCAGAGAAAGAAAAACCTGTTACTATGAAGAACTAAATCACAATGGCTTAACCTTTCTTTACTTATTTCAGTTCTGCAGTCATATGTTACAGATAAGGAGTAAATTAATGTGAAAAATAAATGAAATCCTCAAGTACTGACAATACATGTACTATGAAAGTGAGAGCCAAATTAACCCAAACATTACCTGTACAGCTGGTTTATTCACATATTGAATAAAACTAACAATATAACACCTTTGATGCAATTAGCTGGCAAACCCAATACACAATGAGAGTGAATTTTTTGCTCATATTTAATTTCTATGCATTTTTATGTGTCCCCAGTAATGATACACTCTTTTGCAAAAATAACCACATAGGTCACCAAAAGACTGGGTAATAATTAAATCCACTTCCACCATTACTAAACGTTTCTGTTACCTTTTCTTCATAAGCTTCTTCATTTAGCAAAACTTTATTTCAACATCTGTAATTTATTACTGAAGTTTCTCACATCTTAAATTCATTGACTGGAGTCATTGTGTTGTAAGAGAGTTATTGCTTACTCACATCAACACCTATACTTCCAATTATGACAGTTACTCACCACGGAAAATTTAATTTAATTTGTCGATTATAGACACTGAAACTAATGCAAATATTTGCAACGGGTTTTTCATGGGGGGAGAATTCAGAACAAGTAAAAGTGGATTTGATGTCATCCATGGGTTTTTAATGTGATATGCATCATAAAAATTACAAGTAACATAAAAAATACATAACACGCCCCTAAAGTTTTGATTTCTCCTCATTATCATAAAACTCAAAAACTGATACTGACTTAATTACAAGATTTTGATTATTTTTTTCTGTGATGCAATAATTCCTATTTATAAATATATGATAAGCATCTCAGAAGCTTTTGTAGGATGAGAGATCATATTGTCACAGATTATGTAGGTTCTGTATACTTTTTTCTGGAAATCTACAACTAAACTCTCATTTGTTTTCAAATACTATGGTTACATTACTGATTCTTCCACTTGTCTAATTTTTATCAGTTGTATATATCTGTTGTCTCTTCTGAGAATACAGACTGACTGTATATCACTTAACTACTTTTCACATATTTCATTTTGATTTTGGATATGACTCAGTGATCTCAATAATTATGCTATTTTAAAGAAACTATGGACTTAAAATTTTACCACTGGTTTATTCAAATTTCTATGTTTCTACAGAGCTCATGAAATCTCACTTTCAGAAAGCATTCTATAGGGGATTTTTGTGTTTTTTTGGTGTAAGTCAAGAAAAAAATTCCAAACAGTCTAGAACTCTTGTGAAGAAACAGTTTGAACTGTGAATACCTATACTGGTATTCACTGCTTTGTTTGGGCAGGGAAATGGAATGAACTGCTTTAACTGGTAGCTAGAAAGTATGAGTTGCTCATGCTGGCATGATGCCAGAATATTAAAAAAAATTCCTTGTTTGGGGAACTGCTGAAAACAAGTGCATTCTTGTTTCTCAGTCAATAACAAATTCTCCTCCTACCTTCCACCTCTTCATTATCAGTTCAGTTAAAGTTACTGGAAAGGCATCTATTACTAACTGATGATGATAATATTACACAACATTTACAGGTCTTTTTCAGAATTGTGACTTTACTGTTCCATATCAACAGAATAAATTCATTAAAAAATCTACGTTGTTAGTGCAGTCATGTTTACAGCAGCACATCAGCTACCAATCAGGACCAGTTTTATCCTTGTCCAAAAAACCATGTTTTACTGAAGACTTACTGAATTATAGTGACTTAGCAGAATAGAGGAAAAAAACCAAAGAGAGATATTTTCCTTATAGTGCTTGCATATGGACGGTTACAGGTTATGGATTACAAGTCTTAAAGAAAGTAATTTTGTTGTATGCTTGAGGTCCCTGCTACAATTCCAGGTTTCTTCTACTTCTAGCTCCTGGCTAAATGTGTTGACTGGGGCCCAGCACACTTTTCCCTGAATTACTTCAGACTATTCTGTCCTTGTCATTCTGTCCAGCAGTGATGTTTCTTCCTCCTGGATACTGATGGCTCCAGGATTCCAGGTTTGTGCATGAGACTTGAAGCTCATTTCTCAGGAAGGATTCAGATTTCCTACTCAGGAAAGTGGTTGAGTGACCATTCCTGGTGATACCTAGAAGATGCCCCTAGAAGGGACACAGTTTAGTGGTGAACTTGGCAATGCCCATTTAAGGGTTGAACCCAATAATCTTATAGGTCTTTTCCAACCTGAATGATCCTGTGATACCATGACTCTTAATACATAAGCTAGGTTTTTAGAGTTTAGCACTGTTACCCAGTAACATTAATCAAGTAGTAAAACACTAGTTTAATTTGCTAGAGAAAAGCACTGGAATGAGAAAACACAATTCAAACTTTTAAATAATTGTTTCAGAAATTGAAAGAAATAGGACAATATACCAGAAATTGCATTTTGGCAAGTGATGTAAGAAATACAGTATGAAGTACATAGCAGAGGGTAATGGGTATCAGGGAGACATTTACTGCTATAATTGCCCAATATATGGGAAAACTTAACTTCTGCAGTCCTATGTAGATTTTTAGGCAAATGGTTTGAAGTAATGGCTTCAACTGTTGCAAATAAAGAGCAAATCAATACTTTGGGACAGTCATCTCCTAGAGACATCCCTTCACACAGACTCTATTGCAAAGTGGAAGGATCATGTGGAGCAGCATGAAAAGTCTGGATGACAGGTATTGAGTGACTAAATATTTCCAGTTGGAAAGTCCACAGGATCCTGAGCTAACATATGCTAGGAAAGACAAATGAGTGTCTTTATGGTCCAGCAATTTATAAGACATATTTTGTTTGAACTAGAATTTCTTTGCAGACCGGTGTTTTTTCAAATTTGGATTGCAATCCAGAGAATACTAACTGTTGGTATTGATAGAATGATAGTTTTTTTCTGTTTCTGAAAAGTAAGAGAAAAGACCTTTTATGGAGTTTGATGTGACGAAAGAACAGTGAATATTTTGTTTCCAGCTAACCCTCCCAGAAACCCAGGAAAAGTCTGTAGAGATTATAATCTGTTCTCTCTGAGACTTAAGAACCCTGGTGAGCAACGGTGCTACACAGCACTCATAGGAGCTGTTGCGCTATAGGTATTGTGGGAGTGTTGCCGTAAGGTTTTCATGAATTTGTAGATTTTTATACTTCTATGCAGTTTTTCACATATAGAGCAGCTAACAACCTCTAACCCTGTGCTAGCTGTCTTAAAGGTCAGATAATAGCTGGAACA
>JAWWEE010000085.1:3112988-3126943 GCA_035221455.1 Xenops minutus
AAGTAAAGAACTCTTCTCTACTTTACCCACATAAAGTTGTCTTGGAAAGTTTTTTCCCCCTCTCCTTAAGGCAACAGGAGCTACTAAATTGCTAGGGTAGGAAAGAGCATCTAACTCTTTAAATGCATCCTGATATTTGGGGAATGCAAGGCAACTTAGTGTCCCTACTTCCTAACAAAGAACACGAAACTTAGATGATTCTGTTTAAAAATCACATTATTTTCCTGTAAAGTGTATTTTCCAATATTAATTAGCAATACATTTGCAAAATATCTTTTATTATGACAGACACTTTCCCCTGAAAGATTAATTTTAGGTATGAAAAAGAACTTGGAGAGTCACAGATGGCTCCCTGAACAAGCTCAGGCCCAGTAAACTTTAAAACCTACATTGTAATCTTGAACATCACAATGGTTAAATCACAGTTAGCTCATTAGAAAATCTATCACAGCTTTCTCTGAAATCACTGTAATGGCTTTAGAGACATGATACTCGTACCAGGTAAACAAGTTCTGGTTTAGTAAATCAACTGCTTTGTTGTATGGTCAGACACGTTTCCCATCTTGTCTTATATATTTACTTTTAGCTAAAAGGTTGCAAAGTCAGACTGTGGAGGAATCTGACTATGTCCTAGCCCTAGTCTGGGCATCTCTCTTTCCAAAGTGAAAACACTTGTCACATAGTACTGAAGAATTTCACAAAGTTTTACAGATCTGTGTGAATTGGGATTTGTTAAGTGTTGCTCCTCTAATGGAACACACTACACAATGTTTTAGTAGAAAATACATGTCTTAGATTTGTTAGAAACAAGTATGTTGCACTTTCAATGATTTTAGATTTTTCTGTGAGTACTAAACCTGTCTCTCATATGACTGAAAAAAAGATAATATTTTGCATCTTTTTTTTTCTTTTTTGTTCAACTCCTGCGGAATGTCGGTTCTCAGCTTAAGACCTTGTCTTGTTATAAACTGAAGAACATGCCAATTGCATTCTGATCTATCAGAAGAAGGATTTGTGACATGGAAAACACTGAAAATATAAGGTCACTGACTTTCTTTTAAACTTTTCCTTTGAGACTCCAATGGCTAAACTATAGAGATTTTCATAAGGCCTTTCAGCTTTGTTCTTGTGCTAATCAACCATAAAACTTGCTCTGTTGCTCATCAACTGAATATAACATTTAATTGTACCTATCTAAGGCCATAGCAGTTATTCTGATGGTAATTTAATACTTCTGTACAGCTGTGAATGGGTCCTCAAGGTAATTTAGCAAAGTAATCACAATTTAGGTAGCTGAGCTAGAACTAGCTTGTCAACAAACCCGAAACTAACCCTCCTGGAGAGTGTTAAAAACAATTGCCTCTAGCAGAGGTTGCAATGCAGATGATAGAATTCTTGTGGGACTTTAGACAAACACATACCCCAAAAAGTTTTTCTGAAGATCTATACATGTGCTTAAACAATTAAAAAGCTAACATGATAACAAACTTGGTTTATTGCTTTTATTGCTTGAAGTATTTTTGAAAGCTCAGCATGCATATTTAAAGATAAAAAGGCTGCTTGCTTTTTTGTTGTTGTTGCTAGAAAAATATTTAAAAAATTGGAGTAGCAAGGGTGACCTCCAGTGTGCAATTAAGGTTTTGTCATTACATCTTATAGGTAACAAAATATTTTCTTGCCCTACTAGTAACTTGGATTATCTTACAAAATCAACTTTATTTCTTGTGCATGACACAGAAATCCAAAACATTGCCTTCTGCTTTGAACTGTGATCTTCTGAAAACATTCTGTGCTTCTCTGTATTAAAGGGACCAGTATAAAAAATAACTGGCAAACCAGAACAATTAGAAAATTTGTTTTTGCTCCTATCCAAATGCAGATTATCACAGTCTAAATTATTCTTCTAGAATAAGAGTAATTAAAATTATTGTATTACAGAAGCTTTTGTATTTTAAGAATACAATAGCATTATAGATTAATAGTGCTGCTACTACTGTGTAACAAATACCTCAGCTCACTGTTCAACTTACATGCATTTCATTGCAAACCAGAACAAATTTGAAATATTATGAAATTCTAACTAGAAAAAGAACTTTATGAGAACTTATGGAAAATATATTTTCATGTCTCTTGTTAAGCTAACTATATGGTACAGTGTCTAATAAACTCCATAAATACCTATACTGACCATAATCTATTCAAAAAAGAAGTAAAGCTCACATTCCAAAAAGTAAATTCATTATATTGATGAGTAATATCAGATGGATATCTTTGAATGAAACCTTTATCAATAGGGTGTCTTTAAACAAAAATCTAAGAGACATCAACATAATGAATTCAAAACTAAGAACATCATTAATAGTTATATTCCTTTTTATTTCCATTATCAGTACACAACTTACCTTTTGGTGACTAATTTTGAAATAGTTTTTCTAATAAACTAGGGAGCATTTTTTAGATAATTGTAAGCACACAAAAGATCTCGTTATGGGTGCCTAATGGGACTACTGTGTCAATACAAGTGTCATTCAGGGTCTGTCAGCCACTATACATCCCTACTTTTCAGAGGGTTATAATTGGAAAATTAAAATTTGCTTCAGACTAATTCCTGGCATATTGTGCAAGGTATCAGGCTAGACCTGTTTAGGTCTTTATTTCATATAAAATACCTTCATACATCACCAGGACTATGTAAATACTGCATACCTCAATACTGTACACCCTACAATTTAAAATATTTATAAAGTATATATATATTTCTTCTTCCTTTCCAAGAAGGGCAGATCTACTCGCATTTTCATTATGACATTATAAAGTCATGATTTAAATAGTTATTCAAAGCATTGGTTTTCTGAGTCCAGTTAGAGCTAAAATACGTTAAAGTAACTAAAGATGTCTCTAAAGGAGCATATCTGTTTCTTATAATACCTATTTAAAACAGGGACCATCGTGTCTCTTGAGGCAAGGAACTTGCTTTTATCTTTCACAAAATGAGGCTTTGAACTTGATGGAATCTTAAACAATAAAGCAATCAAAAAATGCAAGTACTTGCATTTCTATTTTGGTTTTGACATCTGAATATTATTTATTAGGTAATAAGATCGAGAATGCAAGAAAACATGTTTTTCTAATGTCTTTACAAGCTATATATTGTTGTTTGGCCTACAGTTTCTCAAAGTGTTTGGCACCACAAAAAAGCTATAAATCAAAGATACAGTATCATAATATTCTATTAGGAACTAAGATACTGGTTGATGTATTTCAATTTTACTAGTTTCTTTAATAGTGGCCATACACATACATATGTTCACAATATGAAAGAAAAAAGAGATGCATTCACCATGTCACACAATACTAAAATAATACATAATACAGAAAATAATACTGAAATAATACATAATACAGCTAAAATCAAGGACTGATTCAAGTAATGAATTGGGTTAGAGTAATAGTTTTAAGATTAGGGAGTTATAATTACATTGGAAAATGCAGATTTCATGCTGCATTATAACTAACACATGCAAAAATAAATGAAAATCAAAATGTTGCTCAAAAACTTAGTTGAAGTAGTAGAAAAAAAGGTCCTACCAACTTTAAACTATCACATTAAATTTAGCCCTATTAAGTACTTGTGTTATCAGTTTATAAATACCCACAGAAATTTTTGTGCACTTTTCAGACACATTTTTTTTTTCTGAAGTAAGTTTATATCTACCCATTGACTTTAGCACAAGGTGTTAGCAATCTGCAGGTTTTTTTAAAGGAAAGACCTTCCCTCACCCTCTATCTATGTATCAAGAGACCATTTTAATTCACTCACCAAGAAATTCTCAAAGGGACTGGTATATGTAGTAACATAGGAGTCAATATTGCAGCTATCCGTTTTCATATAGACTGGCTAGACCTTTACATTACTGCTGCCTCACATTTATTGTTCTTCCACTGCAGCTGTCAGCATTTCCTGACAGCGTATTATGGAGTACATGGCTACAAAGTCAGTATCAATCAGGCCATGATCATGCACATAAAAGTAGCAGACTATTGATAATAGACCTTAAATCAAATCTTCATAGTGTAAGTATGAGATTCATATAAGCTAGTAGCCTTGTGGGACTTCCTGCTTACTTTGATCTACTATAAAACTAACTTACATCACACCTAAAAATGATACAGGAATGTGTAAATAGCTACACTAAAAATAAGTAACAAAGCCGCCTTACCTTCTGCAAGTCAAGATGAGAATTAGCAGAAATTTTCCTTAACTGTCGTGTATGGCAGAAATAGTACACAATAGTACACATCACACTAATGTTCTTTTCCTTTCTGCTAGAAACAGCAGCTTTGTTGTGCTTTGAAACTCTCTCACTACAAAAGCACTTCAACTTGATACGGCCATTTAACAAGGAGAATGGGAGACTGTGTATAGTTTAGCAGCACTCTTCACCAAACTGAAAGCACCCTGTTAAAAACAAAAGCATCTAATTTGTCCTAGACATAAATAATAAAACAAAACAAGAGCTGCATGCAAATTTAGTAACAAAATTTTAGGTGATACACAGAACAGGGCCTGCCTTCTTCTTTAGTATTCCTTAGTTATCAACATAATTGCTGCATGTCTGTCATCACCAGGAAAAGAAAAAAGTGTCTCTCTCAGCTGCTTCCCTGCTTGTTTTGTTCACTACATTCTTGTAAAGTGGGAGAAAATAAGTGTCATTTAATGAATAGTGCTATTCTTTGTCTGACAGCTTCATATCTGCTAGGTGTAGGAGGCCTAGTACTTTCCTTTCTAGTAATGTTTTTGACAGTGTGCTAAATTCCTCCCCCAAAAGGCCAACGTATATATTCTGCTAAAACAGGTTTCATCTATCCTGAATGACTGCCCTCTTTTAACCCCCTTCAGCTTCTGTTCTTACATTAATTGAGCTGATCAGATTGAGCATATGAATTTGTCTTTGATGTATTCATATGTTTAGTTGATGCTGCTCATGCTCCCACTGGCAGTCGGGCAGAGCTCTCAGACAAATAGGGCTGTTTCCATAGTAACAAGCGATAGCTAGGGATCTCTCGAAAAATATTTTTATTTTAAAATTCAAACTGGAAAATTCTCACTGGATATAGTTCTTGGTTCTAAATGTGTCACGTCTAATGATAGATGCAATTAGGAATCCCACCAGTGCTATAAATAATAAATTAGGCTAGTTTTCAAGGCCTAATTTGACATAAAAATACTGTATGATGACATAAAAATACTAAAAAGGAATCTCTTTTTATATATCCATGACAAAAGATTTACGAATGACTTTTGTTTTTAGGATTTCAAAATCAACTGAATGGTGAAATTATTGATAAAGCTGCTTATGTGTTGGAGATTAGAAGCCTAGAAGTGAACTCTTTTCAAAAATACTTCAAGCTGCTTTGGTATTTGGTTATTCTACCAAAAGCAAGTGAAGAAATCATTTTACAAATGCTACAGCAGTTGGTAAATCTCAGAGGGTGAAAAATGCCCACAGCCATTATTAATTCCTGAGCACGAAAAACAGAGAGATGTTGAACATAAGTTTTGTAGGCCCTTGCAACCTGAGAATGTCAGGATTTTAGCTCTAAAATTTCATTTGGAAAAAAACAAAACAAAACAAAACAAAAACAAACACAAAACCAAACACAAAGCTACAACCCAAAACCAAACAACCAAAAACCAGTGGGGTGAGGAGGGGGCGGGGGAGGGGAAGAGGATGGCAAGGAAAAGAGAAAGAAAGGAAAAAAAAAAGGGGTGTTTGATGGTTAGACTATGATAGTTTGTAACTAAAATACATATTTTGTATTAATCTGCCCACTATTATTTTCTCTGGAAATCAGCTTCCTGACTTTGGCTTTTACAATTCTGCCTGTCAATGTGCAATAACAGAGTTCCAGGGTTCTGCTTCAAAACATAATTCTACTACATTGAAATCCATTGATATTATCATCTTTTATGCTACTTCAAATTCAACATGTTCCATCTTGAGGGGTCAGTCCTTTATATCTCAGCATTCAGGAAAATTCAGTTAAATGTTAGAATTTGACAATTCCCTGAAAAACAAGGTTATGTTTTAAATACTTCACTTGAAATCTACAGTGTATCTGCACTTGTCATATGCAAAATATAGTTTTAAGGAGTCTAAGGGTCATAATTACACAGAACTAGTCACAATGTGGTGAAAATGCCCTAAAAACCCTCTTGCACTATATTAATTCTGTGAGTCTCATACGTGGATTTGCATTTTTAAGGTGATGCTGATTAGAAAGAGAAAGAAGTGAAAAACTCTCTTCCTGTATCTTCTGTCATTCTTCTCTGTTGATTTTACAGATCAGGAATTTTGTACATTATAAGTGCGTAGTACATTTTCAAATAGAATTTTTACACTACTTGAAATGCTAGAAGAAAAAAACCAACTCAGTCGTACTTAGCCACTCGGAGCCTTACTGAAATTTGATCATCTTCATTAGACTCACACTTTCAGTCTGGGCATTTCTCTTATTAAAGTAAGGAAAACAAAGTCTGACACCATTGTTAAAGTCCATTTAAGAGCAAAGCATACTACTTTAACAATTTATTGCCTTCTAATAATGAGATTACAAAATTGGGCTCAATGTACTTCAGGTAATGCATTTTCAGTTCTTAAGACATATTTCTAACATAACTATTTTTTATTTTATTGCCTTAGAGACATAAATTACATGATAAATAATTTTGTTCAATTTTATAAAAGGGTGCCTGTGTTAGAAATTTCTAGCATTATACTATTGAGCATGCTTAATTTAATTTTTTAACATTTTTACAATGAAATACCTATTCTGTTGATAGTTTTCAACTATAAATTCTACATTTTTTATGAAGTAGGTGTTGCTTTATCTCATAAAAAAATGTTTTGCACAACATTGTGCACTGTGAGAGAACAGGTGATGTGGCCTGCGATCCTTCCAAGCATCACTTATGAGAGAGAATCCACTAAGACAAATGATTTTTGATCAATGCAAATATTAACAATAGTTAAAAACATGGAAGAGAATATGTAATTTATTTCATCATTAGTAGTATTCATCAAATTGCAGAATATAGTCATCTGACTGGATGATGATCAGACCCATTACTAGGCTGGAGGGCAGCCTTTATATTGACCATACAGATGTGTGGACCTGCGCGTCATGGGACAGGGGCAAACATCTCACCAAACAAAGCAATTCCTCCAAGCCTTGTTATAAACATATATTGTGGTTTAGGAATGGTACTTCCCAATTCAGTGTCCCCACCCAGACTCTCCAAACCACACTGGTGCTCTGTCTCCTTCCCCTGTTTTCCCTTTCCCACCCCTGCTGCAGCTGAATGAAGAGGAGAATTGGAGGCACATAAGATAAAGATCATGGGTTGGGATAAGAACAATTTACTGGAAACAGCAATGAGATAAGAAAATGAACACTAACAGTAATTACAGAGCGTAAGAGAAAATTACCAATACCAATCATTTTCTTGACCAGGAGGAACCCTTTCTTCCCAGGAGAAAGTCCCTTCCTGTGCCCCCAGCAGTGACATGAGGTGGTATAGAATAACCTCCATGTCCTAGCCATGCTGCATCCCAACTACTGCAAAAATTACCTTGGTCAGGGCCAGAACGAGGACAACATAGCATCACTGTCATTAAAAATCTCAGTTTGAAATGAAGTAAATTTATCTTGTCATGTTACAAAATTTAACAGTAATATTGCTAGCACATGAGACTGGATCTGAAAAGGTACACGAAGCCATAATTTATTTCATGAATATTGGACTGCATATGTATTTTGTAAGTCTGAATCAGATACTCCCCATTAGAAGAAAATTAATCTGTCAGTACAGGAAAAAAGACCTTATAGCAGTCAAAAAGAACTGTTCAAAAATACATTATGCTAACTATTAACAATGATAGGTCATTATAATTGAATGATATTTTAAATAGGATGGAAGATTAGGGACTGATTCTGTATCAATGAGATTAACATGTATCCTACAAAAATATGTGCTTAATTAAATAAGGCTTTTCAGAAACCAAAAATATTTGGTTTAATTTTACAGATATAGATATTTAAATCCTAGTAAAAGTGAAAATAAAGCCAATATGTACACAACACAGAATTAGATGTTTTGGGGAAAAAAAAAAAAAAGTTAGACACTGAATAGATGGAGAAAATTAGATTTATTGATAGTAAAAGATTATGAGATATGGTGATGATTCTGTTTTCTGGATTTAATTTCTCTAATTTTATATTAGTGTTCCTTCTTGAACTTTCCAACAGAAAAAGACCCCATAACTTAAAAATTGCAGAAAGAATTGCAGAACTATTACTGCAACTATTCATAGTGAAATACAACTACATAACTAAGAAAAAAGCACTATAATTTACTTATTTCTAAGATGATTTTGGGAGGATTTGAATGTGTTAAAAGCTCCTGTAATTTTTGCCTTAAGCATGACCTTGTACTAACACTACACAGCCTATCTTATTTTCAGAAAAAACATCTAATCCAAAGATTAATGGCTTTAGTGAGAAGGACTTTGAACTAGAGCTGGGGTGATAATCTTGTTACAATGGAATAAAAGATTCATTAACTATTAAAATGAATCTAAATCAATATTCAGTACTATAATCAAAATGAACGGAAAGAATTACCCTTCACAAAGAGAATTTAAATCCATAACTTAATTTCACTTAAAAAACTGTTCAGAATTCACACAGTTAGGAAAGAAATTAAATGACACTGAGTGCAGATTGCTGACAGTACAGTCTGTTTAAGGCCCTTTTAAATGGGACAGGTTTTAAAAAGTAAAAATTAAACTTCATGAGTAAAATAGAGTATAGTGAAAGGCTGAAAGTACTCCTAAGAGCCAGAGATTTCTGATGATGCACAGAGAAAATAACAAATTAATTCTTTGATGCCATACTAAAGTGATTCTGAATTGCAATATTGGATGACCATAGAACTTCAGGAGATACCCTCCTCAGATATGACTCTGTAAACTGCTAATCTGTGTAGAATAGCAGTGGGGGGGTTTCGGGACACATTTACACTCAATTATTGCATTTCAAAACAGGAAAAAGTATTCAGGAGTGCATTCCAACTCTTCTTAAACCACATTTAAACTTGTATGTTGCTGCTTATTCCAAGCACAGTTAAGAACTTGCTAGAATGAAGAAACAGAAGGAATGGGCATCACAGAAAATCCTTGGAATTAAACCCACACTTGTTTGCATGTTCAGTTCAGTGCAATTATACTTTCCCACAATATATCTAAAACTTACATTTTTATGATAACCTTCCTAATTTTCTCAGGGTAGAAAGTTGGTGTAAGCGACTCAGTTAGCTCTAGATATTTCTCTCAAACCTTGAAATAGGTTTGAGATTCCCAAATCAGAAACACGTTTTTTTCAATCAATGAAATGCACTGAAGTTACATGCCTGAACTCTAATCCGGAAAGTATATCAACACAATTAAATATATATTTTAAGCTGACTATCTGCTTACAGTTTTTTGGAATTGTCTTACTCAAGCTCTCAGCACACGGGTATCTAAGGTTTTCCTTACTATTTCTTGAAGTTTCATCCATTTTATGATGCAAATTCACATAAATTATAAGATAACATTTTAAAATCTTAATTTGAAAACAGGTCAAGATGTGCACAATATTTTAAAAATACACTGTGCAGCAAAGGCATATTTTTATCTTTACATCTAACATTTACTTCCTTGGAAGTACTTAAAGCCAATGGTAATTTCATTGTAGTACACTGTGCAACAAACTCTATAGTGTATAGGCACACTTTGCACTTCAGCTGTAGCAGTAAAATTACTGAAACTGTGATTGTCTTAATATTTAAATAATGTATTAAAATTTAATTGTTAGCACCTGGAAGAATCAGTTTGTGTGCCAGCAATCGAGGTAGTCAGGCCTGGAGCTGCTATACATACGGGACTCAAAAACAACCTATTACAAGGAATTACTAAGAGCAGCTGTACTCATCACACTAGTAACTTAAAAATTAGGTCAAAATTGCCTCAATTCTACTTTTATTTTCCAGGATTTCTAAAAAACAGTTCCATAGGTTTTATATCCTCCCCCCCCCCCCCTTTTTTGTTTCTTTTTTTAAACAAGTCAAAATAATTTTAATTGTTGATTAATCCAAGGGAAATATCAGAGAGTTTCAGCTTTCTTCATATTCCAAGCATTAAAGAATTGTGGTTTTAATGACAGATTGTGAAAACAAGCAATGTTCATTTTCCAATAAATCTTTCAAAATTTTAATAGGACTAAACCCAAATACTGTAATATGAAAATACATTTGTTGATTTATAACATACATGCATTACATGCATATACACATGGTACTACATTACAATTCAACATATACAGAGAAAAAAGATTTGTTTTTTAAAAACAAGATATGTGATGTGGAACACACACACACATACACACAAAATTACTTCTAAGCTTTCACTTAAATATTTAAGTTGGCAGTTTTCAGATGAAAAGTATTTCTTTTGAAAGCATTTTCCAAATGATCTGCTTTCAGGCACACTTTCTTTTCAGCTGGTTTCCAGAAGTTGCTTTCTAGGAACCACTATTACTTTATGATCATTTGTACCTATGTACCATCTTTTTTATCTCATACCCTTTCAAAATTTACTTTGAATAACATCATATAGGATGACACTTGACACCACTAACATAGAATTTTTAATATTCGCACTGAATCTTAAAATTTTAAAAAGTTCAAAAAGATTCAGTCACAAGTCTTTCTTTTATAATTTTAAAATATTCCAACCTGCATTCCTATACATAGAAATAAAAAGACTCATAATGAAAATCATATATTTTATAATGACACACATAGACATAAAACACATTAAACTCCAGGGGCAGAGAACCAAGCATTTATATATTACTACCTTCAATCACTTGAAAGCAAGTCATTCATACCACCACTATTGCTAACAAGGTATCCAATTTACAAAACAATGAATATTGAAATTACATTTAAAAGGCACAAATGACTGTCCAAAGAAAGACACTGAAAAATATTAAGTAACAGCTCTACCTCAAGATAAGCCTCACAATTAAAGAGTTTAATGAAGAAAGCCTTCAAAGACTAAATCAGGAGGCATTGATTAGATTGCCTCTAACTTTGTGTTTTGACACCTTCGTCTTTCATGGCATTATATTGTCTCTGTGCATCTTACAAAGGAAGCATTTTACTAAGCCCACACATGAAGAGGAGACAGCAGTGCATATAATAGAGACTGTCAAGGGTGTGAGCCAAAATGGGTCTCATTTGGATTTCAAGTGATGAAAACTCCTAATGCATTTCATTACAATGTATGTGAACCTCTGAAAAGAACGATGGATTGGTATTCTCATCCCTATTAATTTATTGAAATGGATTCAGTTTTTTCTTGTATATCAAGAGGGACCATGTGTTACAAGTAAGGTAACAATATAGTACCAAATAACCAAATATGCCATGATGCAGAATATCTTTCTGCAAGATAAAACAGATGCAATTTTCTTGATAACTGGGGTCTAAATTCAGGAATAAACCCTAAAATAGCTTGGCAACAAATACACATTCTTGTTATTATCAGATTTAAAGATATGACCAGGAAGCTATGAAACACGAGGATGGATTCCACGTTTGTTACCACCGCAGGTTTTTACCATTTGAAATTCCATGCCCTCCATTCCCTCTGTTAAACTGCCATTCAAATACTGACTTTTTATTTCATTGATGAATGGTGTGTATGATGTTATTAGGATAAGTCATGTTTTATTAAAAGATAGAACAGGATGCAGAAAAGTAAACAATGTTCAAAAAATTGTACTACATTCCAGACCAACCTAGCTATAGAAAGATGCCACAGCTACCATATCAGCAATTATCTTAGTCAGAGTAAGAAAAAGTTTATTTAAATACCTATTTGTCTTTTTCCTCCTTCAACTTTGATAACAAAATCTATGAACTGCTATTTGACAACTCTAAGTCCTGATTCAATACATAGAACAGGATACAAATTCCTTATCTATGCTAAATAATTTTACTAAGATAACTATAAAAAATAACACATATATTCTCATTGGCTATAGCCCCATTAACCTTAGAAGTGATTGATTTAGCTAGAACAGTAACGTTTAGTGAGCTCAAAGCTCATCTACTGTTCATGAAAATCTTACAACTTGCTAGTTAAATTAAAAGTTAAATATACATAAAGTCTTAAAACAAGACACAAAATATTCTGTATGTAGGTAGTTTATAAGCAGAGTACAATACATGCATATATAAATGTTTGTGTTTAAAAACCCAGGACCTTAAGAAACCTTAGTCACACTAAGATTTCAAGGGAAAAGTTATGATATCTATGGATATTAAGCAACTATGT
Organism: Xenops minutus; assembly: GCA_035221455.1. NCBI lineage: Eukaryota > Metazoa > Chordata > Aves > Passeriformes > Furnariidae > Xenops > Xenops minutus. The sequence goes on from JAWWEE010000085.1 coordinate 3,125,435, forward strand.
CTAATAAGTTAGGAATTGCCACTGGCATCACAATTATAAAAGAAAAACATCATCAAAATCATAATCAGAGATGAAGATGCGCTTGCTTCCATACATCAGTACTCGACAAGTATTTTATTTGAATGAATAGTCCAAGGAAGTTGGACTTCAACTTAAGTTTATTTGATGAAAGTTCAGGGCCTAAATTTAATTTGTTTAATAACAATTAGGAAAATACATATATGTATAACACTAAGTAATCTTTTTATGTATAACATGTAAAAGCAGAAATGTATGTTAAGTATATATAGATGTACTCAGTATAAACTAAATTAACATTTAGAACATCTTCAACATTTGAATCAACATTGTAAGTTTTATACTTACATGTTTACGTGGTGCAGCACATACGCCCAAGCAACAGAGAAATCAGCAAAAATCATACAAAACAAAATCATATTCTATCTTAGCAATAAAGACTGCACATTTCTACATAGAACACAACACCACAAGGACATATATTTATTTTATTTTTTAAGAATAATCATAGTTAAAAGTAGAATGATGCATGTTCTATATTTTATCTTGACAGTTTCTGTATACTCAAGCAGAGACCATGAAACACAGGCATAAAGCAGCTTACTTGTTGAATAATGTATTTGAAGTACTTAAAATTACTAGGGATTTGACAAAGATCTGCACAAACATACGTATTTTGGACTTCATTTTCTACACTAGCATTTCTTCCACTGAATAGAATTTAAATTCCACAACTAACACAGTTAACATTAGGCTTTTTCAGGACACAACAAAGGTAATAACATGATCTTTTAATTATAAAATTTATGACAATATGAATAAAACTGACAAGTGTAAAATTTGATCCATAAACTAAGTGATTTGCTAATTCACCTTTTAAAAGACATTATGTGATTTTTTATTTTAATAGTGTTTCCATTCATGCTGAAGACAAGTTGAAAAACGCTGTATTTTCTCTCAATAAGGAAAATCACTTTGTCCACTATCATCCTCACTCTGTCTCAATAAAAAATCAATCATCAAATACTTGTTTCCAAGTTCAACTTATTTTACTGCCAATTTATGCATGCTGCTCAACGCAGTTCAAATTCTTTAAATTCAACTTGTTATTCTTGGTAATGTTTTTAATATTATTTGATTCTTTAAAAAAACCAGCAAAACATAAAACTATATATTATAATAATTTTACACTTAGAAGTTTGTGACCCAGTGATGTTCAGTATCTTAATTTTTTACAAGAAAAATACCCACCAAAATTAATTCTATTATGGGTTCGAAAGCAGATTGAGCCCACTTGTAGCAATGACTCTCTGAAGAAGATGAAGAAAACTAGCCATAATGCCTTGAAAACAGGTTTTTACTGTGTTGCAAAATGGATTCTACCCTGTCTGTGGGTTACCTTTCTTCTTCCCAGCACCCCTTGGGAAAACCCTTATTAGTATGCAAGAATGTGCCTAGATAGGTCAGTGTGAAAACCTCCCTCATTGGTCT
>JAWWEE010000085.1:3127043-3164200 GCA_035221455.1 Xenops minutus
TTTGTTAACCCTTTCTCCATTTGCTGTTAAACCACGGTTTTCATTGGTTGTGACTCACTTCCCCTAAAGCTCTTTAAATACCCTGACCATGGGAACAAACTCTCTCTCTGCTTCCTCTCCTGCGGTCTGTGTGTGTCTCTTTCCTGGGACATCTTGGGGACCATGTGGCAAGGAGGGATAGAGGATGGGGGAGCGAATCCACCACGCTGTCACAAATGGTGCACCATTGTTGAGGAACTAACCAATCTCTTCTGTGAAAAGAAGGTTATTTAAATCAACAGGAATTCAAATGTGGGATTACGGCCTGGAGATTCTGCTTCCAGCGACAGCCCCTAAGCTCAGTTTGTTCCAGAGTGTCCACAGATCAGTGCCTGTCACAGCACCGCTCAAGCCTTCGTGGAGCAACTGTGGGACACACGTCAGCCCATCTCTCAGGCAGAGGCAGGTAGCAGTTTTGGGAATTTTCCAAAGACCCATAAATAATTTACTTTATTTTAAAATGAGAACTTTCCTCCCCAAGAGAGAAAAAGAATATTAGCTTAAAAACTCTACTACTTAACAAGGATAAATCACTTGATAAACCTGCTCTGAAATGCCTTTCCAAGTTCATGGCTAAAAATGATTACAAAATTCCATTTTGCCTTACCGTGAATGAATGGGATATTCTTGGAAAGCAGATTTGGATGGTGGCAAAAATGAATAATAAAGCAGCCATGCATGCCACCCTAGCCTGGACACATATACTTTGTATATTGGAAACTCAAGAAGAGAATGACAATTTCGGAGTTTTTGCAAACTCCACAGCAAAGAAATGTGTTTCTCCTTTAAACGTCACAAAAAAACTCTATCCAAACCCAGCCCGCCATCGGTTCCATGCGCCCAGAAGCGGTGGCCCCTCCCCCCATCTTGCTGTGGTATCCCAACTGCCCACCTGGGAGCCCCTTCGAGCCCGGGAGTCCCGTTGCCTGTGAGCCGAGCACACTGCCACTTCCCTGCCCACTGTCCCACCCATCCCCATCAGAACAGACCCTGCCAGCACTGCCAAAACCACCTCCGGCTGTGTTGCCAGTCCAGTCCAGCATCTCAGCACAGATGCCCCCTCCCCTGCCACTGGAGCTATGCGCGCTGTCTCCACCATGGAGTGGAGCTGCCGCGAGCCATTGCGCAATGCACACCACGCGGCACCGGGATACCACGCCGGGACACCACACCACAGGCATTCCTGCCCCACCGGAACAGCTGCCATACTGTGTCTCATTTCCACCTGGTTTCACGAATACACCATACCGCGCATGTATGGGGGGAGGGAGTGACGTCATCTGCCAGCACTGGTCCCATGCCAGGACCGGGCGCCACACCGGACATGCAGGTGTGGCCGTACACTGACTGGCAACGGGGGATGGGACATGGTGAACCTGCACACACTGCGGTCACTGGGGGAGCAGGTGTACTCTGGGGTCCCCATGTTCCCTGTCCCTCAGGTGTAGCAGTTTGTGCTGAGGGCAAGTTCCAAACCCCTCCTTCGCTTGGTGCTGCCGCGCAAAGTTCCCTACACCCAGCACTGCGCATGCCCAGTAAGCAGGTAGTCCGGGAACCGGGTGGCACAGGGCTGCCCCCAGTGACGCAGCCGGGGCTGCCCTGGCCAGAACCACGCGGCACCACTCCCGGCTGGGACAGTGCCTGGAATGTAACACCTCCACGGTATGCAGACACAGGCATGGGCATTGCCAGGGGCTGCAGCCCCATGCATGGCATCTTGGCAGCGGGGTTGGGGTTTCCCTGTGACATCACCAGCCCTGAGCTGGGAGGAGGCACCCCTCCCAGCTATGCAGCCCCTGGGGGGAGTGGCCATCCGGATGCTGGTGCCTTCACCCAGCCTGTGTTCAGACCCTCTCCCTGCAACCCTGCTGCACAGTCAGACAGCAGGCTGTACAGCACATGGAAACCTGAGAACCAGCTAAAAGAACCAGGACATCGGATTAATGACAGCTTCTCTCCTAATAATCCGTTTTCAAACTTGCCAATTAATTCAAAATGTCATTTCTCTCCCTCTAATCCATTTTTTTCTCCAATAGGTAGTTCTCATATGAACAGATAAGACAATATTAACAACACAGCAAGTGATTTCTCTGATTTAAATGCAATAAAAGCATTTCCTGTATTTTATCCACATAATCAACCTCCCATTTGGGATCCTCTAGCTGTAGGACTTCTCAAAGATGCTAAGAAGGCGGGAACAACTTATGGGTTAGTTTCAGCTTATGCAATGAATGTTCTTTCATCTTTGTTCTCAGCATTTGTGTTAACTCCAAATGATATAAAAGATATTATGCGTACTGTATTAACCAAAGTCCAGGTATCATTGTTTTTAGATGAGTGGAAAACCTTAATTCATAAATATGCACATGAAACTTTACCAACTACACACACAGATCGGTAGAACAAACCATACAAATGCTGTTTGGCAAAGGTCCTTTCTCTGCTAACTCAGATAAAGCTCAGATTCCAATGCAGGATTTGATTGCTACAAGGAATATGGCATTTCAAGCCCTACAAGCATTGGCTGATGCATCTGAACCAGCTCCACCTTTCATTAATATAATTCAAAAACCTGACAAATCTTTTATTGATTTTGAAGAACACCTGAAAGATGCTATTGAGAAGCAGGTGAATGTAAAAGACGTCCAGGATGCCTTGTTCCTGAAACTTGCTATCTCCAATTCAAATGCACAGTGTCAACAGGTACTAAGGGGTCTCCATGACCCTACCCCCATGGATATGGTAAAAGCATGCAAAGATATTTGCCCCCATGACAAATTAGCAGACAGTTTGGTGCAGGCTCAAGTTTCTATGAGCAACCAACTGGCTGAGGCAAATTTGCAAATGGGAAACCAAACTGCAGAGGCTAGCCCGCAGATGGCTGATTAAATGGCCCAAGCACTAGCAGCAGCCCTAGAACCCTCTAAAGTGACCTGTCATTTTTGCAAAGAAAAAGGTCATTTAAAAATAAGTCAACTGTCCAAAATTTAAAAAAATAAAGTCTCAAAAAACTACCCCCCCAAGCCTCTGTCCCAGATGTCAAAAAGGGCTGCACTGAACTTCAGACTGTAGGTCCCTGTTTGACAAAAATGGGAACCCATTATCACCTAGGGCTGCTCACAAAACCCGGCAGTCAGGAAATGGGTGCCTAAGGCAGCACCAAGATATAAAAAGCCCACCCCAGCAATTGGATGTAACTCCCCCCAACGATTCAAAAAAAGACACACTAAAAAAGTGCCTTTGCTCTGGAGTTAGCAACCTCAAAACCACACCAAATTGTAAAGGTAAATGTGTTATTACAGGAACAGATTTTTCAACGGCTTTAAGTACTACAGTTCTGCCTATTGTCTCCTGACAGGAGAATAGCTTGGTCCTGTCCCTCTAATTATGAGGGGAAGGGGCCACACTTGTGTTTTCACAGGAGCAGGTGCACAATGAGTGAGATCCAGACTAGATCCACCAGGAGGATTCCCCCCCGGATCCAGCACCAGCAGATCCAGCACCAGCAGCAGGAAGCAATCTCCCATCAGCATCATCTTCAAGATAATCCTGCTTCTCATGTGCAGCATAACACTGACCAATCAATAAAAGCATATCTAGTTTTTAGAACATAAAAAAAAGATGAAATGTAGCGATGAGTCTCTGAACAAGATGGAGAAAACTAGCCATAATGCCTTGAAAACAGGCTTTTATTGTGTTGCAAAATGGATTCTACCCTGTCTGTGGGTTACCTTTCTTCTTCCTAGGATCCCTTGGGAAAACCCTTATTAGTATACAAGAATGTTCCTGGACAGGTCAATGTGAAAACCCTCCTCACTGGTCTTTTGTTAACCCTTTCTCCATTTGCTGTTAAACCACGGTTTTCATTGGTTGTGACTCACTTCCCCTAAAGCTCTTTAAGTACCCTGACTGTGGGAACAAACTCTCTCTCTGCTTCCTTTCCTGCGGTCTGCGTGTGTCTCTTTCCTGGGACATCTTGGGGACCATGTGGCAAGGAGGGATAGGGGAAGGGGGAACGAATCCACCATGCTGTCGCACCCACTGACTAAGGCAATTGCATCAGTTGTCTAAATGGTGGCAATGTCAATGTCAGATATGTAGTCATCTTTTCATCTTGGCCTATTCTTAAAAGTAAAAATCAAATTATTGAAGGACATTTCACTGACCTGTTATGGCCTCTGCAACTCTCCAACACAACACTTCTGTTCCTCATAAAAGTGCCACATTTTGGATAAAAACCCATTTCATCAATGATGCCTTTGCGACATCTGGCAGCCCTTACTATGCATAAACTTTAAGTTTGTTTCTTTTTGGTTGTTTTGAGTTGTTCTTTGGTACTTTTAGTATATTAATTTTATTTTGTTTATTTATTTATTTGCAGACGTACCAGCACATAAAACTTTAGTCCAAAAGGCTATGATACTCCCCTAGTAGGAGGATAAAAGCAAACTAATTTTAATAATACAACTAGGTCTACCATGAATCCATATGGAGCAAAAGGTCACAAATGTTGAGATTTAGGGACATCATGACAATAAGACACTTTTGAGACAGAAGCTAACTAGTTTTGAATATAAAAAGGACACTGATCAAGTTCTCCCATGCATTTGAAACTACAGATAAGTATGCGAAGACCCTGATTTAGATGCATAATTGAGAAGAGTTAAAGCATAGCCTTTATTTTTCACAATTACAAGATGCCTGAGAACCTGACATGTCTGCTTAGGAAGATTTAAAAGTTTTATTTTTCGGTCATTATTGAGTGCTGACAAAATGTCATTAAAGAAAAAAATACTTCACAAGGTGCACATTCCCTATAATAACCCAGATCTTTATTACATTAACCACAGGAATATTTGGCGTCAACTTTCTGAAGCCATGACTTTGCCATTTCTTAGCCCAGCAGGAGGAATTAGTATGTTGTTTATATTATTTTTCACTTGTTCTAACAGTTATCATTCCAAACCAATAGATGATACAATAATGAAAGGTTAATGCATAGTACTTGAGATATAAGCTATCACTTCTGTAAATTCTACTCTGTTGCATCACGATAAATACTCAATTAAACATTTTAGTCTTCTGAAACCAGTAACACAGTATATTGTTTGGACATAGGTTTGTCCTCATATGGACACATATGTAGCACCTGTTACCGACATTCAAGAAAAATTTCTAATAAATCGTAACTGAATCAAGTTGAAAAAAAAAAAAAATCCCTCAAAACTCCTCCTCTTGGCACAGACTAGATTTAATGGACCCTATAATGGTATAGTTCACTATTGTCTTATTTTACAGAACAAAAAATTTCTCCATCCTCAGGATACCTAGTAGGCCCCCATAACAGCTACCATTCAAATTTCGATTGCTTTTATTTTCAATGTACTTATATGAACAAGATAAGAACACTGTACTTTGGGGCAAGCACCTCACTGTCTGCAGACCACAGATACATAACCAAATATATGACGAACTGATGGCCAAAGAAACACTGCTGTTTCTAAATAGGCTTCTTCACATGCCCCAGAACTGCAAACATTCAATCTAATCTAATATGTTGAATTCATGTTACTGTACTGAATGCACAGACAAGTCATTAGAATAAGGACATGAATAAACAGATTCAGGATTATGTTTTAGTAGGAGATAAAAAGATTAATCTCAATGTAGAAAAATTCAGCATGTGACAGCACAGACAGATTGAAATGAGAAAACGAAAATTAACGAAGTTAAGAAAACAAATTTGCAAATGCCATAAATTGATAGAAGAATTAAAATATCATGGTGTAAGAAGCATAGTTTCTGCAAAGGAAACTCAGTCCTCACTGATCTAAATACCAATAAATAAACAACAAATTGACAACACATAGTTCTAGAAGTATTAGAACAATGCCTTTATGTTGCTGTAAAGGAAACTAAAACATGGTCTTTTAAGACTTCAGACTGTTAATTTTCTACCAAAAATGTTTACCAACAGTGAAGACACTATGAAAGCCTCATTACGCAAACCTTGCTCTAGGCTAACTACCTTTCCTGATGGAAAAGTAATAGAGAAAAGCAGTATCCTCTGCCAGATGAGCATCTCTGAATCTTTCTTGCTCAGAAAGTTACCGACTGAACAAAAACTCAGACCAGTTAGCATCAAAATACTTTGGTTTGGGCATGATGTTGGAGAATCATCTGTGAACCTAACTTCATAATATCTGAATGCCACAGGTCACCTTGATCTATGACAATTTTGTGTTGAAGTTTACACAGACAGAGATCAATGATCTCTCTACAACTCACAGAGAAGTGTCCAGAGAAGTGCTGCTCTATCTGCAACCTATTTCTCACTCCTTGAGATTTTTGTTAGGTTGCTTGGTAAAAGTGAATAGAACTGTTCTCTGTAAGACTAATACATTCAATTTTGAGAGTGTGTTTAATTTTTCAGAGTCTGATAACAACTGTAGTTACTCCTTTACCTGGAAAGGTCTCACAATTGGAATTCCATAAAATGCCATTCTGTCCTTCCTCCTCTTCAAGGTACATATGGAATTTTTTAGGAGGTTATTAGAAACAGGAGAGAGATGCTCGCTGTTGGCACCAGCTGTTTATATTTGAAAGACTTATGATCATACGTCTTTTGCTTGTCTTTGCTTAATATAGGTCGATGCTTCAACTAATGTTGACTAGAGCTGGAGCCACATCTAAAAAAAGGTGAGTCTAGCCTTAGCCTGAATAACCTGTATGATTCATTCTGAATGGAGAGCTTCTGCTTGTTGCTCTGAGACCACATTCAGTAGTTGTGGAAGGAGAGAGCTGACAAATACATTTCAGCTCGTGGCTATAATACAAAACCGCTAAAAAAATTACACTTGCAGCAAGCATTACCTAATGAACAGAATATGTGTTTAACAGATGTTCTCTAATCATCATCAAAGCCCCTTCGTCCCTGGATGAGTTAAGGTGCTCGTTATGACCTAAGAAAAGTAATAAATAATCTGTGCCTGGCCTACTGGAGAACAACCTTTCCTTCTATGAATTGCAATTGCATCAGAGCAGCAGAGACATGCCAGAGAAGAATTGTTTTCCCCCCTCAAAAAAGGAAAAAATATAATAAAAAAAAAAAAAATCCAGGACCATCTCCTAGATTAGACTAATTTCTTTACATAAGGCAAACATAGCATCTGATGGGCAGCATGCAAATAGTCAAAAAGGTACCATAGATCTGCAATACCATAGTAACATATTAATGGAAAGTCAGATCACATTTGAAATTGTGACTTCTTTTGAAACAAAACACCTGTAAGATCACTGTTACATATTTCTTCTCCAAATTCATGTATTTATCATTCAAACACCATTAACTTTTATTGCTAAAATTCCAAAACTATGGCATCAAAATTTCTTATTCAACAACCATTTTTCCACTGAGCTATACAAGAGAACATTCAATTGCCTATATATTCATTTTGAGACTAGTAAGTCCATTATCTATTTCTATAGCATGATCTGACAGTGACTCCTGTTTCACATATGAAACAATAAATAATGCAATGGTGAAAATAACAGAGAAGTGAAAGATAAGTTTAAAGAGCTACTGCTTCATATTTTTAGTAAGAAAACCTTCTATTTTCTACATAACATTTACAGAGGTTTAACTGTATATCATATAAATGCTCTCAGTCTTTATCCAAATGTGCTGGTAAATTACCCATGTAATTATCCCAAGAGAAATCATTATAGTTATTTTATTGATAATTTCATTAACACTTTTGTGGAAAGAGTTTGGAGGTATTTAAATTCAGCTGTCACAGTCATCAATAGTACAATTAAAGGGATCATTTCTGTATTATTCCAGAGGGTGGCTCTTTTCGCAGAGGCATTTAATTACTGAGTTAAAGCAACAACAGAAAGTTAATAAGCAAAAATATAGGCAGTAACCTATGAACAAACTTGAAACAAAAATAAATTTCTCCCTGATGCCAGTAATAAAATCTGTTTAAAATACAAATAACTGTTGTTAAAGTGAAATTACACCAATTCTTTCTAAGGTGGGTGACAGAACACGACAGCTGTATTTGCCTTAAAAAACCCTCCAATAACAAGCAGTAGCACTACACTGACTAAACAGATAAAATCTGTTACAAATACACCTTAAAGATAGATATATTCAAATATCTGCTTACAGAGTCTTGTAAAGGCAAAGCAGATATCATGTCTCATATACCACTATTACATGACCTTATTACTTCAATGAATGCAGCATCATTGTTTCCTTCTCTTTTACATGAATTACAGTGTTGCTGAGCCAGCAGGCATTATAATTACACAGTTTGATTGACTTAAATCGAATAAGACCAAAATAACTTTGCAACTGACAATACAGGCAGAAAAAAGTGGAAATATGGATTGCAAATTAAAATTAATTTTTAGATATGAAGATCAAAATTAATACAGATGTTCTAAAGAGGGAAACATGGAATCAAAATACAGCTATTAAGAAATTCCTCATCCCAGATGAAGGTGGGAGACTATTCTCATCTGCTTCAGATTTTAAAGAAGAATTTTTATTATATTGAGCACCCCTATTTGGAAAAATACAAGAATTAGGGAGACCAAGAACTAGCAAATGTAAAAATTCTAGCAAATTCATAGTCGTTGCTCTCTGACAGAGCAAAATTAATTTTTATCTACAGGGAGTATATCAATTTAAGGATAATCTTGGGGAAAAAATTAGTGGGGAGATATAAGACCCCTGACTAGACTCCTTCATTCCAGGGGATCCACAGAGTTTATGGAAGAATGATGTAGAAAAATTGTATGGAGATTTCATTTGGCTCCTTATTATGAGTTTTTTCCCATCAGTGCAGGTGAAAAATTCAGTGCAGGTTGATTAAATAATAAAATCTTCTAAGTAATTTCACTTCAAACATTTTATGATGACATTGCAGCATGACAGCATAATTGAATCTTTGATCCAGGTAATTTTTGTACTAGGGGAATATACTGGAAAATCACAAAGAAAATAGCCAGCCATTTACATCCAGATAATTCTCATATTATATGTTTCTGACAAAGCTTCTGTGCACATTTTTTGTGTACAAAACTTTATAATATTAAAACTAATTACACTTTTAATTGCAATTGAAACTGTGTCCATTTAACTGAATTTGTTATTGTATTAAAATGAGCAAAATGTGTAAACAGTATCTTTTTCCTGTTTCCTAAACTGTACAGCATTCCTTGAAAAATAAACAAATGTTTTTGTTTTAAAAGAAAGAAATGAATAGTGGAAACATGCAAGGATTGTGTTTTTCAACTAAAATAAAAACACAAAAGTTTAAGAATGTTTATAGATGTGCTTTGTTTAACAGATTTGCATGTTGGATATGACTTTCACAGTCTGTTGGCACTTTGCAGGAAGCCATCACACCTGTGACTTGCCTGTTGACTAATGAGTCTTTCAATTCACTGCTACCACCTGAGGAAGGGCTGTGGCCTTTCTAGGCTTCGATGGTCTATTTGCCTTCAGATGTAGTCCTACAAAGGTATTCTCCATAAAGAAAATCACACCTGGTTAAGGCTTGTGAAAACCTCAATATGTCATTTTCTAGACAAGTCAAAAAGCATGTAAAACTAGACAAAAGATGTATTCAAGCAACATGAATGCAGTTTTGTCATAACCTGCCAATCTAAAGACTAACAAAAAAAAGCTTTCTTCAATGACATTTTACGGTGTCAACTGTTAGAATGACAATTCTGAATTTTCTTTTTGCTACATGAGGCAGGGCGCATAATGGTTTCCTGCTCTTCACAAAGACTAGATTTGGTTGTTAGACCCTAGAAAGAAGTTCACAGAGGAAAAACAAAAAAAAAAGACAACAATCAATTTTTCTGGGTCAAATTATCAGTCAGCTTCAGAAACCTCCAAATCACAGTGGCTAGGCAGATTTTAAATTTACTACTCACTTCACAATACCTTCAAAGAATTCATGTAAAACTGACACACTCTGAGGTACCTGCATCATGATTATAAGACTTTCAAGGTCCGTTTGACCTTAACAACTGGACTTGGGGAAGAAGCAATATCTTTGGGACTTGTCACCCTTTCTGAAGCAATTAGCAATTGAATCAGGGTGAGCCTGACAGGACAGAGGAAGTTCATACAGGAAAACTACATGAGAAACAAATAACTTTGTGAAAGTTGTAGTTCTGAGAGACAGCAGTTACAGCTGTGAAGGTCTGAGATCTGCATTGCAGCAACCACCAGTCCTTAACACTTGTTTTGTGGTAGCAACAGTGAATGTTTCTAGGTCAAGAGAAAGCATATGGTTCTTCCCCATCTCATCCAGAAAAAAACTAATGGGACTAACATTTCCTAGGAAGAATGGAAGGTAATTTAAATTAACTAAGCAATTAAGTGTCACTAACCTCACTAACCCTTTGTTGCTATTTAGGATTGTGCACATGAACAGCTACCACAGATTGGCTACTGTATCATTGTATCTTAAATTTAGTCAAAAGAGCTAGGTTCTTCTTTTAGCTTTGCTACAGGCTAATTTTGCAGTGCAGAATAAGCCTCAAAGGTGATTTGCATGATCAGATTTTCCATCTGTTTAACTTTAATATTAATACCTCCCCCTCTACCTTACAGGGGATTAGCAGGTTTCACCTCACTACCTCATGCAAAGAAATTGAAATCCCTGTATGGAAATTGAATTATTGTACATTACTTCAACATCTTGCTGAAAAATCCCTTATCTAAAAGAAGCAGAAGGAAAAAACAACATGTTGATGAACAAAACAGACTCAGCTTGCTGGTTTGTGCCCTGCAGCCTCTTCCTTCGCAGGTGTAGCAAGAAAGTCTATAGATAAGATGAGTAGCTAAAACAGTTAAGGTAGACAGTACTTTGAATGCGTTAATACATATTTACACATTTAACAGTTACACATTTGTATACACTTACATCACTATATATTAAGAATGAAAACTTGAATCATATAGGCTCCGAAAGAGGAAAAAGAAAAGAACAGATAAGAAAACAAATATGACTATCTCCACTTTAGAATCCTTACTGAGAACAAGATGTGAGACAGAGGTGAAAGGAGGGCAAATTATTTGCAGATGAAAAGAAATATCTATTTTAAAGGGAAGTCAGCCAATCACAGGATGCCAATCATAACATTAATTAGATAGAGACATAAAATGTCAAAGTGCCATATTTCCAAATAGTGATCTGTGGTTGCAGTATACAAAAATACCCAGTTATGAAGAAAAGATACAAACTTTTAAAGAAACCAATAAAACGTGAATCCTAACAATAAATACACGTATGCATTATTAACATAATACACTGCATATACCTAGCAGTATTTCTGTCACAGTTGTCCTGGTTCTGGCCATGTTATGACCCACCCCAGAAGGTGAGGAAAACTCAGATTCTTGTTAATAAATCCTTTGGGCTGGATTAGAGTGTAATGTTACTGAATGATCAGTGGGTTTATGTTAGAACAATTTTGTTTCAAAAGAAAAGAGGTATGTAGAGGTTTTGTTTTTTCACATCTACAGTAATATAGCAATATTGAAGCATAAAAATAACACTTAAGGAAATGGATAAGGAAAGGAAAAGAAAGAATAAAAGTGGAAAGATATATATAGTCAGAACACGATGGATCGAGCGATGAAACTTGGTAGTTGCAGCTTTGATGTCTGTTGGTTGAAATAGTGTTCGCAGTCCTGTAGAAGTGATGGTCTTGATTTGCCAGCAGTGGGGGAACTCTTCCCTTCCCCCACCAAAACTCCAAGATTTTTCAGAACTTGTATTTGCCTCTTATCAGCCTCTTCCCTTATCTGTAAATCCAGTTCCTTGTTTCAGGTTTGCATGCCCTTCTGCACCTAGGATACCTAGACAATAGCATTCCCTTATCTTATCTGAAGGTCCCTTCCCAGTAGTCATATTCAGGGAGGTGTAGGCTTTGCTGAATGTGCAGCTGTTTCTTACAAAAGCCTTTTGGTGATCTTAACAATGTTTAAGCCATTATCCACTTCAGTCCAGGACAGAGATAATTTTTGGAGGGGGAATGGCTAAAACACAGAAGTTATTCTATACCACCTTATATAATTTTCCATAGATGGGTGAAGAGCTCTATTCTGGGCCAGCATAACATGATGGAGGGTATTGTCTACTGTCAGGGCACTTTCATGTGAGTTGTTAGCCTCTTTCTTGTACTCTCTGTCATTAGTATTGTTGCTGTTACTGTTCTTTTTTCACTGGTATTTCCAGTAAATTATTTACCTGTGATTTTCTTTTTATGGCTCCAATTTTTTTCCATCCCACTGCAGGGGAAGGGGAAAAAGAGATTGAGCCAGAAGACTTATTTTGGAGAGCCTCAGAGGGAGCTCTACAGTGGGGAATACCATACCTAAACCATGCTTGCCTTATTTGGCACCCAGACCTAGTTGGAAATAATTTTGATCAAAGCATTTTTTGTATTAGCTAAGGAGCCACAGGTCACAACACTGCTTGGTCTGTTCATGTGGGTGTGGTACCTACCCCTGTATATCTTCAGGTACATGCAATATGTGCTCCTCATGATATTTCTAAGAGCAGAGAGAGGGATAAAAATTCCTTTTTTGCTGTACTATGTGAAAGCAGCTTATGACATGATAACATCAAGGGCAAGGGGGGTCATTTGCAATGTCTGTTCAGTGTTGTTCTCCTGTCCTCATTTTGGGTGCTGTCTCTGGGAGTCCAATAATAATAATTCCCAGTTTGTGGTGGAGGGCGATTTACCCAAGCTTTTCTTCCTCTTTTCCACCTCCAGGCCTGTTACAACAGCTTTAGACAATTTTGAATTTCTCTTGGATGTTATGGAAAGCATGATCTTGTTGCTAACTCTGCCAGGTCTCCTCAGTGATGTCTAAACACATTTAAAGTCAAGAAAGATTTCTGGGAAAGTGATTCAGAGATTTGCCCTGAGGGTGTATAGTCATGAAGGGAATGGAATATGGGAGAAAATGAGCCAGGTTTGGGGGAAATTCTCTGCTTAAGTGGTTTGGAAGTTCATCCCTGAAGAACCACAGGACTCTGATAAACTGTCAGAATATTTGCAAGGAGAATGCTGTGGCAATTCCAGAGAGGAGAAACTTATTGCAGTGTGTTGGGTCTGGATATTGTTTTATCATGCACTGCTTGTAACTAGATAGCATTCTCAGAGAGGGGAGACCAACAAGCACTGTGGCCATTCAAATGGCAGCTGAACCAGAGGAACAAGCCATGCTCAGTAGCAGTTGCCCCTATACAGAAGAATAAATCCAAGATCAAATCAGTTCACTTAAGGAAGGATGAAAAGGAAGTAGGGCCTTCACAACAGGAAGAAGAAGCAAGGACAGAGATAATCATCCAATCCCTATCTCTGGGTGAGCTGCAAGACATGTGAAAATATTTCAACTGCCAATCAGGAGAGCTGCTGATGACCTGGGCTGCTTCAATGCTGGGATAGTGTGGCCCACAATGTGAAATTAGATGGTAGTGAAGCTAAGTAATTGGATCCCTGTTCTGGGATGTGGGCACTGACAAGGGGATTGGGAAGAGAACAGAAACACTCACCTCTAGAGATGACTCCTGTCAAGTGTGAGGAGAAGGTATTTTCTCAAGGATGAGTAGTGTGCCCAAGCAGGTTAAACATCATGGAGAAAGGTATCCAGTACCTCAGAGAATCAGCTGTGCTGGAGATGATCTCTAAGGATTCAAATAACAAGCAGTCCCCTGTAGATCTAGATGAGGTCCAGTGTACACAATCCATGTGGTAGAAGTTTTTATGGAGCATGACATTTTCATATGGCAACTCGCTGTCATTGATGCCAATGAAAGAAAGAGAACAAACAGTGCTTCAGGTGACTACAAGACTCTGATAATGTGAAGATCACCTTTCTTCCTCCCTGCTGGCCTGTGCCTTCACTGTGGAAAGTCTGTTCAAGACTACGGACAGACTCAAAAGACTAAAGCAAGAAAGTTAGAGAGGAAATGACCCATACTTGGCCAGTATGGACTGTTCTCTGCTATTTGTAGCAAGCGCCACCTTGCTCAGTAGAGAGGAAACCACAGGCAACGTATGTTTTTCATTCGTGCCCAGGGAGAGGACTGAGGAAGTGGGATGGAAAACCCACCTCTGATCTAGCAAAATGGGTATGTGAATTTAGAGGAAGAACAACCACCTGTAAGAAATTCTTCAAGGATAAATGCCACTCTAGTTTCCACAAGGGAAGTCCTCAGACACAACAGAAGGGCTGATGTTACCTCTGATTCTCTTGAGGGGATCTCCAGTTCATATTTACAAGAAGTGAATAACAAGTATCATGACCAGAACTAGAGGGGTCCTACCTCCAGGCAGGTGGAGAAAAGGGACAATCTAAACTGTGCAGATCCAATAACCTGGCACATCAGATCCACAAGAGTATAAGGCTTTACTTGACACCAGCACACAGTCTCCTCTGATGCCATCAAGATACGGAGATAGTTTTTGAGAAAGGGGAGAAGATAATCCAAATCCTCATGAAGGCCAGTTTCACCATAAAGCAAAGTAAGGTCAAGGGACCTGTGTAGAAAATTCAGTTCTTAAGAGTAAAATGGCAAGATGGACTTTGTCAGATTCCAATGGACATAGTCAACAAAATGGCAGCTATGTTCCACCCAACCAGCAGGAAGGAAATACAAGCTTTCCTAGGCATTGTGGTTTTTTGGAGGATGCATATTCCAGATTACAGTCACATTGTAAGCCCTCTCTATCATGTGACATGGAAGAAGTGGGGTGGCTCCTAAACAACAATGAGCTTTTGAACAAATCAAACAGGACCTTGTTCATGCAGTAGCCCTTGGAGCAGTCAGGACAGGGCAAGATGTGAAAAATATGCTCTATGATGCAGCCATGGAGAATGGTCCTTCCTGGAGCCCCTGGTAAAGAGAACCTAGGGAGACTTCAGGCCAACCCCTGGAGTTCTGGAATTGGGGATACAAAGCATTCGAGGCCTGTTTCAACCCAATGGAAAAAGAGATACTGACAGCTTATGAAGGGGTTCAAGCTGCTTTGATTGGCACCGATGCACAGCTCCTCCTGGCACCCCAACTGCCAGTGCTGTTCAAAGGGAAAATCCCTTCCACATCTCCTGCCACTGATACTATGTGGAGTAAGTGTGTCATGCTGATCACACAGTGAGCTTGGTTAGGAAACCCCAATCACTCAGAGATCTTGGAAGTCATCACTGCCAAGATTAAAGTGTCTAAGGTGATCTGGACTGGTAAATACGGTTGAATTACTTCTGCCTCAGTGGGCCCACGACATCTAAAGGCATCAGGGAAGAGATGCAACAGACAATAGGGTTCATGATAGAGTGGACAATGCTATCCCCCAAGTTATCCATATCTCTGAAATATGTACAGCAATCAAGCAGGCCAAGCAAGTAATGCCTCCGTGGTATGGTGGAGAATGACTGAAACATAAATATGGGAAGGCAAACCTGCCAAGGCAAGTGCTACGTGCTGACAATGGTAGAAACAACCACTGAATGGCTGGAGATGCACCCTGTGCTTCACACCACTGCCCAGAACACCGTCTTGGACCTTAAAATACAAATCCTGTGGTAACACGGCACCCCAGAAATAATTGAGTTGGAAAACGGGACTCATTTCAAAAGCAGCGTCATAGACACTTGCGCCAGAGAGCATGGGATTGAGTGGGTATATCATATTCCCTATCATGCACCAGTCTCTGGAAAAATTGAATGGTACAATGGACTGCTAAAAACCACTTTGAAAGCAAAGGATTATGGGACCCTCAAACGTTGGAATATACATTTAGTAAAGGCCACATGGTTAGGTAACACTCAAAGATCTACAGGTTGAGCTGGCCTTCTCTAATCAAGATGTCCACATACTGTAGAAAGGGATAAAGTTCCCATGGTGCATAGGAGGAACCTCTTAGAGAAGACAGTTTGAATTAGTCCTTGCTGAAGCAAAGGCAAACCCATCCATGCGATTGTTTTTGCTCAAAGACCTGGGTGCACTTGGTGGGTAATGCAGAGGAACAGAAAAACACCCCTCAAGGGAATTTGATTTTAGGGTGAGAACGTTTTGTAATGTTGAATTCTATCATATTGGTTGTTGAATGACATTGCCACTGTATGCCGTAATTACCATGGATAATGAGGATAGA
This sequence comes from Xenops minutus, assembly GCA_035221455.1. Classification (NCBI taxonomy): domain Eukaryota; kingdom Metazoa; phylum Chordata; class Aves; order Passeriformes; family Furnariidae; genus Xenops; species Xenops minutus. The sequence goes on from JAWWEE010000085.1 coordinate 3,143,280, forward strand.
CTGCTTCAGATACACCAGTTGTGAGCTCGTGATGCAACTCACAACCAGTCAACAGCACACCAGCCCTCCTGCCCTGGTAGACACCTTGGATGGACACAACCGTTTAGTAATGGACTAAATGAACTCAACAGACATGTTGGAGGGACTGCCCATACATACATATATATATATGTGTGTGTGTGTACGTATATAGTTGGAAGGTGTAGGATCTGGGCATGATGTAGATGGTATAGAATAAAGAGTGGATAATGTCTTGGTTCTGGCCAGGATAGGGTTAATTTTTGAATAGCCAGGAGCGAGCATGGCTAAAACACGGATTTACTCCATACTACCTCATGTGATTTTCCGTGGATGGGGGAAGGGTTCTTTTCCAGGCTGGAATAGTGTGGTGGAAGGAGTGGTTTGCTACTGTCTACTATCGGGGGGGCGGGGTTCATTTGAATTGTTAGCCTCTTTCTTGTATTCTCCATCAATTGTTCATATCTAAACCTGTGATCTTGACCTTTTCTGCCCCCAATTCTCTTCTACATCCTGCTGCAGGGGGAAAAGAGAGGGAAAAGTGGAGGCAAAAGAGTGGCATATGGTTTGGAGGTTCTCAGTGGGAGCACTAAATTGGGGAGTACCACTCCTAAACAAAGATAAAAAGCACATAAATATGTGAACAAATGTGACCTAATTTTAAATGGGAACCAAATTACTGTGACACATTATTAGAAGAAAGAGGTTTAAATCACAGACCTACACTCTAGCCAATAAGCTGTGCTTAACACACCAATGCCCCCTTTTTTTGTTTGTTTGTTTTATTTTCACTTATTCTAGGGGTCAGGTTTGAGCAGTGAAAAAAGCATCAAATTAGCATGAAACCTTATTTAAGCAATTTTATATTTGTTAACTAGAAGACAGCTACTAAGTGCATACTTCCATATCTTACACTGGCAAATGCATCATCATAAAGAACTTAGAAGTACTAAAATGGAGTTCATATTAACTAACATTAACTGGGATATGGCAATCCTTTTGTTTTTAGCACTTCTTTTGAAGATTGTCATTGGAGAATATTGTTTTATGCATAGGATTCATCAACATGTCTACAGGAAAGGAAGATTGCTAACAACAACAAAAAAAAAAAGACCAAAAAACGAGACAAAACAAAATCCAAAAAAAACCCCAAAAGAAAGCCTCAAGTGTACTGCATATGGGAAAGCCTCACTTTTAGCCTCACTTACTTGTGAAATTCATGCTATAACTGTATACACAATAGTGGCTCGAGTGGCAGTCAAACAGTATGTAATATTGATCCCTTTTGCTTACTGATCTACATTCTGCCATCAATGCTTTAAAAGTGCCAGGCAGGGAACTAAGCCTACTTCTTTAAGGTTAAGAGTAAAGTTCATTGGCTATGTCAGAAGAGGATAAGCAGACAAAGGATAATTCTTATGGTGACAGATGTGACATATAACTTGTTACTGACCAACTCATTTATGGAAAAGGATTGTTGCTTATCCAGAAAGGTCAAAGTCAGATTTTCCTCAAAATCCCAGAGGCTTTTTTTGGTGTATTCTGCACTAGGGTCTAAACCTGACTGTGATCAACAAAGAGACGTGAAACAATGGATTAATACCTTTCACCTGCTTTTTTTTTTGATACAGGAACAATACAATACTGCCTTTCATAGTCTCCCATGCATTTTAGAAAGCCTGTTCTCATATGCATTATAAGGGCATCAATTATAATCTCACCAAGCAGGTGGTGATTACTGTTTGGAGTATTAATGGCATCCTACTACTTCATCAACACATCATTAATAGTTGACTTGTAGTCCCAACAACAATATGAATTTCCAATATCCAGCAATTTGGATGCAAAATATCTAGGGGCACCTGCAGTTTAGAAGAAGGACTAACATATCCAAAAGTACATTAGATGTAATACTGACATCCTCAGCCATGCAGAAAAGCTCCCTTCTTGGCATCATGTCAAAAACCGTTTTTCCACCATTTGTTTCAACTACAAAAAAAATTCTTAGAGAACTTCCTACCTTTTAATACCCTGGGAGGTTTTTTTCACTCATTTGTCAGATTCAGGCTTTTATAAAGTTGTATAAAAAGTCTTTCAAGGACAATAAAATGTGCAGCTTGCTAGCATTCTTTTCAGTTTCAAAACCACATAATAAATTTTCTCATGTGTTGATATACTGGATTTTAAAAGAGCATTTTCTGGATATCTAGATAACCAACAATACAATGAATATAAATATTTTCTATAAATAGTTCACCATATGGCTACCACTCTCAACAGATGGTGTCTGTGTATTCACTAGAATATAGAAGAGCTATGCAAATTTTGCCCTGGAATAATTCAGAATTCTAAACAAGAAATTTTTACTTAATTCCAGTTTTATTAAGATTAATCACAGGTAAAATATACAATTTTATCACCTTGCTCTAATATGGGGAACAAATACCACAACTATATTAACAAATGTATTTGAAAATGGAATACAGTGAAAAGAATTTTTAAAAAAGAGACACTAGATACAAAATTGTCTTAATCTTAGAGCAAAACCGTGCTGCTAACAATAGTTTATTCCTCCCTAAAAAGAAGTTTTGCTTTTAAACACTCCAGTAGTTCATTGGAGAGAATGCAGTCTGGACTATGTTAAGAGAAAATCTGAAGTTCAAGGGATGTGCAATGTTGTGAATACTTTACAGCAGATGTTACCAGAAAGCACAGTTACATATTTTACCAAATTTTAATAGAAAAAACCCTTATTATTTCATAATTTCTTTAAAGCAAATATATAAACAATTCCATGTTTTCTACTTACTTTCAGAAGTTGTTGGGTAGTTCGGAATACGTATCAAAGGAATGTGTGACTGAAACTTGACTAGACACTTGGTCTATCTTGTTTTAACCTAAAACTATTTAAGGTCAATTCATTGTGTAAACACTTTCTGAAAAAATCTTCTTGAGCTACATTGGTATATCTATTGGAAATCATATTCTACTTTTCACTCAGGACATTTTTCATGGCATTTCTTACCCACTGTAACAAATATTAGTTTGTCTTCCATAGTTTTCCTAACTTAGTACTGTTTCTCACCTGATGCATCCCTTTCTCAGTTATTAAATTCTTATGTTTTCTGTTCTGAAGAACTTGTACCTGACTGTTGTTGACTTTGCCAGCTGTGAGTTCTTCTCTGTCTGTTCCTATTTCTCTCAGAGTTCTTCAGTAGCTGCATCCACATCATTCCAACTAAATCACTACTTATTTCCCTGCACTGGCACTAGCACTCTGTGGAATTTCCCTAAGTGCAGAGGAGGAAAACTCGGCCAGTCCTCTTCAGAACAGCAATTTACTGCAATATTGGATAATGGTTTCACATGTTACAAAAATGTCCAATTTTTTTCTCATCATTATAGTGAGTGGAATGTAATTATTCTTCATAGTAAAGTATTCAGTGCACCTGAAAGGTCACATCTCGAAGCCCTGCAAAATACTGTCTTATAAATGGTACAAATTGCTGAGGTACGTCTCTAAAAATAAATGATCACAAATTTAACTTATATATCAGTATAAAAGAGAGTACATAAATAAGAAGAGTAATATATAGTACTGTGGTTTGGATTTGTGCCTCAGTGTTGACAAAACAGTAGCTTTTTGCCTGTTGCTGAGTACTGCTTGCACAGCATCAAGACCATTTCTTCTTTCCACTTTGCTGTCCCAGATAATGGACTGGAGCTGTGCAGGAAGCTGGGAGGGGACACAGCTGATGCAAAATGACCAAAGTGATATTCCATGCCATGTAAATGCTCTCAACAAAAACCAGGTAAAGGAGGAGGAATAAGGGATGTTTGGGGCTATGACATTTTCCTGGACTTATAACAATTAGGTATGATGGAGCCTGGCTTTCCAGGAAGTTGCTGGACACCTGCCTGCCCAGCAGAAGCAGTGAATGAATTCCTTGTTTTGCTCTGCTTACTTGTGCTGCTTTACTTATTAAAGTGTTTTTAGGTGAACCTAGGCTTTTTCTCACCTTGCTCTTCCACTTCTCTCCCCAGCCTCACTGTGTGGGGAGCAAGCCACCAGCTATACGGACATTGGCCAGGGAGAGGACACCACAGTCACTAATACTAAGATAGGCAGAGAGACAATGGTCAGACAGTTAAAAAGAATATATCTGCTACACTAAGAATTGCTACACTAAACTGCAGAAACAGTTTCAACATGCTGATTTGAGCATGCTACTTTTTGAGCAGACCAGTAATGAAAAGTTGAGATACAGGTGAATTAATTCATAATTGCTCTTCTTGCTTTAATGTATATATCAAAGGTAAGGAACTCTTGTTTGGTACTGAAATATTTCAGGATGCACAAATGAGTGCCAAGACTCAACAAAACTGTATGAGTGTGTAAATATGCAGGATATTTCTTAAAACTGGGCAAGACAAGTTCATAAGTTAGTTGAATGTTAATGGACTTTTAAGATATTCTTTCAAGTATAATTGAGAGGTATGTTTTAACTTTTATTCTTGCAGCTCAAACTACATATATATATATATATATGTAAAAAAACCCACAAACAAACAAACAAACAACCAAAAACCCAGAAGCAAAACTAAAAAGGAAAGGAATCCATCCCTTTTCTTCCTGTAAGGAAAACTTCCTTACATATTCTAAAGGTATTAACTGTGAACACAAATGAACATTAAGTTTTCCAAATTACTCTTTACTGCTCAACTTAATTAGTTTTCTCCTGAGAGCATTCCATATTTTATAACCGTGAAATAAAGTAAGATCATTAAAAAGATCATTAACCACATCTTTAATTTGAAAAAATTACCTGAACGCTTTTACTTTGAGGATTATAGGTTTAGATTCACACAGTGGTGTGGAGCCAGCTATGAGGAGCAGACAACAACTCATTCCCTTTTTAACTAGTCCTAAACTGCTTTTATTTTCCCCTAACCACCAACCAATTAATTTGCTTAACACTTGTTGGCTCTGGGACAATGCTCTCATAACCCCCTCTCATCTAACTCAATCATTAACTAGGTTAGGGGAACATTTCCCTTGTAAATGAGTCCCCTAAGCATTTTCACTTATTTTTTTTTCTGCCAGAATAGACCACAGTTATTTTATTTCATATGCAACTGATGGTATTTTCTCTTTAAATATGAAAAAAGGAAATACATATCCCTCCAGTATTACTGTGAACTGATAAAAAATATTTTTGTCTGCACAGAAGTAACTGATCAGGGAAAGCTTTGGCAGGTGTCAAAGAATGAGTAATTAAAATATAATGGCACTCCGGTTTTTATAAACTAGTGGTTCTGACACAGTTCAAGTACTGCCCTTGGCTCTGTTTATCTTATCTCAGGAGGCAAATAGTAGAAACAGAAATAGTCCATCATAAATGGGAGGTCAAAATAATCACACACTCATTCAGCTTGAACCTTACCCCCTGAGCACAAGTAAGGCTGAAATTGATGCAATCCTAAGAAGGATCATGTAGCATCACATAAAGATAGCGCTCACTTGAGTCTCACTGCAAAAACTTGCTTGAGTACCCAAAAGATCAGCTAGAATTGTTTGAGTCAGCAGGAAAATATGAGCAGACATACTTTAGCTATGCTAAAAAAAACATCTCATGAAGACAAAATGTGTTGGAGTTGTTGGTCACTATGACAGATACTGGATCAGCAATTCTATTTAATGATCACCATGGGTTTAAATGATCTGTTGCTCTGTAAAGCAGAGTGATTAAAATAATAAATCCATGAGCTAATCATTAATGGCTTGTATAAAGTCACTTCTAGATGAGAATTTCCATATCATGTAGAAGGACAATGAATGGAGACATTTTCAAATTAGGAAGGATGACAACAATTAGGGTACTTTTTAAATTAAAAAAAAAAAAAAGGCAACAATAGATGATATGACAAAGGCATGAAATACATAGAAGGACAGAGAAAGCATACACTTGACTTCTTTCTAAACACTATAAAGAGATCAAAAGAAAAATAAAACGTGTTTCAAGAGAACAGACAAGATAAAATGTCCACAGAAAATGTTCCCTCTCACAGTAGTCCTCTGCTCCCTTTGACTCATATTGATGACATCAACATGAAGCAAGTTCAAGAACCAGTCTGATTCTAAGACTTTCTACAGCAACGTTAAAAGCACAAACTACTTTGTTTTGAATGAAGACATAGAAATCAGGAGGAGAATCATCAAAATAAAAGAAATTAGTACTGAATTGTCTCTGCTATTTAACATAAAACTGAGACTACTGGGTATAGACAAAAAAAGTCTGTGAAATCTCACATTCTATCTGGTAGTGGGTAACATAACATTGAGAGGAGAACTGAACAGCTAATTTTTGCCAGCATGATTTTTTGTGCAGTTGCATTAAAATTTTGAAAAAACAATTGGGGTGGGGATAAAAAATAATCTTAGCAAAATTAAGAAAGACAATTAGAAATAGACTGTACAAATATTTTATATATGAAATGAAGAAAGAAGTAAATTTTTAAGACTAACTGCTAGTGATAAATTGAGAAAATGGCAAAAACCCCTCAAAACATGCAAATTTTTTTGACATGCAAATTGACACACTTTTGAAATTGTCACTCTAGGTAGAGCAACAAATCAGTTTAAAAGATGACTGGTAGGACCATATTAGGTATCATCAGGAGGATTCAGAATTAACAAGGGAATGTCTAGTTTGGAAGAAGCAGGTTTTCCAGTTTTCATAAGCGGCAAATATTTTAGAAAAATACCCAATTTCTCCACCAAAAATTTTTTTAATTTAATAAATTGCTGACTTTCTGAATTTAACAAGTATCAATTCTGCAGTAAATATATCTGCCCAAAAACAAAGACGTTAAAATTTATAAGTAAAAAAGTGATAAAATATTAAAATTAAGTAATAAAAACTATTAAGGAAAGACTATTTACAGCTACACTTGTCATGCCTCCAAAGGAATTTAAGATACCTTGCAACTTGAGTAAACATCCTCTAGATTCTGTGCTGAAATCTCCCTGAGCAGAACAGATCTGTAAAAGTTACTTCTTTTTAAAGTATTGTTTAAGTGTAATATCAACATAAATTCATATACTTCTGTCTCAGACAGAACATATTAGATTCCTCAAAATAGAAATTGCAAACCATCTCAGTCTGGATTAAATACTTTAGGAAATAAGTAACTCCATCTTAAAATTGCATATTTAAAAAGAAATACAAAATTTATTTTATACATGTCACCAGTAAAATCTTTGTGTATTGACTATCATAAAGTCAAAAAGAGGAGTGTGATTATTTGCCAAAATCCCATTACCTGTGTGTCAGCAGCACCCTGAAGTTAATCCGACTCAATCCCAAACAACTTTGCAGCAACTTTGACCAATCCCAGTTCCATTCAGTACTGGTTGACTGTCGATACATAGAAGAAACCAGTTAGTTATTAATCAGCATTAGTATGATTACTACATTAAAAATCCAGCTGTGAGGTACTGTGAAGGAGGGGGGTCTAGAACAAGGATTTAGAAAGATGACATCAATCATGTCCACAGAAGAAGGTTTTTCTTTCAATAAGACAGCAATTAGTTTATAAATCATTTAGGGATGTAGCTATTATTTATAAAAAGATAAACCAATTTTTTGAACTGTTATTGTTTCAATTGTTAATGGCATCTTGCCCAACCACTTTGCCTGAGAGTTTGACTCTTTGTCGAAAAAGCAAAATAATTCACCACTTTTTACCTAACAGCAATCTGCATTTTCTGCTGTCAGCAAAAAGTTTGCATGAAAATTTTGGTATAGCTGGAATTCAAGATGCAACTTGTGTCATAATTAGAGCTAAGGTTTAGTTGTCTGCTATTTTGTAAGGCACTTCAGCCTTACAAAATGGTTCTTATAAACAGCAGTACATCTACACAATATGAACAAATATACCACCACCACCCTTTGCATATTTAATAAACAGAAGCAATCTACAATAGTGAGCAGTGAAAAGACCACACGTAACATTCTTGTGTTTACAAAACAGTAAATCCTGTTGAGTAATACTATTTTTCATTGTCAGCAATAGTCCAATAATGATTAGAATTCAACATTCTTGGAAGGAAAAAATTAAAAAACTATTTAACTTTCCTAAATTTTAATTAATGGTAGCAAGTGGCTAGGTTTCTTTTTACAGATTCTTGATGGTTTGATCTTTAAATCATCAAAGTTTTGAGTTTCTCTGGACTAGCCCTAATAAGGTTCAATAAACAAAGCTTGAGGGAGTTGAGGATTGGACATGTGCGATCTTAAATTTATGGTCCTTCAAAGACATTTTGGAGTAACCAGAAGATTTAGAGGGGATTAACAAAGACATTACAGCCTGAAAGTTGGAGACTCTCTGTTTCAGGAAGAATGACAAGAGGGCCAAAGAATATGGGCCAAATTAGCCAATAAAGGATAGAATACTAATTAAGTGAAGAAAATTGTGTAACTTAAAATCAAAGAATGTTAATTTGTTTGCTAAAATGTATAAATACGTGAAAAGTCTTGAAAAGGACATAAGTAGTTAGAATTGCTACCTATCTCTGGCCAGAAAAAAAGTAATGCCTGGCTCACTAACACTTAAAAGGTTAGAAGCTTTCATTTCTTCATGACAATTTTTCAAAACAATGGAAATAAACCTAAATAACAGTCAAGTGTAAATTGCAGTACATCTTTTTCTTCTTAGAGACAGCACTTGGATCTTCTGGGAGAGCAGAATCAGTGCAATTCTTCTTATTCTATCTTTATTTTATTATTTTCTTTCTCCTTACTTAATTTACTTCCTAACTCTCATCTCTGGCATGCACTTTAAAGTAAAGTAGAAAAACAAAGGTGAAATACAGAGAAAAACGGGAAATAAGGGAAGTTAAAGAAAAAACAACATAGTATGAAAGTGGAAAGTGAATGAAGAAGAAATGGTGAACATCTGATAAATGAAAAATAAGGGGAAAAGTGTCGACTAACAGAATAGTATGAGAAGAAGAACAAGGGACAAAACAGGAAACTGTTCTATGCTCTACACTGAATTAAAACCAGATAAATAAACATGGAGGACGTATTTGTAAAATCAAGAGAGAGAAAAAGGAGAATCTAAACAGTCAGTAGCAACAATCATGGAAAAAGAAGACAATTTATAAGTAAACCAAATAAAAATTCAATCCATCAGACTGATCAATTCTGTGAAAAAATAAAGGATCAGTTTTTAAAAAGTCTCTCTGGGAAAGGGAAATAATTTCTTTGTAGCCTTCCTTGATACTGCTGAGGAGTTGCATATTTTAGCTTATTAGACAACAGAGGAGCAGTAGCACTGACAGAGGCTACAGTCAGGACAAATAGATAAAACCAAGAGCAACAAGTTCCCAGGACCAGATGGTGATTATTCAAGATTTTTACAGGAATGTAAGAAGGAAGTGGTCAAATTGTTAACAGAAATTACACACTTTCAAGGATCATCTACTGAACTAGAGGGTTGGAAGGTAAGAAATTGACTTATCATTAACAAAAATGCTAGAGTTGATCTCAAAATAATGGTTCAGTGGTCATTGTTTCAGGAGCAGTAAAATTCACAGAAACTATGATTAAGTACTTTGCTAAATTTGGCACGATTGGGACAATTTCACAAAACTTTAGAAGAAAATTAATGAAACTTTCCTGCATGGCCATTCAGGGACACTCAGTCAGTTACTCCCCCACCACCAGAGATTTTAACAGATGGAATCAAGGCCAGTTTGCAGCAGACAGCTCCACTGAGACAATGGGTTCCCCTCTTGACTCTCCACACACTCCATTCTCACATAGTCAAACAAGCTTTCCCATAGCAGTCTCAGATGTCTGTCCTCTTTAAATTTTATGACAATGCAACAACAAAATAACAGCTCGAGTAGGGTGTCTTCAAAAAGGGATTTTGAATAAAGGACTACTCTAGCCCATTGTCTTCCAGCTGAGTCAATGGCTCCTGCCGCCTCTGAGTGTCCGGTCACCTGACAGGTCCAGTGCCCTTTGCTATGTAAAGATACAGGGCCAGTTCACCCACTCTTGACTCAGGTTCCTGCCGCTTCCCTCATCCAGAGCTCAATCTGCAGCTCTACACTGAGCTATCTCCAATAAACGTATTCCTCAAACAAAAAAGTCAGCCACCCTGCTGTAGAGTGATTTTTACATATACCAACAAACAGTACATAGAATATTTACTAACAATTATCTTTTAGAAAGCTTTTGAATTAATTTATTTGAAGAAACCACCTACTGAGGAAGCTAAGAGTATGCCTACACCGCCCATGTTCTTATATAGTTATGTAATATGTATTATTATATGCCATATACATAGTATAACATACATTCTCTGTTTAGACCTGAAGCACTAGACAGTATTGCCATGTCTATTCCAATTGGTCCTTCTAAGAGAAATTTTTTAAATAGGTACATAATTAATTCATTGATAAAATATGTTGTGAAACCAGTAGCTTGTTCTGCTTTAGAATTCATAAATGGATAAAATGTAGACTGATGTATTAAAAACATACCAACGTATTACAACAGAATTAAAGGAAAAAAATAATCATGGATTATAAACCACTAAGCTTCATGGCAGTTGTTAACCAGTAACAAATGAACTTAAGAAGAAATACATCTTTGAGAAGAATAATTGTTCCTTGCCAGTGCTTTGGCATCTTCTACAGGCACTGGTAACAGTCTTCACAGGAAACCAGTCACTCAGCTATACTGACCATTGCTTTATAAATGGACATTCCCATACTACTAAATAAATCTGAAATTTTATGGTAAAGGGAACTAAACTATTTAATAATATTATTAAGCTTGGGAAACAGAATCATAGAACAGTTTAGGTTGGAAAGGACCTTAAAGATCATCTTCCTCTAACCCCCTGCCACGGGCAGGGACACCTTCCAGAGCTTCATTCAGAATGGCCTTGAATGCTTCCAGGAACGGGGCATCCACAATTCTCTGGGCAATCTGTTCCAGTGCTGCATCACTTCACAGGGCAGAATTTCTTCCTAGCATCTCATCTAAACCTGCTTTCTTTCAGTTTGAAGCCACTCCCCCTTGTCCCATCATTACATGCCCTTGGTTAAAAGTCCCTCACCATCTTTCTTGTAAGCTCCCTTCAGGTACTGGAAGGCTGCAATTAAGTCATTCTGGAGCCTTCTCTATTCCAGCCAAAACAATTCCAATGTTCTCAGCCTTTCTTCGTAGGAGAGGTGCTCCATCCCTCTAATGATTTTAGCAGTCCTCCTCTGGACTCACTACAACAGGTCAATGTCCTACTGTGCAGAGGACCCCAGAGCTGGATGCAGCACTTTGGAGTGGCAGAATCACCTCCATTGACCTGCTGGTCACACTTCTTTTGATGTAGTTCAGGATACAGCTGGCTTTCTGGGCTGAATATGATGATGAAATCCTTTACTGTGCAAGGGACTGCACACTGGAACAGATTGATCAGAGAGGCCGTGGAGTTTCCCTCACTGAAGATGTTCAAGAACCATCTGTATGCAATCCTGTGCCACGTCATCCAGGGATGACCCTGCCTGAGCAGGGAGGTCAGAACTGATGACCCACTGTTGTCCCTTACAATGTTACCCATTCCCTGTTTCTGTGTTTCTTTCAGGTTCCTTCCAACTCAAGCCACTGTATGATTCTGTGATTCTATGATTCTATAAAGAATGTTTCTCTGGAGTGAGAAGCCTTCAGAAACCTTGTGGAAGTGGTAGTCATCTCCTTTTTCAGTATATTAACACTTTTTTTGGAACATGACACCGATTAAGCATTCATTAAAAAAGTAAGAGAAAAAAGTATATTTTACCACAATATAACTACTGAAACAGTCCAAAATAGTCAAAACTGGGAAAGGAGATTACACTGAGTACAAGCAGAGCTGTGCTGAAAAAAGCTTTTCTACCACAAGCGAATTTCACACCATTGTAATACCATTTCTTTTCAAATATTTGAATTGAGGGTTGGAGTCAAAACTGTACATGATGTATTAAGAACATATGAGAAATAATGATATAAGATTTTTTAAGTATCAAAGTGCTACCAGAAACCAGAAAAATACCATATATGATTTTGTATAATGAATTGGTCATAGGGTACTTCAGCAGAGATCTGGGCAACCGGATCTCTTTAACTGTTACATTATCAGGAAATGATATTCTATAAATAAATTATAGCCCTTTACGTATTACAACCATGACTTAAAAATGGAGAAATGTATGCTTTTATGTTTTTGTGTTTTACCTCTGCTTAGTCTCGCTGTTTTGTGAAATCTTTGCATTTCCAAACATGCTTTACTTAATTGTTAGACATTTCTGCGAAAGACTCATCAAGAACATTCTAAATGTGCACTTGGAGTTTTGCCATGAATTTTCAAAGGACTAAGACTAATTCTGTGTACCATTGCACAAATATAATAAATGTCATTGCTACTAATAGGCTTTCCTTTACTGTACTGAATGCAGAAGGTATAAGTAAACACAAACTGTTCCTACATGCAATAATTTTGATAAAAGGACAATAATGGCTTTTTGAATATCATACTATTGTAGACAGTACCCTCATTAGATTCCTCAGTAATAATATTCATTTGCACTTCATCACATGTGCATGCATGTAATTAATTCTGCTTTCATAAATTCAATCTCTGTCATTATTGTGGTCATAATAAGATGGACAAGTTAAAATTACGCTATAACCAAGTTTCATATTTTCACAAACCTGATTGAACACTTTTGCACAAGATTGTCTGTACACCTCGAAAGGGTTGAAGACAGGGTGCTCTACTCTGTCCTTCAGTGTCAAAGGCAAGCATTGACTGGATGTAACACCATCTTCAGAAGAATTCTCACAGGACAGCTGCTCTTTCAAATATTCCTTTTGGAACAAAAATAAACCACAAAACAGTATAGGCCACTTAGCTTTCTAAGTGAATTCTGCTTACATTTTAAGCATAATGTTACAGTATGCTTGGCAGAACTTCCTTATAATACAGTAGGGAATATGCAATCTCTTACAAAATCACCATTTTACAACAGACAAGAAATAACCTCCAAGAACATCTAACTGAAGCAAATCAGAATAATCTAAGCCATTGTTTTGAAATTGTCATCAAATTACATGCATAAGTTCCCATTTAATATATATCTCTCTAATATATATATGTTAGGTACACATGGAAGTGAACAAAAAATGTATTTTCTGACTCTCTATTAAACATTTTGGGCAACATTCAGTAGTTACTACATGACTTTGAATCAATTGCTTGATGAACATGTTCTAAACAGTTATTTAAACACGCAAAATAAATACTCTCCCACTCCTCTCTTCAAAGTTATTTTTAACTATTTAAGCACTCAGAGACTACAAGTAATTTTAGAAACTATACTGCAACAGATGCATGATTATTTTGGACACAATCTTTTCTGCTTTCACTTCTTCAGCTACTAAGCAAATAAACCCTCATTGCATGCCAATAGTGTTTTGATCAAAAAGAACCATTTTATGAAGAGCTAGATAATGAAACATTTACAAATCTAAGTGCTGGAAGAACTATTGTGATTTAACAGTTTATTGTTATTAAAATGAAATCCATAATGATAGGATTGTCATAACACTGAGCGCATAATCAAGGTGAGTCTTCATTAACATGGGAGCAAATGTTCCTCTTACTTGCAGTGCTACTGAGATGAAAGGACATATAAACTACCTGCTAAGGCACTCTGTGCCCCTCAGTGGTCTTTCTAAAAGAATTTCATCATTGTTTTACACTTATCCAACTGTGGCCTGGCCTGAAAGGCACAAGTTCCCTTTCAATCCACACAGTTTGTAGCTGTTTCTCCCTTGTGTTGGCACTAGCATATGTTGTGAAACTAGACAGAAGAAAAAAAAAAAGTTTCATCCAGATAAACAAGCCCCACAATTTCTAGTATTAGTTAAAAGGGGGAGCCTACGAGTGGAAATGCTCAAGGGAAAGAGACAGAGGTCTCTATCTGCTGCTTGTAGTCAAATGTCAGGACCGACCAAGATAATCACAAAATCGCCTTAGTCTACTAAAAACAAACAAATGAACAGAATCCCAAACAAGCCCTAAAAACAACAACAAAAAACAAAAGAAAAAATTAGCCTTTTTGGTTTAAAACAATATAACAAACCAGATATGAAAACGCACCCTAAATTTCTTATCCGTATTTTTTTCAGCCTTCAAAAATATCTGGTTTTTTTTTCGCCATTCTTTCATTACTTGATTCCGTAACAAAGATTTAGAGCCATGGTGAAGGAGGTTATTTAAAAGCTATTTCTATAAATTTATCAGATTTTTATAAACATCCTAGCTTCCATGTACATATTATCACAAAATCTGTAGACAGTACTAAAGCAGTTCAGCCTTCTGGACATCACAGAGCCAGCAAAAGCAGATTGTGTCAGTTCTTCAGAGGTGATACTGAAAATAACTGTTCATGCTTGCTAGGGTTCAAACAATTCAAGTGGCATACAGCTTACCTCCCACTACAGGCATTTTTCTGTCTTTGGGATACTTTATGAAGAGACTTATTCAACAATGGTAAATATGTTACTTTAACATCTCCTTTAGTATAGTACATATTGTAGGCTCTGAAAGGGTCACATTTCAAAAATGTGAAAATATGAAATCACATCTGTAAACGTGAACTATATCCTCACTGCACTGACTGGGCATGAAACCAAGTACACAGAATGTTATTGAGCCTGACAGCTCAGAAGATTTTTCTCTTTGACTGCCATTAGTAAAAATGCTTTTGAAAATTATTATTATTTTTAATAAATACATGAAGGACAGTAGACGGTTTTGAGTACAACAGTATCTATTGTAAATCTTTATAACATCATATTTCTATTTTCAAATACAGCTTCCAGAAATCCATATCTCTTTTCACCTGCTTTTCTAAGGAATATTATTGAGAATGACAATTTTATGTCTCATCAATTTGTTCTCTGCTCACACACATTTACTAAGCAGTAGAGCTTAAAGATCTCTAAACTAATTTTAAGAGGACAATCCCTTTACAGTTCAAGGAGTCTTAAACAAAACTGTGGACCTTTGTACAGACAATCAAATCTATTTCTTGGTAGTCAGACACACTAAACATAATTCAAGTTTTGAAAAAGAATATTGAAAATTGCATTATCATAATACCATGCTAACCATTAAAATGCTTTGTAATGGTTTCAAAGGCAATTCAAAGTAATATAGTTAAGCCCTTTTGTGAGTCAATCTGATCAGGATCTCTTCTTTTTTCTTTTTTTGAAAAAAAAAAACCAAAACCACAACAACAACAACAACAAAAAAACACCTCCCTCTCCAAAATAAAAAAACTCAACCCAAATACAGTTTTTTCTGCTTAGAAATGTTCTACATTTTACCAAGCTCTTACTTTCTGCAGAAATTTAAGGAGAGACATCTGGGATGTGGAAAGTCCGGCTGAAGTCCCTCTTCCACTAAATTCGCTGCCTCTTACCTCCTACTAGAGCTGCTCCACTTTGTATAAATAACCAAATACGCACAGGAGTCAGACCTTGGATCAGAGTCTCCAAAACCCAGTATATGCATCCTATTCCTTTAACTAGAGTATGTTTCTAGTTTTGACCCTAGAAGTTACAGAGTGCATTTTTACATCAATTTCTACATGGCAAAACAACTCCAACAAGGGAAAAAGGAGACCACTGCTGGTAGCTAATGATCTAGAGGTTTGGGGAGTTACTTTGGACGTGGGAGATGCAAAATCAATTCTCTGGTCTAAACCAGGAAGAAAAAATATTTGAGTCTGCATATCCTGTCCCCTAGGTGACTGTCCCAACTACTGGACTATGTGCTATTTTCAGAGGTCTTGCTCATCATCTTTTGCTCACTCTGTTATACCTAAGTGTAATCCTGAATGTGCTTCAGGTGAAAAGGTTTTGTTTATTACAGTAATAGTTTTCACTTCACATCCCAAACCAGTTAATTGTTTGAGATGAAACTTGAAAAGCTTCTGTACTGTATTAATGTTGGGTTGCCGTCTCTACATACATACTTACAGTGCTTCCAATTGTGAGAAAAATCTCTTTTATTAAATTTAGAAAAATGGCAAATATCCATGAAACAAAGAAATAAAATTAACAGGAAAATTTAATTACAGCACGTGTTGGATGCTCAGGCCACAAAGGGTCCCCAAGAGCACACCTTCTGATTCAAAAATACCGCCTTTAAAGGTGTCCAAGGTCCCACCCCATCTACGTAATGGGGGGGGAGGCATTCCCCTTCCTCTGATTGGTCCTGCTGTGGCCCCCCCCAGTCCTCCCCACCCCCCCACCCCTTCCTGCTCCATGCCAGAGGTGGAGTTTCGGGCAACATGGAAGCCTCCATCTACCCTCATGGCCGGTCATGTGGCTGAGGCTGCTTCAGCTACATCTCTAGTCAGTATATAATTCCGGTATTCCTGACCACTTAATCCCTGGCACCTGTTCCAAATTGGACTGGATGCCTTACAACTCCATGAGATGCCTATAGGTTAGAAACAAACAAAAATATAATCTCTAAGTTAGTAACCCTTGTTCAACTTATTTGCTTGTCATAAAACCAGTTTTTCTACCTCTCATATAATGCTTCCAAATGTAGGTGACATAAAGGTTCTTTTTAAGCCTATACTTAGGAACCAAAGAGTTGATCTCAATTTCAGCAGCACAGTGCCAATACTAAGATGTTCTCTATGACCTTCATACAGACATAACTGCCTAATTGGGATTTTTTGTTACCAATTTTTTAAAAAAGAAAAATCCTGGTCTCTGCCTATATTGGTAGTATTTTGCATTTTATTACAAATACTTCTGTATGCTTTCAGTGGTCTTAACAGCACCTGCTTATGCAGTCAAGGAATAGTAATTTAGTAATTAAAGCTAATAAACACAACTTTCTTAATTAAGCTGTGTAGATCTGTGTTATATAATTTAAGCAAAACTGGCTTTATTTTAGTGAATAAAATCAGAATGCTTTTGGTAACTTGGGGCAACTTATTATATAAATTGAAATAATGAAATAATTCTTTTACTTTGCTAAAATTCCATGTGTAGCAAAAAATCTGAATTTGCTGACTGCAATTTCAAAAGCACTTTATCTGAGCAGAGTTCCCTAGATTAAGTAAGATTTAGTTAATGCATTTACTTTCTCAGCAGACCCACAGGGTTCTTTGTTTTTTAAATTAGAAGAATTAATTTACCACATTTAATTTTATTTTTCTTAACGGTGAATTTTTCAACAATTACTTCATTTTTAATTTTTTATTTTTTTATTGTGCTCAAACTCATAAAATGTGTCTACAATTTCAATATGAAGGGAATTTATGAGCCATATTACTAACTAAGTACCTAAATAAAATCTACAGTGTTTCCTATAATTTTTTCTATAGAAATGCAGAAAAGCCTAAACTGAACGGATTCTATTACAACACAATATAGGATTTAATATTGACTTTAAGAACCATTATCTCCTCCTTGACTTAGCTGCCATCAGACACTGCCCCAGGCCAGTACACACCTAATTGCTCAGTGAAAAGGCCATTTCCCTACCTCATTGAGCTGGATGATGTGATAAATTTGCCTCAGGTACTCCCTGCCACCTGGTTTGTGGCAGATATCCAGGACCATCATGTTTATTTTCTGCTCAGTGAATCCAAGTGCAATATCTCCTTCCCCTAATGTTGCACCTTCTACTGTCACTGAGGCACTAGAATACAGAAAAGAAGCAAGCAGTATAAATTTCTAAAAATCAAAATACTAATACAAACTCAGCTAAAACTACATATTGAGAAAAACATGTGGCTTGCACAAATGTTGCTGAATATATATCGCATAAACCTTTACATACATAATACATGCTAAATAACGTTGTTATATTAATTTTAATCACTTTAATTAGAAGGATGAACATAAAACCTTCTTTACTCTAAGGACATACAGGCAGCAAATATTTTTTTAGTTTTCTTTTCCACTAGAGAAGTATCTTTGCTACTAGAAATGGCATTTGCATTCGATCTTCTGTGCATTTTTCTTTGCCTGTCTACTGAACATAATAAAGCCTAATTAACACGTCAGAAAGGTAGCCATTACTCTAAGCATAAGTTAGAAACTTTAAAGTCAAAGTTTTTTTCTTCCCAGTGGTATGCTGTTAACCATTTAAAAGGTACCTATTTGTCACTTGTTGAACTTTTTACCCTGTACTGTTCCTTATTTCTCTTGTATTTGTGTGAAACTGGCACCAAAATAAAATCTGAAGATGACATTCCCAAATGCTTTCAAAATTGTGCATTCAAACCTCTGATTGTTCCCAGACCGCTCTCTGTGCATACAAGCATAAGATATCACCTTAGTATTGTAATTGACCCAGTCTAAGAAAGTAAAAGTACTAAACCTACTTTTTTTCCACAAATACTATAGCTGTAACATTGATACATGTTAAGAACTTGAAAAATCAACAAGAACACATTGCTCTTTCTACAGTTATTCTTGGATTAATTTTAAATATACCAAAGAAACATTCTGAATTTAAAAAAAAAAAAATCAATATTTCACTATTTTAAAAGTAAAATAAAAGAACCCAGAACACTGTGGTTGCAGCTTACAAAGTCAGTTCTGCTGAAAGTTGCTGTTTGACCTGCAGGGTCTCTGAAATGCTGCACAGCTGCTGGACATTAAAGCTAATATTGTTTCCACATGCAGTTTCAGAACACCCTACACAGTAAACAGTTTCAAAATATAAACTATAATTTTGCTCTTTGCTGAATAGAAAAAAGTTATACTCTGTTATTACGGTCTATTTTACAGAAAAGCTTCAAAGAAATTGAACTTCAAAATTAAAGCACAGTTAAGGCTGATATTTGATGCCACGTACAGATACAACATGAATTTCTTGTCAAAATTCTTAGTGACTGACATTGGAAAAGCTGAGGACCTCTGAGAAAGAAATGTATCAGTGCTAGCACCCAAACTGTATCCTTTACTGCCCATCACTGTGCAGGTGAAGCAGATGACTGGATTCAGTCAGCACTATGATTAATGACTTCCTCTCTGGATTTGGGACTGCTTATCAATCATGTCATTAGGAAGAATGTGCCCTGAAAGAGGCAGACCTCAGCCAAGAAATAACTGCATTCATCTTAATCTGTATATGCACCCAACCAGCAAGGTCAGGGTCACCATGATGAAAAACAATAATCTTCAATTCGACAAATTACTTTGCAAAGACAGATCTTTCTTTTCTTTCTAGGATGTGTGTTCTTCAGAATTTAACATGACTGTTTACGGCTGTAAAGGGAAGGTTATTTTAATGAATGGTAATGCTTTCACGCAGTATACAAAACAGGAAACACGTGCAACTACCACTTTCTGAAACTTCCAACTAGGACTACTATTTTTGAAATTTTTCTTAAAAATTAAGTTCAATTTGTACACCATAATGGAAGAATCGATTTATAATTTAGACTTTTTATGGAAGTAGCAATACTGATGACACATAACACAAAGTCAAGCAAGAAGTTTGCTTATAAAAATACAGTGAACTTCAAAGATGTTTCCACAGCTCTGTAAGTGAATCTCAAATTTTTGAAATTTAGTTTTTGTTTTCTTTCACACACTGTATTTACTAGATGTCTATGAACATTTATAAACACAAATATATATATACATTTGCATACACCTACTCCAAAAAGTTCAAAAAGTATGAAAAGGTTATATAACATCAACTTATATTTTCTGATATAGTAATTTCTGTGTCAAAGAAATCACATGAACATCATAAGTCTCCCCTTTAAAAAGTGTTTTTAGTTTAATGATTATGTGCCTGCTACTTTTTTTAATGGACTATTTGAATTTCAGCTTTAATATATTAGTTTTATAATTTGCATTTATAATAATATTAATCTCTACATACATTGCATACCTCAGTTATTTATAAACTGGTTCCCTTTTTTTTTTTCCCATCAGATATTGACTCATAATACTTGAATAAAAAATGGAAAAATAACATTTATGTTAGACTTCTATTGTAGAAATGCAACTGAACTCAGGGGACTCAATTTCATAACTCCATCAAATATCTACTCAAAGAACAGGTAATGCATTCTTCATTATCTTAAGCTTAAAATTAACAGCCCTAGTCACAAGCTAGTTCTCTCTTTGGTTGACACTGTACACATATAGAAAATATTTTCCCACGTTCATTTCCTACAGTCTGATATCTAATGCATAATACAACACTTTGCAGTATGTTAGAAAAGAAAATAGAATACTACATTAACTTATAATTCTCACCTTCAAAAGAAGTGCAAATACTAAGGCTTTAGTTTTTAGACGTTATCCAAATATTGTCTTATCCTGCATTTGTATTTTTTAAGAATTACCTATTCTCTCAGTGACATTAGGAATGGTATTAGGGAACCACACTATTAACTATCAATTACATATTAACATTACAGAGTTTTTATTGTACAATTCTTTCAGTCACTGGCTTCAATCTTAATTGCTGGATTAGATCTTGTAAATGAGAATTAAAAAGAAAAGTAAATATTACAAAGGTCAATGTCAATGAGCATTTGTGTACACTGTTACTGCTCAGTACTACTCACTTTAACTGACTACTTGTGGGAGTACGGTCAGAGGATTACCGGGAATGGAAAAAGAAGAATAAGAAGAAAAGCAAAAACAAAGACAGGAACAATTAAATACCCCATTATCTGACAAGTTATTCCCAGTTTTATAAGTTAAAATAGAATAGTTCATGTTAAATGTATTAGAATAGGATTAATTATTTTTACTTGTTCAAATGTTCCTATTTGATTGGTTTGGTTT
>JAWWEE010000085.1:3164300-3178100 GCA_035221455.1 Xenops minutus
CCCTATAAAACCCTTTTACTCTGTTAAATAAACGGCCATTTCACGTTATCCCGCGTTGCGTGTGGAGTGGTCCGTCCTGTTTTCCCCCACAGGTCTGCATCACCTACTCACAGAAACAGGATATTTTCCTTTAAAGCACTGCGTGAGAGCCTGCAATCATTATATCCTTTGTTTATATGGAAAAATCCAAACATTGCTGTTTGGATAGCATTGGATAGCAGTGAACAAAACCATCAAGAATATTCATTGAGAAATGCCACAATCTTACTTTCAGTAGTTACAATTTAATTCAGTAAGTCATGAAACATCAATAAATCTATTGCCAATAAAATATTGGAAAGTTGATGAATGGTATTTTTACAGAATGATACATGACTACAATGTTAAAACAGACTGGACTAGGAACACATTGACATGTACACAACTTCTTGAAAAATCACTGTAAGGATTAAAAGCACTCAGATCTTAATGTCAAATCTGAAGGAAAGATTGGTATTTTCTCAGAAAGCCAAAACATGGTATTCTTCTTGTCCATTTTGATATATCCAACTTGCCCTCAGGGCTTGATATCTTTAAGAATGAAGTATGGTTATTTTTTATTCAGAGATGAACACTGAAAGCTTTTCATAATCCCTCTTAATTTAATCTCTATAGCAAAATTGAATTGTAAATTTATTTAGTACCTGTTCACATTCTGAAAAATAGAATGAACTTGTCCAGATTTTTGGAGCATCATGAAAATAAGTACTGTGAAGACAATGTTCTAATGACACAACCACAGTTTACTGTTTTAACAATGCAATTAAGGTACAAACAGATGGTATAAAGCCATCAATATTATGAACTAATTTGCTTCACGTAAGAGCACTACTCACCACTTTTTCTTAGAACTGGGCAATAGCCATAAACATGCCAATAATCCAATAAAAGAGAGAGCAAACAGATTTGAAAAATACTATGTTCTTACCACTCTGTGCTCAATTTTCTCGCCTTCAGCAACTGGCTTTCAATCCAGTTTGGTCTTTGCTGTTCGATGCTTTGTATGATCTTCTGGGTCACCTGCTTAGGACCACTTTTCTGTTTTCCCATAATACTTTCTAAGCACACACGAACTAAACCCAGTTTTTCTTTGCTCCATCTGTCAAGTGTTGCACCTGTTAAAAGTTCTGCAGTATTTCCATCCTCAAATATCTGACATATAATTAGAATCAAGTTCCAGACAAGCAGACCAGCTTTCTTCAGTTCAGCAAAGTTTCTTGACACTTTTCTCTCAGCCAGAAAAAAGAAGTACTTAATTGGGGGAGGCAAACATGCAATCACTGTAGGTAACTTGCTGATTACAATAGATACTGCCTGAGCTGCAAGCCTTGTGAAGCCTTAAAAATAGAAAGAAAAGATATGATTAAAGTTAACATTATAGCTCTATCACAGCATGCTTCTGAATGTTGTATGATAATTTCTAAGTTTCTTTTGAACTGAAAATGGGTAAAGTGCTTAAGTACTCAACATTGTAGCTTGACTTCTATTATGGTTTCTGCACATAAATCCCAAGAAACCTAAAAAAATTATATGAATCAAAAGCAGAGAACCTAGATATTTAGAATTCATACTGTGATTCTCTTAATAGTTAGTCCTGCTGTACAGTCATTGCAGGATAAATGAGAAAGACAACATCCAGGTATTCTGAATGGTAAGAAGTTGTCTTCAAAACTGTACTATTTTTGCAACTGGAACACTGCACTCAGTGTTTCAGGGTATTACTTACATTTATAATCTTTAGTTTACTATCAATCGTTCCTATGTTCAAACCTACAAAATTTCAGTTTATCAGCCTTCATATATGCCTCTACCCTAGATAGCATTGCATTTTAAAGATTCCAGATATTAAAAGTAAGTACAAAAGTAACTGCACAAAAAATGCTGCTCAAAACCCAAGTCACATCAAAAATGAAAAATATAGTAAGAGGTGATCCACAACATGGAGTTAAGTTTTTTAAAAAACACCAAAACAAAACCCAAACAACCCAAGAAAACTGTGACTCATTGAACCTGCATTCTAAATACTTTTTAATTAAAAAAAAAAAAAAAAGAAGCCATATCTGTTCTAGATGTCACACGGAACATTTAATTTGTCTTTAAGCCTCTCAGTTTGCATGTCAGTTCATGCTTAGTAATTAGCTAAGTGAAGAGAACATACATGAAAAAAAAGAATGCACTGATGTTTTGGCTTGGTCATATTATACATATTCAAAAATTCATGCCAGAATATACTACAGTGACACTACAGTATTGAATATAATCTGGTAATATTTTGCTGGCAATAATTTATGATTAAATGTTTCCAAAAGTTAACCTTCTGAAATGACAGATGCTTTAGGCATTGTAGGCTATGAAAATATATAGCAGAAATCAACTTTATATCTAATGATCTTCCAAACATCTCCTGTTATGTATATTATTTCCTTCTTCACTAGCTGTTTCAACAAACAAGCAGTAGCCTATTCTACAACAGTTCCAATGCTTTTTTAATCAAACATAAATGGCTGTGTTGTAAAGATAGGACAATTAACAATCCTGATTGAGAAGATGATAATGAAAAGTGGTTATAGCCATTAAGACCAAACATAGGCATTATTCTTTATTTTGCCTTGAATTCCACCTTACTGCTGCCAGATGCTAAAAACATCATCAATACTATTATTATCAGTACAATACTGATTATTTTCAAAACCTTGCTTTTGTATGTATGGGTATAAGCCCTCAAGAAAGAATAACTGAATTTTAACACCAAGCACTCAAAAAAAACCAGCCACCACAGGATGTTTGGAAACTGTTTTGTTCACTATCAAACTACAACACTCATAAAATCTGTAAAAATCTACCTGGTTTAGGCATTAAAGGGGTAATAAGTTCTTATGACAAATTTATAAAACAGTATAAATTTCACCTACATTTCCCAGATTCTTTTCTCTTCATTTCCCGAGGAGTGTAATTCCATTCCTTTGGAACTGTTTTCAGTAAACTTTCAGGAACTATTTGCTTGTGCTGGTACATTCCATAGTTTTCTGTTGCTTCCCATGAATGCATCAGAGAAATTATCTGTTTCACTACACCCTTGACTGAATCAATCAAAGTCAACTTCAAGCATCTGATAACTTCTGGCTCTGACTCACCAAAACTGGAAACTTCAGAAGGAATAATTATTAAATATTCAGTAAGTGTAGTAATTTGTGTAAATCTGTTTCAAAAAGAAGTGTTTCAGAACTCTTACGGAAGAAAAGTAGCAACATTATGATTTTTAATATATTAAGACTTTTTGGTGTATTAAAAATTAAAGAAAGAGTATAAAGCAAAATAATATAGCCATCTTTTTACCATCTTAATATAGTACTTACCAAAAAAAAAATTCAATTTCCTTCTTCCTCATTTTCCCATCAATAGATTTAAGAAAAAATCAATTTAAGCTGATTAATGTCTTCCTTTTTATCTGTTTGTTAGGCAACAATGAGGCAAACAGATATATATTTTTTTCCCTACTTCCTTGTTTTGAAGTATTAATGAAGTTGCATTTATTAGATACCTAAACTGTTATACTAGAGAACAGCAAAGAAAGAAAAGGTATTTTGGAAATAAAAATACATACAAATATTAGTCATCAAGAAAAACACAGCATGTCATCAGAGAGTGCATGTTGAAAACAGACTATCCTAAATACAGCTATTAATGTTACAAGTATCAATCTTCTCCACATTCTTAATACCATAACAAATTGAAGTTTCTCCCTTGCTGTAGAGCTGCAGTTGTCAGGAAGAGTGTTGCAGAGCATATCAGAGTTGTGTTTTGACATGTTAGATCCTTTACTCATATTTTTGTTTCTCTGTTACGTTTTGCATCTAATCATGGCCTTTCTGGAAGCTCCCAGGGAGCATTTCTCTGTTTTTATTCTTCTTACACCTTAAACTTCTAGTTTTTTGGAATCCTGTTTTGCTCTGAGGAATAGCTGAGCACTTTAAACTCCTATATTTTCTATTTTGTGATACTCATAATCCTATTTCTCCTCTTGCATTCTCCCATTTTCTTCCTTCCTTTTCTTTTGAGCCTTCCTGTTTTTAATGCATAATTTGCAATATCACACTTCTAAATCTCATCTCTTGTGGTCGTTTAGCTTTCTTGGTTTTGGTTTAGGCCTTGCCTGGTAACAGGGTCATAACTAAGGAAGTATTCCACACCATTCCTTTACGTAATCAGGTGTATATAAAGACAAGGGAGAGAGGTTCCTCTCTCTCTTCCTTTCAGGTGCTTGGAGGACAGCAGGTCTCAGTATGTGTTGGCTTCTCTCATCTATATGAGCTGAGGCCTATCTGAGTGCTGTTGTCTGAAGCTGTGCAGAGGTGAAGGAACTGCTTTTCTTGAGGGGAGTTGGTGAGAATTTATTGTGTTACTTTATTGTGCTATTCCTTGTGTTTGAGTATATATATCTCTGTTTTGTTTTTACCTGATTTTTGTCCCTCTTTCCCTTCCCTTTTCCCCCTTTTCCCTTTTGGGGTTATTTGGGATTCTTGTTCTGTATATTCATAGTGTTTAATTGAAAATAACTGTAATATATGTGAATATATATATTTTACTACAAATTTTCTTTAGGTACCTTTTTTTCTCTCTCTGGAGTGGGGGAAATCTGTGTGGCTGATGCTGGCTTTGGCAGAGAGCCAACCCAAACCTCCAGATCTCTCTTTTCTGGTTGAATACTACTGTTCCCTAGGGGCAGTGTTAATTGTTCTGATTGTGAAAGCAGCTCTCTCTCTTCATGGAAAATAAAGAGGCTGTCTGTTGACAGCAGAGTCTATATGCCCATCAAACTATTTCTCCCTCAACACAAGTCCTTCCTCCTTTTTCCACTCTCCTTCAAAACTGTCTTACTTTTAAATCACGGCAAAGCTCTGGAGTTGTTAAATGCAAAGAGACAAAGAATCTTTTCTGGTAGAGACCTACAGAAGTGTTCTGAAGCCAGCCTGCTGGTAAGACAGACACTTAAGGTAATCAGACTCCTGGTCTACCACACCGCTCCTAAACCTCTGCACTCTTCAAAATTTTCACCACTCCTACCACGGCCTGATTGCACAAAACATTTCAACTATATTATGATTTTTAAATAAACTACTATATTTATACCTGATTTATAAAAGTAAAAAAATATTCACTACGTGTCTGAAAACTGACAAGGTTTAACATCAGATTTTAAATGTTAATTAATAAATTAAATACCTGTCATACTGTATAAGCAATTCCACAACTGCTCTTTTTCCATGTAAGACTCAAAAGCAATGCCAAGAGATTGGGGTGATAAAGTGCAGTAAGACAGTACTGTGAAGATTGTTTCAGTCAGAGTAGGCTCTTTGTTATTCATGTGTTCCAAGAGCGAACATTGTTCATCACGATTCAGTGATTCATTTCCTTCAAAACAAACAAAAACGTGGTTTCAATAATTTCCATGTAATTCAAGTTCTCAGTAATAGATAGCATTAACCAAAAAAACTTCAAACTGTATCTGAAAAATATTTTAAACAACAATATTATAGATACTGAAATCTGATCTTCCTCTGCATAATGACAATTGACTTCCTGAATTATGTGTAGTCATTACTAAAAAAGAGTCAAGCATGTTTTCAAACTATGGAATATGCTTATTTAATTCAAAATGAACTTAGTATATATATATATAAGTTGATTATTTACTAAATATTAATAAGAAGTAAAATGTACTACTTCTGTAGAATCACAGTCCAGAAGCTATTACTGCTTAACTTCTCTTACTGGTATGTTGGTCATAGAAAATAACAGAACTTTATTTAATTATATAAAATGTAAAATAGTAGCACCTGCATACTCCCTGGAATGTTTTTGCTTTGTTTTTCAGTATAAGATGAAACTCAGAATAAAACAAAATTAATCAAAATAAAACAAGTCAATTCTGCAAAACAAAATCTCAGCCCTGCTAAGATACAGATTTTAATGACTACTAGTGGTTTTCATAGAGTTGAGGGGTAATGGCTTACAAAACATGTATTTCAAAATTTTTCTGATAATCACTACAAGGCACTCTTCTAGCTGAAAGATTTGTTTAAAGCTCTTGGAGTCAATGTGACTCAGTGGCTTTGCCTTGTGCTAATGTAAAAGACCTCAGCTTCCCACATATTTGTAGAATATGCTCCTGATGTTAACAACCATAACAAATGACCAGAGAGAGAACCTGTTAAGTACTTTTAACTTAAATGTCTAGCTTGCAAAACTGAAGTTTTCTGTAAAAATTATTTAGATAAAATACTTTAAAATGTTGCTGCTTTCTTCCAGTTTGGCTCTCCTAAACTTTAGCAACCTGTGCAGAAGAAAGATAGGAAACTAAATTTGTAGCCTGTTTTTCTAGCATTTCAAACAGCCTTAAAAATCTACCACAGTGGGAAATTATTGCTTTACATGTACCTTTGAGTAAATGACTTAAGAATGTTGTAAAATTTAAAAAGCTCATTTTATCCTCCTCTGAATTCCTATATAACCTAATTCACACATTACTGTAAATCATTCAGTCTGGATAGTGTGCAACATTAACTGAAATAGCCTAGAAGATATAGAAAGCTAAAAGACATGATCAGTGATTTCATAACAAGCAAGCTGTGTTTTGTTTTGCTTTTTTTTTTCTTTTTTTCCAAGGCAGCAGACAGAACTGCAATAATATTTTTTTAATCAGGTGTTTTTTTCCTATGAATGAGCTGGCGTATTCCAATGCTAGATACTTCTGAGTGAAGAATCAAAGGATTCCACTAATTCATTCTCAACCAGGTGCTGTAGTTAAATGGGAAGAATTTTCAGTGATGAATATTTCATACCACCAGGTAATTCCATAGTGGCATAGCATGTTCTTTGGTCAAAATATCCTTCCACATTTTGTTTTAACCTAGGGGGGAGGGAGCAAGCTAAGTAATATTTTCTATTGTGTTTGACTGGGGTTTTTTTGTTTCTTCCCCTTTTTAGTAAAATTGTTATTTTCCCTTCTTTCTTCAGGTTTCTCATAATTTTAACCTTCTCTGTACTGGGGGGAGTGAAATTACAAAAACCTCACCTGCTGAATATATTAAACCATGTTGTCTAATATGAGTATGACAAAAAATAACCTTAAAACGGAAAAGGCAGTTCAAAAAAGAAAACCCAGAGGTATTCAAATGAAAATTTGAATTGAACTTCGATTATATAAGTATTTATTTTTTAAATTAATTTAACCATCCTAGGGAGGGAGGCTTGCTGAGATTTCAAATATTATGTAAACTGTCTTTGCAGAACATGATGAGAAATTGCTTTGTTTATACGGGTTTATGACTTGAAATTAAGCCTAAATTTATTTTATGACCATGCCATATGGAAAGTTGGAGTCACAACTCTTCTAATCAACTCAGTGCTGCCAATAGATTTAGATAAAGATGAAGGAGTATAAGAGAATTCTGTAGAGGGGGTTATACATGCATCTTGTAATATCTAGTGTATAAAATTTAAGTCTTGTGCTTTTAAGCAAAAATCTTCATTAATCTACTGCTAAACTATTCTGTGGCTAAACATAACATGACATGTAAGCTTTTTCTTGCTTTATCCCAAAGTAAATGTTGCCCTTGTCAAAAGAATAGCTGAACCTTGAAAGCTCAGGTTAAAATGAGCTTTCTGACTGATAAGTGGACGTGAACCATAGAATCACAGAATCCTTTGGGTTAGAAAGGATCCTAAAGGATAACATCAGTTGAAAACTTTAGATAGCTGATCAGTATAGCTGGTTAAATATTGTGAATAAAAAGTCTAGAGAAATATTTCTCTTGCCTTATATTTTTTTTCTTTTACATTTATTAGCTCATCTGTCATAACATTAAATGTTTGTCTTAGTTTGAAGTTTAATGTAGCCTCCTTGTTAATTATCACATAGGAACAGAATTTTTATGATAGGCATTGTACTAAGCCCACTGATGCTTCTCTCTATACATTTATCTTTTTTTCACAGACTGCATTTGTATAGCAAAAGCTAATCTATGAAGGGAATTTAAAGCTCCTATGGGTAGCTCAAAGGAGATGCCTCTTTATCATTTTAGCAGGACTTAATGTCCATACATAAATGTGGCTATATATTTTTCTAGATATCTGCTAAATCTGGTTTTTGTTATTTCCAGATAGCATAATGTTCCATATGCAGAGATGATAAATCAAAATATATTAAAATACTATTGTTTTTAATAAATATCCTTGTAAGAAATATATGTATCTATTATAACAGATAAACCATTCAAAATGAATCACTCTTCCTATGAAAAAAGAATGCACTAAACCTCTTGGGAAACTACCATGTATTTTAAAAACATATCTTCAGAAAGGCGGAGTTCCAAATGCTATTTCTCCAGATTTGCTATCCCTACTGAATGCACACGTTACACAAGCTATAAATAGCTACGCTGTCTTTTTTGACCAAAGGAGTGATCAAAACTCAAATTTATACATGGTCTTTCATTTAGGAAGAGGAATTGAAGACGGAGCAAGTTACTTCTGATACAGGCCTTTAATTTGCAAAGAGCATAAAACTTCTGCTTTCTTTATGGAATTTAAAGATTTCTTTAAATCACAGCAGTTGATGAAGATATAAGGAATGCAAAAAGTATATGTTTTATGCGTTTATAGAACCAAATCTTTCAGCAGGCACTCTGCAGTACACTACATCCTCAGTGCTGCTTTTGTCGCTGACTGTTCTCCTGTTCTTTTGCTGTACCTGTTCTGGTAGATTATTTTACTTGTCTTCCAGAGTTGCTCCTCTGAAAGGACAGCTAAAATCTATTGTAACTTTGAATATGGCTTCATTTTGGCAGAAAGTGTATTATTTAAGTTTTAAATGCCAAAAAGAAATTTTATATTATATTGCTTCTATCCTGAATAAAATACAGATCTTAAATATACCTGATTCAATTTAATACAAAAAGGTATTCCAAAATATATTAGCTCCTACATGCGAATCCAATAAATCCTAAATTTGTGACAACCAAAAAGCTCAAAACAACAAAAAGGCTGTAACACTGATATAATCTGCCCAAAAGTTATTAACATATCAGCAAATTACTTCTGCTCCTATATATATCACCAATCCTAAAGCATTTTAATCTGATTCAACTCAATTTAGAATTTTTTCTCCTGAAACATTTTATTTTCAGCTATCTGAGAAGAAACTTCCATTAGTGAATCTCTGAGTTAGTGACTTCTGTGAAATCTATAGAAAAAACTCCCAGTACTCTCAGAATACCTCCAGCACTGACTTTATGGGATAGTATGCAGAAATTGTGACATCCTGACAGCTAAAATTAGATTAAGGCAATACTGTATTCAGTTGTATGGCCACATGTATTACCCCATATCTAGAATTCTACTCCAGCAGGAAGTTCCTACCAGAACTTACTAAATCTTTGAAAAGTTATCTATATGATCATTACATCACAGACACAGAGACTATCACATATATATCAGAGACTATCTTCACACTTTGTCAAGAGAATGTATGTGATTTGTAGCAGGGCTCTACTACAGACCAAACAGGAATTCCTCCTCAAATTTTCAGAAACTCCATAAAATCTGTTTACTGTTTTCTTTAGCTTATCACTGGAAAGTCATCAAACAGAACAGGATATCTGATTAATGCCCCTTTTTTACCTACCTTCCAGATAGAAGTACATCACTTCAGTAAACTCTTCATTCATTATGCAGGTACAGAATCCAATAAGCTTACTGGTCAGGTGGACATATTGAGAAGATGCCACTTTTAAAGTAATCTTCTAATAATTTGCTAGGCTACCATTACACAGACTGCTATCACAAAGAAACTAAGAAAACTTTCAAGTGTACTCACAAGGCTCCCACTGGATGATCCACAAGTAGCTGGAGAAGAGACCTATTTCTGCATATAAATTCCTTTAGGAGATGTACTTCTGCTCTCCTAATGAGGACAGGGTTGCAGATTAACTTTGAAGTTCTGTGAAAAAACCTGCAAGACTGTATTTCCCCAAATAGTGTGCAGTTGAACCATGGGGCCAGCACAGTTGCTAGTTTCTTCACTTGTCTTATAAACTGTGCCTCAGGATTACGAAATCCAAGAAGGCATTAGAAGAAAGTACAAAAATAATGACTTTCAAGTACTTGAAATAAAAGTGTCAAATTGTTACAGATTTAGCCAATGCCAGAATTTTAATGATGATTTATGTAAGGCATGTGCATTTTCTTTTGTATTAACTCACTACTGTCACTAATAGTTCAGTCTCATTCCTAAGTGAGGTCAATTGGTAAAGTTACCACTTTTCACTGTTCTTTTAGGGTAACTTACAAAAAAACAATGCTATTTACCTGAGGTATCTAAAATCTAATTAATTAAATTTGATTAAAATTTAATTAGGACTTACAACTTACCTTAAAATGGTACATTGTGGCAGTTACAGAACTGTTTTACAGAGGGCAAAAAATTCGAGTGGAGAAAAAAAAATCTTTCACATTTTCAAGTAATTTTTTTTCTAGAAATTGGTTAATAAAAGCACACTTTCAGAACACCTTTTATATCTGTTAGTATCTAGGGAGTTGGCTGATAGCGCACAATACCATTTTATTTTCTCAGTGGAAATCTTCCCTTCTCCAACCTGCTTATGTGTTCAAGGTAAATGATCTCTTTTTGAAGCAATTCACATTTCTTTGGGTCCAATTTCTGACTTGCAACTTTAAACTTACCATAGAATATTTGCAAATGTTACTATCAGTTCTCGTTACAAAGTTTTAGTGGGGACTACAATATCATCTAGGTTTAAATGTACAGACTATACTCTCTCCTATTAGTCTTTCAAATATGTATTGTGCAAGCCAAAAACATTAGGTGAAACTGACAGTGGTCTGGTCCTGTTGTCAAAGCAGTTTTCTTCCAGTTTATCTCCACATGCCAGTATTCACTTTAAAGTTGTGTGTAGATAGTGAAATTAAATCTCTGTAACAACTGGAGTCTCATGTATTCACAGTAATGAATTAGATTATTTATAAAACTAAAAAGAGAATACATTGCGTTTTCCATTGTTCGTCATTCCTTCGACACTACCACCTCTATTCTGAAACAAAAGTATGTCTGAGGCCCAAGGACTGACTGAAGGCCTCAGATGAGTCTTGATGATTTTTCAATGACTTCTTTCTTAACTTCTATTTGTAAGTGGCCATGTGTCTGTTGACTGATGAGGTCTCTTTTGATACTAATCCTGTGTTGGGCGAATGTAATTCAATAAAGCTATTGCTTTTTGCTGCATCATGAAAAAGAATAACTCCTGGTTCCTTGAAATAACAAGCCTGAAACAAGAAGTCACAGACTGTTCTGCTGGCATGCTCGAGCAAGTCCAGCAGAAATTCTCAGTGCTTACTTACTTCTTTCACACTTTCTTATCAGCATCTGCTGGATTCAATTACTTGTATTATATAAGCACCACTTTCTCTATTATTTGTTGCTTGTCAAAATAATCCATTTCCGTTTCACATCCATTGATGATAAAGCAACTATGGTAAAAAATTCTGCCAAGTAAATTGCAAACTTTTTTTTGTCAGAAAATTAACACAGTACTAAGATACCTTCATTATTTCTCTCTACAAAATCACAGCAAAGACCGTAGACCCTTCAATCACTCAAGAACATACCTTAGAAACAAATTTTCTGAATGCTTGACCTATAGAAAACAACTCTGTGATTATATGACTGTAATTAACTCTACTTCAACACATCTGGGTTATTTAGCAGCCTAAGTTATAGTGGTCAAATATGCAAATCTAATTTTTCAACTACTTTTTTCACAGTTGCCTTTACCCATTGGCCATACTCACTGGAGACAAATCAGTGGTTCAGTTTGGGGTAATTTGACCTATTGCCTTTAGTATTTTTGATGCAATAACTACATATTTTCATATTTTACTTTTTGTGTACATTTCAGATATCATAGTGCACAAAAAAAATGAGTGGAGTCAAAATTTGTCACTTTCCTATTCAGATAGCATATAGTTACATACATGGAGTTTCAACAGCTTCAACAAATACGATAAACTTGTAATATTTAGCAACACTAAATCACGCATACAATGCTGTTGTGGTTTAGATTATTTAGTTGAATTTTTCATGTCACTATGCAGTATTGCGTAGGGACAGGTGGCTGGGGAGGTGGGATCTCTGAAGCAAAAATATCGCAGGAACTTAAGTGGAATCCCTGGAGTGAAGATACCATGGGAACTAGGGGGAATAAAAGGGCTGAGCAATAGCCGTTTGCTCTCTCTCGCTTCTGGGACAGAATATGGGTTGTCCCTGACTTCTGCTGCAGCTGTGTTGCAGTTGTGCTTTTGATGCCGGCCAGCTGGCCAACCTGCAGACCCTGGAGGCCCCCCATGCTTTTGCTGCAAGACACCTGACCTGTGGCAACTCATGTTGCCGTGCCGTGTCTTCATGGCTGGCCCTCCAAGCCAAGGCACCTGTCTCGTGCTCCCAGCACTGGCACTGCTCTGTGTACCAGTGCTTCCCCTGTCGCCACAGCCACCATTGCTGACCTCCAACCACCAGCACAGCCACAGCTTCTGCTGGCCGCCCGACTGCAGCTGCCTTTTTGACCGCCACTGCTGCTGCTTTTCAACCAGAGCCACCCCGTCGCTGCCTGGGCCAGCTCCCTGCCACTCCGATCGGCACCGCTGCCACCTTTTGCCCTCCGCTGCCTCACTCCCACATGGCACAAGCTGGACCCACGCCATCTCTCCTCGCTTCCACCCACCAGGGGGTCAAAACCACTGCTGCACAAGTTGCGCCAGACTGAAAGATTTTCCTATTGCCCCCCCTTCGCCACAAGTTGTCAGTGCTCAGAGCGAGCCTTGCATCAGACACACCTCACCATCAGAGCCAAATTCACGCAACCAGCAGTAATGACGTAACTACCCAGGATTTGTTTTGTTTTAGAAGGGTGGAATTAGGGGGGGAAAAGCACTCCACCATCCTCCCTGTATTCCCTTTGTTTGGCCAGGGGCGGGGGAGAGCCAAGTGGCTCGGTAGTCTCCAGTCTCTTTAGGCGAGGGGGTGGAGAGACAGATAATTTTCTCCCAGTACCCCTCTGGTTACTGTGTTTTGCTGCTTTATTTGTTTCATTCTGTTTTGTAGTAAAAACTGTTATTTGTTTCTACACTTTACTCGACTATCTCGTAATTTCAAATTCTCCTAACTTGGAGGGGTTTCTATTCCACTGGAGATCCTGCCTCCTGTCTACAAACCAAGATGCATGCCTTCTCCCAAAATACTCTTTCTACTGAAAAAACTTTGCCAATCCCAAGATTATCCCTTCTGTGATGGGGAATATACATTGTTTCTGAACCTCACCATAGTACAACCCTAAGAAAACTCGAACTGCAATGAAAGTAAATGTGTTTGAATGATGTCTGCTTTGAGTATCCCAAAGTTATTAGTACAATACAGAAAAAAAATTACCAATACTTAAAAACATCCACACATAAGCACCTCTTTATAGAGAATTTTTGCGTTCTGGACTGGCTGTAAAAAATGTGAGAAGGCTTTTGCTATTTAAAAAATTCTTATATAGTTAAATCTTCTCCACGGACACCCCCTTGTCGTGGGGGAGAAGCTTGCGTGCCCTTATGAGGTTGCAAGCTCTGCTGGCGATGGTTCATGCCTCCGGTAGGGTCTCCCATGCTAGTCAGGTCTCAACTGAAGGGTCAGACAAAGTGTGT
>JAWWEE010000085.1:3178200-3195706 GCA_035221455.1 Xenops minutus
TTTAGCCACCAGCGTGCTTGTAGCAAGCGTGGGTAGAGCCCTTGTAAATCTTCATTCGTGAAGCCTAGCCATGATATAGTTAAATACCAGGGAGTTTTGTTATCACTAGGGCAAATCACTCAAAAACTATGGTATACTTATCTGTATAGGACAAAGCATAAAGAATACAAACATTTTGCCAATTAACCCTTTGAGATTAATTTAGAAGATAAGGATCACTACAGATATCAACTGACAGTTTATTAATACCAATATTGTAGTTACAATAATAAAGCCTGTGTAAATAGCACATTTTGTAATTCAAAGTAACATGGATTTCCCTAAAGCTTAAAAGGTTGGTCAGTCAATAGATTAATATTCTATCACTTTTTACCCGTAATAATTTAAATAGATAGTAAAATTCAATACTGGTTAACATTAGGGTAAGAATATGACTCTCATGAAACATTTTTTAGTCTTTGTAAAAGTTGACAGGGGTTTGAGTAGGCAAATGTATGCACTGCAGCTCTCAATAAGATGCATGACAGTAATGGAAGCTATGTTGTATCCCTGACAAATATTATATGACTTTAAGATAAAAAAAATATGTTTTATATAATATTATGTAGACATAAGAGGTTTTTTTATAAGTAGGAAGAATTCTTTTGCCAAAGAAATATAGAAACCAAGATTCTCGTTCACTATTCCTGCAAAATTATGCCAAACACATAATTATACCACTAGCTTTTCAACAATATCTGAAAGATATTAAAGGAAAGATGTAATAAAGTTCGTTGCTTCAAACACAACACTGTCAGAATACAAAGACAGACTTGTAAAACCATTCCTTTATTTGTTCTACTTTCAAAATGGCATTGAAGGATTAACAGGAGGAAGCATAGAAGTGCGATTCTAGAATGTCTACAGTGAAAAATATATAATAACTTTAACAAAATATCTAAGAAGCTTTTCACTGTTGAAATATAATTTCAAAAGTGATCTTTTAGACTACTAATCCACACTTAAAAAGCTGTGTAAAGTAGTTGTGGTATCACAGCACCATTAAGTTCAAACTCATTTTAACTCCTTTGCCGTTATGATAGCAGCCTATTTTATCAAATTGTAGTCTGCTTTGAAACTATGAATACATAGATTGAGCACAAAACATTCTCATTAAAAAATCAATGACTTTTTCTATCTTTTTACCCATTCAAGGAGTGTCCTACTGATTACTAAATGACTACCTAAACCCTGACAGAATGGTTGACAGCCTTCCTTCAGCATTTAAATAGTTAAAAATGAGTTTGTGTTTTTCACTGATATTCTTTTATATAGATTGGCAGTATAAATACTTACTTGAGCTTCTCAGCAAAATTTTCACTAAGAGACAATCATGATGTAGCAATGTTTCCAAAAGTAAGTTCAAATTACAATACGGCTGGGATAAAAGCAGTTTCAGCTGACCCTGGGCTGCCATTTCTCTGGCTGGTGGAATCCTTGTAAAATGTAAGATAAAGACAGAATAATGTCATTAATTTATCTATGAAATTAATATCCTTAAACTGCAGATGTAATGTTAATTCCCTTAAATGTCAATTCCTCCCAGATTACACTGAAAATGCTTTCATGCTTGCTTACTTTAAGGCAGCTCAGGGAAGGAATTACATTTAATCTCAACTACCTAAAAGCAAATTAACATTTGGTAGTCTGCCAAAGTTATAACTGATACAAAGCAACTTCACTTATCTCTTTCATGGAACCAGGTTTGTCTTGCTCTACCCAGTAAAAAGGAGTTGTTTTTTTCTGTGCTTGCATAAATTTAAGCCTATTACTTTTTAGTTCAGTATTATATTAAATGTTTAGTAAGAGAACTGAAGTGTCTGTTCTTAATAAAGTGCATGAAGCTCTTAAAAAAATCCAGAAAATGCTCAAAAGGGTTGCAAAATTCCACATTAGGTTGACCAATTGTTACATATCCTGAAAAATCCATGTGAAATATTAGTCTGAGTTACTGCTTCGCCAGCAGGGAGAAGTGAGAAAGTGTAGTACAAACTCATTAGCTTTTGAAGAGATTGCAGCTTATTTTCTGTTTGTGGTTTCCATGTTCTGCAAAAATTGAGGTTTCCAAATAAAAATATTCCACAGCTTCATCTGAACTCAGCCAACAACCCAACACTAATCACTGAATTGACAACACAGTTTTTAAAAAAATAATTCTGTCCTGCCAGATGTATATCACCTATTGTATTTAGTATTTTCTTCCTCTTGAAACATTTTTAAAAAGAAGTGTTCAGAATTGGATTATAGATAATTTTTTCTTGCAAGTTTATTTTTTTATTAATTTGAAGGTTTTTAAATTAAGTTTCAACTAATGTTTAACCACTGCATTTATTTATTTTGGCTACAAGTTTATACAGTTGCCAACATTGAAACTTCATGCACCTCATGTGTAAACTTTAAGGCACATAAATTTTACATGCATCAATGTAAAAACTACATATATACTGGTGTGTTAACTGTGCAGGCATAAATATTATCTGCCGGTATGCACACAACACCTTCAGTACCAGCTAAACTCTTTATCAGGAGGTTTCAGTCTGACACTTCTTGTCAGACTAGAATAGGATTTATATGATTCTGCTCAAACACTTTATGTGTCACTTACACACAACTATTGGGACAGAGTAAAACTGGATTCATGCCGCTGTTCTAACAGAGAGGAATCTCTTTATTAGGTTGCATACTTCTACAGTCACCTGACTCAGCCAAGTGTGTCACTGCCTAACTCTGCTTAACTGCATGCATGAAAAAGACGAGAGATGACTGCACACTTTGCTGTTCAGTTAAAGTTACTATATATACAATATACTCAATACAAACCTGTAACACCTGGAAATGAAAATGTGAGCTGATATACTCCCCTAATTTAGTTCCCCCTCACATGTCTCTATGTTTCCATTACCAGAAAAAGCAGTATACCACATATCTTGCAGGGCAATCTTGAAGTAACCTAAGGAAACCAAGCTTCCATAGCACCATTTCCCACCAGGACCCCTACATCACACTATTATGTCAAAACTTGACTGTAATATTAATTTAGTAAACAAGATTTTATACATGCCAGCATTTCCAATCGTAACAGTATAGAAAATACCTCTGAGTTGATAGCCAACATATATCCCACAAAAACTTACGTACAGCTTTTGTGACTTTCACTTGGTACTTTATATATAATCACTGACAATGTAGCATTGGCTCTGCAATTATATTTACATATTAGCACATACTGTATTCTAATAATATTTATCA
The DNA here is from genome assembly GCA_035221455.1 of Xenops minutus. Classification (NCBI taxonomy): domain Eukaryota; kingdom Metazoa; phylum Chordata; class Aves; order Passeriformes; family Furnariidae; genus Xenops; species Xenops minutus. Next base: position 3,181,489 of record JAWWEE010000085.1, read on the forward strand.
AAAATATATACATATATACATTAAAATATAGACAGAACTTGCAGTCAAGATAACTTTTCCGTATTTAAAACATATATTGCATATTGCATTCAAACTTTCAACATTAGGGCTTTGCATTCTTAATAGAATTACTTTAATTTCTGTATGTTCAAGATTAGTTTTATATATACATACTATCTAATGCATGTTAGGAACTAATCACTAGTTAGTAATTAAAATTACAACAATTACTATAATCTCACTAGAATTAGTGTTGTGGCTGACAGCAAACTCAACACTTTACTCATTCACTTAAAATATACCAGCCAGTTTAATATTTCCCCCCCTGCCTTGAATGTCACATTATAATTTCTAATAAGGTCACTCATTGTCTTCAAACTGTAAGATAAGGGACAAGTTTGATCAACTAGATTTATGAAGGATATTATTTTGAATTGCCATAGAAATAAATTATAATTTTAGAATATTTGAATTGAAAAAAAACTTGTCTGTCATTGACCAGATGGAAAATTATCATGTTGTAATATACACCAGTTCTTGGCTCTTTAAGCATCTTACAAACTAAAGTGTACAATGGTGTGACTCACTTGGAGGAAAAATAAAATATAGCAGACATTCCCTACAGCCATGAAGCTAGCACCAACAAATGCACTGAGAACTTTTGTAAGGTGCATATGGAGAGGCATATGTTCTCCCATATTAGTAGCTCAGTACTAGTGAAAATAAGACTTGCCTCATAAAATGTGACAAAAGGTGAAGTACATATAAATATAACACATATAAATGTTCCATTTCATAGAGTAAAAGAAAAGAAAAAAATCTTTGATTTACAAATGGCATGACTATAAACCCCAACTAACACAAAGGATGAATCACAATTACCACTAAAAGAATCTCAATTACTACTAAAGGAACTGTAATATAAATTATCTGTAATTATTTAGTTTGATAACCAACTACTTTATTCTGATTAGTATCCAAGACAGAAAGAAATAAAATCTCAAGTGGTAAGTTCAAGATTTTTTAAGGCAAATAAACATGCTAATTCGTGGTAACATTGACAAAATGTTGGGGTCAAACTGATAAACAGACTGCAGCCATTTTCAGTCATGTAAAGAAGGGTAGTAAATCAGGTTATATAGCAAATAAAATAATTTCAGGAACTTGCAAAACTTTCTTTTGAAATATTAAGCCTAGGAAGAGTAAATACTTAATAGCTACATATATGACAGGTTCGAGTATTTAGTTAAAGTGGCTACAGTTGAGAGGTGTACAATGGCTTGTGCTCCCAATTTGGTTATGGAGAGTGAATATATACATTTTATTAGATTTAAAATGTAAACCCAGAAAAGAATCCATGAATAATTAAGATGTTCTAAAATACAGTTTGCTGCAATACTTCTAAACATAATGTGTCTTGTTAATGCTTGAAATACAATTATTTAAAAGAAAGCTTCACTGACATAGAGTGTAAAAGCAATGAAAAAACTAGAACAACTCAGAATGTGTCCCCCAAATTACTTCACTAGAGTCCTTCACTGTTTTTTTTTCTGAGCATTTGAAAGGTTTATTGTTAAAAGGAAACATTAAATATTTTACCATCATAATTCACTCATTATCACCAAGACAGTACACAAGGCTGTCGATATATGGACTGTCCTCACACAGGTACACTAATTGTAAATTGTATCTTCTCAGACATGTGCTTTCTTTTGTACTCCTCATTTTTCCATTTGGTGATCAAGAGGATGTATATTTTATCACCTTTCATCTAGGGAAAATAAGTGGATATTGCATAGCTCTGGAATAGTTTTCTGCTATTTATTTAAGACAAATTTATCATCATTCCACCTCAGAAAAGATAATTATGTCAGACTTGCTGGTACCTTTATGGTACCTTTATGTAATTTTATACAGCATAGGGTACTCACTTTTGAAGTCATCTTCCAAAACTCATAATTCACAGTATAATTTAAATTTTGAGTACTGGTCTTGAATGAGGACATCAAAGAGGGCATTGTCTTTTCTACAATGAAGACTTAACAAAGCACAAATTTTCCCAGAAATAGAGCAGATCTCTTTCTAATGGATCATGCAGTCACCCCCTCTCCTATATCCCCCTTCTCTTCTCCCTTCTCTCCAGCCACATATAACTTAAAAAGCCACTGACAAAATTCCTTGAAGTTTGATAGAGGTAAACACACATGATCTCTCAAGCTTTAGAGGAACTTAAATTACTATTTCTAGTAGGGAAAACAACACATTCTGAATTCACCAGTTACTCAACTCTGTTTGGCTCTTACTTAGCCAACGATAAGACTTTGATGCAGTCAAAACATATATTGTCTTTGGCTCAGCAGATATTAAGAGTCACCAGGGAAGGAGATAACAGTACTGATGACATGCAGCTAGGAGTGAATGCTGCGGAGATAAATTAGTGTGTTTTGTGTCGTATGGGGCAAAATTATAGGGAAAATATTTTTATGTATATGGTATAAGATACTGTGTGTACAAGGGAAGAGATAATAAATCCACAGCAAGTTGATCATCAGTAAGTCACCATAGGTCACCACTCATACGGTAATACATTCTTACAAAACATAAAAACACTTCCTCAGAAAACACAGAGTAAGAGCTCACAAAAACAGCTTTTCATGAAAATGGAGAGTGAAAATCTCTCAGTAAATAACTTTGAAGAGGAGGAAGAGGAGGTGAAGGGGTTAGAAGAAGATCTACACTGGTGTGGGAGTGCTTCAGCTTCAAAATTACAAAGGGGATGACCGCACAGCTGGTAGCATATATCTCATATGTAACTAGTCAATATATGAAGTGACACAGAGAAAGAAATTAAGCTTTTGCCTCTAATCATTCAGTAGTTTCCAAAAAGATCAGCTACAAGCAGCATTAATTTTCAATGAGTCATTTATATATCAGATTTTTTTAACCAGCAATCATGAACAGAAAGGCATACATTCTTTATCTCCTCTTTAATTGTAAGTCCTTCAAAACAGCAACTGTGGTGAACATTATTGTTAAAAACTATATACTCTTTAATTAAAGCCAGAAAACCTTAGAGATAATTCAAATATTAAACATAATGACTAGACTAGCAAAACACAGTGTACTGCTTTCAGTTTGACCTTTCTTATAGGCTCTCAAAGGTTAGAGAAATCTGTAATGAATTAAAAAATGCTTCTATGGCTTTTTAAAATCAGAATATTAGTTAGACACTTATTCAGAGATGCTCTTTTCAAAATGTTGCAATAGTATTTGACTAATACTGACTATCCAGTGATGCCTTTACAACAATCAACTTATGTTACTCACTTCAGTAGGAAAAAACAGGATGATGGTATGCAAAATAACCAATGTGATGGATGATAAAAGACTTCTGAAAACTCTTGAGGAAGATGTTCACCACAACTATTCAGTAATGTCCTGAAAGAAACCAGATATTTCTGAATTACATGAGGGACTGAAAATCCTTTTGGATCACTAGAACCAAATGTATACATATTTATATGTATATTTATATATATATGAATAGAAGACAGAAAATACCTCATGATAAATAGTACTAATCTATATTTATCTATATTTACATACACCTAATTGCAAATCTATTTCTATTATGTAATGTTAAAAATATAATTTTATATTTTATTTACTTCCACTCTTTGAAACTTGGTATCTAATATTCTTAAAGTTTTCTTCATATTTTTCTCTTATATAGTATGTTTTGAAACTATGTTTGAAATTGTTCTTCAGTCATTCACTTCTACTGCTCTTTTTTTTTTTTCTGCATAACAAATGCATTGTATTATAAATACTTCTTGAAGAATGATAAGTGAAGTATCTTTGGAAGTGATAATGATTGACAAGCAAGTACACTTTGGATTAAATGGGACAAAAATTTGAACCAGAAGTTCTGGACTTTCACTAGTTTGTGAGAAATGGAATACCAGTTTCTCTCAAATGTAAGAAACTGATGAAGAACTAGATAAGCTAGTTTGATGCCACTTCAGCAGTACTTCATTTACTCAAAGGACGTGAGCAGCAAAAGTCAAGATGTGTCCAATCCACTGATACTAAAAATTAACTATTTTTATTAATTAAATGAAAGGATTATAAATATATGTAAGAACAGGATTCTATAATTTAATATTTGTCTTTTAAATATTGTTTAGCAATACATTAATAGTATTGGTACAATCCTGTTACAACCACTAGGATGCTATAGTGTGTGATAGGAATAGATGCTCCTTGGCCTCTTCCTTTTTTACACTCATTTACACTGAATACAATTCCAGCAGAGAGGATATAGCCTGTTACATCCATCCTCTATTGACTACAAACAATTATCACATCCCAAGCACTTTATTTTTCATCTTATTCATCTGTGAATTTTCACCTTAATAACTTTCCTTTTCTGAAGATTGTTTCTTTATGTATCATGACTGTGATTTTCTAACTTATATAAAGAAGGTAACTACCTTTAAAAACGTCCACTGATACAGAATTCTTTTATAGTACATTTACTCTACTTTCTGAAGTGAATCAATGTCATTTCCACTTTCAAGTCAGCATTCTTTCTACTGCACTAAGAGGAGAACCTCAGGAAAAGGTGTGAGGACTTTCTCAGGACAAGAGAACTTTTTTTATATGACTAAAGAAAGCCACAGCCATGAAATGAAAACAATGAGAGTGGATCTAAACATTTAAAACAGGAGACAGGATGGAAACCCTCTGGAACACAGCCTTCAGGAACTCCTAATGTAAAGTTAGAATCCCCCTTTCTTATAGGGTGCTTTGTCATGGCATTAATAGGATTTGTGTTTTATCATTTACTTAGTTAAAGTTACTTTTCAGCTCTTTTTCACACCTCCATGTAAGTAATTTAGAACTGTAGCTATATGTCTCTTAGGTCTCTGTCTCCTTAAAGACCCCAGATGAAAGAGGAGAGAGAACTACACTTGTTTAACAAGTAAGGCAGATGTAAAAGTTTCTGAACTTCTTCAAAAGAGGGTGATTTATCTGGAAATTAATTTTAATAATAACAAAAGTCTAGTAGAATGAATTTACTACAGGCATCTAAGTGACCTTAAGTAACCAATATCTGAGCAGAAGGACTAGCACAGTGCTCTTTGTTAATTTGTGAAAATCTGAAGATTAAGAATAAAGCTGAGATTCTAATGCAGATAAAAGTAGAAGTTAAAGTGGAAAATAATTATTTTAAAGACAGTAACCTCAATTTTAAAAGAAAATTAAAACAAAAAAGAAATCCTATTGTCTCTCATTCACTGAAATATTTTTTCTGAATATAGCAAAGCATAGAGCAAAAATCCTATAAGAAAGCATGATAAATACATTTTGGGTAGCAATCGAACAAAAAAAGACTATATCTTGTCTATTGATTGTATAGGAACTATTTGAGAGAATTCTGGGTTGAAGCAGCTTGTTAAGTATGTCTTCTTAGCTGTATCCTAAGGAGAAATACATGACAGACTTTGAATTCTGAGGCTTATAACAAAACTTCTACAGAAATTTTGAAAGTGAGATGGAGATAATCTGAAGACTTAAGATATTGTTTAAATACTAGAATAACTTCAAATACTACTAAAAAAATGTCAAGTATCTAATAATAATAGAGTAATTCTCATGCCAATATTTCTTAATGTTCACTGTTGGCTATATAATTCTTGCCAGGAAAATCCAATTATGTTGCAGATTCTTTAATTCAAATACTCTTCTGACAGAAGTATCAATAATAGCTAGTAAGAAATTTGGTTTTACTTCAAGCTATGTTAATGCAACTGCCTATAGTCTCAAAGCAGTGGATAGCACCTGTGAAAGCCTTTAATACCACAGCAAGACTGCAAGTTACAGTAGTTTTATTCTTCAGCAGAGTATAACAAGGTGCGAATTGACCCTGTAAGCCTCAGTGCAGGTGCAAAGAAATGAGATGCCAACAAGATGCATCTTGACAGTATTTCCCTGTAGTTTTCAAAGGATTTAGTTCTGTATAAGGAATATACAGGACTAAAAAGCAACTTCATGAATTATAACCCAAAAATTAAAGAGAAATGTTTTCAGTTTTTCAAATTGAATGACATATTTTTACCCAGTAGGGAGAAATTTTTCCAATAGACTCTCTAAATTCTTCTCTCAGTATTCAAATAATTTGCCTGACTTCTTGTTGAGAAAGTAAGATATAATAATTCATAGTATTACAAAAAAGTGCATCCACTTTACTCTTCATGTCCTTCCTTAACAGAAAGATTGTCATCTCCTACTCAGGACAAAACACTAAAGAATATAGGAAAAAGCCCAAGAACAAATCTGCTCCAAACTGAGCAACTCTTAGTCTGATGCAGAAGACAGTCTCTGCTTTGAGGACTGGATAATTTAATTCTGTACAAAATAATGAATGAAGAACTGCATTGGATTCTCCTGTGTAACTCACAGGCAGCATTGAAACTGTTCAATCCACTGCAAAAAATCCCAGCTACTATAACTAAGTAACTGACAACAGGGTTGTCAGTGAATAAGACTATGATGACTGGAAATTCTGAGGTATGAAAATCCTCTTCTTTCAGAGGGTTGAGTAAGCAGCAAGAAAATACCAACACCGTATAGATTTGGGGAGCAATTCTGGAAGTTTTTGCTGTTCAACAGGTCATCAACAATCTGGACAAAAGTGGACAGAGAACATATGCTTAGGACAGGTTCGTTAAATTAGGGGAACTGGACACAGTAGTTAACAAACAGTAGAGTGCCAAGTCGTGGATGATTGGGCCAATAGAAACTTGCAAAGTTTATTGAGGTTAAGTTGCTGTTTAATCCAGCAACAGAATTATAATAACTTAGGCTGGGAACTGACTTATCTAATACAAATCCTTCCCAACACCAAGCCTGGGATTTATGGCCAGCACAGTGTTGAAGACAAGGCAATTGTACCGTCACTAGAAAACATGCAAACCACTCACTGGACTGCATCACAAAGAGTATGGCAAGCAAAACGAAGATACTGATTTGCTTCATCCACTTGACAACAGTTAAGCCTTACATAGAATATTTTGTCCAGATGTTGGGCCGACAGATCAAGAAGGATGGTAGAAAACTGAAAAAGACTAGACTGAATCACCTATAAGAAATATTTTAGGGATATAGGCTCCTTTCCTCTGGTTGAAGAAGTGGCTGAAGGGTCAATTAATCTAATGGCAGCTTACAACTAGCCAAAGACAACACTGACAAACTTTTTCCAGTGGGGGCTGATGTGATACAGCAAGTCATAGCCTGCAGCTTTGAAGGTACGCACTAGATATGAATGAATATCAAAAACCGATGACCCAAGATTCGTAGGTGAATTTTGGACCAGGTCGAAGTAACCTTGTCATATAGAAAAGAAACTCCAAGTGATAGCTGAAAGCATGCTTCATCACAAAATTAGGAATGAGAACGCAAATGCCAAGAATCATTTTAGTTGGAATTCAGGATAATATTAATTTTTCAGCATCACTATTATTATGTTTGATTTCAACAACATAATAAAAAAATTTGAATAATTTTAGTTCCCTGAAAGCAATAGTTAATACAGCATCTCTAGAAAGTTAGAAATGAGCAAGTCCTATTATTAGACAACTCCTGGAAAACAATGTTCTGTCTTTGCCACCTTTATGATTACATAAAATGTTCCTGAGAAGTCTAAAGATTAATTGACATCTAGTCCCTGCAAGGAAGACTTCTAGTATCAGAAGAGAGCATTATAGAGTTAAAAGAACAATCTTTATTTCAATTCCAGTTAACTTCACCAAAATTTTGAAATATATAAAGCCAAGCTAACAGATTGAAATTGTGATTATACAACTATAATTGAACAGAGAACTGATGAAATATAAGTATTCCTTTAAAATCAGACATAAATTCTAAATTTTTTATTGACACATATTTAATGTGATGAACTATGCACATTTCAGCAAACAACAGACCTAGGAATTAAACTGTTTCCAAATTGGATATCGTCATTCAAGAAGCAAATTTGCTACTGGAGACTGTATTAGGTAAATGTTTTTAGATGGATAAGACTGAACTTCCAAAAAAAAAAAAAAAAGTGCTAACTGAAAAGTAAATTTCAAATCTGGGACAGTGAATAGTAACAAAATTCTACTGTTTGTGTCACTGAGCAAATCAATCCAGACATTCACTATGGTCTATGTTATTAACAGACAAAAAATTGTACAGCATAGGAGTTTTATCCAAGGTTAATAAAATCCCGGCAGATATAATTGGGCTTTAGGTAAGATCATAGAGCTAAGTTCAAGACAAAATTGAGAAACAGTTAAAGATTATAAATATGTGTCAACACTATGCATTGTATTTGATTTCAACACAAATATTCACTCCCTAGACCTATCCATTCAAGGTCAAAAAACAATTTTATTTCAAATTGAATGTTTATTTCATACTCACTCATACAAATTCTTCAGTGGTGAAGTTAAAATAGCCAGCACAGAGATCAGACTATTGCAGTGGCTATGTATTTTACAGATCTTGAGATCTTTGTCTTCATGTGGATTCAGAAACTCCTGTACCGAACTACAAATTGACCAGAGCATATCTTCAGTGGACATCAAAATTGCTTCAATATCAATTCTTTAGGCACAAAAAACCCAAAAACAAACAAACAAACAAGAATAAAATTACTTAGGACATCTGGATGGCGGCAAATTTCAATCAAATAGACCTTTCCTCTGACAGCATAAAATACCTAAATCATAGCATGGACTTTAAATTTCCTCTTTAGTGATGCAGGAATTCTGAACCACTACTCTGTAAAAATTCTACTCTTCCACAGAAAAGTTGTTAATTAAACTACTTAAAAGAAGTTAAAAACCTTGAAAACTTGGAAATATCTTTTTCCAAAGGACAGTGTCACTAGGTGAGAACCATTTACTTTCTAAACTACAAGTCAATAAATTTATCTTTTTTCTTTATGATAACATAAAACTAGAATGTATACACTATTTTCAAATCCTGCTTGAGCAAAAAATAATGACAAAGGAACTTCAATTTCCAAAATTCTAACTACCATGCAACATATTACAATGTGGAACATTTCAGAGTCAGTAATCTGTTGTCTGTTGGTATTGCCTGGCAGAGCATCATGGGTCATTGGCCTGAACAACAGCAAGAACCCAAACTACAACAATAAAATCTCATATAACTATGCTGACATGCAACACATATGAAACAGGTGGATAACACAAAATATATGGGAGGCATGAGGTTGGATTGAAAAAGGCACTTAAATACCTAAAAACCAACAGATGCATGTGTGATCATCTGCATCTTATCTTCTAAAAATCTAGGCAAACACACATGAACAGACATTTGTCTACACTACAAATCTGCATTCTCCAACGTTTTAACTACCATTGGGAGAAAAGACACTCCCCCACACTACAGCAATATAAAATAAATATGCAAAACCTCTGTGATAAAAATATATTGAATTATATAATGAGTAAATTATTTTTTCATTTGTTCACAACTGGATAGTTCCATTTAGTTAGTGAAAAATTCAAGGATCATCTTATTGAATGAAACAGCTTTTTTACAAAAGGACAACATAAAAAGTTCTTTCTAGTTCAGTATTTTGAAGCAAACTAACACAGAATTGACTAATACTACATTTAAGATATATCGTATTTTTCATGTTTAAGGGCATTTTTTCCCCAAAAAACCTTTATAGGAAAGTTTCCAGGAAACCTCTCAGTACCAAAAGATATAGAAGAGCCTAACCACAGTAAATTAGTGCAGGAATAGGGCATACAAACAACTATATTTATATATAGAATAAAACTTTGTTTTTTCCTAAGCATTCCAAGAAGTTGATCTTGTGCAATTACTTGAGCTTTCACAAAAACACAGAATCACAGAACATGATGAGTTGGAAGGAACCCCCAAGGATCATCGAGTCCAACTCTTAGCCCTGCACCCATTCCCAGGTCACACCATGTGCCCCAGCGTATCATTCAAATGCATCTTGAACTCTGGCAGGCTCGGTGCTGTGTTCACTTCCCTGGGGAGCTTGTTCCAGCATCCAACCACCCTCGGGATGAACCTCTTTCTAATATCCAGCCTACACTTCTCCTGACACAACTTCAGGCCATTCCCACGGGTCCTGTCACTGCTCACAAGTAAGTTGTAACTGCAATAAGGTCTCCCCTCAGTCTCCTCTTCTCCAGGCTGAACAGACCAAGTCACCTCAGCAGCTCCTCATACGGCTTCCCTTCAAGCCCTTCGCTATCTCCTTTGCCTTCCTTTGGGCACTCTCCATCAGCTTAATATCTTTCCTATATTACAGTGCCCAAAACTGCACACAATATCGAAGCTGAGGCTGCCCCAGTGCAGAGCAGAGCGGGACAATCCCCTCCCTTGACCGGCTGGCGATGTTTTGTCTGATGCCCCCAGGACATGGTTGGCCCTCCTGGCTGCCAGGACACTGTTGACTCATATTCAACTTGCCATCCACCAGGACCCCCAGATCCCTTTCTGTGGCACGGCTTTCCAGCATCTCATTCCCCAGTCTGTACAAACGTCCAGGGTTGCCCCACTCCAGGTGCAGAATCCAGCACTTTCCTGTATTGAACTTCATATTGTTGGTAATTGTCCAGTCCTCTCATTTGTCAAGGTCTCTCTGCAGGGCCTCCCTTCTTTCGAGGGAGTCAAGAGCCCCTTCTAGTTTCATATCATCTGGAAACTTGCTCAGTATCCCTTCCAGTCCTGTGTCCAAGTAATTTATGAAGATGTTGAAGAGTATAGGGCCAAAGATGGAGCCCTGTGGTACCCCACCAGCGACAAGTCACCAGTCTGATGTTACTTTTCATGACAATACAACTTTTCATAATAAAACTTCAGATGACAGCAGGTAACTCAGCTCTCACAGAAATTATATCTGCTTAGTGTCTCTCACTGACTAAAACTTACAAACTCTTACAACTCTTCTCAGTGGTGCCAATCAACACAACGAGAGGCAACAGGCAGAAAATGATGTACAGGAAGTTCTGCCTGAATGAGGAAGAAATTCATTCCTGTGTGTGCGATCACACACTGGGACAGATTGCTCAGTGAGAGACATTCAAGAACTGTCTGGATAAAATCCTGTGCACTGTGCTCTAGTAAGACCCTGCTTGAGCAGGGAAGTTGGACCAGATGACTGACTGTGGTCCCTTTCAACCTTATCCATTCTGTGATTCTGTGTCATTCTGTTATGAGAAATATATCAATTCATGCCGTAAAACAAGACATTGGATAGAAAAGACGAAGGTAGGGTAAGCTTCCACCTGGAGACACCTACTTTAGTGTTTCTCAAAAAGACCCTCCTCTCTGGCAAAACACAAATCCCAACATGAAGAACTTCATGTTTTTATTTCCTAAAATGACAGAAGAAGGAATAGCCTCTTTCTTCTCTCTGCTTCTGCACCATTGGCATGATTCTGGCAATCTTTTGGCATGACCTTGTAGCTTTTTCACTTGAAAAGCCTTATGAATACATGAATTCCACTGAAGTCTTCTTGACGAATCAACAGCTTGATTTCTAATACTTATGTTGCCAATTCTGCTCACATTTTTGGATGCATCGCTGCTCCTCAATGCATTTTTATTGTGAGCTTTTCAATCCAGTCAAGCAGTTTATGGAATAATTTCACCAAGAGTTGAAAGAGGTCTTTGACTCTGCCCAGATTATGATATGACTACCAAATATACTTAAATACAAAAAATATATTGAATTAAAATGAGTATCAAAATGCATAAATTTGGTCTATCCCTTCTGCTGTGTTCTTTAACACTTAAATCTGAATCAAAACAGTGCATAACAGAAAACTAACATTTACACCCATTAAAACTGTGCATTATGTATACAACCGTTACCTGATTTGAGGTGTTCTCTTGTAACTGGGACACACCTGACAATATCTGGAAGACAGAATATCCAAAGATTGCTCTAGTATATCTGTAAGAATCTCCTGGGCTGTCTTTGGAGGTAGAATAGTGCACATATCATGATGCAGAGCACAGCAGAAGTAATGCCACATCTGGACAGAGAATGAGCATCTTTCCCCCTAGCAAAATCACCACAGGTTAAATGATAAAAACACACTTCCAAAATGTCAGTTTAATTCCTGTAAGTCTAGTTAAATCACTCTGAAAGGAAATAGCTGAAGAGTTTCAGGAATGTGATGACCAATAAATGGTTCTTGACAAGACGTGAAACATCTTTATTTGCAAGGAAACACATGTTGCATTTCAGTCACAAAATTATAGTTCTGCCATAAAACCAATGCACAGCATTTTACCTGTAATATCCTCAATTAACCTATTCTCAAAAGTCATAGTGTTATAGGTTTAGTTTTAAAATGTATACAGTATTCTGTCCTCACTAGAATAGCAAGACAAATTTAATGTAACAGTTAATTTGTCTGCAAAGAAAATAATTATTTAAATTACTTAAGCTTATGTATTTTTCCAGATTCATAAATGCTATGCATAGCCATGATTATGAAACTTTGGTTATGTATAATGGATATGCATTGGGAGCAGAAAAAAAGAACAGCAGAACTATTAAACTGATAATAAAAGATGTCCAGAAAATTTTAGTATGATATTTTTTCATCTTATAATGGTAATTCATTGAAATAGAATATTTTCTTGGAAGGAATCAGCATTGATATTAATATTTCTTTGTTTATACAGAACTACCCCATTAAGACATAAAAATAAATACAGAGAAGTTAAAACCACAGCAGTTAATCCACAGTATCTCTAAAAAGTAGATAGTATGACTTACATTTAAATATTCCAACTAATACCTATTCAGAAAATAGCATTATGATGAAGCTGTGAGAGACTGCAATCTCCACTTCCCACATTCCAAAGGGCAGAGAAATATTTTAACAATTTGTTGATATTTTAGCACTATCAGAAATATAAAATAACCCCATGATTTTTAAAACACTTTCAGAGTTTGACAGACATTCTTTAATAAAAAAAATCCAAAATAATCTGGTTTCTTTTTAAATACACTGCATAAACAGATTATTGGATGTTGTCATTATTTGGCCTTTCTCTGACACAATATTTGAAGAGCATTTTATACGAAAAAGTGGCAAGCTATTACAAGAAACAAAAGTACCAAACTTGTGACTACTACTCTGGTCATTAAGATTATGAGTGGTGTAGGCATCTCTTAGATTTCATTTAGAAAAGAAAAAAAAGAAAAAAGAAGAAAACCAAATCATAAGGGCATCCAATTTTTCAGGTTTCACTGATGCAGAAGAAAAAAATGTAGTACAGCTGAGTTCTGAGTTTCAAAAGAAAATCATATGACTATTTTCCTTTTTCCCTCAACCTCAGCCATCTTATTTCAATAGGATATCAAACTAAAGAAAACCACCAGAATTTTGAACAACCAAGCACCTGAGAAGTGTTTCCATAGCAATAAAATGGTCTTACATTGACCAAAAATTTATGTGATTAAAAAATTGACAAAATAATTTCCTATTTTTCTTATATAAAGTAAAATTACAGTATTATTGCATGACACATGGAAATATAATAAGAAAGTGCAAGATGACCTCATAACACAACTTAATTTCATAAATATTCATAACTTGAATGCTAATACATGTCTAGATGCCTGGTTTTTCAGATAGAACATCGTTACTGTTCTTGAGGTACGTTCAAGTAGAACCTATCCAGAAATAAGTCCCTAGCCCCAACTTATGTTTTTCTGAGATTTTCCTTTCTTTGCAAAAACATTTCAACTGTTACAGAAGAAATGTGACAGCTAAAAATAATTGGTTTGAATGCCTAATGGAAGCCAAATTATTTTGGCCCTATCTTTAATTTCATAACTAAATTTAAAAATTTTCAAAACCCATGCAGATTTAACAAACAAAAGCATAATTCTACATGGACTTTTGACACAGGATTTTTTTTTTTCTTCTTTTTTTTAAAGTAATAGAATGTCGGTGAGTTTACTTTTTAACTATGTAACTATAAACACAAATTGTTTCACTTTCTCTGCTTTATTTAAGCAATACCTTTTCCCCCCTTTCTTAGCATTGTACCTCCCCTGCCTTCTCCATGGACACCCCCTTGTCACGGGGGAGAAGCTTGCGTGCCCTTATGAGGTTGTGAGCTCTGCTAGCAGTGG
>JAWWEE010000085.1:3195806-3225111 GCA_035221455.1 Xenops minutus
ATTGGCCTTTTTAGCCACCAGCGTGCTTGTAGCAAGCGTGGGTAGAGCCCTTGTAAATCTTCATTCGTGAAGCCTAGACATGATGATGACCTCCACTTCAGAAGCAGCAGTTTCACTGAAGATATAAATGAGATTCAGTGCTCTCCCCTGAACTGTTCTTGTATTTGTTGCCATTTCTAGAGAATTCTATTGATAAATATCTGCTATTTTTGCAGGCTTCATATAATACAAACAGATTTAGCTTATGTATCAGGAAAAAACAGCTGTGCTTTATTATATAAGCCACTCTATTATCTCTGAACAGAAATTCTTTGTTCTTTGACTATTAGAAAACAGAAGCTCCCACAGCTACAGCAGGTATCTGCTACACTAAAAGCTTCATTCAAAAAAATAATCTGGTGAGCTTGCCTGGTTACACACTCTTCCTGCTGAGTTTAGACCTCAAAATAAGCCACCCCTCACTGCTAGAAGTTTCAGCAGAATGTTGCCTCTGTAACAAGCAATAGGTCTTAATCCAATTTCTTTCATTTGGGATGCCTACAAGAGGGCAATGGAAGCAACATTTGCTTAGCATCGTGCTTCCTAAAGGTTCTCAAAGCAGATCAAGGTCCACACTTCGGCCATCTCCCATGGCCCAGTAAAAAGCGCAGAGCGATGATATAAAATTACATACTTTCCACCTCAGGTCCTGAAAACTTACAGAGGTGAGAAACTAGGTTTCCTTATCCCTTCCTACAGACATCAGTTCTGCTCGGTAATGATAAAAGTGTTTAGCTATTCCACAGTCTTTTTTCTTCAGACAATTATTTCTCACAATTATGTTTCACCCATGGTGAACTTACTGGGTTATTAACAGCAGAGAGCAGCACTATATGGAGTTCAGACAGTGAAGATGATATCATGATTTACCAGTTGCCAAAGGCCACGACACTTCTTACCTTATCATCTGGGCCAACATTCAAACAAAAGTAAATTGTTTATTTACTTGTCTTTGAGGGATGGACATTTTGATAGATTATTCATATTAAGATCTGCATGCCCTGTCCAGTAAAGGTTTTTGTCATGGACTCAGAAGCCTTTTATACCTCATCTACAGAATGTATGAAAGAGAATTTTCTCTCATATAAGAATTCTAGAAAATGATTAACAAAAACATGCTTAATTGTCTCACACAAAAAATTATAAAAGGACAGGACTTTGTCTCCAGAAGATCTCAGTTATTTCTGATTAAAAAGAAACATCATTCTGAAATCAAGCGAAAATAATTTCAAACAGTGTATGTCAATCTGTGCTTGCATTTAACTGCAATGAAGAAAAACCCAACAAATGAACTATTATCTTTATTTTTGTTTTTCATAAAATCATTAGGATTACAGCTATAGATCAGACCTGTGACTTCAAAACGTAGGTGAAATGGCACTGTTTATTGGAGAAATATATTGTTGAATGCTTAAGGTAACTATGTTGACCATCTGTCAATATTACATCCTTCACTCTCAAAAGTAAAACAGGGAACCAACTGAAAATAAAAACTAAAGAATTAGACTAAAAATTTCCCAGAAAATGATTTTCAAATACTCTCTATTAGAAGTATTAAGTTCTTAGAGATTAAGATGATGGTGTCCTCTTTACTGAGTTCTGTATAAATGTCTTCACACACAATATTTTACAAAGCAAATGACACAAATGCTTCATGGTAATATCTATCTCATTTTTAAATGACTATGTTTTCCTATGTAATTTCTAGAGAGATGTTTGCCTGTAATAACAGATATTTCGAAAGACTAAATTCCAACAATCCTTATGTAAAAACAATGCTGATCTTATGCTTCTGATTAGTCAGAGAGCTAGCAACCAGTAAAACACATTTTGTAAAAGGGAGGCATAGTAAACTTAACCTCACACCTCATAAAAAGCTTTGTAGTCATCCCAGTGGTGGCTCTCAGCATCCTGCAAAATGCTTGTAGCACAAACTCTGATGCAGTAGTTCGTAACTTGAAACTGGAGAATGTTGATGAATTCCTGATACTGTTGGACAGTCACTAAGAACAGGGGGCTGTTCAGAGAGAATGATCAAAGACAGTGATTGAAAGGCTGTACTGTAGGAGGCAACAATCCCCAGCAATGCAAATAGTCTTGATTAGTAGGTATCAATAATTCATTTCCTCTTGATCATGAAGACTGAACCTAGCATTCACTTTCGAAACACTTTGCTTCAAAAGTTCTTTAAATAGGTCTGCTTGTCTATAAGTTCCATTCACTTAAGTCACTGAGAAATAAATTACTTCATTCTATTTTTCTGAGACAAAAGTACATTTGTCATTCCCTTATTTGAAGAGTCTGTGTTGCAGCATCCTTGCATCAGCAATTATTACATCAGCACTGAGTATGATAAAGAAAATATAAGCACAGGGTACAGAGACTGCTTTTGGTAGGTATGTATTAAAACATTTTGATAATACAGCTAAGTAGAATTACCAAGCAGTATTTTTGCTCATACTTCCCATTCACAAAGATATACTTCATGCAAAAAAGAGTAAAACATCAGGAAAGTTGTTCAACTCTGCATACAACTACTCAGAAATCATACATTCTATGAAAATTGTGCTACTTCAGGGTCCCTCCCAAAAGGCTACTTTTCTGACTTACGTCAGAAATATATGGATCAATAAAGAGATTCCTAGTATCTTAAGCCTGAATCTCCTAAAAGCACAGAAAATGAAGTTATATTTCCCCCCAGGTCAAACACTGTCTTTGACTTTACACTGCTACTTCATATCTCCTCTAATTTTTATTCTCCATGCCACAAAAAATAAACTATAAATATTGGCTATATTAATTTACATACCTGAATACAGCTGGTGTAAGAAGAAAGTACAGAAATGTATTTTTATATTGTCCTCTAAGATTTGCTATGGGCTAAATCAGATTTTATGAAAATTCAACTATTACAAAGGTCAGAAAATGAAATTAAGGCCTTATCCCCTTATTTATAAGAGAGCAGAGTACTTTAAGTTCCCTGGACAATTATATTTTCTCAAGCTTAATAAATAAAAAATATTGATCCACAAATCAAATGTAGAACTTGAACATAAATATTTTGTTTTGTAAAGGCGGCTTTAGACTGTCAGTAACTTTGAGTCAG
Organism: Xenops minutus; assembly: GCA_035221455.1. Classification (NCBI taxonomy): domain Eukaryota; kingdom Metazoa; phylum Chordata; class Aves; order Passeriformes; family Furnariidae; genus Xenops; species Xenops minutus. The sequence continues at coordinate 3,198,952 of JAWWEE010000085.1, forward strand.
GTCTTTCGATAAATAGTACACACACTGAGTGTATTAAAAAATATGACGCAATTTGGAAAACTACCACCATGCTGTAGCATCAAAATGGAATGAAGTCACATATGACTTATGTTTGAATTAAACATTAGAAATAAAGAAGACTTACTTTTTGCTTGTTTCACTCATTAAATTTCTATACATTGTAAAATGCTGAAAGACATAAATTGCTGTGGAAAGGGCAGCATACAAGTCTTGCAGGGGAGCCTTGGAGGGAACATCTTTGCTTTTCTCCTCTAGTCTTGTCAGGACAGCTGTTGCCACTTTGCTGCAGGCCTCTACAAAATTTGCTCTAATTTCCTGAAGAGAATCATCTCTGCATGCCAGAGCCAATGGAAGCAATGTGTCAAGTTCTTCCATGATGTCAGAACAAAACTGAGAAAATAAATGTGGCAAGGAATTATTTGTATTCTGACAGCACTGTTTAATTTATACACACTAGGGTCAGATTCTTGAATAACAAATTGGCACAAAACATATGTGTGTATATATATATATATATATATTCAGTTTTACAAACATTTTACTCTGTTAAACAGGGGACAAACATTTATCTACAGCAAATTAATTATTCTTTTATTCTTTCTTCCTTTAAAGATGCACAGGGTATACTGGGGAAAAAAATTAAAACTATCTTATGCTACTAATGCCTTCATTTTGGTCTTAATTTCACTAAAGGTAAATTCAAGGCAAAGTTAATTCCTTGTAAAGAAAGATAATTTTCTAAACTAATTTATTTTGAGAAACATACAAGCAAATTTCTTAAAGCTGAATTTGAAAACAAACTTGCCATTGCTTAATAAATTCATACACTGATCTTCCTAAAACTATCTCCCAAAAGTCTATGTGCCATTTTAAGCAAACATTCATTAACAGCATTCCAAATATGCTAGAATAGTTGCAAAGCTTACTTTAAAATACTTTCAAATATACATTCCATTAGAAAAACGGTTTAATTAATAAATCAACTTTCAGCCAAATCAAAGAACTCTAAATTGGCTGTATTAATGGTTATGATTAGTTGGATGCTATGCTTAATGATACGAATACAAGAAATCCCTTTATAGCCACATTTCAAAGCTTTCAACATTTTCCCATTGAAACACTTGGTAACAGAACATAATGTTAGAACGAATGTTAGAATAAATCAGAAAGTTTTCAAACTTTTTGGCTGAAAAAAATAATGCCTGTGAAGTTTAAAAGTTACTTCTTTCAAGTACACACTATGGGCTATAAAGCTCTGTTGGCTTCACACTGTAATGCTTCTCACTTTCTTTTTAATTTCATTTATATAAGATATAGAATATTAATAATACTGTAAGTACTTCAAAGTGTAGATGGAAACAGCCTTGGCATTCTGTCTCCCCTCAAACTTCAGATCTTTTTGATACCTGCCTTAGCAATTCGTTTTGGTTGCTCCTCCTGTTGGACTGCTCCACAGGACTCCCTCATTTGCTGGTTGTTTACAAGACTCATTGCACAGCCTGAAGCTGAAAAATCTTCTTTCTGCTCATGTTGAAGAATTTTACATGAAAAATCCTCGATTGCTATTGTTATACAGTGAGCCACAGAAGAGGACAGGTCTTTAAAAGCATTTCTCCAGCCAAAGTTCAATAAAATAGGCTGAAATACATATAAAGACTAAATCAATCCAGAGTCATTACTGAGTGTTATTATTGTCTGAAAATTAAATGCACATCCCTAATTGCATTACAAGACACCAAGAACTTAAAATATAGTCTGTTGGTATTGAAATCATATTAAAAGTAGCATTTACGCTCAACAAAATGAACATGCATAACATAAATGTTATCAAATTTTTAAGAAAAACTAATCCTGTTTAAACAAGACAGCTTTAAAGAAGCATATTTCATCTTTACTTGATTTATAATATTTAACAAAATCTATTTACCAAAGTCAAAAGAATTTACACCAATTTTCAGTATTATAACAAGTAATGTAGCAATGTATACCTTGTAATAATTTTCACTGCAAGGTAAAAACTGGAAGTTACTAACCATGAAACTTAATGGAAAACACTTAGCAGAAGCTAGTTTTAACAAAACCATACCGTATTTCTCTTTTCTAGAGCTCAATTCAGCAAAGCTTTAAAATGTAAATAGAGATTTGTAGTTTTTAGCCAATGCTGACTTTTACTATGGTTTACATCAGTCTCTGCCTTCTTCAAACAGAGGCTTCTGAAATCATCTGGAGCATAACACTTACCAGAAGTAGACACACTTGGACATCATTACTTTTCAACTTACCTGACTTTGCACTGATCATATGACATATAACAGACTTAAACCTTAGCAGAAGTGCCCAGTTGAGAATCGCACCACCGTATTTTCCACATATTTTAATGACATAATATGATGTTCAGTAAATACCAAATCTCCACCCAGAGGGCATAGTAGAAAAAGAGAAAAGGATTCCCAATAATTTGCAGCTATGATACTGCATTGGAAGGCAATGAAGGGCTACAAAGTGAAAGCCTTCCACCTTAATTCAACTGAAGAGTTGTATCCTCCTTCCTTTCCCCTTCTTCACTCTTAGCATTCAACTCCGATCAGCACAGAGACAGCTCCCATGGAAACACTTTTGCACTCCCGCCTTTATTTTGAGGGGGTAAGGGGAAGATCAATTACAGCCCTACTCAAAATATTCTTCTTTGTAATCTGTAAGAACATCAGTCTCACAAACTGATTCAAAGCACATTTAAAAAAATTTCAGCATTAAAATCAAGCCATTAAAAAAATAAATTCCACTATCACAAAGTATCAGACTTATTAGAGCATTTAGGTCTCATAAAATCAACAATAAAAATGTGTGTAGTAGTAAATAGCAGCCAGACAAAACTTAATCTTGTACATATATTCTACAAAACATAGTGCTTACTACATGGTAGTTTGTTGGCATCAAAGAAACTACACATTGTGGGAGTACCTATCCCCTAAAGAAGAGTCATTATGATCAAATTCTAAAAAACTTAATATATATTTTTTAAGATTCTGCTGTATTTGACAATAAAGTTATCATATTTCAGCAATTTTTTTGTTTTGTTATGAGGTATTTTATACTTCTGTTATTAAATATTAAATACCAATCACTTCTTCCTAAATGCCAGATTTTATTTCATCTTAACTGAGACTACATCTAAAATTAATCACAGTAATGAAACTATGGAAATATGTGTTTATAATGAACATGATGACAGACTACAATGGAAACACACACAAAAGAAAATTCTATACAAAGTGTAAAACTCTTTCATACTCACCTCTTCTACCTGAAGTAACTGTTCAGGAAGCACGCTGGTTTCATTTGCTCTAGTTCCTCCTATTAAAAGCTCCCCACTAGCTCTCTTCAGAACTCCTGCACAGTATGGTAAAAGAGATCAAAGTTAAGATTAATTCTGTAGAAAAGTCAGCAGCCTACAACACCTTCTGATATGTCAATATGAAGTGTAAAAAAACCCTCAACAAGATCTAGGGGAACAGTAATTATATGATAAAGTCAAATCCAAGTTATATACAGTTCCGTCCTTTTACATAACATAATGAAATCCACATCCCATTGTAATAATATTTTATACAAACACCCATATAATGTCTAAAATACTGTTTCTTTTGTCATTAATTCATTTTTATACTGATTGTGCAGTCACCTATTTTTAGGGAGAACAGATAACATTAGATGAGCTGCGCAGAAATTAATTGCTATTATTTGTTCAATTAATTGTATGAATTGAACACAAAAGTCTCTTTACTGTTTTCACTACTTGGAAATGCCAATGTGATAAGAAAAAAAAAGATAGTTAATTAGTACAGTTACTATAAGCAAAATAATGGCAAGAGGAACAAGTGAAGTTTTTTAGGAAGGGCTGGTACAAAGCTTGCTCACATACCTTGGAGTAATGAGTACATTGCCCCAGTTTTTACAAGGACAAACCAGTATCTGGGATAGATATCACTTTCACTAGTTTTTCCAAGCAATCCAGGTTCCTGAAGTGCATTGATAACTTCCTCTTTCAAGCAATACAGGCAAAATGGAGGGGCTTGTTTGGGATGTGAAAGTCAAAGGCAGCCTCTGCTGCAGTGACCATGACATAGTGTAGTTCTGGATCCTGAGGGCAGGGAGGAGAGTGAAAAGCAAGCTCCCAATCCAAGGCTTCAGAAGAGCAGACCTGGGCCTCTGCTTGGAAGAGTCCCATAGTATTAGACCTAGGTATTGGGACACAAGAAAGCTGGTGTGATTCAAGGATCACCTCTGCCAAGCTCGAAAGAGTTGGGGAAAAAAAAAAAAAAACAAACATGCAAGGAGGTCTGCATGGATAACAAGAAGATCCCAGCCAAACTCAAACATAGAATGAAGCATACAGAGGCTGGAAGTAAGGACAGATAACCTGGGAGAGGCACACAAACAGTATCTGAGCATGGACAAAGTTAGGGGAGCTAAAGCCCAAATATGACTAAATTTGGCCAGGGATATTAAAGACAAGAAGGGCTTCTCTAAGTACACTAGCGACAAATGGAAGACTAGGGGAAATGTTCAAATGCTCAACAAGACGGGGTAGCTAGAACAGGCTGAGGTAGTGAATGTCTGCTTTGTCTTAGTATTTACTAGTAAGAGCAGCCTTCAGGAATCTCAGGCCTCAGAGACTAGGAGACAAGGTTTGAGCAAGGAAGATGTACCCTTGGTGGAAGAGGATCAGGTTTGAGAAAACCTGAGAAGTTAATCTAACTCAACATATGGAAGTACCTGTGCGATGGGCATTTTGTCCAGAAGGATCCTGTGAGAGACAGTATGAGAAGCTCTACTGAAATCCAAAAACATTGCATAAAAGGACATGAAGGTCCAGGAGGACACAAAGTTGAACATGAGCCAGCAATGTATCTTTGCTGCAAAGAAAGCTGGTGGCATCTGGGCTGCATCAGGCAAAACAGTAGCAGCAGGTCAAGGGAAATGATTCTTCCTGTCTGCTCAATGCTGGTAAGACCACACCTGGAGTGATGTGTACAGTTCTGGGCTACTCAGTACAAGGCAGACATGAACATACTGGAGGGTGTAACAAAGGGCCACAAAGATGATAAAGGGAATGGAGCATCTCTCCCATGAGGACAGGATGAGAGCACTAGGATTGTTATCCAAGAGAAGAGAAAACTCAGGGTGGCAGCAATGTAAAAGGTTTTCCTGAGAGGCTATGGAATCTCCATTCTTGGAGATACTCAAAAGCTGTCTGGACATGATAGTGGACAACTGGCTTGAACAGGGGCTGTTTGGATCTTGAAAGGATCCTTCCAAACTCAACTATTTTGCAATTCTGTGAGCCCATATTTCAAAAGAAATACAACAATAAAAGAAAACTATATGGCATTTTGAAGATCTGGCTTGTGGCATAAAGCTGGTAAACAACAGTGGCCCGGATATTCCTAATGTAATGTACTTCATGTGAAATTAAACCCAAGAGGTTTTAAACGACCAGGAGCTGCCAAAGCATTGTTAAAGATTATCTTCTAAGCATAAACTTATAGATCTTCAGTGATCTGAAGCTACTGATAATACATGGCCAAAGTTAAAAGAGATTTTCTCTTTTTATAGAATTTCCAGTATTTGCCCAGAGATAGTAAAGATTTAATTTATCAAAGTGGATTTTACCTTTCCCCTAAACAATTTCTGCTCTGAAAATGAACACTCTGCTTTTCATACACCTATACAACATTCTGGAGCTTCGAGTGTTTTGTGGAATTTTTTGGCTTGGTTGGGTGTGGAGTTTTTTGTCTGTTTTTTTTTTGTGTTTTTTTTTTTTCTTTTCCCCTAAGTACTGTTTTTGCCCGCATTTTCAAAAGATATTGACAAATTTGAGCCGGGAAAAATGAAAGATAAAATGGTAAACATAAAACCAGAAGAAATTAACCAGATCATCTAATTTTCTGATCATTCAACACATTACAGACAGAATCATAACTTACTGGGGTTTTCAGTATATTTTAATGTATTTCAGTATGTATTTAATGTATTTTTTATGAAGTTTCCTAGACTTTTCTTTAGAAATTACTCCAGAATATAAAAAACCTGATGGGATATTTTCTCTCTTTTCTATTCTGTGCTTTCTATCTTAAATTTACCCTTTTTCCCCCTTTCACTGAGATGCCATCTTGCATGCAGCATAGAATAGCAAAGTATCAGGAAAAGCTTTTGTAAGACACCTCACCACCTGTGCATAAGCTAAATATCAGTGCCGTCAAAGTGGTTTACTTCAGCCAGCTTATCCAGAAGTTTTATTGAAACTGTACAGGAAATACATGTCTTGCAGAAGTGGGAAATACCACTACCCCATTAACATAAATAAGCAGAAGAAAAAAATTGACTAGCTGTAGATAAAAACCTCATTGTGCTTTCTATCTTCAGTAATGGACCTTTTTATTTATTGTACTATACTGAGCAAACTGCAATCACACAAATACAGAAAACGTATCCTAGTGTAAATTCCATCTTCACTTTGGATTGATCCATTGACAGTATATATTTCTTAAAGAAGGTACTTGCACATCTTGCTTTGAGAGTACAGCAAAAATCACAACTTTCTTCAACCTTTGCAACTCTTTCAATATTGCAACTTGGCAATAAAAGTCTATTAAGAAGATGCATCTTGTACATTAAATTTCACATTCCCTTTATTACACTTTCCAGAAATGGATATAAAGATTTCTCCTTATGGTGTGAAGGAAAGACTTTTGCAAATCTTCCCAGTCCCGTGAGGCAAAGCTTGTAAACCTACAGGCTTGACAACTTTGCTCACAGAATTTTCAAAGCACTCCATCAGAAAAAGCCTTTCTTGGTACTCATTATCTGAGCTGTTCGAAGTTCAACTTTGTCACCATCACGGAAAAAAAAAAATAGGCAAACGAAAGTACATTAGTACTCTTGATTTTTTAAAAGTCTCAACAAGAGGCTTCTGAAAATCCTTAAAGATGGGATGAGAACGCCATTTGTCAGGATTCTAACCCAAAATTTCCTTCTTAACCCTTAACTACAGCTGACCATCTTCCAGATTACTTCAAAGAGAACAACCCTGTAATGTTGCTAGGTATGTCAGAACACCTCAGGATTTCAACTGAATGTAAATAGAGAAGTAGACTATCTCATCACAGTAGGCATGACAAGATACTTACAGAAGAAAGGGTTAAATGTCTAGTCAAGAGAAAACAGAAGGTGGTTACACTTCTAATTTTATGAAATCTAATGCTTGTAGTGAAACAAAGTGACGTTATGCAACACTGAGAATAAAAGTTCTGTAAATGTTAGAAAAATACAGATACCTTTCCTCTGAAAGGCAGAATTGCCATCTTGTCCAGATGCCAAGCAAAAGTTCAGGGATGGAACAAAACCACATAGTCATTTGTTCATCCAAGAACTTTTCATTATTTTCTACTTTTATGTGTTTTAAGGGTTAACCTGAACAATACACTGGTAGTAGATAAAATATTTATTTATATTATATTTCTTTAAAATTGTGCTTAGATAATGCAAATACAATTTGAAATCAAGCTCAAAACTTGGCACGTACATACTGCTCATTGAGGGATACAAGCTAAGTTAGCTCTAGTAAAGTCAAGCCGAAAAATAAAACCAGGAAGAACTTGATGGTGAACAGTGAAAAGAAGAGTAGAAAATGCAATTCAGAGAATTTTTTTTGCAATCTATGAAAAACAATTTGTGAATATGAATATTCTGAATATATTCCAGAAGATGCCAGATACAGAACTCTCAAACTGAATTCAGTACCACCTAAAAAATCCCTCTACATCCATCTCCCTACAGAGTTCACTCTGGTTCACTGTTTCCTTTGGTGCTATTGTCTGCCACAGGGCTACCATTAGAGAACACTGGTACGCAGTACTTCCCTCTAATATCTATTTTCAACCGCCTAAATTGGTCTTCATAGGATTCCATTGTGCACACTGCAAAGAAACTTGTCTTCTTGCCAGCTAGAACTCTGAACTACATGTCTTTCTTTTCTTCACTGTTCTTTTTTTGGTTCACAAGCAACCTCCTACCAAAAGCAGAATCTGCAGAAGAGACTACATCCAAGCGATAATGCAATGAAAAAGTATGAAGAGAAGCCCAGGTGGCCACCTTGCAAATTTCCAATGTGGAAGCCTTCGACCTCTCCGCCCAAGAAGCAGCTATAGTCCTAGTGTAATGAGCTTTACAAACCCTGGGAGTCTCTTTACCCTTAACTACATACGCCTCCCTAATACAATCCCTTAACCATCTAGCTAAGCAACTCTTAGAAGCCATTTGACCCCTCTTAAGACCCCCTAAGAGTACAAACAATCTGTCAGAAGATATGAAATCTTTGATTCTTCTGTGATAAACCCTAAGTGTTCTTCTTACATCCAATTTATGCAGCCATTGCTCTTTGTCATTGCTGGGTTTAGGGAAAAATGAGGGCCAAGAAACTGTCTAGTTTAGATAAAACTCAGATGCCATCATTGGGACAAAAAAAAAAAAATTAAAAAGAGGAACCACCTAAAGAATTACTTTGTTTCTGATGGAACTTGACACATGTTCTAAATATCAAGATTGAAGTATTATGGGATATAAAACAAAAAAACAATTAAAACTGCCAATGAAACAGGTATAGACACAAATGCATGAAAAAAACATTACTTTTGTTGCATCTCTGCATGAGTGACAGAGATAAAAAGGCTCCTGTCAATACTAAAACCAAAAAGCAAAGGAAGCAAGCACAAGGTTCCTGTCTATCTGGTGCCTAGGGAAACTTTAGCTCACTTGGACATTAGCCTACATTTTATGAATTGTCCAGTTACCTCCAGTTTCCCAGTACTACTTGCAAAGGACTGGCACTTCAGATATTCCTCACTGCAGTGACTGAGGGGTAGACTGGATACACCCAACCTAGCTTTAACCCACTGACAGTACAGGTAACTCTCTCGTATCAGCAGCACGTGGCTGAATCGGGGCTAATTTGCTCTGCTTCTTAGGGTGGTTCTGAAGTCTGTGCTCCACTGTAAGCCTGATACTGGTACCCAAGTTAATTTAAAGCTGCTTTGGACATATCTACAGTCTAGATTCTATTAAATTAAATAAGATTTCTAGTAATAAGCCTTCTAAATAAGTACAGAAGATGGCCATACATTTTCTAGTCCATATTATAATGTGTTCTGATGAAAATAAAACAAGGATTCTAATCCATCATTTTTATCAAAACTCAGCCTTCATCAATGACAAAAATAAGATTATTAGTCTAATATAGGACATTAATGGAGAAAATCTTCAACTCCTTTCGGAACATAACACAACCTGGAACTACTGCGAATATAGCTCCCACATCAAATAATTTTTCACTTCAGCACTACAACTGAGATTTCTCAGAATATGAAGTGAAAATAACACAACAAACCCTTCTTCTGGTCAGACATTAAAAACTTCTCTGGACATATCTTCTTTTCACATACTACCTGTAAATATAAAACTTAGCAAAGTTTTGTGAATAGAACCACTCAATCAGAACAGCAACACTAAAACCAATGGTATGCCTGAAGATTTCACTAAAAGCATCTGTAAAATATTGACTTACATTTATTTTTTCAGGGTAAAAGTAATTTTATATTTTCTTTAGAATTGACCTTCTATCCAAGGACTGCCTCCTCCAACAAGAGCTAATAGTATTTCCCATTCAGATTTGATTAAGTAGAGGTACCAATTAAGAACTGTCATAGACAGAAATACCCTAGAAGAATATTCCTCAAAGAAGGAGGCCTAACACACTTTAGAGAAACAGTTCTACATGTAATTAAGCTTGGAAAAATGCCTGCAGGATAAAGACCTAAATGCACTTCCTGAAAAGTAAAGTATTTCTTGTTAATGTTGAAGTCTTTAAGTTCTCTCAATTACTGGAGATCTTGTCTTAGAGTGTAGCTAGTAAAATGTAAAAAAAACATGCCGTTCAAGAGTTTTTCAATTTCTTTACACTTTATCACAGAATACACTAATAAAAAAGAAGACTTACAATCACCCTTACTAAATGTATACTGTGTCCTACACATGACAAGGACTCTACAATATAAGAAGTTTACTTTAACACCTCTTTGTTGGATCAAGGCCATAACACATAAACCATAATGCAAAATAGTTTAACATTCCTTGAGAAAAAGTAAAACTGAGAGAGTAAAGGAGGCAGAAACACATTGAAATCAAGAGTAAAAATGGAACTTGAATGCAAATTTTATTAGAGCTTTAATGTATAGTCTAAAAATACATAGATTAACCTGTATTTCTTTATTTCAGTGTCAGTATTACTGATGAAGAATCCATCAACAAAATGTGTGCTTCAGAACTCTTCCTATGTAATATTTTTATTTTAATTAATTTAGTATTTTAAGATTACATTCCCAAAACATCTTTCTCCTTAGCTTGCAGCTTGACTACGCAGATAGTTAATATTTGACTCCACCTATCATCTCTTTCTGAGCAGCCTGGACTCATTTCTGGTCTGATCTTTTCCTGCAATAGAATCAAAGCTCCTGGAACCGCTTGGTCTCTGGTGACTTGGAGTCTCTCTACTGGCAGAAGTAGCAAAGTAGAAGAACATTTATAAGCATACTGTGACCTGAAAGGTGATATTCACCTGTATTCTCATGATATCAGGTTCTCCTGAATACAATTAGATGAAAAAGAGAGTGAGTTTGGAATTTATAGCAATTGCAAACTTGAGGCTTGAGCATTTTATCGATGTAGAGCTTACTTCTATTAAACATCCACTGAAGCTAATGGGACAAACATGCTAGTAAACATAGCACATATCAATAAGTGTTTGTGAGAACTACAGGTTAAACCAGGACTATGTCCTTAAACATTTAGTTGCATGTAAGCTGATGCTGAAGTCAGTGCTTCTCTCTCTTGAAAAAGACACCTTTGAAGGACAAGTTCAGAAACAGTTAATTTCAAAGAATTCGGACTCCTTGTATTGTTGTGTCCTAAAGGAAGCACAGGATTTTGTAGACAATTCAGTAGGAGATATGTTACAGTGTTTGATAGTTTTTCACAATGATTCTCCATCATTACCTACAGTCAGTACATCACATCTTCACACACAGCCGAGTTCTTTTCCACAAGACACTGTACTCAAATATAAATTTGCACATTACAAAGACTTTTTCAGTAGATATGGTTAGAAACTTATTTTCAAAATATGATGACATAATTTATGTAATTAGTGTTGAAAACCATATAAAATTATACTTTTGTAGAAAGTAAATAAAAAGTTACTCAATTCATTACCTTGAACATTCTTAGTCCGCTCCATAAATGAAGGCAGCAACAGAATTTCTGCAGAGAGCTCTTCAATTTTTTCCTCCATTAATAAAAAGAGTTTGATAAGTTGAGAAAGACATTTGAGTTGATACAATGTTAAGCAGAAGTTTCTTCCTTTTTTCTGGTATTCTTGGGAGGCTGTACAAGTAAAATAATAAAATGACATTTATTATAGGTTAAAAAATGATCCCGCAAAATTATGTAAAACAATCTACCATGTAATTTTATTTTTCTTAAAGCATAATGTATCTTTTTCTCATTATAAAATACTGTTACATTTACTTGGAAGTTACAATTGAATTCCAGGTTTTGTTATTCATTAACTAGGATTTTTTTCCAAGCAATGGATCTACTCAGAAACTTTCTCACCTGTGATTTACAGAAAACCCACTGTGTTGCAAAAGCCAGAAAGCAAAAATATACGTCATTACTGTATTTTAATGGTTTGGGACATCACAGCACTTGTCACTCTGCAAGTCACCTTGTCTCTTTAACAATCTGCTAGCACAATACATTTGATGAAGATGACATTTGAGTGAAAAGAAATATTAATCTAACACTCCACAACTTTAAATATCTGGGGTTTGAAAACAAGTGAGACTGTCATTGAGCAAATATCAGTAAGAATTATAACTATAGGCGTTTGGTATTTAAAAGGAGAAACTGAACATTTTATTTTGAAAGGTTAACGCATGTAATCATAATATAATCATGTCACATCAACCAGAGAACTCTGATTTGAGAACAGTCAGACTATAAATGACTGTGAGATGTTTCCAATTCAGTATTACCTAACCACATGGGTTTAAGTATTTCAATTTTATAATTTCTTTAAATGCAACAGATTTGCACTTCTATGCAAATTGTGGCAAGCTGAGACCACATTCCTGTGCAGTTCTGCTGCAGATGTAACACCAGCAAAACAGTTTATCTAGCAAATGTCAGAGCGAAAGCTGGAGTAGTTTGAAAAGGAAGCTCTGAAAGATGAAAACAAATAGAAATTGATTGAGATGTATTTTCATGTGTCGAATCTCTCTTACCTTTGCAAATTTGAAGTATTCCGTACCTTCTGTTTCTCTCAAAGTTCCTAGATATTTTTTAAGCATTCACAAATCACTCTTAAATAGGCATAGATCTAAGAAGTAGAACTGAGCTCTGAATATGAATTCCCTAATTTACTATTCCAGTTTTGCAGCCTTAGAGATTGCTGGGTTTTGCATCCACATATGAATATCCTCAAAGTTTCAAACAGATGCATTCATGCTAGTCCCTTGCATTTCAGAGAATGAGAAAGAGTTATGCATAATTGACTCTGTTAGTGTCTTTTGTCTCTGAATAACAAGGAAATAATATCTCTATCATTGGATTTCTTATTTTCAGTCTTAAACTTACAAAAAAACACATTCTGTTATTTAGTGAATTTTACTCTTTAAAAACTAGAGAATATAATCTGAGTTCAATTGACATGAAATGACTGCAGGAGTCTGCAGTGTAAGAACACAAAACACATAAAAATGAATTAGTTCTATCTCCTATAATTTGAAAACCTTGTGAGGCTTCTGCATCCCCTCCTGAGGAACAAAGAAACCTTCCAATTATTTGATTGCCACAAATTATATTAGCCTGAAAGGAAGTGACCTAGAAGACAAGAGGTATACCACAGTAATGTTATTTTTAGAATAAATACTTCTAAACTCAGAAAAAAAGTAAAAACTTTTACTTTCAGTGATCATTCAAAGTATACTTCAGTTTTATTGTTTCTCAGAAATGACAACTCATTTATTTAGTGTCTCATGATCAAATAGTGTACACATAGCTGAGTATCCAAAGTTTAACTGAAAGGTCTTATATACACACAGACTGTTAGGTTTAAAATACTGATGGCAGCTTTTAACTTTGAAGACCACTGACCAGGCTGCTTGAACAAGCACATCACAGTCTATTTGTTAGCAGTGAAGAATGAAAAGGCACTTATTTTCTGACATTGTTCTGGCAGGACAACTACAGGACAGAAACCTTTACAAACTGTGTAACAGCCAAGAGCTAAGCAGAAAAGATGACAGAGAAAATCTCAAAACAAGTTTGTAAATCTTGTAGGAGACTGTCATGAAGAGAACATGTCTACCTGTGAACAGAAACAGACAGGAGGACTGACTGTGGTGTATGTTCAACCAAACCTTAGTGCCATCAACCTGTTTGGAGGAAAATAAGCCATATTCACAGAGTGGAGTATGGCTGCTCTGAGAAGGTGGATGAGAATGAATTGTGACTTAGGATGTTAGATCAGAGAACTAACACAACCCATTTACCCAGGTGACACTATAAGGCAAGAGAAGCACCCCTCTGTGATGAAAATGGTCTGAAGTTGTTCTTAGCACCCTATTATCTTCAGAGAGGACCATACATAGGGTGACTGAAAGTACATGAAGCTTATCTCAGCCAGTCAAGAATCAGTAAAGCAGTGGCATTCCAGTCTAACTGCAGAATACAAGGGAGCACGGAGAAATTTACATGATACAAACCAACTTCCTTCCTGAACCATCTGCAGTTTGATATCATTCTTCTAAACCTGATTTTTTTCTGCATGTCTGACTTCAATATAAGTATTCCTTGTAAAAGGAAATAGCTGCAGGATCTTCGGATACAGGTAGACAGCAAGCAGGACCTCCCTAGGGCCTCCTAAAAACATGTTGACCTCCTGTTAAGGAAATACCTTGTGAAAAGAATTTCTCAAAAGAGACAGGCTGGTACAGAGGCTACAGAGAGGTACAAACATAAACTGGATTATACAACCTTTGTCTGTGCACAAACAGACCAATTTTGCAAATATTGCTCTAAATAGAGGAGAGATCAGAACCTAAACAGACACTGAGAAGTGAAAAAAGGTTCTGAGACCCTGAACATAGGGTCAAGTTTCCATCTCTGCAGAATGAGAATCGCAGAAATTATGCTATACAAAACCAACCCCTGTACTCATGATTTCTAAACTGTTCTGAAGGCTGAATCTGCCAGTAGATATATCCTAAGTCAGTACAATGAGGTATGCTGCAGTGTAGGCTTCTGAAGAGACTGGTCAGGGCCATTAAGGCCCTCTTGTGCACCCAGGCCTATGTTGCATAGTCCTTAAGGAATTCCAGTTTTCAGACTAAAACTGTAGTACAACAGGTAATTCCTGGAAAACTGTCTTTCTGCTTCACCATTGACAGCACAAGTATTTTTCTAGGAGGTGTAGTGCTTTGGTTTGGGCCCTTTCCTGGCAACTACATCAGAACTAAGGAAGTATTCCAACCTATTCTTCATGTAAGCAGATATATAAATAGAAGGGGAAGAAGTAAGGAAGTCAGTCCTCTTCCAGTAGCGAAACACTGAGCAAGCTCCTTGCTAGCCGTTCCTTGTGATAAGAGCAGGCCTGGGGGTAACCTGTTGCTGTTTCTCAGTCCGGGTGGACTGGTGGTGTGCTGGGTCACTCTGAGGAGCTGAGGCATTTGTCTTTGGGGAGTATTTTGGTTATTCTTTACTGTGTGTGCGTGGGGAGTTTGCACCCGTGTCGAGTGGTGGTTTTAGTGATTGGTTCTTGCTGTGCATGCATGTAGTAGCTTAGTTTCCTTTTCTTCTATGTATAAATATATCTGTAACTGTATATAAATGTAAATATATATATATATAGCTTTAATTTTGTTATTCCAGTTTTTGTAGTTTGTTTTCCCCTTCCCGTTTTCTGTGGGCCCAAGTACCTGGCATTTGACCAAGTCAAATGTCCACAGGAGGAAAGAAGAGAAAGTACTTAAAGTTCCTACTATTTAGACTGTAGTCCCTTCTAAGGGGATAGGAGGAGGAAGAAGGGTTAAAGACAGAAAAAATACTTCAATTAATTTGAACCTGCACTGCTTTTATTTGCAGCAAGTAAACAAATCTTGATGGTTCATTACACAAAACTGGAAGGAAGCAAAGGAATAAACTCAAAAGTTTCATGCATTTAACATCTCTGCATTTAGATAATCTGTACTCCTGATGTCCTGTCATACAGAGACAAAGGGGACCTAAAGGGCACTTAACTTCTTCAGGCATAGTGATTTACTACCACAACGATCACATGACAGACAGTAGAACTTGTTCCCAAACAAGGCTCCTCTTAGAAAGCTTTTCTTCTGGAAGAAGAAGGACCAAGTAAACCTAATACTGAATAATCTATCAATTTGTACGAGGTTTGTATGCCAGTGCCAAAGCAGCTGATGCAGTCATACAGCATCAGAGAAACCAGGAGCATTTAAGCTTGGCCTTTCAGTTTAGCAGAATGGATTGAAGCTAAAGAAATTTTCCGAAGATCTAAAGAACATGCTACTCTTGTTGAAGAATAGAGCAGTCCATTTTAAGACACTATTTGACTGGTTGTAGCTGGACAGAAACATGCTAGTCTTCAGGAGGTAGGAGTGAGCACTCTGACATAGTTGCTCAACCATCCTGCTAAAATGAGGGTAAAAGACAGACTACACTGGATCTCAAGTGCATGTTCAGATCTCATCCAAGCCTCATGACATCAAAAAAATGGCAAATGCAAAGCAGAACACTAGAGACCTAATTCTTATCGACATTAATTCTAACAAAAAATCAGCATGTCATTCAAACACCAATGTTAAATTCAGTGTCAAAGCCCTATGTCTTAAACACTGAATCTCTGTTTTTCTTAGATATTTGTATATAAAGATATTTTCTGAAAACCACCATGACCACTGGGAGATCTTAGGAATTGAAAGATGGTATCATAGAATTTCACTTAGTCAGTGATGAGGTTCAGAGGTGTCCATATGAATTCTAAGACAGCTAGTAAGTTAATAAAAGCATTTTTCAAGCAACATAGAGTGAAGAGACACACATTCTACAAAGCACTTGATCATAGTACTGAGCTCCTCATAAGTACTTAAATTCAGTAGCAAGGTATCTGCCTTTATCTTACCACTTTTAAGAATTTTTTCATCACCTCCAAAAATGAAGAAACCTGAGAAAAAAAGGCTGAGAAAGATCTAGATGACCTGTGTTACACCCACTAATTTGTGATTTTATAGTAAGATTCAAAAGTGATACTTTCCTCAAAACTGTAGCTCCTGAAACCATTAAAAAATGTGTTCCAAATTCCTTGGTTATAGCCTGGAGGCACTTAAAATCTCAAAAGGCATAAGAAAACATCTATGAATGAGTCCCAAAATGTTAACAATTTTTTTTTTTGTTATTAATTTTTCTTTTTTTTTTAAATGAGCGTGGCACCTTATATATTTTAAACAATTTTGAATTCACAACATCTTAAACACTGAATGGCTAATTCCAATTATTTCAACCCATCCAGGCATGTAACACAGTAAAGTGTGGTGCAGAAATCCCTGCATCAGAGGTGAGCTGGCTGTGGATGTTCAAGAATAGCTACACTATGACAGCATTGCTCTCATACTAATTAGCCTTTACTACTCACTCTACAAAGCCACACTGCTAAACTGCTTCTGAAACTCATAATGGAATCCTTGGAAAGCAACCTGGTAATTGTTTTCTTCAGTGATTACAGTGGGGATTTCTCCGTCAGCAGGAGTCAAGGGTCTAAAACCCTTTAAAATTAATAATACTATAAGTTAGCTTCCCAATACATGAAGTATGCCCTATTTATAAGGTTCAATGTTATATAAGAGAGATCTACAATATTGTTCTACAAGGGACACAAGAAACAATGTCAGAGATTTCATCCAATAAAGCTATATGAGGAAGAAAATGAAACATAAAACGTTCAATATTAAAATTAAAATCTGAGTACAATCTGCATACATAACAAATAGCACTAACATTTTTAAAATCTGAAAATAGTGTAATAAAGCATCACAAACTCAGCTGCTGATAATACTGTGCATAGGGGTATTTTTTTAAGGGGTAAATTTTCAAAGCAGTGCACAAGGAGTTACATAAATTCCATTAACAATAATGTGTTCCTCAGCTCTCAATGATATTAACTTTTAAGTGACACTATAACTATTGTAACAATCTTGCATTTATGACAGCATTCATCTGCATGCTATCTCCTAAAAAGGGCTTGTATGTAAGCTGTATTATTCTTTCATTTGCATTTAATAAAGATATCTTCAATTTTTATGGACATCTGCTCACAGTTTTTTCAAAGTGCATGTTGGTGTATGTTTTTTAATGCAACTGCTAGGTTTAAATAATTAGTATTGCTGGATACAATCACTAATTTCCCCATACTGTGAAAAGCAACTTAGTATTTCAGCATAGCAGATGTAATACATGGTATTACACAGAACTAAAGTATTACAAATAGTGCCAGCAGTTTTCTAGATATAGAATTTAAGATAATTGTAAAAAATGATCTTCATTACTGCATGCTAGCATTTTTTAAACAGTGTAGTTTGTACAGGTTACAAGATATATTGAAGTCATACAGATACAATTACTGAAAACCCAAGAAGCTATAAAATGTTCCTAAACCATTATTTTGACCCTGTTAATGTCTCTTATTAATCTAAGCCTAGATTGTTTGTAGCATGATTTTTTTAATGAATGATGATAAAAATGAAAGGAAATGTTTCAACAGTTGTTATTGATCCCACCATTTACTGACTGAAAGATAAGTGTCATTTACAAAGCAGAATAGATGCAGATGCTGACAAAAATGTAAAAAACTGTTGCCTGGTTTACTGACAGATTCTAAGCCAGTACATTAAATTCCAAGTGAAGCACATTTCCCCTACAGATTGCATTTATTGCCCCTTCATTTCCTATGTTATGTGTCTCCATATTGCTACGTTTGGCACTAAGCTATTTTCAGTTCTTTGGTGACCCCTGAGGCCTACTGCTACCTCACATAGCCATTAGAGAAGGGAATTGCATGTGTCTGACATGGTCTGAAACCAATTATTTGATATTTTTTTCAAAATGATGCCCAACTCCTCTGGGAACAAGTAATCATGAAATAATTTACCCTCTGATTTAATTTTTTTCTGCACAAATTAGTTGTAGCCTGAGCTAGCTATACACAACTGCTATACACAACATATCTCTGTCTTACCAAGATTCTACTTGAAATGATGAAAAAGGAAAGGAGGGAGTAGAATTGAATAGAATAGGCGGGGGAATCCTGCTTTTAAAAGGTATTGACAAGTTTATCAGATATACTGATCACATGTGCTCTCTGCTGATTGAAACCGACAGAAAGAACTATTAGTGCAGCAAAGGTAACCATATGGATGAAAACTGTTACCCAAGTGCTGGAGGTTTTTAAACATCTGTCTTGCTTTGCTGCTCCCTATTTGTTCCAGTGAAACCCAGGAGTTCCAGGATAATCTGATAAAGCAGTGAAGTAAGAGATCTCAACTTAAGTATAAACATGCATATATTTAATAGAGTATGTCTGCCATAGTGAGAGGTATGCCACTGCCAGCTAATAAACAACATCAGTGAAGACTACACTAATCTTGTGAAAGAGATTCACTATACACGAAATTTTAATCAAATCTGCTCCATAATGTCTTTCCAGCGAAACGAGATCAGTTTCTACATCATGGTGTAGGTTGATTCCGTATCAGGTTGCTTGATGCCTGCTACCAAATGCTTAGGTTCTCTGTTAACATGTATTCACCAAAATTAAACCTTTACTAGCCAGTCATGTTCACTGACCAACTGATGAAAGGATGGCCTAGTGCTGGAAACTCAGGCTGAAGAACATTTAATCACACTCTGACATCAAATTCATGTTGTAATCTCGAGCACATCATCTCACCAATCTCACTCCCTGACAGCATAGAGCTACGTTACAACTCTGATGAAATTACAGACCTCCTCAAGTGATCTGAGGATATAGTGCTCTGTAATCATGTTTAATAAAATTAGTTTATACAGAGATATATAACTCAATTTGCCCTGAAACCAGAGACTCAAATTGCTCCTTAATTATCAAAAACACACCTATCCTCTAATAAATTACATTTTTTTTTATTTTTCTTGTCTACAGTCTGGGCTGAGGGATTCATTGCATTTCCTGAAGTCTTCATACTCACATATAGAAAACACCAAAATATTGTTTGAAGAGAGAATAAAAACTAAAAACCTTCAGCAAACTGAAAATAGACCTATATTGAAACAGGAGTCCTTAAAGGACTCTAAAAGTTGATCTTCCTCAGTCTTTGCTGAAAGAGAAATTAAGCACTGCCAAGTGTGTCAAACTTCCTCATGAATTTTGATATTTTGACAGGACCTGACATGTATTTCCCTGTAAGCCATTTTAAAACACTTGGCTGATAAAAGACAACTCTACATTGTATTTGAAAACACAATAATTAATGTATTCATTTTAATCTGATTTAAATTTCCTTAATGTCTGCAAATATAAAAATGTCTGCTACCTTAATTATTATCCTTCTGTATCTACATTCACAGAGGAATTGTGGAGTCTTTCACAGATCGGTTCACTACATCAGACTCACTACTCAAATTAGACTGCTAGGAACTTTCAACCAATCAGGAATTTCTATCAAGTGTTTGCAATTCCTTTGTGTAGGCTGTGTATGATATTATGCTTGTCCTTAAATAATAGATTAAAGTGCCTGTGTCATTTTTGCTTCTCTTTTTTCCTGGAATTTCCAAGATACCACAGAGCAAGTCCAAATTTGTTCTAATAAGTGAAAAAAAATATGAAAAAAAAAAAAAAACACAACAAACTTTTAAAGCTGCAGTCAAGGCTCCTTCCAATCTCTTTATATTTTAAAACCCTAGTTAGCCAAGTCACCACGAAGTTCTCATGGTTACTTTTACAAGGAAGATAAACATGAAAAATAAATCTAGACATGCAGAAAAAAGGGTAGACACTGCCATTTAAAAGTTCCTAGAGAAATGTTTGCAAATTCATAATCTTTTAACAAATGCTTTGTAGAAAGACTAACATACAAAAGAAGGACTAATCATATCTGTCAGCACAGACATAAGTTCCCACTTCCTGAACTGAGACTACACAATTAAAACACCTGTCTATAGATGAGCTGATAGTATGGTGTGTGATAGAATAGCTAATTTTTTTGTTATAGAAAGTCCTGGACTATCCTGGTACATGAACAGAAAATCAGTGCATTGTACCTTGTGCTAAAATACAAAGATCTGCTTCCTAGCCAGAGGATGATCAGTGCATGAATCTACTGAGGAAAAAAAAAGCTCTTCTTGAAAGTCTGAGAACAGCAACTGATCTAATTTCAGACAGTCCCCAACATTTATGGGCAGTAACTGCTAATTCCTAACTAAGAAGTTGGACTGGGTTATAACCACCCTTATTCTCTCTAGATCAGTCAGAAAGGAATATCCCCATTGCCTTGCTCTATTCAGTAAATGTAGTGAAAAGTACTATAAAATGACTGAAAGCCTTGCTTTTCAAAAACTCAGTAGATACAGGAGCCCTTTAATTGAAGATGAAGAGGTTTTTAAAAATTCTAAACCTAAGCCACAGTGAAAAGCACATTCATATTCTACTTTAGGATGTAACATTCAACTTGTACATGTGACACTCCTCTCCCCCCATTTAACCACTTTTTTCTTTTTTTCCAAAATAAATTATTGTGACTAATTTTGACCTTTTATCATGCAACTTTGTGACAGAAGAGGTTCCTTATCTTTACAAAAGACCATCTAATAAACTTGTGATTAAAGTATGGTAAATGCATATGTTGAAAAGACCCTTTTAACAACTTTCTTTGAATCACTACTGCAGGAGCCTCTTCTAAACACATTTTTGAAGTATTCTCTTATCTGCCATTGTTTTCTTCAAAAAGACCCATATTCTGAAGTAAAAGAGAGATTATTATCATAATTCTTTCTCAGATTTTGTCACTTTTTATTATTAAACAGAAAAGTACACTACATAAATCTCAAATTGACCTCTGATATATCTCAAAATATCAGGTTAGAGAGTCAATCAGTTTCACCTTTTAAACTTGGGAGGGAACACAACAATTAGAGAGGATAGTGAGTTAAAGGCTCTCTTCATAATGAAAAAAATACAGGTATGCTGTGAAAGTACAAAGTAAGATAGTTGATGTTTGCTAATCATGAACATTTTGAAAGCAAAAAAAAAAAAAAAAGAAACCAACTAAACAAAAACCAAGCAACCAACCAAAGAATAAAAGCCCCTTTCAATCTCTACAGAATTCTGAAAACAGATTTGAATTCCAGTTGGAAAAGATAAACTGGAAGAACTTCACTAAGACACAATAGTTTAAAAAATATAAACCAAAATATCATCAAGAATTTAATGTTTAAAAAATATTTAAATAATTTTAAAAGAAAAGCTAGTGTTTACTTATTTTATTAAATAAACTAGATAATAAAATTCCAGAATAGGCATATTTTTAATATGACATAGATTCAATAACGAGATTTCATGGCCCATCTTCATATTATGGGCTTAATAAGCAATTCAAAGTACCTGCTGTAAAAAGATTGAAGGTATTCAGGCACGCTGCCAGCTTTGAAATTGTCTGTTCAACTGACATTTCAGTAACTGAGATACTGTTATCTTACCCCCTACTATACACTTAAAAAGTAAGAAGCTTAATGCTTTTGTAATGATCACAAAAATGTCATTCTCCCACTAGAAACACATTTATGGTCCTAGGATATTGTGTTCATATGGCTTTCAAAAGTGCACCTCTTTTTTATTAAAACTTCAACTCTGCATGTTCAGATGGGTTTATTTCCTCTTCAGTACTACGGATATTTCCACAATATAATTGTGTAGATGAAATCAAATACAATACTTGCAAGGATAAGAAGTAAATACTGTGTGACAAAGAAGCTATAAAACACAGTATTATCTATATTATATTCGAGGATATTTATTATTTCATGCCCCCTGAGTAACAGGATCTTGCTATGGCTGTCAAAATTTTATAGGCTTCCCAATGAATGAAGACAACTTCAGAAATCTGCACCCTATCTGTATGTCCACTAGTTTACAATTTTAACTTCCTAATATAAATTCCCACAAACACTACTGGCTCCATTACTTTAAATAAGTGACAAATCTATTGAATATCTCAATATAGGTTGGCTCATAATAAAAAATCAGCAATCTTTGGTATATAGAAAGAAAAAAATGTAATGATTATATCTCCATCCCTATGTCATTTTTGCTGTTGCCCTCATGTTTTCTGTGAAGGTTATATATGCACAAAAGTTCTATAGTTTTACTTGATACCGGGTACTTCCCCACTTTTCATGGATGGAAACTGTACAGTTTTTCACTCCACCTGTGTAAGATATGGGGAAGACTGTGCCATAGATCACCATGTATGAAGACAGGCTGAGACAGCTGGCGTGGTCAGCGTGGAGAAGAGAATGCTCTGAAGAGACCTTAGAGCCTGTTCTAGTACCTAAAGGAGCTACAGGACACTTGGAGAGGCACTTCTAAAAGGGCATGGAGTGACAGGACAAGCAGGAATGGCTTCCAACTGAAAGACAGTAGCTTTAGATTATACGTTAGGAAGAAATTCTTCACTGTGGGCGTGGTGAGGCACCAGAAGATGTTACCCAGAGTAGCTGTGGGTGCCCCACCCCTAGGAGGGTTCAAGGCCAGGTCGGATGGGGCTCTGAGCAACCTGATCTAGTGGAAGGTGTTCCTGCCCATAGCAGGAGGGTTGGAAGTAGGTGATCTTTAAGGTCCCTTCCAACCCTAATGATTCTGTAAGTATACATGCAGCTCAGAGAGTCACAAGTTGCAAAGCTCACTTGCACACAGGTAGTATGCTTTCCAGCAACTGCTTCATATCTTGTTTCATACAGGCCCCTAAAGCCCTGCTCCTATTAAAAGTTTTGTTACCAGGCACTCTGCAGAGTGACAGATGAGAAATAGAAGAGAGGAAAAAATACCAAGCAGGCAGAAATATAATAGAAGCACATAAAGACACTGTTGTCATTTGCAAAAAGAAGTAAAATCAGCATGTCCACAGGAAGAGATAAGCAGGTTATTGTGGGCCTGCTGGAGTAAGAAAAAGCAGAAGGATGTGCAACAAAGCAAGAAGGGAGAAGTTTCAGTTTCTGTTATCATTCCTTGATTTTTGTCGTTACAATGTCTAAAAGTCACTACAATGTTTAGGGATGTCTTGAAACATTTTAAATTAACTTAAAAAACCCCTTCAAATAATTTCCATATTTAAATTTCAAAATCTTATATTTTTAAATATTTGGTCCTTAACAAGACATTATAGATATAAAAACCTGAAAAATTGTCCAAGGACCTGGGCAACTGATTGAATTTGAACTGCAGAAGCAGGCAGTGATACTGGATATTATAATCTGTAATACATACAGTTTACTTTATATTAGCATGCCTTACCAGCACTTCAGAAAGATGCAACAGGACTTTCCAGGACAGAACAACAGTAAGATAAGTGACTGAGACACTTTCCCCCCTTCATCATCATACTTCTAAAAAAACAGATTTCAACAGTGAGAAAACATGATGGAAACCCAGTTTTAACTACAAAATAAATATTGCAAATTACCTGCTATAAATTGTAATCTATACAAAAATATCAAAAAAGCTGAAAAGAAACAAGTATTAATTACATGAATCCAAGTTTGGAACTCTTTAATTTCCAGAAACAAATGGGAGAATAAATTATACTAAAGTTATCAAGTCCTAATTATTTCCAGACTTGAACAATAGGGGTTTTTTTATCACACAGTCACTAAACCAGAAGGTATGAATGTTATTGTAGGCATATTTTTGATAGATAAGTTGAAGATCATAGAAGACTCGTTGCAGGCAATAATGATGGCTCAAGAGATCACAAACCAACTGAATTCGAATTAAATGGAAGGATAAAAATAGGTCTGAAACTAAAGTTCTTTATTTCAAAGAAATGAAATTATAAACAAGGAGAAATAAAGCAATATGCACATGAATGTAGTGGAGAAATTTAAAGTTAAATGTGTGTCCTGGTTACAGAGAGGGGGGTGGAGTTCAGCATTGTGTGGGTGTGACCAAGTTATTCTACACCATCCACCTCATCGATGGGGGCTGTGGTTTCAGCAGGAAAAGACAGGGTGCCCTTACCAGAAGTCAGCCATTTTGTTGCCCTCTGGGAATGTGTCAGCATTAACTGCTGTGGACTTGGTCCCTCTACCATTCAGCCATCCCCCCTTCCATTTTCTCTGAAGCAGAACTATGAACCTTTAGTACTGAAAGGGTCAGCAGCAAAAACACGACTGACTGTAGTGCTGAATAGACAATGCCAGAAGGGAACAGACCAGCACTGGGGGAAACCCACACCCAATTGAGCTCATCGAGCTGAGAGGAAAGGTGCCCTGCCAAGCCAAGTTGGAAGGAGTGCAGCTGAGCAATAGGAAAAAAAGCAGCAGTGACTTGCAGGATCAACCTACAATGCAGTGAAGCAGTAGAAATGACAGTATAGAAACCTGCACAGAACTGAGCCTCAGCAGAAATGCTGAGTGACCCCAACTCAGACAACCCCGCTTCCAGGCAGTTGTTTGTCCTCATGTTACATTGTTTTCAGCTGAGAACTGTAAGAGGGGTGCGATGCATTAGCCATGGGAACTTCTCTGCCATATTACCCTTGGCTGGGGAAACCATGTGGACGCATTCTTCAGGAAGCATCCACCATCTTGTTTTTGTTCCTGGTAGGACCTTTCTGTGGGTAAAACACCTTCTCTTTTTTGTATACTTATGCTATTAATATTGGTGTTGTTATTGTCTGTGTCTTATTCCATTGCTTTGTGCTTTTAGTGAATTATTATCTTAACCAATAGTCTCTCATTTTTTGTCCCTCTCTTATCAGAAGGGGTAAGGGAAGGAAAGTGGCTTATTTGGAGTTTAATTTCCCGCTAGTCTTAAAACCAGACCAGTACACAAAACCCAAAACTTGCATTTCAAGTTAGCCCAACAAATTGCTGGAAATGTGTAAGGATAAGTGAGCTCAAAATAGATTTTTCTTACCAAATACTTAAATTTACCATTCCTGTTACAGTTTCAGCACTTTGTTGGAATTCCTCCCAAAAAGCTTGGAGCCAATGCCTGAGTGCTGTAAAGATGGTTAACAAAGGACTGGACGAATATTCATATCCTGATGTAGTGACTTAGCCCAGAGCCTTTTGTTCTAGTCTCTCCCCAGGCTGGGTGGAAGAAGTGGCCAGGGTTTCTGTGTTTTCTGTGCAGACTGAGGAGGCTCAGCATCTCAGCAGAGTGAGCTGGGATGGGGCACACTGGATCCAACATCACTGGAGAAACCGGGACTGTATCTCTCCCTCTCTAACTTGACCATTCACCTGAAGGGAGGCTGCGGGCACTGCAGGAGCTGCTGTGAGGAAGAGAGCATGCCTGTTTTCTGCACAACAGAGACGGAGTTTGTGCCTCTATCACCATCAATCCCACAGGAGCTGACTTGGTGACTGTGCCCTGCCATCTTGTCTGAGAGAGAGGCCAACCGGCCAAGGCATAACATCGCCATCTGCTGTCTGTAAATATATTTGTGGAAGACATTAACGTTTGTTTTCCTTTAGTTTAAAGGGTTTATTACAAACGGGGTTTTTTGGGGTTTTTCGGTTTTTTTGTTATGTTTTGTTTGTCCCTTTCTGGACATACATATATGAACACATGTTGTGGTTAAGCACTGTTATCTTTTTTCCTATATATTTTTTTTTTTTTCTAATTAAAGTTCTGTTTTCTAAATTTAAAGGAGAGATTTCTCTTTTTTTTTTTTTTTTCTTTTTTTGGCTGATCTTCTT
>JAWWEE010000085.1:3225211-3248691 GCA_035221455.1 Xenops minutus
TTGTAACGCGAGTGATCAATAAATGGTCTCAGTTTCTACCCCCAAATTGAGAACGTTAGATTATTGACCGACCAACATGTCATAGTTTTACTATGACTCTTAATCATATTTTGTATCTGAGTCCTAGTCAAAATAAGACCAGTAAGAATTGTTATTTGTAAGCAGTAATATGAAACCGATGACAATACTGACTATAAACACATCACCTCTTAAGAAAAATTCTGTTTATAGAGGTATGTATTGATACTTGTTTTTAAAACCAGTAATTCTTTAAAATATGAGCCTGAAAGTTACAGGCTTATTGTAAAGCTGAAGAGTTAGAAAAAATTTACTTTCTCAAATTCTTCTTATTTTAGTCTTGGACCGTAAGATGTAAACCAAAGACAAAGAACGTGGTTAAAGGACTTTACAAACTACTTGTATCTCTAACTTAGCTACTTACAAAACATATCCACTGAAACTGTAAAGCAAGTATTAAGAAACAGAATGGTGATCACCTTGCTGCACCTTAGAAAGAGAAAGGTACTCAACAGCTTAACCATACATATAAGAACAGCAAGTTGTAACCAACACACAAGATGTACACTTTGTCTTGATAAGTTATTTCAGAAGACTGGCAGCAAAATGTGTGTCTTTTAGCTCCTCTGAACAAAACAATAGTGACAAATAACGGTTAAAAAAAAGTCATCTCACATATGCTCAGATGAAATGAAATGAAATGGAATGGGATACTTTGCAGTGCAGTGAAAAATCTGACTGTTGATGTACAGGACAGCTAACTAATCACCTAAGTTATAATATATCAGTTATACATAATATTCAGTTATAATCACTGAATACAGGAGCAAAGAAACTGTGTGTCAGTAAACTGCCAATTTCTGAGAAACTGTGGTGTCCAGCTAGCAAGTTGTTAAGGAACAATTATTCCAAACTCGGTGATTATGCACAAAGACAACACAGTCTACACAGGAAAAAAAAATAACATTCCTTTCTCAATTTAATTACTTATTCATCGCAATTACTCTGGTGAAGTGATTAGACAGTTACTATTTTGATGAAGATTTTAGTAGCATTACTCTAATATCTTTATAAGCACTAAATTATCAGGTAAACTCCAAAGTAATACATTTGTACAACAAGCAGGTTACATTCACACAAAAGAATCAACTTCTTTTCAAGACCTGTGATAAATATTAGGTCTGAATAAAACTGATAAAATTACCGTTTTTATTCCTCTGCAACTAGCCCTACTTTGAAATTCTCAACCATTCTTGGGATTTTAGTTGGAGGTGCCAAGACTTTACTAAACATCTTGAATAAAAGGAATGTGAAGTAAGCTGCTTTCTGAAAACTCCAGAGGAGACCAAGCCAAGATTTCCTTCAAAATAAAAGGAAAAGGTTAACTCTTGCAGCACACCTCAGTTTAAAAACACATAAGCCCATGTACACTCCTGTTCTGATACAGGAAAATGGAATGAGATAGCTTGACTTAACATCCTGTTTGACTCCTCCATCCCTTTGTATTGATAGGTATTGATAGTGGGAAGCACTTCTTGGCTAATATTATGATCAACAGCTGGAGCACATCATACTAACTTCCTTACTAAGGTACTTTTCAGATAGTCTGTGATTCACAAGGAAATGGTCTTGTTAATTCTCAAATAATTAATACAATTTATATTAACCATTTATGGAAAAAGATGTAATGTTATAAGCACTTATTAGCATTGACCTCCCTGAAGCCCTTCAAAAAAGACCTTCTTCAAAATCCTCAATGACTAAATTACTGCTAATTAGACACAGGATAAGGAGAAAGCTTAACAGATTGAAATTGAATTAAGTCTCTGTGAAAAGCCTCACATAGTTATAGTCTCCAATGTATTGTGGAGATACAATAATCAGTAAATAATTTTGTTGCATTCTGAGCAATTGTCCTGTTGATGAAGACCTAGAACAGTTCACATTGTCCTACAGCCTCATAAAACCTATTGTTGCTTTATCACCACTAAGAGGCGATACTGAAGAAAAAACTGAATATACAAGAAGAAAATCAAGTGCTGAAGAGATTTCATGCTTACAATCACTTCAATCACTTATGAACTATAAACTTAATTTCAAGCTCAGTACTTTATTTCCTACTTAGAAGTATTAAATATCAGCTAAAAATTTATTGCTGTGGATTGCTCAAAAATTAACTCTTAGGAATTCTAAGACTATCAAGTAGGAAAAATTATCCACATACTCAGTTTTGATACACAGTAAAAGTCAGTGCAAATGTAAAAGGAGGAAATGAATATAAAAGGCTATCCTGATGAATATAACTTTATGCTTGAGAATAACCTGAGACTATCACTGTACATAAAACTGGCTGGCAATGACAATAGTTTTGAGAGTTCCTTTTTACCTGATTCTATAAACTGCTGTAAAAACCAATCTAACATTCATGTATAGAAAGAGTTCAGTTACATAATAGTGAATGAATGAACCACCTACTACCTTGACATTTACAAATAAAACAATTTCACACAGATGGGCTTTTTTTTTTTTTTTTTTGTTAAAGCACGAAATGTAATTGGTGCAATAGAAAAATACTGAAGGTAATTCAGCTGCTGAGAAGCATATCTGATTTGACATGTCACACCATTTTATATAAGCTATTCAGTTGGAAGGGAATAAATGAGCATTCAAGTGATTTATACACTTGTGCCTCACAATTTTTTTACACAATGTTTCATTTTTAAATATACATATATATGCTGTATACTATTGTGTTCATTCTCAGTGGTCTAATAAAAGCATAAATCTATTTGATGAAAAATGGATTGCATTCCAACTGTATCACCACAGCACATAGATCTACACTTATCATAGCACTCACAAAGATCAATGGTAACTTGAATATTATTTCATTCCATGCTACCTCTAGTATATTAGCAATAAAAGGACTCTTTTTAGTCCAAAACTCACAGCAGCTGCTGTCACCATCTTCTTTTAAACTCTTCCTCATTTCTGAAACTGACAGAGGAGCAAAATATCAGCTGATAACTAAAGAGCTACTTTTTGGGTTTCCTTGTGAAAATTAGATTAAAAACTAGTTTAGGTGTCAATTCAGAAGAAATACAAAACTTTTCCTGACTTGCATTGCTATGTATCATATCCTAATCCAGTTTCCTGCTCCCCTTAGATAAAGTATAATTTGGATCTTACAATACTTACAGTGAAAGATACCTCTAATTTGTAGGAGTATGTACTTAAGACGGTGAAAATCAGTCTTCTTCAGAACATGGGAACAGTTCTACTGTTAATCTTACTGTTAATGTAAAATGTAACATAAAATGGTAAGTGATATGAAGTACCATGAAAAGGAATGGGCTGGCTTGCTTTCCCAGAGCCAAATGTTTTCTCCACAAGCAGCGTACATTTTACACACACTAAAACCAAAAATAGTAGTAAAGCATTCATTCTAAAGATTCATCTTGATAATAATCTTCCTAACTCTTAGGTTGTCTCCGCATAAAGACAAAAAAAACACTTTTATTTGGTAGCTGAAAAGCTGACAACAGTTCTGCTAAAAATGCTGATGCTATTTTTTCCTGATATAAAAGACTACAGAAACTCAAAACTTAATTACCTGTATAATTAACCGTATTATGACATCAACTAAACTCTAAGTATCTACACTTCATTCATGTCAACTGCTGGAAAACTGTAATGTGAAATTGTATTACGCAGTGGTCCACAACAGCATATTTCACAGATCTTCACTATCCTTGTTACCCCGGGATTATTAATATTGTAAGAACTTTACTAAACACTAGGTTTTAAAATTAAAATATGACATGAGAGCAATACAAATAAACCCCCCTGGGAAAAATCTTGCAGCCCAGCATAACCCAACAATAACTCAGGGATGATCTAAGTGAATTTTCAGCAAGATCTGGGAATGGTTTATTTCCATCCTTCAGGAAGCTATTTGGGAGCAGCAAAGACCTCTCATAAATGTGGACTACATTAAAATTATACAATGTCAAAGCAGATATCATGAAGGGCGTTCTTTGGAATCATACAGCTCTGTAAGATACACTGTTATCCAAAGGCAGGCATTTTCAAAATTCAATATTAAATCATGCCCTGTGTTATACCTCTGAATGTACACTTATTTTTTTTTAAATGGACCGTAAGTCTATTTCCTGAAGAGCATCTTTCACAGTCAAAGTATTAAAAAGATATTAAAGAGTTAAGTCACAAATAAGGCACAGAAGCTTCAGTTGATTATTTTGCAGTCATGCAGAAAATCTGCATCAACAATAATTCTTTCAGAAGTCCGCTATTTCTATAGCATTGAGTACTGGAAATCAGTACGTTACAAAGAAGTGGGCAAAGAAATATATTACAAATTCAAGTTAGAAAACTTTCTACTGCAACACAAGAGTTTTAACTGAAATAGATAAAACAATAGATTACATAAGAAATTCTACACATATTAACTTACTTTCTTTTTCTCATTCCATTAGAAATAAATAAAGATGATATTGAGATCAAATGTTGCTTTTTGTCAAATTCTGTACCTCTTTTGTAGAACAAAAATTCTATCTCAGAGATGTAGGAAATACAACTGTCATGGGAATTCACATTTTCTTCCTTCACTATCACACCTACTGCAATAAAACCTAAGATTAAGATGATTCAATTGTTAAAAATACCATAAAGACAGTAGCATAATAATTATATGGCATCAAAAATGTGTTAAATGCTCAAGTGGTTTAGATAAAATGATTGTTGAAATATTTATCAGAATTGTAATCTACAACTAGAAAAGATAAGCCACATTCCTTCCTAATCACTTTCATTAATATTTTGGATTCAAATAAAATACTCTTTACCTGAAAGAGTTCTTCTTTATTTTCTCATCAATATCACTCAGGATTTGTTGAAGTTCCAATTCTTCAGGAAGGACATTTAACAAACAGTCTAAATTGGAAGAATCAAGAGAATACTCTCCTCCCCATTCCATTTTTAGAATCTGTAAAACAGATACAGCAAAATGGTTAAATAATGAAAAAATGCAGGTTAGAAGTACTAAAATATACAGTGTTTAGTTCCATGGAAATATTATATTGGGAAGCAATTACATGTGGAACTATAAAATCGGTGCTGAACTGTACACCATGTGCATATTCTGAATGCTACAGAGGGAAACCAGTAAATTAAAGGTTGAGATAAATTTCATAGGATCTCACATTTCCTTAGTTTAAAGAAATCACTCCTTTTACCTTAATTACCATAGTAGCTTTCTTCCTTTTTTTTTTTTTTTTTTTTATTTAGAAAGAAAATCTCACTATTATAAATGGAAACTAAAAAGAAAAACATTAGAGGGTAAAATTACTTCCTTAGAATTTCTGCCTGTAACTACTTTCTGGAAATTCAGCACATCACTGCAAATATCTAAAACATAAAAATCTAGACTAGAACATTATAAGGTATAAGGTACTATAAATCCACTGTCATCTTGCTTTTTTCTCATTTTACTCAACAAATATGTTGCTGAAACACAGGGTAATTCCACTGACCTATTCAAACTAATACAGTAAATCCCATGAGTTCTTTATCTTGGAGGCAAAGCATTAACAGAGGGTTTTTTTCCTGTTTTCTATTTTTTTCTGCATCATCTCTTTTGAAAATAATGAGGTCACTTTTACAACCAGTGATGACTTCATGAGAAGTAGAAAACCCGGTTTTATTACAAGCAAATAAACTGAATGAGAGTTACTAACCTAAGGTTTGTTTTTGGTTTTGATTGGTACTAACCTATAGGTGTTTCGCAGAAGTTGTAAGGCATCCAGTCCAGTTTTGGAATGTGTGCCAGGGATTAAGCGTTTGGGAAAAGGGCAATTACACATTAATTAAGAATATAGCTGATGCAACTTCAGGCCACATGGCTAACCATGCGGCCAGATGGAGGCTGACATATTGCCTGAAACTCTGCCCCCGGCATGAGAGGGGGCACAGAAGAGCCAATCTGAGAAGAAGAAATGCACCCCCATGTTGTAAAATGGGGTTGGACCTTAAGAAGGTTTAAAAGTGCAGTTTTTGAATTGGAAGATGTGCTCCTGGGGATCCTGTGTGGCCTAGACACCCAACACGTGTTGTAACCAAATTTTTTTTTCCTTATATTCCTTTTGTTTCACAGACTTTTGCCGTTTTTTTTCTGAATTTAATAAAAGAGATTTTTCTAACAACTTATTACCAAAAGTAAAGAAAAAAATTACATAAAAAGTGGAAACTTCTTAATAGTCAGTATATCTAATGCCTACTATTTAGTATTTAATAATACTATTCATATTGCAGCAACTACATGTGGAACAAACATAATATTTCAGATGCACACAATGTTTGGGCAACAAAGTAAATTAGTAAGTCCACTATTTTTCTTGCAAGCAATGTTCTTCTGTATAGCAACTACACTGTTGCTACACTGTTGGTTGGTAATTTATCTAGAGGCACTACTAGAAAAACAGATTGAGTTTTTCTAAGTGAACTGTCCACAAAACACATGCTTCAAAAGAACATCAGAGTTTTAAGATGCAAGGTCAAGGTGATAGTTTTTGGTCATATTTGAGTGTAGACCTACAAGCCGCAGAACTGCACATTTCTGCTTTTGCTCTTCCAAAACTAAGTTTGAACAAACATGAAGGTCCATTTACATCTAATAACTCACACATCACAATTAACAGCACAACTCTATGAAAGATTTTATGGATATACTGTTTTCTTAAATTCTCAAAAGATACAGAATACCCCTTTGCAAGTAACAATTCAAAGACTTTCAACATTTTGGGTGTAGCTGAAACTCAGTCACCTTTCTGGTGAAAAAGCTTGGATGCAGACCAAATACATCTTCTAAAACATTGAGTAAAGATCAGCCTTTGAATATAAGACTTAACAGATGTTACTGCAATAAAAGACACTGTAACTAAAAGTAGAAGTTAAATGAAAAGCATTAAACAGTGCTTAACAGAACTTAGATAGAACGAATACTGAAAATACAGCTTTCTTCATGTATGATACTACTTAAAGACATGGTCACACATCCTTTATCTCTTCAGAAAGACCTCAAGGAGTTCACACAGAATGTGATGCTAATTCCTTTCAATCTATAGCTCAAAACCATTTTTTACGCAACTGTTCTTGCAGAACAGTATATGATTGGTGTAAAAAGAACTGTGTAACAGATATATGAAATGTAATATTAGTAACAGTTTGAATAATTTGAAGTTTTCCTAAAATATCTGCACAGTCAAAATTGTGTATTTATATTTATCCCTAGCTTTTTTCTGTAAGGAACTGCCAAAAGAAGCTTGTATTCCTCAGAAAAATATCAGGATAATTTACAGACCATTTGTGGTTTGAAAAATTCACCATATGAAAAAAATTGCCTTGTAAACGTGACAGCCTAGTTTTCATGCATGCACTCTTTCAAGACTTTTTTGTCATACTTCTTTGGTTCACTTGTCAAAATAAAACAATTATTCCTTTCAGTCTTGGTTTATGGAAGAAAAGCAACATTTGACTATTCAGTTTTCAAATACTGTTTTGGATGATTAATATTAATTTCTTCTTATGAAATCTAAGAATTTATCTAATACAATATCTTCTCTAATCATATGAAGAAGTAAGATATAAAAATGTTTCAGAAGAAAAAAATAAGAACATCAAGATAAAAATTAGCACATCTGAGCAGAAATTATACTGTTATTTAGTGGAACCAGTGTCAGGGCCTTCCTCGCGCTAATAGACTTTAACTGCCTCATGGCCTGGACTCCAAGCAGAATTAGACTACTGTTGTGCTGCCTGATCCACTTGCCTCCCTTGGAGGCAGCAGGATGGGCTTCCGCTAGCACAGTCCCATTGTCCTGCTGTTTGTCTTTTCCTCCTTCTTCCCCAGTGCTGCAAAAAGTAGACAGCCACTGCTGCTCTCTGAGAGCTAGCATGACACAATCCTCCTCTGACAGCAAAAAAAGTCGATGCTTGTTAAGAAAGAAATCCATTTCTTGAAATTTTTATTAATAGGAATAATATGGGAGCAGAACTCTTGTTTTGAAGCTCCAAATTCTGTCAAAGTATTTTAGACACTAATAACTCCTTTTTTATGTAAAAAAGATTAACACTTGATACTAGGCAGCATAAAAAGTATCATTCCATCATATTTCTATTTACTACTACAGTGAAATACTGTATGTTTTGAGACAAATGGTCTTAGAGAACCTGCTTCAGGTGCAAATCTTTAAATCCCTATCTTAATAGGCCCAGTTCAAAACATATTAGTGGACCATTCATCAACATGAAAATTATGTAGCTGTCACTCTCTTTGGTAGCTACTCAAGAAATTTATCCTACGCACAATTTAGATTAAAAAGAAATATTTTTCAGGTCTCTTATTTTAACCCACGGTCTCACTGTAACAATTTTCCACTTCTAGTAAGTGTAATATTAAGAAACAATTTTTACCAAAAAAAATTAGTCTTATTAGAAAAAGTATTATGGAACACTCGAGTTGATACAATAGATATTTCTTGCTTTATCAATTCAAATAACATTTACAACTGAAGAGCACTTTTGCATGTGTGTGTCTGTCTTTTTCAATGTCAACCAAAAGGAAGAAATCTACTCACAGAAGTCCTATATAAAATTATATTTAGATCCAGTTGGATATTCCTTCATTCTGATAAAACAACTCAATCAACTAATCGTGAAAACTTTTCAGTACAAAGGAACATAGGAAATTCCATGGGATTTCTAAGATTAATTTGTAATGTGTATATTTACTATAATAAGAATTTGTTTTCAGGCCTACAGTTTGTAAAAGCAGCATGGACCAAAATCTTGAATAGATTCTTCTATGAGCACTTTTGTTGATGCATGTACATCTACAACATACCTCTGTGTGAGTGTAAATCACAATGCTTAACTACAGATTCATAGACTAACATACTGTAGAAATGCAGCTAAAAGACATCTCCCACTTTTTGACACACACATTTTTCTTTTAAAATATAAGC
Source organism: Xenops minutus (assembly GCA_035221455.1). Taxonomy (NCBI): domain Eukaryota; kingdom Metazoa; phylum Chordata; class Aves; order Passeriformes; family Furnariidae; genus Xenops; species Xenops minutus. The sequence continues at coordinate 3,234,271 of JAWWEE010000085.1, forward strand.
TATGAGCCCTTCATTACACTGGGTAAAATATTACTGGGTCATATTCATAGCATACAAACTTATTCCAGCATTTTTTAGAATCTTTGTGTTGACAGAGTTAGTTATTGGAAAATACTTAGCACTGTTACTCCTTTATTTCCCTATGCACTTCAGCCAGTTAAGATTCTTGCTTTGACTTTAGTGCATTCCCGATATGACAGGACAGCATCACTTATAGAGAATGTCAGGCAAATTTTGTATCATAGTTACACAGAACACCTTGGGGGGCAAAAAAAAAAAATAAAAAAAAAATACAGTTTTAAACTTCAGTTCACCTGGAATTTTCTCTGAATCAATTGCTTAACACTAGAGGAAAATTAATCAGCCTGGTTGTTGGGCCCTTTGAAAAAATTATAGTACTTACAGGTTCAAGAAAATCAAAGCAGAACTAAACCAGTAAATGTAAAGTTAGACATGGTTTCTCATGATGATTGATAGCTCTTTGGTAAGCTTACAACTAAACATTAAACTTTCATGTGCTTCCATGCCCTGTATACATTTATGCAAACACTAAATAAAATACAAAGTGTTAGGCAGTATAAAATTTCGTATTATGCAAATCGGAGAATATCTGTCTTTAAGCACTACAGTACCTACTTGAGCGAAATACACAGTAGGTTTTCAGAAAAAAATACAACACAAACCATTAATGTTTCAGTGAAATCCAGAGGTAGACTTTTGTATCCACACCACTGTGTATGAAAAAATCTGAAGACATTATCTGAGTTTTATCTGAATCCATACTTATGCACTGGCAGATATTTAATGGAACCCATAACTTATGGCATATAATATTAAATAAACCTGCTTCTTTAGTGGATAAAGAAACAGCAGACTGGTATTTTTTGTTCTAAACCAAGATTTGTAAAAAGTAATCTCATTATCTTACAACCCCACAATTCAGTCTTTGAAGTCATTCAAGAGTTAAAGAACTCATGATCTATTACTACTTTCAGTTAAAGACAGTGTACTATTTTAATTCTTGTATGAGACCCTTATTTTCAAATACTTCAAATATTACCTTTAGCATATTTCTAGATAACTTTTAAATAACCATTTATACTTTTAATTTAAACAATAATTTGCACATATGAAATATTTAGAAACTATAACCTAACACATTAATTAATTTAGCAACACTTTTTCCATCTATAATATTCCACACTTCAGCACAAAATGCTTTCACTAGGTACAACTGAAGCACCATGGCAATCAGATTTTCTGATTATTTTACAGCCAATCCAAATATTTGAGGACTTCATCGACATTATACGAGTTTCACCCCTAGAGCTCCCATTCCACCCATATCCAGGACAATAGAAGAAATTGTTACCACTAGGCACTACTTTAAAAAGAGGACGTCAGTGTACCTGTAATTTGAAAACAGCAATATGTCAAACTCCAGCACTGTAAGTACAGAGTATTAGCCAAATCACTGAAGCTTTTTTGATACTGCTTCTTATCTTACAGAATATATCTCTTTATTGCCCTAGCAAAGCTAAAAGGGGATGAGAGAATTGATAAGATTTTTCATAACTCAGCTTACACTTTCAAACCATCAGCTTAATGATTTCCTTTATCTATCTTTAGTTGCATAACTGTTTCCAGCTGGTTTAAGCACAAAGATGTCATCTATAATCACACAATGGGCAGCAACAGTGATAGCAATGGTCTGAGATACTACTGTTCAGTGTGAAATTCCTACTGTTCTGAATATTTAAGTAGTCTGAATATTTCATTTTTTTGAAAACCACATATAGCAGCTTACATAAGAAATCCATTTAAAAACTGTAATTTCTTGAGCTCTACTTTACTCTGACATAGTAATAGCTTTTTACCCATTCTCCTTTAAAAACTGTATTACCATTTAAAATAAAGACTTGTAAAAAAAATAGGAAATTAAAAATTCTCTCTATAAAAGAACATAACCCATGTATGTTTCTGCTAATATGTATTCAAGATTTCTATTTAAATTTTCCAAGTTACCTTTCACCCATTTCCCACACTTTGATGAAGTATATACAGCATTTACAAAAAGAATACCATATTCTTCCAGTAAAAAATGACAGCTAATGCATACAAAGAAAAACTAAAAGAGTCTTCACGATGTTTTTACTTACTAAATACTTTGAATGTCACAAAGAACTTTGAAAAAAGTTTTAATAAAATCATCTTGCATTGTTCCCCCAGCAGACTTTCCACATTTGCTATTGTCATAAACTTGTATCTAAAGGTTACTTTTATAATAATCTATTATGATCCACCACACACTTAAGACATGTTCCTTTATATTTTTCAAAGAAAGATTTTAAGTATCTCTAATTAAATTTGTAACCCTACTGAATACAGTTTTTCTCCCAAATTCTGACATTATATCAGTCAACAAATAAGAGAGTGGGAATAAAATACAACTGCAGAAACACAGTCCTCACTGTGGATGAAAGAGAAAGCTATACCTTCCATCTAAAGCTGTAATATCAGAAGCCAGTGTTCTAACCTAAGGCAGCTATAGCGGTCATTAAATCATAATACTGTCAAAAGTCTTGAAAAAGGACTGAGAAAATGCACATTTCTGACAAATACTCTATGCTAATATTTTTAATACCGGTGGGGTTTTCAAACTATGTAACTTAGTCCTGTTTTGTAGGCATTTCTAGGCACATGAATTTAAAACTAAAATCATGAGTTCTCCATATTGTGTCTCTCCAATTCTTTGAGCCATAGAAAGTGAAATGTTGAGAAGAGAAAGCAAAGGGATCAGCAGGTCTAGCAGGGCACTATCCCAGTAGGCTCTCTTACCAGCAATGTTATCTTCCACATGCTCCAGGAACCTCCTAGACTGCCTCCTCTCCTGAGTTTCCAGTAGATATCTGTGTCTCAGTTTAAAAGAAAACCAAGATGTCTATCAAGGAAAGTGAAGAACCCTTCTGGACTAGAAAGGGAGGGGGGGTGGAGGGGGCTCTCCCCCAAAACCATCACAACCTTTGAAACGAAGATACTTTAATCAGAAAATGTAGAGAAAAAGGATAACAGTTCTTTACTACAAATATACAGGTATAACAAAAAAACAAAAACAAGACCAACAAAACAAACAAACCAGAACAGAACAAACAGCAACACCGTAAGCAAAACTTTCAAACAAATCAAGTTGTATCTCTGCCCCTTTGATGCAGTTATACTTCCATACAGCAGGAGGCAATGCCTCACCTGGGCAGGCAGTGGCTGTGACGACCATGAGCTCTGTCGAGGCAAAAAACAGAGGTAGGGAGAGGTGCTGGTTCTGAAAACTCACGTGGGGATGGCAGTCACAGGGGACAGTCTGAAACCTTTCCTGTGGGCAGTGTAAAGACACTCTCACTGTCCTTTGTCCAAAAGCGTTGCGGGAGGGGAAGGCGGTTAGCAACTCCTCTGCAGATGGCACTGGGCCCTCAGGGAGTCTATAGCGAATCCAGGCAGTGGTGATTATTGTCTCCAAAAAACGGCATACGGCACACAGAGCCGGGACCAAGCCAGGGAAACCATCTCCAAGTGCCTCCACCAGCCCAGCAAACAGCAGCTGGCACGCAAAGCAGCCAGAGAAGGAAGGTACAGCAAAAACCTGGAAACTTCTCTCCCACCTCCACCTCCTCCAAAGCCCCTCCCCAGCCATCACATTGGAATGCAAACCTATTAGCCATCCCTTTGTTTAGCCTTTAGACAACTAGCTGGCTCTGTGAACAGGTAGTAAGGGCTGGGCTTCAACAAGCCATCTGTCCTGGCCCCCAACTCCCAAACCACGGTGCTGTCAAGGGACAGAAAAAAAAAATTCCATGAAAGATTTTGAAACTGTAACAATCTGGCAGGTTGAAGTCTCCCACAAGAACAAGGTCTGGTGGTTGTGAAACATCAGTCAGCCACTTAAAGAATACTCATCTGCCTCTTCATCTTGGTTGGGTGGTCTATAACAGACTCCCACCAGAATGCGTGCCTTGTTAGCCTTCCCCGATTCTTTCCCACAGGCACTCACCCTCATTCTCACTATCCCTGACCTCTGTACAGTCAAAACACTCCCTAATATACTGAGCCACCTCACCATCTCTCCTTCTTTACCTGTCCCTTCTGAACAGATTCTAACCAGGCATTGCATGACTCGCATCACTGCAGGCATTGCAGTGATGCGAGTCATTGCATGTTTTCATGATGTCAGCTATGTCACAGTTTTCCTGCTGCACAATGGCCTCCAGTTCCTCTTGTTTGTTACCCCTATTGTGTGCATTGACACAGATGCACTTCAGCTGGGCTATAGATTTCACCCCCAACACTGCCTTGAGGCTCATCTGTAGTGAACCTGGTCTTATCCCCTTCTGCCTTCAAACCTAGTTTAAAGGCCCCTCAACCAGCTCTGCCAACTCAGCGGCTGGAAACCCTTTCCCCCTTTTAGACAGGTCAACACCATCCGCCTCCAGCAAGCTGGGCGCTGCATAAACTGCCCCATGATCAAAAAAGGCAAAATTCCACCGAGGGCACCAGTCTTTAAGCCACGTATTGATTCAGATGGGTTCTCCTGTTCCTTTCAACATTCTTCCCTGCTACCAGAAGTATAAAGAAAAACATCACCTGTGCTCCTGTCTCTTCAACCAATCATCCCAGTGCCCTGGAGTCCTTTTTAATTGTCCTAGCACTTCTCAATCTCATCCCTGCTGACCCAGACAACTCAAAGTGGGTAATAACCAGACTGAATAAGTCCACAGAGTCTTCTAGAAATATTTCTTACCCAAGCCCCGGGGAGGCAGCAAACTTCCCTGTGGGATGGGTTCAGTCAGCACACAGGGCTCTCAGATTCCCTCAGAAGGGAGTTACCTACAACTACCCTTCTTTCCTTCTCAGCAGCTGTAGTTGTAATGCGTCTGGTTGACTGACTTGCTCTCGGCAACCCCCAGGGTAGACCTAGACTTTCACCTTCACTACCATTTGCCTGACCCTCAAGTTTCAGAGCCTTGTGCCTATTCCAGAAGTGCAACCTGGGAAGGCAAGTGAGGCTGCGAGGGGATTATTCTGCTGCCCCAAGTAGAGACCTGTTTCCATTCCCCCAAGTCTTTTAGGTCCCCTCCTTCTGCCTGATGAACAGAACACCAGGTTTCCTCTGATTCTTGCCAAGCTTCCACCTGCTGCATTTCTCTCAGGGATGGAAGGGTGTGACTCCACCAGTTTACTTCTCTCTCACACTCACTGATACTCCTCAGCCTCTCCACTTCCTCTTCAAGCTCTGTCACCCGGCTGAACAGATTTTTCACCTGGTCACACTACATGCAGGTCTTGTGTCTGCTGCCCTCTGGTACTAATATCAGGCTCAAACACTCCCTGTAGTCAGAGACACAAACAGCTGCATGGAGAGAGCTCCATGTGGGTCACCATGCTCTTTCTAGTGACAGCTTTCAACTATGTGGAATCCATTGCTGGGCCTATTCCAGCTAGGTGGGCAAAAACCACCAGGGAAGCTTGCCTCAGGAGCTGGGAGGGTGACTGCATCCTCTTACATCCCTGCTTATGCAAACTGTCACATGAACTGCTGTGACTCCCCTTGACGATGCTCACATTCTCATTTGAAGTAACTGTATTTTGTAATACCACATATTCGTTGTCCTCTTTCTTACAAATTCTAACGTTGATCTTGACTCAATTTTTAGACATTTATTCCACAGATGTAACTTCAATCACCTGTAGTTGCCAGGCTGCTACTTCAGATCCCTTCTTAATATACAAGTAAGTCACCATGCTTTATATGCATTATATGCATTATATGCATGCCTTATATGCATTATAATGGATACCAGAATAGGTACTAGAAAATAGCTCTAATTCTCTCTTGTTTAACTTGTTAAAAAGATATAACTAGTGAATCTGGATGTTATTCATGTTACTCACAATGAACATAATTTAGTAATAGAATCCCTTTCTTCAGATTATCAATTTTAAGAGCTTCTCAGTATTTAAAAATCTCAGTTCAAAACTACTAAGAGAGTTCAGGATTTTCTCAAAAGCCTTGTAACAGATTGTAGTGGTCTTGGTTTAGGCCTTTCCTGGTAAGTGGGTCATATCTAAGGAAGTATTCTGTCTCATTTCTTTATGTAAGCAAAGATATAAAGAGGGGGAGTCGGAAGTCAGGGGGCAATCCCTCTTTCAGCAGTGTTGGAGGGCAGAGGAGCTCCCTGCGGTCACTCTGCTGTGGGAGTGGGCCGTAGGTGTGGGTCTGCTGATCAGCCAGCCAGGTCGGGAGGAGGTGTCCTGAGATTTGGGAATGGCAATTGTTTTGGTGAGAGGGAAGCGAAAACTTGTTTTCTGTCTCTTTTCTCCTCTGTATATGCATGTATATATGTGTAAATATATATAAACTATTTTAGTTCTACTGAAGTTTGTTTTTGTGGGTTCCTCCCCCCCTTCTCCCTTTCTTCCCCTGTGGCCAGGAGGGGCTTTCGGGGCCTCTGTCCTGGGCCCTTTGGCTCTTGGCATGTGCCCAATTTTCAACCAGTCACACAGATATAGGAGTCCCTGCTAGATAAATAAGAAGATCTTTTATGGTATCAAAATAATTATGATCAGACAGTAACAGTTAATAGGGAAAAATACAAAATGCTGTTGTTTTTCATGTACTTTTTATTCAACTTAATTTCACTTATGTGACTTCTGAAATGTGGAAATTTATTCCACTCTGACATCTGACCAAGATGTTTTAAAACTACTGAAAATGCTTATTTAGTATTATGTCCTTGCTTTAAAAATTTCCTTCTGTTTACATTATTTTATTATTCCAACAAGTTATTAACGGCCAGTATCAGAAACAGGCAGGAGATTAATATTTTCCTAAAATATAGCATTAGTTTCAAACTCCAGTGGTTCTAGAAACAAGTCACTACATACTACCAAAACAAAGCATCCCTTTACATAAAACACTTAGAGAAACATAAAGGGGAGATCATCCCTTAGAAACAAGTGTTTAATCACTGTGTGGACGAGATTCTGGTGACTGTGGCCTCTGTAGAGACCCACCAAAAGTCTTTGGTATATTTCATCTCCATTTCTCAGGAGGTATCTTTAGGAAAAGATTCCAAGCACTTTCCCTTACATTTATATGAATGAATCTTTGCAGGCAGGAAGAAGGGGTAGAGAACTTCTCCTAATTACAAATACTGGTGCTACATTAACTTTTAAAAAAATTCTAAAGACACACCTTCACCACAACTGAAAGCTCTGCTCTAAAAATTAATTATACAAGAAAAGGGACATGAGGTGAATTACACATCTCAGTAGGAAATGAAATGTTAAATTACATCTTTACAGACTAATGTAAACATGCATTATACTTGCAGTTTAAATACTGTATTGTATGAATTGTGAAATGCATTTCCATTGTTTGTATTAAGAATAAAATTCAGTACAACCTTTACATGCTAGCATGAACAAGCCATGAGGATTCTGACATTAACTCTGAAAGTTTACAAAATAATTCATAGTCACTGTTACCAGGAGTGTCTCCTCTGATCTACTGTTTTCTGAATCTCTAAAAAATTATCTTATTTTTTATACTTGAAAACACTGCAAATACTGAAATGGTAGGTTTAGAGTTTAATATTACCCTGTCCTTCCTCTTTAGACTCATTCCACAGAAAGCAGACAGTAGAAAATATAGCTTGATTCAACTAATCTCCCCTTTGATGAATACTAGACACCAGAAAACAAGAGATGGATTTCAGCAGAATAGGGATATTTTCAAAATTATGAGCATTTGGCTGAGCAACATGGTAAAATCTGCAAATTCAGGAAAGGCAGCTCTCCCACAACCCTAACTATTCTAGTATAAGTTCACACCAACTGTAAACTGAATTTTAATGCTCTTCTATTTAAGAATATTATAATTTGTGATAATTTTTTATTTCTGCACTTGGAAGTACTTCTGCACATAAAGCAGCTAAAGAATACCACCACTGAATCATAGAATCATAAAATATCCTGAGTCAGAAGGGACCTATCAGGACCATCAAGTCCAACTCCAGTCCTGTGCAGGACACTCCAAGAATCACACTATGTGCCCGAGAGCATTGTAAAAACACTTCTGGAACTCTGACAGATTTACTGCGGCAATCACTTCCCTGGAGAGTCTGTTCCAGTGCTCAACCACCCTCGAGGTGAAAAGCTTTTTCCTGGTATCTAAACTAAACCTTCCCTGACAGCTTCAGACTGGTGGTTGCCCATCTCTCTAATTTGTCGAGGTCTTTCTGTAAGGCCTCTCTGACCTCAAGAGAGTTGACAGCTCCTCCCAATTTAGTGTTCCCTAGTATTCCTTCAAGTTCTGTGTCTAAGTCTTTAATTATAATGTTGAAGAGCGCAGGGCCTAAGATGAAGCCCTGTGGAACTCAACTAGCAACTGTTTGACAGCCTGATGTCATTATAACTCTTTGTGCCTGACCTGTGAGACAGTTGCTCAATCATCATGTAACACAATGGTTATCAAGCTGTATGCTGGACATTTTGTCCAGAAGAATACTGTGAGGAACAGTATCAAAAGCTCTGCTGAAATCCGAAAAGATTACATCTACTGGCTTTCCTAGACCAAATAGGTGGGTTAATCTATGGTGACATGGATACAGAAATAAATGTGAAGATATGCAAATGATACATACCTCCCTCTAAGATTGTCCCTTACAAACATTTTCAATGCCCTCTTATTTTAGGCTGGTTGTCTGTGTTTCACATTTCCCCATGCAGCCCACATCAGGGTCTGGCACCCTCCTCTCACAACTCAAGTTCTGTGTATACTATTACCAGAGTCCTTCCTTTACCAGTGTCCCCACTGTGTTTTCAATACCACCATCTCTTCTCATGACAGCCTTTATTTTGCAGGTCTGCAACTCTATGTAACCTCTTTTCTATCAGTCATTCTGCTCCCCTTATCCCTTTTTTCTCTGCTAGATGAATCACTCCAGATGCTAACATGCTTCTCTCTAATGTGAATATAGGTGAGGATGAGATGCTGGCATGGCTTAACTGTTCAAATGTTGCATGATGTTGTTTGAAAGACACGAAGGTATGGCTATGCTAAATAACAGCAAAGGGTTTCATGTACATGACCTGTTTTCTTTGAGTTCCCTTATTTCCTACAAACTCTATGCTACACTAAAAATATACTCTACACTAAAAACTGGCCCAAAATATAATTTTTCACCAAGTTTCCATATTGGCAAACAGAAAAGGAAATCACACATAAATTACAGCACCCTTCAAACTTCATTAATCAGATGTCTTACTTCTGCATTAACTTGCCTATTCAAAAATTGAAAGTTTATCTATGCAGCTAAGAGATTAAACAAAGGATTAAGATTAAATAATAAATGGTATATTCATTAGACACACCAAAAGATGGATACAGTCGGTAGCTAATGTATCTTCAGCAATTAAAAATTCAGCTATATGAATATTGCAATAATTCGAGTGCTTAAATTATTTATCTCAAAGTGGCAGAAAAGATCACTATTTAAAAATAGCATGCAAGATGCAAGTCATGAAAAATTGATGTGAAACAGCAGTCTAAGACTTGAGCTCACTTTAAGCAAAACTATTAATGCTAAAAAATTCCTACCAAATTCAAGTCAATGGAAAAAGAAATTTTATTATTTGTTCCATCAATTCTTATTCCTCAGTTTTATTCTCTCTAAAGTATACCAGCAAGTTATATGGAGGAAAAAAAGTAGAGATAAATCAAATCACAAAGGAGAAAATTAAATTTTCTGAACCACTCCCTTTTTCCTTGTGTTTGCCCCTCTGATATTTCATTTTTAGCTACACTTCTCCCAAATTTCCCAATGAAAATAAATGCCAGATGGCTTTCTGCTAAGTCAGAAAAATCATCTATAACTACACTTTACATATCCCCACAGTGAACCTAACATTTGGAACCTATCATATCAACATAGTCATCACAATCCAATCTGCAAATAATAGAGAGTGTCACTGTCAATTTTGCTTTCTTACATTTCCTTCCCTTCACTTCCTCTGATTCTAATAATCCCTGTCAAACCACAAACAGTCCAAATTATTCTCTTGACATAGAAGCTTTCAAGGAAGAGACAGAATCTCAACTTTCATTTAGTGACTACAAAAGCAAGCTGTCCGACTGGACAAATATTATTCCCACTCTTGACAATCTCTACAGTAAAGCATGCATTTGAATTTTCACTGAAGCTGAGAAGGGTTTGAGATAAGCTTCTTGTTTACTGTAGACTGACTCACAGGATTAGCACACCAACAACTGTAGTTGTGTTTAAAGAAGCCAGCAGTTTCAAGTAAAAAAAAAAAAACAACTTGCTTGCCAAAAATGACAATTGCATGTTATCAGTCAATTAAATTACAAAAACTATTATACAAATAAATTTAATTTAGTAGATCTCATAGGATGTTTCAAGATCATTTTACATTTCTGAGATTGAACAAATGACTGTTGCTAACAATGTAACATAAATCCAAATTTCAAGGAGGACAACTTTATATTCAACATCAGCAACTGTCTAAGGTTAGCATGAGACAACAGGAAATATGTTCCAGACAAGTAAGTTTTGCAGGAGGATGTGATCTGTAATAATTTTTCTCTCTGTTGGCTTGTCTTCAAAGGAAGCTCAAGAACATAATGCTTTGCTTCACATACATCAGTTTAAAAGTAATTGATTTCTCTGATGAGGCACAATATTGTGTAATTAGCATTCTATTTGAAGTTTATGTGATTAATCAGACTATAATACATTTTAATATAAAATACTTTCTTCACACAGACACATCAGGTTTTAATCATCTGAAAGCCTATTGCTTCTTAGTATTTTAACTTAAAATTGCAATTAGGTTGTGAAGTGTTACTAGCTATGAAAAAAGAAAACAGAATGACCAAGATGCTTCCCATTGAAAGCCTCATGAGCATTTGTTTGAATACCTCATATGACTGTCTCATGCATGGGCCTAATTTAAGACTACCCAAAGCCACTTTCACAGATTCTTTGGTAACTAATCAGCATATACCAAAACAACCTTTGACAAATCTATAAAATCACAACAAAATGCAGAGGTATATGTAGGGATTATGTGCAGAGTTTCACACCAAGAGAATTATGCTTTCTACTAATAGAGCAGCCTTTTAGCGCTCTTTAACACTTTGGGCTGACAACTGGCTCTTCATGATCACTCATCCTCCTAACTGCCTTTTAATTTTGTTCTCCTTCCTCGTGAAGAGTAAGAGTTTTAAGAGCGCACCGTATTCTTCTTTAGTACAGCTAGTCAAAGAACAGCCTTGATACTCAGCAGTATATTGATTCTACCACAGGTCTGCATCAGATTAGACCTGCATGTTGTTTTATTCCAAAAACAAAAAAAAAAGAACCTGATCAAAAGATTCCTCAAAAGAGAAAAGAAAAATAAAAGTAACAAATATAAATGGTATTCTCAGTTTTAATTAGAAGGACATTTAAGCCTCTTTAAGTGTTGTGATTAGTCTTGATTATGTCTTGACTTCTAGTTAACTATCCGTTTGTATGCAGAGCAGAACTCATAACTGCTATCAGCTTGCTTTATGCATTAAAAGAAAGCACACATATAACATTGAGGGCTTAACCACTACCAAACAGAATAGAAGATAGAAAATACATCTGTAGAACAGCATATAAAAGTACAAATATACTGATTGATATAAAAGTAGGTTTGCGCCACATCTAGTTAGTAGTAATCAAAATAACTGTGAAAAACTAAACCTTGTTCCTAACTGGTTTGGAGTTCCGTAACTGTCAGGGAAGATTAAAAAAAATAAATCTTAAGACAGGACCTTCTTACTAATTCACTATTAATATCTAAATAATTTTTTTTATCTAGTTTCTTATAGGTAGCCTTTATAGTCCGAAAGTCCCTCTCTGTATTTATACCCAGTTTTGTCTTACTTAATAACTTACATTATAAAATTTTATATCTTTATTTCTTAACAGGAAGTGAGAGCCATCTTAATTATGATGCTACAAAAGTAAAAAAAAAGGCATAACCAAGTAACAATTTTACAGAATACTTATCTACAATACCTTTGCATTGCTGTTGAAGAAGAAAGAAAAGAAATTAAAAGCATAGTTTCTGTGAAAGGAACTTTCTTCATCTCGAAGACATCTTAAACTATATTTTCACACTTCAGCCTGAAGCTCCTTATGATAAGGCAACTAAGAGTCCTGCAGCTGTCAGCTCAGAAAAGAAACATCCTGTATTCATGGCTAAGTTCATTTACCGCTACACTATTAGTCTATACATGCCATGGAAATGCCATGTGGGTATGATTCAAGAATACTCAGAAAGCTTTAATACATTCAGCTATCTCTTCTGGGATGATGCTGTGTCAAGAATACCATTTCAAAACATGATAAAGGCAAGAGCGTAAAAAGGTGAGAGAATGAATCATTACTAAGTGCATTCACACAAGGGAAAAGAAATAAATCTTTGGAACAAGACCAGGTCATAAATTTCTGTGCAAAAACGAAAGACAATCAGCTAATTTGTGATGCAGAAAGGGGTTCCTCCTGCATACCTTAAACAGCCGCTGTAAAATTTATATTAAATTCTCTAGTGCAGAAAGCACTTAGCCTTTGGTTTCATGATTAAGAGAGCTAGTGTTCATAAATATCTTATAAGTGAACACCATGCACTGTATTATTTCTTACATTCTTACAATTACAAGACTTAAATGAGTTGTGCAACCAGCCACAAAGTGGAACTACAGTGTAAACAATGTGCACTACTTGCCTATTATTTCAGATCAATTTTTGGTTGTTTTGAAGGAAGACTAGGTTTCAATTTTCTAGAAAAAGAGAGGGACATAACGAACTAAGGCAATACAATTTTTTTCCTAGGGTCACACTAACATTTTAGCAAATTTCTTTGTCCTAGTATTAATTTCAAAGAATTTTACAACTTCTCTTAAAAATAAAAAATTATTAAGCCATATAAGATTCAAGTTTGAAGTGTATATTACAATCCAATTTTTAATTTTAATCTATATATTTTTAAGTGCCTAAAACTGATTATAGTAATAACTCTAGCAGAATATCCTTCAGAAGCATGAGTTGTGAACAAATTATTTTTATATATGACCTCTACAGTGAACCTTAGAGTTTCAACGCTATTCTATTAATCTGTAAGATATGTTTGTTGAGACCCAGCCAACAAGATTCCAAAATCAAGATTCCCTTCACTGGTACACCACCACAAAACAATTTGGATGATGTTACAAGCACAAATAAATTATCCAATGAGAAAAGTAGTTAATGGCACATATTCTGAATACGGAAGAAAGTATGCAAGGATAAAAAAGGGGGCAAGTATTTATTGAATTGATATATTTTTCCTAGATAAGCTGGTGACAACGCAACATCCTTACCTTTGGAGATAAACAGTACTTAGAAAACTAAAAGTTTGTTCCGAATAAATTAATCAAAAGTCAACAGCTTTGCAAATATGTATCATGCAATGGCATTGAACAAATACTTTTTCAGTATCAAGGCAGGTGTTATAGTTTCAAAACTCAGTTGGAATTCCTTCCAAAGCTTGGAGGCAACACCTTAGTGCTGATAAAAAGGTTCAACAAAGGACACTCTGAATATGCACATAGTGATGTTAACAGCTCTAGCCAGAGCCTTTGTTCTGATCTCTCCCCAGGCTGGGAGCAGGAGGAAGACAGGGTCCGGGCAGGGGAAAGGGTTCGGGGTTCCTGTGCTTTCTGCGCAGGGTCAGCAGTTCACTGGCTCGGTGGAGGAGAGGAGACAGACACACATCGCCTCGGGACCAAGATTGTGTTTCTCTGTTCTCTGTTTTCACCAATCACCCGTGGACACCCCAAACTGTTTTGAGGAAGAGAAACGCGTCTGCTCTCTACACCGCAGAGGTTGGATTTCTGCTGCTTTTGTCACCTATTTCACGGGACCTGACCCGGTGCCTGATACTGCCATTCCTGTGAGAGAGCCCCACCGGCTGGGCGTGACATCGCCACCTGCTGTCCGTAAATATAACTGCAACTCCTGAGATAGAGCGGCCAGCAGTTGAGGTGCAACAGCGCCACCTGCTGTCTGTGGATATAATCGCATTTTTTCCCCTTTTTGGGCGCAGCCAAAAGACATTTAACTGTTTTGTCATTTGGTGGGTGGAGGGGTTTATTACAAACTGTTTTTGTTTGGTTCTTTGTGGATATAGATATATATAGACATATATATATATCTGTGTATTGTGATTAACAACTGTTATCCTTTCATATATGTATTTCTTTTTCTAATTAAAGTTCTGTTTCTAAATTTAAAGGAGAGGGATTATTTTCTTGGCCAACATAGATATCTTAGTTCT
>JAWWEE010000085.1:3248791-3302161 GCA_035221455.1 Xenops minutus
TTTCTAATTAAAGTTGTTTCTAAATTTAAAGGAGAGGAATTGTCTATTGGCCAACATAAATATCTTAGTTCTCCCCTTGAACTAAGACACTGTACTGAGAAGACATTCAGCCTACTTGAAAGAGAGGCCACATTTTCAGACACTTTTTCCAAAAGATCCTACCAACCTTCTGCAGGAGCTGCTCAGCCTGTGCAAGACTATTTATCCCTATTTACCAGGTAGCTGTATAAGAACTAATAGTGGCATGAGGCAGGTGACTGAAATGAATGACTGCTGCAGGCCTGACCACTTGGCAGCAGTGCCAGTTTATGCTATATTAAGCTGACAAAGCAATGATGAAAATAATAGGGCGCCTTCGTTAGATTTACAGACCTTGAGAAATCATCTCTATAGAGGAACTAAAAGGATTGTTTCCACATGCATGCTAAAATACCTGAACAGAAAGTTCCATTACGTTTCTTTGCAACAAAATGGGAAATCGTATGTACAAAATAACAGTACCTGTTCACCTGTTTTTGTTTCACATTATTTTAAGTAATTAAAAATCTTTTAAAAAGACTTTCTACATGTATACTCTTGGTTTATTCAGCACTGTTCAGTAAAAAGAAAGTTATTATTTATGTGGAAAAGAATTGGGAACACTTAGTAATTTCTGGGGGTTTAGCTAAAGTATCCCAGGACTAAGATTCCTGTAACTCCTAAGTTCCATACATATATTAGCAAAGACAAAAGCAAAGGAAGTTTAAAAGAACATGTACATACCTATGCCTGTAAGTTTGACAATAGCATAGCCCATGCTCTTTCAGGAGAAGATACCTATCCTTCACGATAGCCCCAACACTCTCTCATCTGTGTTTAAAATTAAAAACAGAGCCAACAAAGCGTGTACTATCTCCACTGCTTTTACTGTTTTTCTGAAAACATAGGATGCAAAAAAACTGTGTAAAACTGACAGTAAGGTGGTAACTCCAGCCCACAAAAGCCAAGAAATTTAAAGTCAGTCTGACATTCAATCTTTAAACGATGCAATTGTGCTTATTTTTTAAAAAAAGACAGTGCAGGGTAATGACAAGTTGTCAGCTCTAACTTTGAATTCCCTAAAGTTTGTCATTTGGTGTTTGTGTCACAACCTTACTGTTATTTAGTTTTTAGTATCTATTATTTAGAAAGGTCTACTTTACGACAGCAAAAAGCTTTGATAGAATAAACCTCAAAGTACACTGTAGTGCTGGTATGCCACTTCATTCGAAGTAGTGCATAAAACATATGCTGTTGACAAATCTAATTCATTAAAGGTGAGATAGAAGCACTTTAAAGCAACTGGATGGCATCATTAGCTACAGTTCCTTTTATAAATTATTCTTCTTTTCCCTTTTGAATGACTTTGTCAGTATTCCCTTTTCAGACTGCATGTTTTGCCTTAAAATTCAATACCTTCAACATGTTTGGACAAATTAAACAAGTAGCTTATTCACTAAAACTATAATTGTAAGCAGAAACAATCACACTGATTATTTCACCAATACTAACTAATGAGAAATAAAATTAAGCAATAATGTATAAGACTTTCAGTTTTATCAAACATAAAATTTAAAAATGAAGAGGAGAAAATTACATGGTACAACAGAGTAACATTCTGGCAGCATTTTGCATTGCTATTCAGATTTGATATTGAATTGAGTTCTGCAAGGGAGAAGAAGATCAGGCACATCACAGAGCTGATGGTTAACTGACATAGTTGTAAGAGTTGCTAACTACGTTACTCGAATTTTTAGGTAAAGACCAATATCTGTACAGGAACTAAAGACTATAGAATGGCCCACAAATAAAATTAAGCTGGTATTTGAAGCACAGCCCATCAGAGCAGCCTTCCACAGACAAAATACATAACTAGTCAAAACCTGATCAAATTTCATGTTAAGAGTATTGTTGTCTGTGAGAACATTTAAATTCTTATCTTCAAATCAGAAAGAAATAAGTACTGACATCTTTAAAATCCAAACCACAGTGCAGGAACTTCGCTGAATCACTGAAAAATAAAGCAAAAAAGGATACTTTTGAGGACTAAACATACACAAGTTATGATTGAACTCCACTAATCATATATTCAACAAAATTCTACACTACACTGTGTACATAAAAGCTGAAACAAACAAAAGAGTTTTTTTAATCAAGGATTCTTTACCTAATATAATTTTTCTTTTAGTCCTTTATAGAGTGACCTATATCTATTTATTGGAATAAAACCCAAAACAACAGAAATTTTTGCACAGAATGCATACTCACACTTCAATATGTCAATACCCTGTGCAAATACTTTCCAACAAATTAGCTAGATTAGCAAAGAATTTTGTCTTGTTCCAGAAAAGCCCATGAATAGCAGATTATACCATCCTGCATACTTCTAGACAAATACATGTACATGTACACATTTTTAACTCAATGAGGTGTGTCAGATTAATGCTTTACTGTCTCTCGCAAAGAGAAAGTCATGCCAATATAACACTTACTGTGAAAATTTAAGAGGTGGTTGTCTTACTTTGAAAAATTGGTTTATAAGTAACTTAAATATGGAAACATTTCCAAATCTAATTCATTGAGGCCCACTTTATGCCTCAAAGGATTGCAGCAAATCAGTATTTGGAAGTAATTCTAAATGTTTAAAAGAAACCCAGATAGAATAATTTACTCTAAAAGTTCTGTGAGAGACTACATACTGTCCATTTCTAGTCTTCTATGTTTGAATACACAAATTTCTTTCCAAAGGTCCTAGCCAAACCTCAATATACCTGATTACACCATTCTGTCAACTATACCAATTGTAGCAGAGTAGCCTGACTCTCTGTCAGGCACAAGAAATATCACACTAATTATGTGGATGACTATGATTAGGTTTATTGCTCATACAGCATCTAAATACTGTCAATATATAAGCAGGTCTAAAGGGTTATAATGTCAGCAGGCTCAGCTATAAACATAGAGCTTTACAGTCTTTGACCTCACAAAATGCACTATTACAAAGCAAGAAAGTACCTCTGAAGCTACTTTAGGATTTTATCTCCATAGGTGACTGAATTTGTGACTCACCCAAAAGCAAGCTTTCCCAGCTTTTGGAGCTTGATGTACCCTGCAAGCATCCCTGCTGGGAGGCTGGGGAGGTGGTGGGGGGAGCTACCTGCAAGTTTGGGAGACCAGTTTGCCCAGTCTCCACAGGCATTTTATAACCTTTTGCAGGCCAAGGTGCACCAAAGTCAATCACAATCATCAGAACTCCCCCATCTCTGGAATACATAAATTATGCAAGCATCCAGAATGTTTCTCCTGCAATTCCCACCAGGCATTCTTAGGAAAATTCTCACCCAGTGTTCTTATCTTAGGACAAATCACATTGTCTATTAGAGACAATCCCATTGGAGGAGGTGTCTGTGTTGGAGGGGAAGAGGGAAGGGAACTGTACATAAAACCCGAATATCTTTTATGGGGTCCCATTTACCACATTTCAATCAGCATCTAATATTTACCTCAGAAGATTAACATCATGTATCTCCAATATGCTACTCATATAATTCTCCTAGTTTCCTCATTAATCCTCATCTTGCTCCTTTTTTTTCATTTTGTTCTTTTTCCTACTATATAGTCTTTAAATTTCATATATGGAACAGACATTTTTGTTTAAGCCTTCCACCAGCAACAGATGGGAAGAGTTACCTGCAGATGCACAAGCGTACTGTGGTGCCTACACCCCGAGTGACACATCTCAAAGGGAACCTCTGCCCAGAATCCTTCAGTGAAGTGAATTCAAAATCATTCCACTTACACTTGCTAGTACTAGTACTTCTTCTTTCAAAGGTATTGCTTAGTCCCCTGTAAAGGGGGCTTCTGTTTACATCCAACCAACAGGGAAATAGGACTTGGGGTGCCTAAATTCAACTCTCTAATAAATCTTTTGAAGATGCTGCTGGGAATGGGGAGATAGAAAAAGGATTGACATCCTTAGAAAGTTTACTATTATATAGAAGAACCCCTAATGCCTTTCCAAAGAAAGCTTTCATGCTTCTAACAATTTCTGAAGGATCCAGTGTTCCCAGTCAGGGATTTCAGTCCTGCTCTTACTTCAACCCTTTCTAATGATCTTTATGAGCAATAATGTTGCTAACCAGAAAGCTCTTCTATTAATACTGGCACTCCAGATGGAAGAAAACATTCACAGCAAAAACCTCCTACACTACTAAATGTCATTACTTTCTTGAGTAAAGTGGAAGAAAAGATGGCAACACCTTATCTATGTGATTGTTTCAAAGGAAGTCTTTTATTCTTCTGTGAATATACAACTGCAGAAGCACCCCCTGCAAAAGGTTTAGCGACTTTTTCTGCAATCCTCAGATTTTTCAGGTAGCTGCTATTTGGAGGACCTGAACAATTTTCAAAAAACTCTTAGGACTACAGACCTTGTAGAACATTGTTGCCTCTTTACAAAGGGGAACGTGTCCCTCATACCACAGAGTGGTATCTCTGTATGGGAGGATGACTTGTATGTTATATCTGGGTATATCAAAGCCAAGTTGAATCATAGAGTAATGCTCACAATAACCAAACTTTCCCTTAACTCAGTCCTCAAGTGTGACTGGAAACAATCGGTCATTAGGCAAAATCTCTTGTTCATCCAAATCAAACAAGGTTCAGTGAGAAAAATTAAAATTATGGATGTTCAGCTTATTTTGGGTAAAACAGACCTCAAAGCCCATCTGAAGAGAAAACTACTTTATTATGACAGTAGATTACTACATTAATAAGACCTATTTTTTGTGATTACTCTGATAGTCAATTTTGGATTTATTCTTTGATAAATGCTGTCTATTTTCTGAGTCTAACAGACAATGATTTCTGATAAGACTAAAAAAAACCAAAACCCCACACCATTGCACACTAATCATGTTAGTTCTGAATAGTTTTACTACAAATTTCATGAGACACTGACTATGCAGAGTAAGTTGCTGTTGGGTAACATTAGGGATGCATGACTAAGCGGTAAGAATACAACAGTTATCTGAATGATCTGCTGATAACAGCGGTTTCACCTTAAGGGACACTCAACAGTTGCAAGGAACCTCTATGATACACCCTTAACTGCTCAAGCTTCTACTCTGCTCTGGTGAGACTCCACCTGGAGCATTGCATCCAGCTCTGGGGCTCTCAACATAAGGAGGATGTGGACTTTCTAGAAGTCTAGAAGAGGGTGACAAAGTTAATGGATAAAGCAATATTTATTTCTCTGATCTTGGCTTCTTAATGAACTAAGGCCATAAGAGCTGAAAAACAGCCATGCTATGGACACACTGGGGTTGTTCACTGTGGAGAAGTCTCTGGGGAAACCCTACTGTAGCCTTTTGG
Source organism: Xenops minutus (assembly GCA_035221455.1). NCBI lineage: Eukaryota > Metazoa > Chordata > Aves > Passeriformes > Furnariidae > Xenops > Xenops minutus. Next base: position 3,254,183 of record JAWWEE010000085.1, read on the forward strand.
TACTTAAAAGGGGCCTTACAGAGGCTTGAAACTACTTTAAGGTCTCTCCCTACCCAAACCATTCTATGAACCTCACCTTAAGGAGCAAATCTATGTCACAGCTTTATATAATCTTCCAGTTACATATTGATCAAGTACACATACAGTAGGGTATTTGACACTTTGTTGCAGTTGTTGCACCTTCATTATATTCCCTATAATAATTTACACCACACTTTCTCCAGATTTCTTTTTAGTACTTTTTTTCTCCTTTCATCAACAATCTATACCTACTCCCTACCCTCTGTATTGAGCTCAAGTACAGTGAACTGCACAGAAAGTAGAAAATGTCCATGCAACAGGTTACCCCACTGGTTATACTAATTTGCTTTTCTAATATCTGTGAGCCAGGGCTCATGTTTATCTCCATTCTGGACATCAATCATGTTGCTGACAATTGCCTAGTCAGAAATAAAACTGGAGGGAGAGAGGTGTTATTGCAGAGAAGAAAGCATTCTGCAATATTCATAGCATACATACTGCTATTTAACAACATACAATTATTAAGAAAAAAATACCTGGTAGCGTTACCTATAGTCACCATGTTAACTGCAGTTACTTAGAGAATTAAAAAAGCAAAGAAAATGCATTTTACAACACTCTCAAAAAATAAGAAATCAGCAAACACAATCTGAATCTTATAGGCACTCTCAAAAAAAAAAAAAAGGAAAAAAAGGTGAAAGGACTTCGATAAATGAAAAATTGCGGATGCTATCAGAATGATGTCCTATGTAGAAAAAAATACTAGAAAGTCAGTGGGGGAATTAGGTCAATTAAGTCTTCCAGGCAGTTATAGCAGATTTAGGACAGGGCAGAGGAACAGTAATAAGATTAAGAAAGTACAAGCAATGAGGGGCTAACTCATGTCAGACAAATGAGAGATATTTGAACTTCATGTGCTAGCAAAGTTAAGTATTAAATGCAAAATTAAACCATTCCACTATCTAAAAACAAATAAAACTTTAGGCCAGGTCATAAGTGACTAAAAGCACACTAATAAAATACAGTTCCCTAATTCTTTAATGAGTGAACTATAAGACATAACATATATACCTTGGTCTCATGCATAGAAGTTATTGAACAAGTTGCTGAATGCTATGTGTTCTCTATATTTATCCATCAACATTGGTTCAGCAAACGTATATTAATAGAATGTGACTTGGCAGAAGGGCAGACAAAGGCAAGGAGATGAGAAGACAGGCTGAGCTCTAACAATAGACAGAGAAATAAGCATTCTTTGGAATAGAAACAGTTACATGAAAGTAATACAAATTATACATCCTGAAACGTTGTTTCTAAAAGTAAGTACAAACTTATGATAACTGAGAGTTTATATAATCAGTAAGGCTTGAAGAAAAGCAGCAATGTTCACACAGGTTGTTCTGTCTTTTCTCTATTCCTGAAAGAAATAACAGGTACATTTATAGAAAGTTGTTCATGATGATGATTATCATTAAGAAGCTATTCAAGCTTCTGTGGACTTTTATTTTTTCTAATTCTTGTAATTTCTTAACACTATAGAAAAAATTTAAATTCCTTCAGTTTTAGCAAAGCCAGAGATGGTGCTTCATACTAAGGATGGACTGACAAAGTCGAATTAAAGTGGCACAAAGTGAGATTTTTCTCCACATGAAGGCAGTGTGGAGACATTTCATACTGTTTTAGCTTTTATGACTGATTTTTCAGTGTTGTTTGACGGTTGGTTTTGGGTTTTTTTTACAAAGCTGTGATTACTAAATGTTTGACCAAAATTTGCCTACGGCATTATGAGTTTTCTTTTGCCAAATGATACTTTTTTAAAAGTATACATGTTAGATAACAGAAGAAAAACAAGATCTAAAGAATAATTTTATTAAACTCTGAAATTGTAATCAGTCAACTGATATGGAAAGTATTTTAATCACATAACGCAAAATATTTTCCATGAGACCAAAAACCTGACAGACTATATTTCACAATGGAAGAGTGGTGAGTTCAAAGCGTTGTGTCTATTGATCTGAACTACAGTGACAAAAACCTGTTAAAGTTTTGCTGTAGATACCTCAATTTGCAAGTCTTAAACATGAAAAAGCTAACTCTATGAGTACAGAGTGACTTGTCCACTATAACATTTATAGAAGATTTATATGGAAGGGGAGAACATACCACTCAGTTCTCTAAGGAGTCAATTCAATCATCCTTTTTTTGACATTTGAATCAGGATACATGTCTTCTAGTCTCAAATTGTAGAAAAAAAGAGTAACAGTGTTCTACAAAGCTATTTTTATTTGATACGAAGAATTGACAGACTTCTTGTGCGTATCTGTTCAGTGCATTACATGACACAGGAATAGATAAAAGTCATCTCTCAAATACAGAAGGGACCAAAATAAAGTGTGGAACACCAAAACAAAGTTTGACAAACAATCATCATTTTGGCATTTCTACATTTCTAAATTCTAAACTGAGTGCTTGAGCTACAAGTTGAGTAATGTTTTGATCTCTTTGTATTGCTTTCTAATTTAAAAAAAAATCAAACCCTGACTCTCATAATGAAGTCTTGTATCGGCTTGATCAGTGGGGCAGGAATCCCTTCACCAGTGGGGCAGAAATCCCGATATGTGGTTTGATTATCTGGCTGTAGCCGTATGTGGTCACCTGCCCGGAGGATCAACCATCATCATTCTGCGAGATGCTGAGAAAATGCAACAGAGGGTCAGAACTTCCTGGCCCCTTTCCTGACTCTCACAGCCAGCCTGTTCCAGAGAAAACACACTTCAGCTTGCATCTAGACAGAATTCCACCTAGTTCATCTGTCAGCTTCCTCTACTCTCCGAGGTCTCTTCCGTTACCCAGCACAATCCTAACAGATCTTCCACAATTTTAATTCTGCCGAGCAACAGACTCGGTGACTTTCATACTCAGAGGCAGCGCCGGTGCGTTTCCCAGCTCGCGCTCCGCCACTCGCCCCCAGATTACCCCCGCCTCGCCCAGCCCTGAGGGGCCCCCTCCTCTCGGTCTGAGGGAAGACCGCCCTTTCTCGCTCCACGCTGAGGTGCGAAGGCGGGCCTGCAGCGCCGAGCCGCCAGGGCCCCCTCAGAGGGACCCCAGCGCCGTCTTCCCGCAGCAGGGGCGGGCAACCACCACAGCCTCGGCCTCCCGAGGAGCCCGGGAACTGCGCAGCACCCGGCCATGCCGCGGAGGAGGCGACCGTGGGGAACCTCGGAGCTCTGCGGGCGTCCTCAGCGGATCTCCGCCCTGTCCCGCTCGGAGGCAAGGCCCGGTCGCACAGTAAGGTGAGGGGAAAGGCAGCCCTGCCTGAGGCACTTACCCAACGGGGCTCCCCCAGCGCCTCCGCAGCTGGAGCGTCAGTGACTGCGTCCCGGAACGGCCGTTCCGCCACATCCGGGGGCGGAGCGAGGGAAGGCGGGAACGCGCCGGGGGCTGAGCGCGAGGTGCTGCCCTCAGCGGGGACCCGGCCGGGTCCGACCGGGCTGAGGGGCAGGAGGGTGCTACCAGAGCGCCCGCTCCTCACCCCATGACCTGTGTACGTGATCGCCGGAGGGCTTGGCCGCCGCAGCGGTGGGGGCTCGCTCCACAGATCCTGTCCGGCACAGTCGCCAGCCCGCCGCACCTCCGTAGGGCTTCCTTGCGGGGGAGGGGCGGCGTGTTTCCCCCACGGAGGGGAGGGGGTGAAGAGCCTTCCCGCACCTGCCTGGCCCACGCATTAGCGGAGCAAGGATTTGAACAGCGGAGCCTGCGGGCATCCGAGTGCAGAGCCAAGATGCCAGACATGGAGGGGTCGGCCCGTGGCAGGCCGCAGTTTGGGGTGGGTCTCAGGCCTTTCAGGTGTCTTAGCAGTGGCGGGCAGTGAGAGCATAAAATGTGGTATACAGCCTCACGCAGCTTTCTTTTCTCTCTATGTGTTTTAAGCGGAAAAGAAGTAGGAAATACTAGTCAGACCTTCCAAGCAACGTTTCATGGTGTTTATTTTGTTAATTTTTCTTCTTGTTCTTTAAACAGATGGCAAGCAGCAGTCAGAAGCGGATAGTCCAAATCACTGGATTTAAAAAACAAGAGAGAAAGACCCTGGTCAAATCGCTGTTCAAACTTAGATGTATTTTTATAGATTGTAAGGTATTGATCTCCAAAATACAGTAAAGAGGATTAGAACAAAAAGTAAAAACGCAAGCCTTAAAAAAAATGAGACTGCAGTAGTCGAGTTGTTTATAAATAGCCAAGGAATATGTTTCTAGTAATATGAGTGTGTTGTTTTGATTTTGTTTTGTTAGAAATACAGAAATTGTACACATCTTGTAGCAAAAAAGTTGTGCAAGAGTGAAAAGATCCTAGCTGCTTGTGCTGCTGGTGAGTAAAAGGTTTGCCGTTAAATTTGGTAGCATCACAGCATAGGTCTGGAAAGGACCCTTAACAGGGTTTTCATTTTGTGAGTGAATTGTCTTACAAACCTTTCTTCTGTTAAGCTTGATTTTTACATAGGATTATGTTCAGATTATGATTTACTTCTTTTTGTTTTGAATTTTTTCCTAAATTAAATTCCTGCTATCCTCCTCTGCTGGATCTGCATCTGTTGCCAAACGGAGACCGTCATTGTATATTAGATCCTGAAGTCATACCCATATTACATGGTCACTTAAAAATGGATTGCTTAAGAGGGCAGAGAGAGTAGGGACACCAGTAGTCAGAGTAGATTTTTGATGCCAAATTAACATACAACATTCACTGGTAAAGGTCTTTCTCTAAGTTCCTGTTTATACAGCAAGAAAAAATTCCAGACTTCTGCCATTCTGACACAATCCTCTAGTCTTTCCTCTTACTTTCTCTTTAATTGAGGCTTGATGCTGAAATCCCATACATAAGCAAGTAAAATGCTTTTAGGATGAGAATTCTGTATTACAAGATTTCATTATAGACTGATTACGTGTGAAGATTTTATGATGAGCTTAGATTATCTTGTCATTATGAGATATCACAGTACCAATTTTACACACAATCTTTATTTTCCCTGTATTGTATGATACCAAATGTTTAGAACAAATAATCTTAAATTAAGAGATAATAGGATTAACTAAACATATATTTGGCTTTAAAGATATATATAAATTTCTTTATTTCATGCTTTTATGTAAGGGGTGTGTGTATATACATATACGGATGATTCCTTGTTCTAATGTAAAATTCTCATCTCATTTTTATCAAAAAGGAAGTGACCAAAAGTTTTCATGAGGGAACCATATTAAAATGTAGATAGATTTCTGACAAAACACTTCACTTGAACAGTGGTAAACTTTTCAGTTTATGTTTTCTTACTTTTTGGAAATATGTTTTCTTGGAGATGTTTTCTTGAACAAAGTGGAAGTGGTACACATAGTGTCCACCTGGCAATGCAGAACTCTGTCATGTTTGTCTTCTTAAAAATCTTCCCCAATACCATCTAGTAGTTTTTAGTCCTGAAGAGGTGCTATTTTTGCATAATCATTGCTCTTACTCTTGGTGGCAGAGACAGTGTATTCTTTCCTACTGCAAGTTTTTCCAAGTAATGAAGACAGATAATGTATAAAAATATTCTTAACTATGTCAGGTTGAACAGTAATACTAAAGGATGCCAGTTGTAATGCTGAGAGAAGTTTTGACATGGAAACTTTGAATGCAAGTGGTTTTAACATACAGGTTGTGCACAGTATACCTTTTCCAGTCATAACTACTGGCATCTTCGCTAGTTTCATAAAAGTACCATCTGTGCTACTGCACTGAGACATTTTACCAGTCAACCCTGCTGTTCTGTGAAACCAATTAGGTTCACACAATTCAAGTCAATTTCTCTTACAGTGTCTTCTCTAGGTAGTGTTTCAGTACAGGAGCAGGATACTAACCACTGCTCTTGACCTGAACCTGTAAGAAGAGGGAAACAGAGAAAAGAGGATGATCATTACATACTATATCAAAAGCATATATGTGGAAGATGAAAGCGGAGAGACGGAGGAGGTGGAGCCAAGGGATGAGAGAACAGGATGTGAAAACAAGAAAGGGGAAAGAAAAAAGTCTAAAACTGTCCCCCGAATAGTGATATTCACTACACTAGCAGTGCAAGTAATATTAAGAACATATAAGAGAAAGAGCTTGTATGCTAGAAGTTGAAATTTTTTAAATCACTGGTAGTAAAATATTACTTCATTTTAGTACATTTACGTGAGTGTCAAATGGTATTAAAGTGTTTGCCAAGGTTCTGTAGAATTCGTAAGAACCAAATCTGTGAAGCTGAAAAAATGTATTTGGAGATTTTTGAGGAGATAGACAATTATTTTTTCATAGTTAAAACAGAATAATCATTTTCAGTGGCCTTGTTAGGTATTTGATTCTAAGGTCTGAAGTGGAGAACTCTTGTAACAGGAACAAGTTTTTGAAATGGTACTTATAATTCCAGCTTTTATTTGCAGAAGGAAGGTTTAAGTTAATTTTGTATTAGTTCTTCAGCTGATTGTCATTTGCTCAAAAAAAGATTCTTCTGGTTGACAGTTCATTTGTTTTTTAGGAAAGTGGGTTCTAACTAAGGAGTACATAATTAATAGTGCTGAAAGTGGCAGATGGCTTGATGAAACAACGTACGAATGGGGATATGAAATTGAAAAAGACACCCATTATTCACCTCAAATGCAATCAGCACCTAAAAGATGGCGTGAAGAATTAACACTCTCTACTGCTCCAGGGGCCTTCCACAGATGGAAAGTTGTCCTCCTTGTTAAAGGAGGTGATAAACGAATTGCATCTATTAGAAGGTATGTGTCTTTAAGCTTAATGCGCAATGGAGTACTTACTGTATGATTGAAGACATTTTTGTTCTTCCATCCCAGTTAATCTGGTCCACAACAGCTTCCAGCTCTCCATACTCTGAATTATTTTCATTAACATACTTCCATATTTTTATAATGATTTTATGTCTGTAACATCACTGCTTTTCTTCCTTTCTTTTAGTGTAGTATCAAAACAAAGATCCATTCATGTATGTTTTTGTCAAGTATGCTGCTAAGAGAAACTTCCCTCATGAGGCAAGAAACATAGACTTACAGTTTTTATGAGAGTTCATTTTGTGTGGGTGTTAGTTTAAAATAGTAGCTGGAGCAGGATATCTTATTTCACTTGGCTGGGTGACCTGAGACTGTCTTATGGATCTGGGCCATACTGTTACTGACCTGATCAGCCTTTGTGTCACATCTCTATTACAGCTCCTTGTAGTTCTGAAGGTCTAATTTGTACTATAACAGACATTTCTGATATGTTGGAAATACAGATAATTTGGAGTGGAAGGACAAAAGTGTAAAGGATTTACACATTTGGATTCATTGGTTTGAATACTACACTGAATTACAAGCAGATCATATTTAAGTATTGTTTTCATCTGATACAGTAAAAGAAACATCTCGTGAGACTGTTTTAAAGCTTTCCTTTCAATCGAATAGTGTCCTTCTTTCTGTCGAAATCCCAGTTAGTTAGGAGTGCTCAGGTCTAGACATGCCACAGATGCACAGGCAAGAAGGGAAGTGCAATTTGGTGAATTATACTATGAGGTTGTATGCTGCATCACAGAATGCCTGTTTGTCTGTAGTTCATAAAGATGAAGGGAGGTGTAGCTGAAGTTACCATCCTCTGATTTTGCCAACTGAAAGCATTCTAAGTATGCTATCTTCTTGGCTGAGTGGAAGAGTTTATTATGTCCTGCTACACTTGTGAAAAATACTGCTTCTTTTTTCATAAAAACTACCTATGTAGATCTTCCCAATAACAATGTTGAAGTGCTGTCTTGCACAACCGTCTGTTTCCAATAGTAATAACCGTTTACTGGAACTACACCAGCAAGACAGGTGAACAAGTAGTTTTGTGAAAGATGTCTTTTTTCCTAGGCAGTTTCCCATACACTCAACATGGGAATCCTTTTACTCAGTCAGGAAACACTGACAGGGGTAGATATTTTTTGTCTTCAGCAAGTACCATTTTCAGGCATAAAGACCACTATAGCTTTGGAAAAAGACCAGTTTTTCTCTAATATTTAACAATATTGTGTCTTTTTTCCCCATTATATGCCCTTCTTGCTTTTAATGCCTAGCTGTTTGCTGGGTGTGTGATACCAGCAACATTTTCTTTTTACATACCTGAGTGTCACAAGACCTTATTTTTCCCAGCACTTTTTGGTCTGGCATCTTTTCTAAAATACAGGAGTACTTGCAGCAGTATAGCTCTGGAGATTTTCCCTGGGAAAACTGTGTGTAATGGTGTCCAAAGGCAAACACATCTCTTTTCTATATATGATACTGGGCGGCAGCAATACTGGAAATGTGTTATGGAAATACATTATATGTGTTATGAAAATACGGTATTACAGTTCAAAAAAGCAGTGTTCCTTTTTGTAAATTGCTTAGTTGATAGGAAGACTTAATTGAAAGACCGTCATCATTTTGGGGAAGATAATGCAATAATTATACCTGCTATCAAATTTGATATTTGAAAAAGTGCACAGGTATAGCTTTCTATCAGATATGTAGGAGATGTACGTTGATTTTAATTAATAGTATTAAATTCTGAGGAGAGAGATGTCTTGTTAAGTGGGCTCTTTCATTTTCCGAAGGCTATGAAGTGCCTTTTTGTCTTTCTGATGAAGTTTGTGCAGTGCCATACACACAAACATGTCTTGTTCCACTGCACTTACATGCTTGTAATATGTGAATTCTCTTGTAGCTTTAAGCAGTATTAATATAATGCAGTAAACAAATATTTTGAAATATGTTTATTTAGAGTTCTTCAAGCTGGAAAGGCAACCATATGTTCATCTCATAATGCAGAGCACAATATAACTCATATATTCATCAGTAATAAAGTTTGTCGTCTTCAAAACAAAAAATCTGTCTCTGAAGCTCAATATTACCCTTTGCAATATCTAGGACATTACCTTTTTGAGGTGAGTAAATTAGTTTGCTGATTACTGTAAATAATATAGTGTTAATAACACAGGGGAATATGATCAGCCTGAATGTTTTGTAATTTAATTAAAGGTAAGACAATTTTCTGATTCTGGGACTGCGTATCCAAGAAATAGGAAGGCTCATGAATGTATACAAATACCTGAAGGGAGAGTGCAAAGCAGGCAGAGCCAGGCTGTTGTCAGTGGTGCCCTGTGACATGATAAGAGGCAATGAGTAGTAACAGAAGCACAGGAGGTTCTGTCTGTAAGTCAGGAACCACTTGTTTGTTTTACTGTGAGGGTGATGGAACACTGTAACAAGTTGTCTGAAGAGGCTGTAAAGTCTCCAGATGTTGTAAAGACTCCAGTCCCAGACTAGTGCAGAATTAGCTAGAACTAGAGTTTTTTGTTACTCTCTTCCTTAAGAGAGATGCCCAGTGATTCATAGTTGTTTGCTTACCGCATGCACTGTTCAGAACTTCTTAGTATTTTGATCTGGAACTACTCAGGGACCTGAGAATATTGTTTCAGTATAGTAGTTCCATCAGACTGTGGGGTGACTTTGGTCAACTGCTAATTGAAAATACTACCTTGCTAGCAAGTAGGAGCTAAAACTGTGTTTGTTACCATTTGAAAATCCTTTGGATTCTTCAGATCAAAACACTTTGCTCTCCCTGTAATAAAGCTGTTACAAAAGGGTGAAAAGGTTGGAAGGTCTTAATTTTTGCACCCTGAATAAAGCACATCAATGTGAGCTCTTAATGAAACTTGTTCAGGGAAACTGTTCTCATTTAAACCTTTCAGCTAAAATAGACATTTACATAAATAGATGAGTAAGTGTCAAGTTTTTATGACTCCCTCACCTTTTATTGATCTCTATCAAAATCAAGTGTTTCTTGACTATGCACCCTGAATTCCTTCCAGGTCTGATAACAGCTTTCCGTCTTAACTATCCATTAACTCACACATAAGTTTTTTTTTCCTTAGATTTCATTAAAGTAACTCCTCCCAGAGCCGAGAGAATATTAGTTTTCTGTTTAAATGAATCTGAAGTACTGAGACAAGTGCTAAGACTTCTAGTCTCTTAAAAGGAAATGAATAAAACATAGGCAATCAAATCAAGCACTTGTCCAAATGTATTAGGCTATATCAAAGAATATTGTGAACATGCTCTTTTCTCTTTGTCCTAAAAGTACTTGGCACATAATTCATTAGATTCTTCTAACTTTGTAAATTTGTACTCATGCTATTTGTCTGTTACTTCTAGCAAACATAAATCATCTTCATCCCCTAACCATCCATGTATGTGTCCAAATGATAAATTCAGCAAAATAACAATATTACTCATCAAATAGCATTGTTATATTCTTTTCAGGGGAACTGCATTTATATTCAGACTATTCTCAATGTGATTTTTTTTTTACCAAGTCTTTGCTTCATGTTTATATTTCAGTGTCTGTTCTTATCTCAGCCTGGTAACTACTGTTAAAATACTCTGTGGGATTATAATTGATTTGATTCTGCTGGTGTTCAAATTTATTGGTTCAGGATATTAGAACACATGCATGATTTTAGAGACCTAGTCTCAGACAGTGACTCTAAATGCTTTGTTGGATGTATGCTGGAGTTCATAAATTTTTGCCATGATTGTACATAAGTTATTTGAGTGTAAGTATTTTTATGAAGACATTGAAAATAATCTGTGCCAAGAGCTGTAAGAAGGGAAGACTAGTTAATACCTCAGAGTTCAGTTGTCTCTGACTCATCAAAAGCTACTTAGACTCTTTACTAATTACCAAAATTACTTCACCATCTTCTAAATGTGCAACAAACTGTATTTGTTTAGAAATACAGTTAGGCACATTCTAAACATATTTGTTTTGAGCTATACATTTAAGGGAAAATCTGAAAATAAGATGAGAGACATAACTTTTGAAACTTTATCTTTAAAACTTAAACGTATAAACTGCTTGCATCTTGTCATTGCATGCAGTACTCTGTTTTATTGCATACTCTTATTTCCCATATTTCCCATACTTGATTCATCCATCAGATTTAAGTGTTTAAACTAGTAGGCAAGATGCACCAAGCCTTCCACACCTGCTCACAATAAAAGATGTCTGTCAGTATATGACCAATAAAACACTTCACCTGTATCTACATTCTTAACTCATCACACTGCAAAAGGATCTGATTTTGTAGTTACATGTGTATTTGCCTAAAGTAAAAATGATACTGTATTCCTAATCTGTGTATATTTGGAGAAAAGCATACACTGAAACTCATACTGAAATGTATTGTTCTCAATCCATGAAGGAAATTCTAAGTATTTTTGTAGATATTTTTTACTGACAAGTATTACCTTGTGGTGTCACTCAGAGTCATTTCAGAATGAGTTGGAAACCAATTTGAGAAATATTTACGCATTCCCTGTGCTGAAGAAATATATGGAAATGATAGCTGGACTCAGAGAATAAACTACTTAAACATACAAAAATAGAAAAAAGAAATCAATCAGACTACAACCAAAAAGAACCAAAAGGCAAAAAACCTTTTTAAATTTTAAGTTACTAGTTTATTTCAGGTTTATAGGCAAGAACTGAAAATATTTCATTATAGTGGTCTATGTAAAATAAGTACACAAATTGCAGAAAAAAAGTTTTCAAAAATCCTACTACCTATTTGACTAGTTGAAAATGGACTTTGGTTTTAGTTTGTGAAAAGTCTTGAGAGAGAATCCATTATGGAAACACAGCTCTTGTTTCAGCCACAGGGGTTGTGACTGAGTTAAAGTCAGTTAGGAAAAATAAATTCGGGGAAGCTTACATTAATAGTTCTTATGCTACAGCTTCCTACAGCATCAGCAGTTTGTTTCCAAACCACCAGCTGTTTATTCGGCACATGATGTACACCCTTAAACAACTGTATAAACATACGTAGACACACAAAGGTTTACAATACAACAGATAGATACTTAGCACATAAATTTGGATAAACCATTAGCTTTGAATCAAAGCAAGTATTTTTTTTGCTCTATACAGAATGAAATGCAAAATACTGGAGATATGCAAATGAACCATTTCCTGGCTGCACAAGAAAGTGACCAAGTCATGTCTAAAATGCAACTTGTTAAAATGAAAAATGCTGTTATAAAACATATGTATTTTGCTGCGGTAAGGAACAGTTAATGCTTTCTTAGCATAAAATGTAAAATGTATATTATTGATTGTATCTTTCATTGTAGTACTGAACTAATAAAGTAGATAGTTTAAAACCTCTTGAAATAGGAATACTGCCTTTCAACCTGCAATGTTTGATAATACCATATTTACTATATCTACCATTAGTTAAAATATGATTTAGTAATGGTACTTGGTTGACCTGGTTGTGTAGAAGACACAGTGAACTACTTGAAATTTTGGCAATATATGAGATAAATAGTAACAAATGTTGTTCAACAACATTGAATTAGTCTTTCTGTGAATTGCCTGTTATCTAGCTGTCTTACAGTAACACATTTTTCAAATTAATATAATTAGAGCTAGTATTTTGTTGAGTCATATGAATGTTTTTTATCACAAGTCAAAAATGGAGCTAATGCACTCCTTTGTCCTATATTGTCACATAGATAAAAGTGCTATGTTAGTAAGTAAAGCCACTATTTCATATCTAGAAAAAAGCCTAATTACTCTGAGTTAGAATATATTATCTTGGTAAGTTACAGTGTTGTAAATGATGCTAAGTACTTTTGTAGAAGCTTGTTTAACGTGAAGCAGTCTAAGTTCTTAGCAGCACAAGAATTAGAATTTTTAAGTCCTTAAGGTACACAATGTTTAAACACAAGATCAGCAAATAGAAGACTAATGTTTAAATTTGTGCACCTTCAAATGCTACATCTTTTATCGGTGATGTTATATCAAGGCTATCCCCCCAGTTGTTAAAAAAAAAATAATGTTGACTTTTCATGTATATTACACTCAGCAACTGCCCTTGTTCAAATTATTATGTAAGAATGTGCAGATGGAGAAATCATAATCCTAAAGGCAGTCTCTCCTAAAGACTGTTTTAGTAACATCATTTATTAAAGTTGTGACACTAGGTAATAACTAAATATAGCAATAATAGTAATATATTTTTGCACTTACTGCTATATCTTTGCATTATAAGTAATATACAAGAGGAATCCAAAACCTGCATTTTTCTATAGAAAAACTGAAAACACTTAATGTTTAATGTCTAATCTAGAAACATTGTCCTGTCATAGCAACCCCATAACAACAAACAGACAATAACAGGAAAAAATGGGAAGAAAAAATTGCCCAGATTTTATTTCTTTTATGTCACTAATCCTCTATTTCATAATTTTACCATCCAAATATTAAAAGACAAATATAAATAGATGGCTATGTTGAATGTTTTGCTTAAACTGTATTTAATAAAAGTTGTCATCTGGGAAGTTTTATGCAGTATTTATTGAGAATGTTGATTGGTATTCAGGGTGTGGGTTGACTTTATCCTCTTTTACAGACTGTGAAGCACAAGTTTGCTCAAACAGACCAGCTGAACAAATGTGATCCACAGGTAGGTATTCTAACAAAGAGGGCATGTTGCATATATGGAATTTTATTATGAAATTAGGCAAACATACTTTCATTGTAAAATTAGCTATCAAAGAAACATTTTAAAATTTTTATGCTCTGCAGAACTCTAATAAAATTATCGAAGCATTAAAGAGCATCACTGGATGTTGATTTTGTTCTTATTATACTTTCAGTACTGTCCTTGTTATTACAAAGAAACTGTTTAATCCTGCTAGTTAAGGGAACTTTACCTATTAATGTAGAAAAAAAGAAACAAAAATGCCCTAGTGAGATTTAAATTTTAAATTATCCAAGCATGGTATTTATGCAGTAGCAATAAAATGAAAGTGTACACAACTTTTAGCAGTGCTCACCTGTTTTTGCTATTAGGGACAGATTTTAGCTAAAGGTTGTCTTACTGTTGAAAGAAGCAGTAGTTGTTCTTTTAGCACATACCTGAAACATCATGATGTGGGTTTTTTAGAGTCAGTGGAAGCATAGATTGCAAGTAGAATACTTTGGTTTTCAGTCCTGTTTCATAATTACTTTGACTTTTTTTTGTACTATTTAATTTCTCCCTTTTATTTCCATTAAGCCAAATATATGCCATAAATCAGATACAGGTCAGCAATAGGTTTTGTTAAGTCTGTTTTATATATCTGAGGTAAATAAGTACTTTTAAAAATTTTCCTTTTCTATCCGTAACACTAAGAATAAAGCTTTAAACAATGTTGAAACATCGTGTCTTAGTGCTCAAAAACATTTTGCGTAGTAACTATAAGCTAGTAGTAGTGTACTTTATGTGGTAACTTCTGTTACTTAAAAAGGGAAATGCTTAAATATCTATTAGCTTGCTCTATTTCTTAGTAGCTAAAGATTCAGTATCTTTATGAGCCATACTACATAAACAGTTACTTGAAATGTTTTTATCTGATTTCTTTCTATTGAGACAATAAGGAAGGGAGGAGAAAAATACTTTTAAAGCATGAACACTAAAATACCTTTGTCATGGTTCAACACCAACACTGATCAGCAAAATGCTGTTTACATTTCTGCTTCTGATCAGATTTACATTGAAATTTAATTTTAAGGTTTAGTTTGTTGAATAATGGGTTAAAAAAATGTATCTGTCTCATAAGCCAAAATTGTTTTTCTGTATTCTTAAGAATAATTTCGGTTTTAGTTTGGAGATGTTAAGCCTAATTGTAGTACTTTTCTTATGCATGATCTATCACTGTCTTTTATTGCTTTGTGGAATATTCATTGCTAGCTTTTGCATCTGATATTGGACTTTTATGGGCAGTATAAAAAAATATATTTATGGCTTTTATAAACAGCTCCAATAAACATTTCCAATAATTGTAATGAAGTAAAATGAATCCTACAAACTAAATTGACACGTTAGAACCACCTACTATATTCCATCATCTCAGTTTGCACCTGCTAGGAAAGCTAAACTCAGCTAAGTGTTCTGTTATCTACCATTATCCCAAAAATATTTATATCTCTTTTGTCAGCTTTTCTTCCACATTATGCAGTGTAAAACAGAACTTACTGTGTGTGAACCTGAATTTTTCACTTGTTTCTTCTCAAAGTGTTGATGATTATACCAGCTTCACAAGATACTGCTGATTCCTCATCAGTCAGAATGCAGGCCAGTAGAGCTTTGTACAGCTTATTGACTATTAAGCCCTTTTACTAATAGCTGTCTCCTGACACTGAAAAAATTTTGTCACCTCAGTTTTGTATCATCCTTCTTTACTTCTTCCACATATGCTGAAAGCCAGTTGTCCAGTTCCTCTTTGTTTTGAATGCAATGCTAAAGGCCTCACTCTCTTTCCAAAACATCTTTGTTTTAGTGTGCTTTCAAAAAAATGCATCAGTGTTGCTGTTTTTTCTAGTACTGGAATTTTCAAGAGATAAAAGTTTCAGTCACAATATAAAAAGCTGGATGCTGGTGCAATCGACCAGATGTGGGTCAGTGGTAATATGCTTGTACTTCCACAATATACAGAGTCATCTTCATACATCTTGAATCCAGGCAGCAGAGAAGTTGTTCTTTGACTGTCATTAAACAGTTTTTGACTGTTCTTTAGTTGTGCTGTTTGCATATAATTAACATTACAAAAGCATCAGTGCAACCGTTGTTTCCAGAGGAAATTTTCGTGGAGGTTATAATGGTGCATATATGAATGAAAAAATTGAAGTAAATGTGAGTTGCAAACACCAGATATACAAAAATTTGATTAAAAGATAACTATAAGTAAACATCTTTATTGTTCATATAACAACATGTGCATTAGTAATCATAATGAAACTGAAATCAGAAAAGAGAAACTAAGTATCTAATGCTAAGGAGTTCATTCCCTGAGACTTTAGCTGTGATATAGCCATTATTATAATTTTGTTTTGAATTTTTTTTGGCCAGAGCTCCAAATGTTTTTAGCTTATTTCTGGAACATTTTTGGAGGCCATCTTATAGTAGTATAGTAGACTTCAAATCGACAACTGGACTCAAAGTCCACATTAATGTAAAATTTAAACTAATTTTAAAACAATTAGCAGGTTGTCTAGATTAGATAATGGGAAAATTTCTTCCGCAAAAGAGTTGTCAAACACTGGGACCAACTGACCAGGACAGTAATGGAGTCACCATCCCTGGGGGAATTTAGAGGATGTGTAGATGTGGCAATTAGGGACATGGTTTGTTGGCGGACTTGGTAGTGTTGGGTTGTTGGTTGGACTCAATGTGTTAAGAGTTCTTTCCCAGCCTAAACTGTGGTTCTGGGGTTCCATGTCTTGAGTAACTTTATCTAATGTGCTTTAAGAGACAGTTTTTTTGGCAGAGGTCATAAAGTCTACAAGTTGTCAGGTACTAAAGCAACAATAAATTTATGTAACTATTTAACTTCCAGCAGTCCAATCTGTCATCTTACTACTTCTCTCAGTTGTGATTCCTTATCCCAGTTTCTTTGAATTTACCAGAGCGTCATACTGTGTGGTTAAATGAAAAAGCCAGATTTCAAAAGAGGGGAAGCTGTGCTTCAATTAGCACTATCTCTGCAACTGGTTTATCCATCAGCTTTGTCTTGAACCTGCGCTAGAGTAAACATGTAAATAGCAATGTAACTGAGGCCTTCATTAGTTCATTAGTATCATTAATTGTGATTTTTGGAAAGCTGAGAGTACAGAGAGGAACAGGGAAATTGCAGAGCAGATACACCCTCTCATGAAAGCCGTTAGATCTGTGTGAATTCTTTGAAAGCCTGCAAAATTTTGCTGTCGTGAGTGGCAGAGAACAAGCAGGAAGCCCTGTGCCATTAAGAACTTTAGAGTTTTGAAATCCACTGGGACCGCTGCCTGTGCAATCTGTAATGTTAGATGCTTCTCTGACATTCTATATGAGAGTAGGAGAAGTAGGGATATAAAACAGTTATATTGGTTTTGGTTTTATAATGTGTACCCTTAAGTTATGTATTTCATGGTTTTATGCTTTTCTCTGGCCTTCTTAGCTGTTCCATGGTACTCATTATCTTTCTGCTTCAGCCATATATTGTGGGATGTGCTCTGCACTTTTGGAAATACTAAAACTCTTCTGCATAGCTTTCCAGAATAAATTACAGACAAATTACTGAATGTGTGAACTGTAATTTGTTTTTTAAAGGGTAGATGTAGTCCAATCTAAGAATCTGAAACCCTATTCTTGAAGCCTAGTTCAGGAAGAGGGAGGGCTTTTCTAAAACAAAATCATCTAGATTGGAACAGACAATATGTAATTTTTCTAGTTTTGTTTGTAATCATTCCTGTTACATTGTTGTAGTTTAGGAATTACATTCTCCAATTTAGTACTCCCACTAAAATAATGGGCCACTTCCCCTTCCTCACCTGTTGAAGGCACAAATGGCAAAGATCATGGGTTGAGATACAAACAATTTACCGAAAATAGCAATGAGATAAGAAAAGTAACAGTAACAGCAACAATATTAATAACAAAAGGTATAAGAAAAAAGGATTAAATATGGAAAGCCCGTGACAATAAACTAGTGGCTGGCCCTCCCTGCCACATTTTCTCGGAACACTCTTCTCAGAAGCAAGAGTCCCTTTTTCCCTGTCCCCAGCAGTGATGTGAGAATAACTTCCAGAATAACCTCTTTGTTTTAGCCATGCCCCCTCGTGGCTACTGCAAAAATGAACCCTGTCCTCATCGGAACCAGGACATATATTAGCAATATTTTACTTAGAAGTACCCTGTTGGTTATGTTAGTTAGTTAATGGCTGATTTTATTTAAGGTGTTATTTACATTTTTTTACAAAGATGTCTCATTTCTAGGTTAAAAGTACTGACTTGTCTACAGGCAGTTGGTATATACTTCAAGGATTAGTGGAAGAGCATTTATTTCCAGATGTAATCACAGAACTTGCTGCAGGTCAGAAGTATCGTACACCTCCCGTGCAACTTCTTCATTCTCTTCTAGAATATGTCCTATTGGTAAGAGCTGAAGACTAAAGTATTTTAAAAATTAAAGCAATAAATGGAAGTATTCTGATCTTTGCTTCTGACTTTGTATTTAGTAGGTTTTAGTTATGTGTTCACTCTTCTCTTTGTGTTCATCAATGTGCTTGTGTTACCAAAGAAAAAAGAAAAATGAATACTTAAAGTTTTTTTTTTTTAATTTGTGTTTATTTTCAAGCCATATGAATGTAGTTCTCTAAGTAGTGTGGAAGAGTTGGCCACAAGGATTTTTTTCTTACATTTAGAAGCAGCACTATGCTAGTAGGCCACAAGTGGAGACATCAGTTGAGAAGGTTTGTTCTAAATAGTGCATTCAGCTGGAATACCACACTAGAGCAAGTTATTTTTCCTTCCTTTTTCTAGTTGTAGTTATGCATTAAATTACATGTTACTTCAGTTTCTTGGGATTGTAAAGAATAAAGAAAATAAATAAACTCTTAGTGATTATGGATATTTGGCGATGATGAAGCCATCATTATTTTCTCATCTTATTACAGGGAAATACCAATGCAACATTTTTTGCCAAACTTTGTCACGTTTTGTACCTTATTCTCCAGCATGATCCTCCCTGGAAGTCCCTGTCTATGTTAAAGTATTATTTGGATCTTCTTCAGTGTCCTGTCTGTAAGAAAGGTACATGGTCCTTGATAGAGATGCTTGTAAGGTAAGAAAGTTTAATGAGGTGCTGGATGCAATAATTGTTATGTTACTCCAGACTCAGGGACGGGGGAGAAGGATTGGCTTTGCATCAAAGTCACATTTTCAACAGAAAAAGTTACTTGTATGTGAAAGTCTAGAATTGTAACAGATTTGGGCATTTCACTGTCATTAGCTCACAGGCAGATGGAGGTTTTGTGGAACAAAAAAGATGTACAATTTCTTAGCCTTCTTCCTTTTAAAACATCTTTTATTTTACTTTTTATGCTCTCCACAGATTATAATAATAATCTGTGTATTATTGCTATCTTGGTATGTATGTGTATAGATCCACACACACATATATGTCTGCAGTTACAAAGAAAATTCAGGTTTTATCTTACCAAACCTGAAGCTTCATGTTGTACCTTTATTTTAATCATAACCTCTACCATTTTATTGCGAAGTCTGATTATATCTTTATACGTCTACGGTACCTAGGAGGTGTTTGGGTAACTAGTCTCTGCCTTTTCTTAAAAACTCATTTTTTGTAATTTGCTTCAATAGAATTTAATTATTCTGTTTATTTTGGAAGAGAAACTATATCATTTTATTACTGTCATAAAATCTTAAGTAACATTTAAATACATTGATACAACTGATTACAGATACATGAATGTGTATGATTGTAAGCATGTCTTGAAGGGCATTGAATTGGTGTGATTGAACATCTAATAGTTTTTATTAGGAACATGTCACATGCAATGGAAGAGAATTTGTCTTTTAGATGAAGTCTTTTGTCTTTTCGGCAGAGTGTCAATTCCCAGCAGTTGTATACCTGGTGGTTCTAGTACTCAAAATTCTAGCCAAAAAACATGTTTGCATGTTACTTCAGAATTACTTCCATCATGTTTGACAGTCTGTAGTCCTGTCAAATGGCATGTGTGAACTGTTATCTGAATTAAAATTTGTAGGATGTTACAATGTCTATAAAATATTACAAGATTGTCTTGTATTTAAGGATTTTCAAGAAATTCTGTTAAATATAGTAATTGTACAATAACTCAAGTAGAGACAGAAATATGAAACACTGAACTTAATTAGTTTATAATAGAAAATCTTCATCTGGAACCCAGAAGCTCAGTCGCAAACATGGATTTTTTTTTTTTTTTTGTTCTCTTCTGAAAATAGCTTTGAAACTGGAAAATTAGGCTTTAAAATGTTGAATGTTGCTGAGGAACAAGTAATTTCTTTGTCAAAACAGTCAAAATTCAAAGTTGACTTTTTTGCTGAAAGATCAAACTATGATTTCTGTCATACAAATGGATTTTTTGGGGTTTATTTTTCAGGTCTTGCCTTTATTGCAAAACCATTTGTCATGCGGAACCAGTTTCAAGGAGAGAAGATGAACAGAAGATAGTTCACAAAACATTATTGAAGTTTTTCTTTGATTTAGTAAAAGCTGAAGTAGAATTTCTGAAAAAAAGGTGGGGTTTCTAGGGTAATACTTTTTTTTATATTTCCCCACACACACAATTTCCCCTACATTTCTTTATCTGCAGCAGCTTGTATCCCAATTTTTGTATACCACTATTAAGATACTGTTCTACAGAGATGGCAGTTTATAATTTTCTTTTATATTTCTCAATTCTTTATTTATTGTAATTTGTAAGACTTTTTCTAATCATGTTTTAAGGCCTCTTTTTTCAGCCTGTTATTTCACTATATTACAAGTTTCAGTAAACATTTAATTTTGCTCATAAAGTTGTATTTTTAGCTTTGTAGTACTTCAGTATTCATCCTTTAAGGTAGACAAGCAGCATTTTGAAGATACTGAATTTTATGTTGTTTGGGGTTTTTTAAATTCAATTAACTCCCTGTTATCTTAGGGAAACAATTATTTTTCCTTCGTTTATGAAGTATAAAAGAAGTCTTGGGTTTTTCTGCTTTTATATACTAATGGTGGCCTTTACCTTATGTAAATATTAGCACAATATTAGAATTCCCCCACTCTAATAGTAATAGTCATCATTATGGTACTTATTTTTCATCAGAAATTCTGTCTGGTCTTTCCATACTTAAAAATTGCCAAACCTGTGTGTGTTTTGACAGAAGACAAGATTTCCCTCTGGTAACTAGTAATAAGGCAGCATAAAGCTTCAGATTTTGTCACTTTTTTTTTTCTTTCTTTCTTTTTGCAGATTGGTTAAAGGGACCAATTCACAGCATCAGCAAGTAATGCCACAGACAGTTCTTTTGAAGACATTTTGGCTGGGAAGCGGAACCTCAGTGCTTTTTACCAAACACATAAATATTCTAGCAGATTGGGTCATACTTTCCCATAGAGAATTGAACAGAAAAAATGATGTGAGTATGAATTTTACACTTTAAAATAATGAAGACTGACTTTTTTTTAAAAGACATTCTTTGTTCATTCTTTTGTGAGGAATTATATGAGTATCACAGCTGCTTGTTATAGCTGCCTTTTGTTATGAAGCATGCTGGTTTTTGCTCCACTAAAGGAAGTGGATTGATCCATAAGATTCTCATATAGATGTGTAGAGAAGAAACGAGTCATGAGTAGTTTGTTGGCTACATTCAGATGTTCATGTGCCCTTACCAGCAGGTACTGCTGTAGTTATTAGGGACACCAGCTTAACATGTCCTGTCAAACAATATGGTGTAACGAAAGAGGTGATTATCTTATTTTACAGTGGTAGATTCAAGAAATGTTTGAAAGAGAAACCTTACAAAACTAATACCTTTTTGCTATTTCTACAGATATGCGTTATTTTACTCCAATAAATGCCCTTTTTCTTCACATTTTTTTTCTTCCCAAGTCCTTTAGTGTCATTTGGTATCTTCCCTAGGAGTGTTCATAAAAATGGAATTGAAGGCAACTTAATTGCTGTTCTGTGACCTGCTGACCAGCAGGACATTGACCTGAAAAATATTGAGTGTCCTCTATACTACCTCTTTCTTTTCAGAAGCAAGAGGCCTTGTAAAAGTCTTTGACTTCTAGATTCTCACATAAAATAAAAACTGCTGTCTCTACATTCTCTTTTAAATTATTGTGAAAGCACAGAATAAATAGATACTTCATTCACTTTTTTAAATACAGTAACAGAACAATAGAAAATCAAGTATTCTGGAGGAAAAAACCACTTTCAATATAATACCTAAGAGTTCTTCATTATGTTATGGAAGCAGGAAGATTAAACATAATGAGAGCTTCACGCATTTACTCAGGCAGACCTCCTACCTTTTTTGAGGGCTATCAAAGCAAGACATTCTGAAACAGTGCTGCTTTTTATCCTTGGTCAAGATATTTTAAAAGTCCCTAAAATTAGGCCTCTATGCTCATATTTATATTTAAACAACCTACCTTTTCAAAGTTACTGAGCACCAAGCAGGCTTTTTTTGCTGCTATGCCTTCTTTTGACAAGTTCAAGCACTGTAAGCCATACCTTTTTCATAAAACCTTTCTTTGCATAGTCAGAATAATCACTTGTGCCAGACTGTATATGTGAAAAATAAGCTTTAAAAAAAGAATAGAACATAACATCAAACACAGAGACTTACCTCTTGTTTAGATTCTTTTTGCTTTATATAGGTAAGAATTGTAGTTTCAGCACAAAACCGAGATGCCTGTTGCTTTCTCACTTTGATCTTATGCAGTGTAATGTACAATATCCCTGCAGATATGAATTCTAGCCTTAAAAAGCAGCTTGTTTCCTCATATTATCTATAGAGTTTTTATGTTATTTCTAAGAGCCTTATTTATATATTGCATTGCATTTTCTTTCCCATTACATTTTTTGGCAAAAATAAACTCTAAACCAAAATACCATACTTTTACAATCCAACTTGTCATTATCCCTTCCTTCACTGTCTAATCTTTTTACACTGGTTTTTCTCTATACTTAGAGACTCCTTTTACAATTCCTTTACATAGTTTGAATGGTCATTCAGAAAGCCAAAAGAGCAGATCCTCTCCAGCTGTGCAGGCAGAACTGCATTTTGTCTTTTTTTACCATTTTAGAGATGTATAAATAAATCCACAGTATGTCCATGTCATTAAATGTAGCATATACAGTGCAAAATTTTCCTTCAGTTTAAGAGTGTGAAGCATTGTTACCAGTTTTGGTTTTTAAAAGCTGTTTACTTAAGAGGCAGCACCTTGACAAGAAACACTTAGGGCCGTTCAGAAACCTAATTAAAAGGAATGACTTTGAGTATTGTTATTACTATGGTCGCTGAAATTATGTGGTTTGTAGCACAGTTTAAAGGGGTGACCATGTTTCTGATTGTGTTAGCTTATGAGAAGAAACAAACATGCCAATTGTGATATACCAAACTTACATGCAGTTCTTCAGGAAAAATATCTGTAAATAGAAATAGATGAATAACTAAATTCTTTCTTGGAATGTATCGAACATAATCTTTTGTAACTGTTAAAAGTGGGCAGTTGTTAAGTTTTTAGCTTTTTAGAGTCAGATTCTCTCTTCTAGTGCTGATTTATTGCAAAATTATGTTTTATATATGTGTGTGTGTAAATACACCAAGTAAAAAGAGAATCAAAGAAAAAAGAAAAATAATGGGGGGCTATAAAGACTCAAGTTATATATATGAGTACTTTTGCTTTCTAGTGTTAGATAGAATTTGCATATAATGCATGAAATTTGTGACAGGAAATTGTATACCTTTAGCATACAATTTAGCAATTTATCTGTTGGGACAACTTGAAGGAATGAAACTACTTTTTAAGTTAAAAGTGGACCACTGAAGAACACAGAAGTTTTTCCATCACTTAAGCTCTTCAAATCAATATTGAATATAATTTTACTATAAATCACATTTATTATTCTATTATTTAAGCAGATTTGATGCAGGAATTCTTGGTCAAAGTTCTTTGAATCAAATTTGTTAATTCAGTTTTATAATTTACAAGGAAATGTATGTATTGCTTATAACACTTAGAGTAGCATTGCATGACTTTTCACAATGTCACAGATGGTATCAGAAATGCTTTTCATCCCTGAAAATATTGGCGAGGGTTTTTTTGAAAAAAAACTGTCTTACGTAGCCTGATGAAGTGGAAAAGGCATTTATTCTGGTTTTTAGTTGCATATTATGAATTTGTGTTGTATAAATTATTTCAATTAAATGTCTTTCTGATCCGTTCACTTCCAGTAGCTTTTTCGGAAGTTATGGCTTTTTTGGAGTACTGCATTTACAACACATGAAAAAGAATACTAAAAGAACGGTTCAAAAATAACTGTAATTCAAAGTTAAAAAAATTAAGATTAATTTTGCTCTGACTTAAAAGCTTACCTATAAGAACTTTTATGTGTACTAAAACATACTGTTCAATCTGTGCAACTGTAACGCTGTACTTGACAGACCATTAAATGAAACAACAGTGTAGTTTCTGGGAAAGGAAAGCACCATAACTTCAAACATTCTCCCTTGCACCACCTTTTCCCAGCTTTTATCGCTGAGCACAATATTTAGAAGGACTTTGGTCATTTTGGTTCAGCTGTGCTGGCTGTGTCCCCTCCTAGCTTCTTGTTGTAGAGGCAGAGTGGTAAAAAGAAAAGACCTTTTCACTGTCATACGTGGTAGCAAATTCCGTGTTCAATGCAAATGCTCTGGTTTTTTTACTTTTTATTATTATATGTATTTTCACTGCTGTGTTGGGATTGTTTTGTTGTTGAAAATATTTTTAACATGTTAATATTTAAATATTTTTAGAACATATGATCCATTAGAGCAATTTCCTCATTTGTAGCATAGAACAATTTATTTCAAAATGTTAATGAGAAGGTCTTGGTTTGTCCTACTGTTCTTTTACCAAAATGTCAACTAAGCCTCCACCAGTTGGCAGTATCTGGTTTGTCTTGTTAGCATGCAGAGATACTTACCTGGGCAAATGTACCTGCAACTAGTGTATCAGCTATCTTTAATATGTAGCTATATATCTGACTATGCAAAATTTTTAATACTTGGGTATTAGCAGACATTATTTCAGTATGCTGCCTCAAGGTCTGCTTCACCACCACCATTTTCTTGAAAGTATTTCATAAAGGAATTAATTAAGCTTGTGATTTAGAAACAAGAAGGAGTAAGTATTTGTGCTGTACATCTGTATCTACCTCAGGTTATATCTGCATGTCCTTGATTCTGTCACTAACCTCTGTTAAAATTGTGCTTATTTGCTGCATGTGTGAAACTTATTTCCTGCAAAGAACTATTGATGAAATTAAATTATTCACCCAGTATTTTCCTTTGGAATCCAACAATAAGAGGTGTGCATACTTAAGGAAAGTATAAATGCATTTCCAGTGTTTTAAATTGTTCTTCTGTTTCTGTTCCTGAATCTTCAGAAGATAGGAGCATGTGGTGGTTTGGTTTTCTTGGTAGGCCTTCCGTGGTAACAAGGTCATAACTAAGGAAGTATTCCACACCATTCCATTATGTAATCATGTGTATATAAGATGAGGAGGGAAGGTCCTTCTCTCTCTTCCTTCCAGGTGCTTAGAAGACAGCAGGTCTTGGTGTGTTGACCTTTCTCTTATCTATGTGAGCTGAGGCCTAATCCTAAAACTGTTGACTGGATCTGTGCAGAGGTGAAGATTCTGCTATTTTCTTGAGGGAAGTTAGTGAGATGTTATTGTGTTATTTATTTTATTGAGCTATTCCCTGAGTTTTCAAGTGTGTATATCTGTTTTGATTTGTTTTACCCTTTTTTTTTTGTCCTTTCTTCCCTTCCCCTTTTCCTTTTTGGGGTTGTTTGGGATTCTTGTTCTGTATAGTGTTTAATTGTATGTAAATGTATTATATGTGAATATATAGATGTATTTTACTACAATTTTCTTTTGATACTCTTTCTTTACCTTTTTCTTCTCTTTTGGGAGGGGGGAATCTGTGCGGCCAATGGCTAGGTTTGGCAGGGAACCAACCCAAAAACCTCTACAGAACAATGTACCCATCTAAATTTTTAAACTTTAGTAAAAAAAAGTTATTTTCAGATTTTTGACATCCACATCAATATTCTAAGGGTTTTTATAATTATGAGATTGCTCAGTTCATTTACAATATTGTTATCTGAAATCAAGGAAGAAAAAACTTCCAAACAATATTAGTATAGATAGAGAGCAGCTCTTTAATGAAAGCTTTCAGGTGCACAGAGTACATAGGCCCACACACCAGTAAGCAAATTTGTAAGGGTTCTTACAAATTTATAATGCTACTTAATTATCATATCTAATGGAGACCTCCAACCTGAAAACCATTTGCCCATGGTACTACCCTCAGAATTCCTTGGAGTCCCTCCAAAGGTTCTAGGCCTTCTATCTTACTTTGACTGCAATCATATCTTCCAGGTGCATGTGTTCCAAACAACATGTCCTTGCTGAAATCTTTTTACTTGAAAAGACCATTAAATGGAATTTCCAGAATGTGGCACAAACTGTGAGAAAGGGATTTAGAAACTGTTAGCTACTACCTCAAGTGTGAGAAAATGTACAAATATGTTAAAATCTCCAACTATATAAAATATTAAAATCTCCAAATACATAAAAATCTTAAGGCACCAGTATTATGACACAGTAGAGCAAGGGGAAAACCAAATCAAGTACAGCTTAACAGAGTAAGAGGAAGTATGACTGGAAACAATCTGGGAGATCACATTCCTAACTGATTTTGTCTGGTCAGTTCTTAAAACCCTTCTGTGATGAAGGTTGTACTGCCACCCCACATCATGTTTATTTGTAGTTGTCTTTATACCTTTTCTTTTGAATAACAAGTAACTGTTAACTGTAGGAACAGTGTTTGTATAGGTTTCTGGCAAATTGCTTTATAATCTCTTTATTATAAAATTCACCTATGTCAGAGTCTCTGTTGCTTGTATGTATGTCTGTTTGACCTATTGATGCTCAAACTGGTCTTGGTGCTTTTCAGCTCGTGTGGGAGTCCTATTAGACTATTTTAAACCAACCTTGAATGTATTTTGTTCTGAAAGGAGTGTCATATATAGTTCAATTTCCCTCTTTATCAAAATAGTCCAGTTTCAAGTATTCATTCTGTTTGATTTAATGCCGTATATCAACTGGTACTCTAGTGTAACAGTAGTGATTCTCTGGTGCAGCCTTAAGTAGGTGTCATTGGTCAGGTGAATTTCATTTCTCCTATGGTGCATATATTCTTCCAAGTTACTCTTTCAATAATAACTAAGTTTTCTGTGGTTGTACATATGGTCAGAGTAATAACTTATTTCAAATTCTTTGCATAAGATACTTCTACATGGCACAGACAGGTATTGAGTGGGCAGATACTACTTCACTTTGCACAGACTAACTCAGATACCAGCATTGCTTAAAGTCTCACATGGGTGAAACAAATGTATTTTTCTATCTCATGGTAGTGTCTGGATAGTATGCTAAATTCCTGTATTTTATCTTTATCTGAAGAAAATATACTTAGGCTGTTTTATTTATGCATGACCATTTTGTGCCAATTAAGGGGGGAAGATGGTGAGGCTAATACCCAGAGGTATGTGCTTTTTTCTGCTTCTCTCTTTGGAAAGAAGAGTTTCATCTTGGAAAGTGGCCACCAAAGTTTTTTCTGTGCAGGAAACGAATACCTTGTACCCTTTTACCTTTTGTCATAGAAATACATGGTTAGTAAAAAAAGGAGCTTTAATTTCATGATGAAATCTTTAGGAAAAGAGAATCCTAAGAGAGCAGGGAGAAAAAGATCCTCGTAATTGTCAAACACAGCGTTAACTGGTATAAGTCCAGTACTTGAAATCTTATAGTTAATAAAAAGAGATCACATAATATACTTGTAAACGTAAACTTTGATCCCATTTTCCATATTGTTTTAGATAGGATATTTTCAAATAACTTGTTTTTCTCCAGTGTCAAATCTTAATAGGGGTGGCATCAATGTCATTAATTTTGTTGACCTGGCTGCAACAGTTGGCTTTTGAGAAGAAACAGAAAGGTCACTAAAAGGAGTGACATTGCTAGCGAGTGGGCTTTTATCTAAGGATATCATCTTTATCATAGGTCAGTTCTCTACTTTGTTGCTGGTACATTATCAGTGTGAATTTGTTATACAGTACAGTATAGATACTTTCTTTTTTTTCCATTTAGGTTTTCACATATGAAGTTGCTGGTCTCTTAAATGCACTTCTTGGAACTGTAGTGGAGTATTGGATCATCTCAGGTTTTCTTATGGACAGAAATGTGTTTCATCAAGTAGCTGATGATTTGGCACAATACCTTGCCATTTCATGTGATGGTGAGTATTAGCAAGGCCTCACAAAAATCTTCTAATCAGATACACTGAGTCCTAACTAAAATCCCTGGTTTACTTACAAGTTATTTTTTACCTCCCGTTGCAGCTGTACACTCTTACAGTGTGGCGTGTACACATGCAGGAAAGTGTTATGTTGTGTATCTGTCTGTCAGTGTCAAGCAAAGACCAAAGAGAACAGGCTTTCACGTTAAAATACCTCTAAATAAATCTCAGTAAGTATTAAAGTGAAAGCAAGACCACACAGTGTGAGGAAGAAAAAAATCTTTGGTGCTCTCTTGTCAGTTTAGGAAAAGTTTTTAGCATATCATAAGAAACGTTAAATTTAGAGAAGCACTTGGAGACACCTTACTAAACTTGGGCCAATTTTGTCACTCCAGAAAACCAGTAGTTTTCTAAAGACACTTCAGCTGTAAGTCCCAAAGTTACACTGAACTATGTGACTCCTACAGACTTCAAATGAAACATTTAGTTGTCTAATTTCAAATCCTTAGACTTAATAGACTTTATTCAGGGAGTGGGGGAAAATTCCTTTGAGTCCCATGAATGACTATTGTTCCCCCTCATTAAATATACTTGTTAAAGAGAAATGTCACTGTTACCATTTACCATGCAATGTCAGTTGAGGTATCTGTACTTTTAGCAACTAGGGGTTGCAGAACGCAAAAGACCAAAACAATAATAAAAATAATTATTTTAATTTCATTTCAAAACTTAATTCCCTCCAAAGCTTCCCCCACCCCCTTCTCCTGTCCCCCCCCCCCTTTAAGAAATATGGATGTTCTGATTTCAGTCATAATTTTCTGTAGTAACAGGTGTATGTAGGCTTCATTTTAAGTGTATCTGCCTTCTACCTGGGTACTTGAGAACTATCCTGAAAATAATTCAACTAAATTCTTAATCTCTGGACAAATATTTCCACTCCAGACTTACAGAAAACAAATTACGAGAACTATTACAGGCTGCCTTAGGTTTTAGAAGGCCAAATCAGGTGAAACTTTGTAGTTTTTAAATTAATCAAGCTTTTAGTTTGTATTGCTATTGTCATCTCTCCTAGAGATTTTCTAGCTGTCCTACAATAGGGAGAATTTTAGTTATATATTTCTGTAAGACTTTCTTACTTTGCTATATACAAACAGAAAACAAGAGCAGCATTCACAGATTCTTTTACCTGTGTCACTTGGTACAATCTGAAGCAAAATTGTTGCAGAGTTCTTCTAAATTCAATTGCTCTTACAGTAGAAAACATCTGTACTTTTAAAACTTCTGTTTCGATTTTCAGATCAGTTAATTTATGAGCACTTCTTAGCAGAACAGAATATTCCCTCAAGAGAGTTAAGATTTCATTCCTCATGGAAGATACTCATCTCCACCTGTTTCAGTTGTTTTGACAAAATTATTTTGCTAGAATCAAAATACAAGTTCCTATCACTGTAAGAAAAATCAGTCATTCTGTCTCCTTTTCAAAAAAAAAAAAAAAAAAAAAAAAAAAGATGTAGGCCAGACATATGCCTGATATCTATTGAGAGATATATAGATATATAATTTCTTCTGCCACTGAATGGTTTTCATTGTTTTAAACAGTATAAGCTATTTGAGACCTCTGAATGGGGTTACAATTTGCTTACAGTCTCTTTTAATGTAGAACTTGCAAGTCACCCTGCATTACTTGAAGACTTACTGTTTATGTGTTATAACTCTTACCTGAATTTGTGTCACTTACAGATTTAAAAGGTGATCACTTGCATAACTTCACAAGTAAATTTATTCTCAAAATAAAGGTGTAACTTCTATAAGATTATATTGAGAGCATTTAAAAAAGTTGCACATAAAAAGTGATGCTTTGTCTTTTAAAACATGTTAAACATTCTTTTAGTAGCTGGTCATTATCTTTGATGCTGGATAAAATGTTTCTTAATGTGATTTTTTTTTTTAGTAAATCTTCTGGCGAATAGCTTCTAAATCTGTAACAGGAGGAAAAAAAGTTGTGAAGGGCTATCTTATAGATAACTAGGTGTATAGATTTCTGTATTCTCATTTTGATACTCACTTTATATTTTTCCCTCTATTGCTTTTATCCAGATTTCCCTATGTGTGAATTAAAAATGTTTGTTTGTGCTATACCATCCCTCTGGCTTCAAATGTTTGTTGCAGAAGCAGTTTTAAAACAAATGTGTTTACAGAGGAATATAACTATTCCAACAGAATCTCTTTCTCTTCAGAAAATAGTAAGTAACTTTTCTTTTCCTTAATAACCTATCACACTTCAGTATTTTATAAGTAATTGGATTCATGAAAGTCTTGAAAAATATATTTTCTTTATGGTCTAAGGTCATGCTCGTTGCATGCATTGTCTTCCATGTGTTTCACTGCATATAAATTTCCTTTTACTTGATATCTGGATCCAGAACAATGATAGGATTTTTCTTGCCAGAGAATTTGTCACACCTAATTAATTTGGTTAACATGCAGTTAACTTGAAAGTGAAACAATGAGCAACAATGAAACAAATAAAAGCTTTTCAAAATAATCTCTGATGTAAGTAGTTTCTTGCAGTGTTACATTTGAAATTAAGGAAAATGTCAAATATAGTGTGATTTTCCTGGCCTACCTTTTCCTTCCATTTTTTGGAAGAGGTCATAGTCTTATTCCAGCTACATCCAGGCATTTGTTACATACAAGATTTTATGATTTTGAACCACAGTATAGTCCTATGAATTTCTTATCTTAAAAACTTTCTCCTATTTATAAACCTTTGCCTGCCTTCAAGTGACAGTTTCTGATAGTTTGTGAGGAAAAGTGTGAAAGAAATTCTCAAAGCCATGACTGCTGGCAAGTTGCAGACAAATCAGGGCAATCACACAGTAATGACGTGCCCTAACCTAGAGCCTCATTTCAGTAATGTTAGTACTAATGACTAAACAGAATATGGAATCTCTAACTGTTTCTCTGTATCCTAAAATTCTACAGATAGTGTCACAGAAAAACAGATTAACACCTTTATACATTAACTATACATATGTTTTCCTGAATTTTACAGGAGTTTATTGTGAACAGAGATCATTGTTTATTAATACAGTATGTTTAAATAGAGCTCAAACAAAATACTCAGAATTTTAAAAATAAACCAACTATCTAATATTTAATGTATATTGCCAACACATATGCAGCAGGATTGCAATTTTTGGTATTGTCATGACTGCTGATCACCCTCTACAACTATTGAAATGCAAATTTTTATAGTGCTTGAAACAAGGTCATGCGCTATTTATGGCTTTTATTAGCATTACTGTGTCTCCTTTCTCATTCTATACTATAAAAATTAACTATCATCCAGTTTTGCCAGTTCTCATACAGCATCTTCTCAACTGAACTTTTCTCTGGGTTCAACAAGTGACATCCTACTCCCTGGTGGTAAATATGCAGTGAAGGTGCAAGTAAGGCATCCCTCACTCACAGCACTTTGCCTGCAGAATCTACAGTGATCTCAAATAATCAAAATACTAAAAGCCTTCCGTAGTGTGTTTCTTCAGATATAATCATTGTGTTGTCATTGAATGAATCCCCTCAGTTGACTTTTTCCTGTGCTTTTTCAAACTGCAGAAACTTAGATGAATTTTTAGATGAACTATATAAGTATGTATGAAGCTCTCTGTTACTGGACAGAAGCTAACATATCTAAAACAGCCAACACTACCCTATTAATAAGAGATCACTAGCTTATTGTCTTTATTTGCTCAAAGATTTAATCCAACCCTTCATCTTGGAAGAGATGAAGAAGGGGAGTATTTCTTTACCAAATTGCTCCCTGCGTTGGGAACAGGAACCTTTTAAATTCTTTAATTGTATGCATGAAAATCAATTAACTGACTGTACTTCAGTCTTACATCCAGCTGAAGGGATCCATATTTTCTCAGCTACCAGAAACCCAAGAGAGAGCTCTAGAATTTTACACTTTCTGGCTCAGACACAAGCCACTCACCTCTGAGGCCAGCGTAAAAAGTGAATTACAAGAATATCAAAAAGGGTTGCTAAAGACAGCTTTATCTATATATACAATCATGTAGGGATCAGATTTGTAAAAACTTAGATAAAGCAAGTTGTGGGTCATAGATGACTGCTTTGTGTCAAGAGCAACAAAAGAAAATTACTTCATTTAAAAAATATTACTTCTGCAACAGGTTTGTTCCTATTTACCTGCTTTGAGAGAGATGGCATTGCATGAGACAAAGATACACAAAGCAAAGAACAGGAAAATAGGGCAACAGCCATGCCCTGAGTCTCAAAGGGCATTACAGATGTTAAATGGCGATAAGCAGAACCAAGTCAAAGTGCTGCCTGATCTACCGTAAGTAATACCTATAACATCACCAGTTTTATTCTGCTTTGGGGGACAGCTTCTGACCTGACACATTTCTTGAACTTTATATGACCTGGTTTTTTGTCTACAAATTACTGCAGCTGACAGAAAGCTCCACAGTAAACCTGTAACACCTCTGGACTGGGGCTTCCCCCTTTCTCTTTGATTGTCAGTTTCAGTGTCTATACAGACTGGTGTAGTTAAATTTGCCCAATATTAAATTTATAGGCTACGCAGAAAAGTTGAACCATTCATAGATTTACCTTTAAAGAAAGTTTAAAAGTGGGCAGTCCAATTTTATTACTGTTTTAAATCGTTATAATTAAATTGCTTAGAAATTATGTAATTGACTTTCAGAAATGACACTGAAATGGATAGATGTAGGTATGCTACATATGCAAATTTAAAAGCATTAAGTACATATAGAGTATTTTAAAACATGAAATAGGGATTTTAAACCTGTCCCCTTTGCTCTCCTTTCAGGGACCTAACTTTTAATAAGCTTAGAGTGAAAACAGAAGTCCAGACTGCACACACCAAGGAGAATTGCTGTCTTTTGGCTGGAGAGGTATACAAGAGAAATATTAAAGGTATTTTATATATCTAATTTATGTAAAGAACTTTAAAATTGTTAGAATTGACAGTTTCAGGTTTAAAAACATATCCCAAAGAATGCTGAGCTAAAATGATGGCTTATGCCCAAGAATTATTTTCTTATGGTTCGTGTTTCTTTTTAGCAATGTCTTTTTAAAACGTGGTATTATATATATGGTGCAATAAAGTTGCCTTCTTCATTACCCTTCTCCTCCCAGATATTAAATATAGTGTACAGCTTGTGTGAGCATATTTCAGTCTTGCCTGCCTTACTTTGCTAATCCACCTCAACCTGTGCTTGGTAGGATCAACGGTTTCTGATTTGAAAGTATAATTCAGTCTTCATCTCTCTGAGTCCTAGACATTTTGTGAACAAAGACTGAGGAGTATGCTATGTTACATAGCTGTGTTAAGCATATGGACTGTTTTCTTCCAGGCATTCAGCCCAGACTGTGAAAGGCATTTGCCTTTTGTCTTAGCTATACTGGAACTCAAATACCTAAGGAATAAAACAGCACTGCAATAATTTGTCCAATTCCTGATTATTACACAGATTTAATAAACTGTGCTTTGCATGAGCCTTTGCTTGAACAGAATTACTGTCTGGAACTACTTTTTGTCATCATCATCATCATGAGAAATTTACCTATGACAATATGACACCCAAGAGAAGGCTCAGAAAAAGCCTGGCAAAAACAAGCTGGGATTGTTCAAAAAATAAAAACAATATTGTATCTAAACAGTCAAGGACGAAAGAAAACCTCACCCCTGTTGTTATTTAAGAGAGCTTCAGTAACAGAGCCAGACCATACATTTTTAAAATTGATTCTCTTTTTTTTGTTTTTGCAAGTAAAATTGGTGTGAATTATTACATGCTGACTTCTACAAAGAGAAGTGAACTGAAGAACTAGAAAGGGGGAAAACAAACCCTGCTTTTTTTGTATTCATCCTCTGCCAAAATTGCAAGTAGTGTCTTCTGTTGAAAAAATGAGTTTAAGCTGACAGATTTACATAGTGAAGGTATTAATATAACAAAATATTCCATATAAGTCTTATCACAAAGGCTGAGAGATTTAGCCCGAGATATTTTGAATTTCTGAGATGTTTGGTGCATCATCTTTCACCTAGCATCAGGACTTTCTTCTGACTCTTGTTCAAACCTAATCAATTATTGAAAGAAAAAGAGCATTTAGAATGGGACTGAAGTTTTTATTATGCAGAAACTAATGGTGTCTTTACATATAAGCATCTGCTCTCAGTTGCTTGTTGTTTTAATTTTTCACACATATTTCAGCTTTACATGGTACTAGGGCTAGGGATTTTTTTCCCTAGATTATTTTCTTTATTATTATTATTGTTGTTGTTGTTGTTACTGTTATTGTTATTATTGTTATAGTATTGTTGTTATTATTATTACTATTATTATTATTTCTCTCTTTTTCCCCTCCCTCACTACTGTAGCCAAGTCAGGCAGCCTATTGAGAAACAGCAAACCATCTGTTAACAGATTTGAAGTTCTGAATTATACTTGAGTATGTTGAGGCACTCGTGCTGAGCCAGAAACATTAATTTTGAATTAAGCTATAAATGCTGTGTAAAAAGAACCATACATTTTAATGTAGGTTCATGAATAAATTTAAGGGAGGGCAACTGCACTCGAAAGTTTTATCACTTCAAAACCTGTATTTTTTGGTGTTCTGTGATCACTTGGTTCTTTTATAGTGTGATTGAAGCTTTAAACCTTGAACTGGAGGGGAGATAATTCTTGTGTTAAATCATTTGCAATACAATTTCATTGCTGGATCTCTGGTGGAACAGAAGCTCTGTGGGGTTTTTTTTTCTTAAAAGATGGTTAAAAAGGATAAAGGAAAATCTTACTTACTGAGTTTTCTGGTACATAGCCAGGTCTCCTAGTTCCAGGCACTTTGATTATTTTCCTTAGTTTCTATCTTGCCTAGTCTAGTGTATTCTATTAATTTTTCATGGTAGGAGAGACAGCCCTGCATAAAGCTTGCATAAGTAACAACGTGGAAAGATTGATTCAGCTTCTCTCTTTCCCTGGAACAGACATAAATATTAAAGGTAAGTTGCTCATTTTCTCTAGAGAACTAAGAAATTAAGCTAAATGAAGAACTCAATATCTCTTTGATAATAAAGTTTGTATTTATACTATTAAAACTGTCTTCGTTGTTTTAAACAACAAAAAATGTAGACTTCATAGCAAACATTGAGGTAAGATGAATTTATAATTGAAGCGTGTCGTGCCATCACATTTTCTTCTGATTTTTAAAAATGCTGTTTAATTTTTTAAGATGTTTTTCAATAGAATTTTTTGTTTTGAAATCACAAGCTGCCCCTATAGCTATAATGAACACTAAAAAGTAAAGTATTTTGCTATCTAATGAATGACATTATTAACATTTCAGTACTACTTCTACTCTTTTAAAACTTCCCTTAATTTATAATGCAGACTATGCTGGCTGGACACCTTTGCATGAAGCCTGTAACCATGGCAGCACAGTGTGTGTCCGTGAAATTTTGCAACGTTGTCCAGAGGTGGACCTGCTCAGTCAAGTGGACGGCGTGACTCCTTTGCATGATGCACTGTCAAATGGACATGTAGAAATTGGCAAGCTGCTACTTCATCATGGGGGTGAGTGCATTTGTTCTGAACTGCTTTAGGGAAATTGTCCATATGAAGTTCATGGTGTTTTTCTTAATAGTTTAAAATACAATTTTATTTTGAAAGATGTATTTTAAAACCTTTTTAAGCCAAGCTGGTTCAGTTACAATAAAAATAATACTGGTTTCACAGTTATCTTGGTCAGCTGAATATGAAATTAACCATCATTTTCACATTTTTTTCCAATATGTTGATGTTTTTATTCTGCATTTTACACCATATGCATTGTAACTGTATTATCCATATTCATTAATGAAGGTGAAGATTGCCTAGTCAGCAAGCAAGGCTAAGGTTTTTCTTTTGTTTTGATCAATTTTTACCACAGTGCAAAAAATAGATCAGTGAATCTCTATATAATCATGTATTTCAACATATTTTTTTTCAGCATTTATGAAAATCAGTGTGATGGTCTTTGAAGAGCATATTTAGCTTGGTAATTAGTTTAAGAAAGGAATCTGTATTGTAGTCATGATAACTGCTGTTTAGGGATAATAGTGGTAACAGTGCCTGAGTTTCTAAAAAAGATACATTACCCCTTAGAAAGGCGCATGATAAATGTTTTAAACACATGATAAATGTTTTAGACAATATTTTTTTCAGAGACAGGGTATTTGTATCTTGTTTTGAAGTATCTAGTATACGTAACATAGCATATTTAAAAAACAACCACAAAACCAAACAACTGCAAAGAACAATCTTGGATATCAACTCTTCTTTCTTTTAATTTACTAAAATGAATGTTTTTCGTTATCTGTACCACTGACAGCATAAACTGTGTTTTATGTGCCAAGTCAATTTTTTTAATAAAAATCATTCTGTCTATAGTCATGAGGCAGAAGAGTGCACTGTGTTTAGACAGTCTATTACTTAATTAAGATAGAGATACAAAATTTTATTTCATTCTTGGCATACAACCCTCTGTATTTACAGTCTTCTCCTGCCCCCTAAAGGCTATATATGTGTCTGATGTACAGCTACAGGATCATAATCAATACATTTTTCTGCAGTTCTACCTCTGTGTTGGAGGAGCCTCAGTTCTGTGTCTCCCAGGAGTTTTATTTATCTACTGAATGGTTTATCTGGCATGCCAAGCCAATACCTGGGCTCAGTTCAATGGATTAGTGATGTAACAGCCAATATTATAGTAAGCCAAACTCCTCAGCTGGAAATGGCATTGCACTGGCAGATGTGCCTTTTTCCTAGGCTGTTGTGAAGAATTAGTAGAGGATGACCTTTTTGTCTTAGAGGAAGAGGTCTACTTGCACTTGCATTCATCAAGTTTTTCTGGAAACTATAAGGCTGCGTGTATTCTTATCTTTGTCACTCTCTGAGTTATGGCCTGGTAAGTAACCAACAAGACTGTGATAAAAAGCATGTTACCCATTCAGTGTGGATTTACTGAGCTGAATTAGAACATGCCTCTCTAAAAACCTACTCTGTTTTTTCTGTTTAAAAACCTTCAGCTTGCAGAAGGTTTAATGATATTGAATAATCAACAATAATACTGCAGCTTAAATCAGGACAAAGTTAAAATGTCTAGTAGGGATATGTAGTGCAGGGCTTTGCCTTTTGTCAATAAAGGTATTTCTGAAGAAGTATTCAAGTTAAAGTGACGTCATTACTTTAGCATAGTAACCCAAATTTATGTAAGTAGATTCCTGATGTGTTTGTAATTGAAAAACACTTGTAGTGTCTTAACAGCCTTCATTTTTTGTTACTGATGAAGCCTTTCTTAAAGTTATCTATAAATGTGTAAACTGTTCAAATATTAATAGGTCCACTGTGCTATTGAACAGGAAATACCAAAAGAATGCAATATAGTCTGAAAAGTAAAAATGTCCCATTTATTTACTTCAATTCTATTTCTTAAAATAATTATGTTTTGCATTTCAGAAGTCTGTCAAGACCAAATTTTGAATTTTAGGGGAAGACTTGGATTCCTAGCTCAATAGTTTGTTTATCTTGCTGCATAGCCTGAGGCAAGATTGACCACACCATCCAGAAAAGTAAAATAAAGATCATCACAGTAACATGCCTTTAATTTGAAATCAAGTGTCAGTAAAAAACCTGGTATATAAAGTACTTAATAGAATTTTGCAACAGTAATAACATTATCTTTTTATATACTCTATGTAAGTTGAGACAGTATCATAAAGAAAATATTACAAAGTGCTTCTCTACATGTTCTAGATTGTATTGCAAATACAACTCCTCAGTTATATCAACATAACTTAGTATGAAAAGGAACTTTAAACAGACTCCTAGCTACTGGCAAAAAACAATCCAAAATCTCGTTTTCCAGACCGAATGTGCTGTTGTTAATAATATTTATATTTTCCCTGCAGGACCAGTCCTTCTACAGCAGAGGACCTCCAATGGAAAATTACCACTGGATTTTGTGGAGTCAACAGTAGTAAAGGAAGAACTTTTGAATATTGTTCACCCAGAAGAGAGCATTGAAAGCTTTTATGAGTGCACAGAACAAGAGTTTTGCAGTCAGCAGAGAGAACTATGTTTGATTTTATTTAATAAGATGCTGCTGAATTTTTGTTCAGTTTATAATCTGTCATCACCCTTGACTTTAACTCTCAGAGAGTTAGCTTGTTCAAATGTACTTCCAGTAGTGGCTTATGGTAACTCTAAGATAAAAAATACATTTTCTAAAGATTGGTTAGTAGATACATATTTTAGAGAGCTAGAAACTTTTCAAAAGCTACCACAATTTCTTCAAGAAGTATCTGCAATCATGTTTTTCTTCCCTGGAGAACAGATGAAAGCCTTGTTAGCAACTCTGGAAACTATGGTAGAAGCATATCAGTTCTTAAAACTTTTTAGCAGTTAACTTCCAAACAAACCACATTAGCTGAATCTTGGTATTGACCTAACTTTTCTCTGACAACCAGTGAAGTACAAATTTCATAGCCCTACACAAGCCCTACATGTTGGTATCTCCGATATTGTTTGTATTATCCTCTGGCATATCCTAGAAGTCAGATACACTGATTCAACACATTTCTATGTAAAATTTTTCCAGTACCAATGCCTTCTACTTGCCTGACATATTTGGATGTCTGTGATCTTCTTAGGAGAGTGCTATATCATTTGCACTAAGTTAAACTTTGTATTTTCTGTCTTGGAAGTCTTTGTTACCTGTCTCGTGCCATAGGTCACTTTGGTTTTCAGAGGTAGTGACCCTAAATTTAAACCAAGCAGTTGATTATTTCATTCCTTGAGAAAGGCTTGTGCCTACATATTTTAATATCCTTTAGTAAAGCTAATGTTGTAAATATCTGTTATGAAATAAAAACATACAGAAAAGCAAATTCCTTATATTAGTTTTTGTCTTATTTATCCTTATAAAAATTAAAATTATGTAAATTAGTTCTGTCTTGTGAAATTCAAAGCAGAAGGCTCTATATTTACAGAATCAATATACTAGCATTTCCCATATCTTTGGTAGAAATAGTCACACAAAAAGGTGTGGGAAATCTCATCAGTACCATGTCCCTTGGCACATTCATTTGTTCAGTGACCAGCTTGAGGGGACTGGCTGAGACACCCAGGTGATTTACAAAATTTCAGTGGGTACCAGTTAGTAGAGCTTTAAAACAAGTCATTTTGCTGCTTTCCAGGACAATGATGTTTTGAAGGGCCAAATCCACCTTCAGCAAAACTTGAGGGTCTCCTTGTCTCTGCTCTAAATTATGTTGGCTTAAAGAGATTTGATAAATCCTTTACACTGGCAGTGTATAAAATTATCTGGTAACACTCCTCAGATTCCCTCAACAGGTGATGCTGGTGAAAGCAGTGACACAAATCTAGTTATGTTGGGAGGGGAATTTGCAAAGGAATAGACAAGACAGCTTAAGTATGTACTGGACATTAGATTCTGACACTAAGTATGGATCTTAAAAATTACGCCCCATTTAATATGAAACTTTTGTTCTCCATTCTGTGAATACATGCAAACTACACATGATAAATCCTCTAAATTAATCCTCTAGCCTAGTTTAGGATTGTGTGCTACATATTCTATCAGATGGTCCTTTTAATTACTGGAGAAAAAGAGAAATTCCCATGCTGCTCTTTAAAGGTATTGCAGCTTGCAAGGCAGCTGAGCTACGTAATGGTGTATATGGTGTTGCAGATGCAGAAGAGTTATGTGTTTTGGAGAGCCCTTACAGCTCATTTATACAACAACAGCTACTCTTTCTGCCTTGCCTTTTAGTACAAATCCAAACTAATTCCACACTAGGATCTGGGAGAAGAGACAAAGGGAAGTCTATCCCTTTCACTTCTAAGGGAAGAGAAGGAAGCAATGCATTAGAATGGGGATACCTGGGGGTTTTTTCTAGTAGATTCAGTACTAGATCAGGAGTAATCTTAAATTTTAGTCTTCAAAAAGTAGGTATAAATTAGCAAGCCTTCCAATTCCAGTTTTGTAAATGCAATTTATAATATTTAAAAAAAAAGAACCCTAAAAGAAAGGGTGTGGATTATAGCTGCTCCTGAAATTGTTGTTGCTTGACTAGAAGGAATAATTCCATTGATGTATCTGCCTTGCAGCACATTAAAATTTCCATTTAGCCTCTCTGTAGTTGAGATACATGATATCCTATCACTACATGGAAGATGCTCAGACTGAGTTATCTTGGAGTTACCTTCATTTCAAATGTTCTGTATTTATTAATGACT
Organism: Xenops minutus; assembly: GCA_035221455.1. Lineage (NCBI taxonomy): Eukaryota > Metazoa > Chordata > Aves > Passeriformes > Furnariidae > Xenops > Xenops minutus. Next base: position 3,294,557 of record JAWWEE010000085.1, read on the forward strand.
TATCAGTGGATTATTTTTCTGTCTATGCACTTTTAATTTTTCTCTAGTAAGAAAGCAATACCTAAAAAACCCTTGTTGCATATGAGATGGACAAATAAACAACGTTTCCTGTTGGAGAACACAATGAAGGAAAATCTGTGTATATACTTTTTAAAGAATGCAAAATTTAAGTTGGCACTATTGCCATTTTCTTAAGAATTTGATACGTAATTGAGAATTTAAAATAACTGGGACTCAGAGAACCACCAAAAAAAAATAAAATTCTGGTGTATCTGGAAAACAAATGCTTCGGTGTATTTTTAGATATTCATACTCCTAACATAATACATTAGTGACTGAAATGAAAGCAGATAAAGCTTTATGTTGGTCTGATAAAGATAGCAACTCTTACATAGCCAAGATATTCCCACAATTGTTATGTATGTAATTTAGAAAGGGAAAAAGCACATCAATCTTGTATGAGTCCTACTTACACATTTCAACTAATTTCAAATACTTTTCTGAGATATTGTACAGAAAAGTAGATAACATACTCTAAATTGACATTAACATCCTTGCAAAATGAAACTGCCAGAAGTTAGCAAATACATTAATTAATATTCCACATGCAGTCCCAACTTAAATATTGTCTGTGTACATCATCATTCTTCAATTATATGGTGACACAGTTCTGTTATCTCTAATATTCTCTTAGTATAAGGATTATATACTGAAAATTTTCCTGTTATTTTCCAGTTATCACAGTTCAGTTTTCTACATACTCAGATATATTCAAGTTTGCGAATTCCATAAAAAGTCTTAAGTGTATCTCAGTCACATAAAACATGTGCTTCATCCAATTTATTAGAGAATACTTTCCTCTTTCAGTAGAGCACAACTTTCCTGTCAACTCATGATTGCAATAAAGTGAGATCTATTAATAAGTGATTAAACTGTTTGCTTTTTAAAATCCCTCATAGTATGTAGCGCGTTTCCCGCTTTTTGGCTTAGTTAAAAGAATAAACAAAATGAGCCTGATAGCCTGCTCCCATTTTTCTCTCTGTGCTCATGTTTCACATGCTGATGTACTTCACAAGCACAAAGGTACACCTTCATCCTCATTTTGCACGTGTACCAGATGATGATGCTGCGGTGGTGCTGCATTGCTGCTTTCAGTCAGGTGAGCAATACTGGTTGGCAGCACAAGAATTGAGACCAGTAAAATAAAAAGTAGACCAGACTGGGATATGCAGTCAGCAATTTTTGTAGCATACAAAGATGTCAGTCAAGGCTTAAATTTCCCAAAGTGTTGCATTAAGCCAAACTTCAGTGTTGTATTTTCTCTGACATATATTCATTGTTTCCATTACAAGGTACGAAGTGCATCAATTCACATGCAAAAGTCTTGGTGTTGTTTGTGAGAAGTCTTATGGTCACACTGGCAAATAAATTACTACTGAATCTGGGCTCAGAAGTTTTTCTGTTTATTTAGAAGAAAAATTTAACATATTTAAATATTACTGTAGCTTCAATAACCATTTATTTTTTTTTATAACAGAGAGGAGGTTCAAACCTCAGAGTCTGACCTCCCTTTAAACTAAGTTCTGAAGATCTTCCTGCATCATCTACAATTCTGACTGCTATTAAATAACTATATTGCAAAAGAGCAGCATCATAAATGCCCTGTACACATTAAGCATCAAACCATACCTCATCCTCTTGCTCTTGACATTTTACATCATGCTTTGTGTTGAGTCCCTCATGACAAGAAAAACATTGAGGTATTAGAGTGTGTTCAGAGAAGGGCAACAGAACTGAGGAAAGGCTAGAAGCATAAGTCATATGAGGAACAGCTGGGGGAGCTGTGAATGTTTAACCTGAAGAAAAAGAGTCTTACCACTCTCTACAACTACCCGAAAGGAAGCAGTAGTCAGGTAGGTGTTGGTCTCTTTACCCAACTGACAAGTGACAGGATAAGAAGAAACAGCCTCAAGTTGCACCAGGAAAGGTTTAGGTTGGATATCAGGAAAAAATTTCTCACAGAAAAGCCCTGGCACAAGCTGCCCAGGGCAGTAGTAGACTCACCATTCCTGAAGAAATTTAAAATATATGTAGATGTTGCATTTATGGCATGGTTTTGTGATGGGCTTGGCAGTGCTGGGTTAATGGTTGGACTTGATGTTCTTAAACGTTCTTTTCAACCTAAACTATTCTATGACTTGCCCATACATTCAAGGACCACGTAGTGCCTTTTTGCCTTAGCACAATGCCATGCTCCCATGTGGTCAAGAGTGCCCAGTAAATTCAGAGAGATCCATCTCCAGTTTATTTTCCAGTAAGAACAGCCTTCATTGCGTGGTCTTACATTTCATGCTCAACGATTATTCCCAAGTGAATACAGTTTAAATCTGTCAAACGGGGCCTTTTTTAACCTGTTAAATATACCTAAATTACAATCCTCAAATTTAGAAATTCATAAATTTATCATCATATTCACCAGGATATAAAATTATGCTTTTTCAGAAAAACACCTGTAAAAATAACTTTGGAAAATATAAATATCTGTGCTCACATTCAGATAAAGATAGGGAAATACACATAGTTTATCAAGAAAAGTCATAATCTTGGAGAAAAATGAAAGAAAAGGATTCTGATTTGTCTAAGAAGCTGTTTAAGTTGGGATATGAATAAAAACTACTACAGTAGCATATTTTAGGCATCTGAGTAAATGCAAAATGCCTTCTTTTAAAAAATGATGACCTGAGCAGACTGTCCAGCAGGGAGGAACTGAACCCCAAGGAGAAGAGATGAAACAGTAAAGGTGCAGAGCTCCACTAACACTATACACAGACACCTATGAAACAGGGGTTTGGAAGCCATAAGTAAATCGCTACAAAAGTAATTTGAAATGTTAAGAAACAATACTTTTATCTCCCTATAGCTGATGATAATATACATTCAAAAAAAGGCAAATTATACTACTTTGATGGTTTTCAACAACATCAGGAAGTACAGTTACTACCCACATTTGAAGAGACTGCTGGCTGGAGAGGGAAGGAAAGAAGACAGAGCGGTGCAAAAAAATACTGTGCTCAATTCTAATTAAGAAATTGTGATTCAGCTTCTGTCTTAGTTCAGTGGAGAACTAAGATATCTATGTTGGCCAAAAGAGAAAAAGGAAAGGCCTTCTTCCCCCAAGAAGGCCAGCCAAAAAATAACCCCTCCTTTAAGTTTAGAAACAGAACTTTAATTAGAAAAAATATATAGGAAAAAAGATAACTGTTCTTAACCACAATATGTCTCTATATGTATGTCCAGAAAGGACCAAACAAAACAGTTTGTAATAAACCCTTTAAACGAAAAAGAAACAAAAGCCAATGTCCTCTGCTATCATAAAAGGATGCAATTATATTTATGGGCAGCAGGTGACGAGGGCGTGCCTCGGGCTACCTTAAAATGGGATGAAGTTATATTTATGGACAGCAGGTGGTGAGATGTCATGCATTGGCCAGTTGGCCCTTCTCTTAGGCGAGATGGTGGGCACAGCCACTGGGTCAGTTCCTGTGGGATCGATGGTGAAGCAGCGGAAACCCCATCTCTTTAGTGCAGAAAGCAGGCGTGTTCTCTTCCTCACGGCAGCTCCTGCAGTGCATGCAGCCCTCACAGGCAAATGGTTGACTTAGAGAGAGAGAGGGAAGCACAGTCCTAGTTCTCCCATCATGCTGGACCACTGTGTTCCCATCCCAGCTCCCTCCATCAACACGCTGAGCCTGCACAGAAAAAACGCAGAAACCCCCGGCCTCTCCTCCCAGCCGAGCCACCTTCCCTCCCCCTCTCTCAGCCTGGGAGACCAGAACAAAAGGTTCTGGTCTGAGTCATTACATCGGGATATGAATATGCATTAGTTCCTTTTGTTAACTATCTTCACAGAAGTTTAGGCATTGGCTCCAAGCCTTTTGGGAGGAATTCCAACAAGATACTGAAACTATAACAGCTTCAAAGTTCTTTGAATGCAAGTTTCATTAGTCTTTCAGAACTGTCTTGTTGTTCGAAATTTTCCATTAGTCTTGAATGTAGCAGAAGTGAAAATAAAACAGTCAAAGAGTGAACATTCAGCTTATATCAGTTGTTAAGAGTGCTGACACAGAGAAGTTTACCTGTTTTGGTTTGTCATTTGCACATAGCCAAAGTTTGATTAATCTAATTCTTGTCTTACCTAGATGAGCTTATATACATTTACTACATGTCATTTTTTCCAGAGAATCATGTAAAGAGATTCTCATTCTTGTTTAGCTCCCAATGCACCTAAATCACCTTGTTCTTTTATTTCAAACTAGTTGATGTTTTTCCAAGATATGTATCTATCATGCTTTGAAAAATTTAGGGAAGCTAATTTAACAAAAAAAAAAAAAAAAAAAAAAAAAAAAAAAAAAAACCCAACAAATTAGAGAGATTTGTATTGAAAATAGTAGAACTGGAGTGTCAATAACTCAGCGTGTTTGTTTGTTTTTTGCCTTGCTTATCCATTTAGTCTTAAAATGTCACATTTGCTGCTTCTCAATAATGCTCTGATTCTGATTATCTTTAATGATGTTATGGTATCTATATACCTGCTGAAATTTTGCTCTGAGAACAAATATGCTCCAGCAGTTTGGGGCCGTCAACCAGCCACAACTTTTAGCTGTTCAAAGCACACCCTCCCAGTGTAGGGTATATGCTATTTATAATGGTTCTTGGAACACCAAGGATTGAGCTTCGTATGGATACTATGTGGACTGATAACAGCTCTTCCCTGCTATAACACTCCTCATTTCAGGAGTGTTCATAAAATTTGTTCCCTGATGGGCCTTTGCAAACTCCACACAAAAAAGCAGTGAGGGAAATTATAAGATTAAATTATGTCTACAATAATCAAAGGCACTAGCATAGGTGTATTTACAGGAACTTCACCAACATTATTAAACTAATGTTGAGGTTGGGGTGTGCTGTGGTTTAGGAATGGTATTCTGCAATTCCATGCCCCTTCTGAGCCTCTCCAAACCATGTACTACTCTTTCACTCCCCTACTTTTCTACCTTTCCCTACCTGCTGCAGTGCAGTAGAGACCAGAATTAGAGGTATTAGAGGAAAAGATTACAAGCTGAGATAAGAAGAGTTTAGTAGAAACAGCAAGGAGATAAAAAATTAACAGCAACAGCAACAATATTAAGGGCAGAGGTTACAAGATAAACAATTCACATGAAAACTCTCCTGGCAATTGACAATACCCTCAGCCTCTCCCTGAAAGAAGTCCCTTTCCCCCACCTCCAGCAATGACACTAGATGTCCTAGCCTTGCCCCCTTCCTGGCTACTGCAAAAATGAACCCTGTCCAGGATGCAATCAGAACATTATCTACCCATTTTTCTATACCATCTACATCATCCTACACCTTCCAACTATATGCATATATGTATGTGTGTGTGTGTGTGTGTATGTATGTATATATCTATATAAACACAGACGCGCATTGTTCCAGGGAGGAAGAGAGGGGTCCAACAGTCTGTTGAAACTGAAACTACGACACCAGTGAAAGCTCAGCCAAACAGTAGCTTTATTATCAAAAGAGTGGCCAAGTGAACAGAAAAGAAAGCCCCCCACCTCTGAACCCCCCCGAGGGAGAAAGAGAGAGAGAGAAGGTGCGATGGTTTAGTTTTCTTGGTTTTGGTCTAGGCCTTCCCAGGTGACAGGGTCATAACTAAGGAAGAATTCCACACTGTGACTGGTTGAAATTGGCCAAATGCCAAGAACCAAAGGGCCCAGGAGAGAGGCCCTGAAGGCCCCTCCCGGCCACAGGGTAAAAAAGGGAGAAAGGGGGGCGGGGAAAAACCCACAAAACTGAACTTCAGTAGAACTAAAGCAGTTTAAAAATATTTGCACATATATATATGTATATACAGAGGAGAAAAGACACAGAAAACAAGTTTTCGCTTCCCTCTCACCAAAACAATTGCCATTCCCAAATCTCAGGACACCTCCTCCCGACCCGGCTGGCTGATCAGCAGACCCACACCTACGGCCCACTCCCACAGCAGAGTGACCGCAGGGAGCTCCTCTGCCCTCCAACACTGCTGAAAGAGGGATTGCCCCCTGACTTCCGACTCCCCCTCTTTATATCTTTGCTTACATAAAGAAATGAGATGGAATACTTCCTTAGTTATGAACCAGTTACCAGGAAAGACCTAAACCAAAACACTACATGCACCATTCCTTCATGTAATCAGCTGTATATAAGACCAAGGAGGAAGATTTCTCTCTCTCTTCCTTTCATCTGCTGGGGAGGACATCAGGTCTCTGTGTTGGCTTAGCTCTTATCTATGTGAGCTGAGGCCTACCTGAGAAGCTGGTGTCCCAGCCGTATAGAGGTGGAGAAACTGCTTCTCTTGAGGGGAGTTTTGGTGAGAATTTATTATGCTAGTTACTTATTGAGCTTTCCCCTGAGTTTACAAGTGTGTGTATCTGTTTTGTTCGGGTTTTACCCATTTTTGTCCCATTTCCCTTTCCCCCCTTTTCCCTTTTGGAGTTTGTTTGGGGCTCTTATTCTGTAGATTCATAGTGTTTGATATGTGAATATATATATACACCTTTACTACAATTGTCTTTGGGTACTTTTTTTCCCTTCTCTCTCAGGAGAGGGGAATCTGTGTGGCAAGCAGCTGGGTTTGGCAGGGAGCCAACCCAAACCTCCACAGAAGGGGAAAAAACCCCCAGGTTTCACACACCCAGCTCCCCCCAAGGTGTCTTCCCACAGGGTTGTCTCACTGACCCCAGAATGTCCAACCGCCTCAGGGAAGTGGCTGCATCCTCAAGGGTAGGTCAGCTCCTCGCAAAGGCAGGCATCCCCGCCAAAAGGCAACATTGTCCTAGACATGTGAAGTGAGCAAAAAGCCCCTGAGGCATGAGCCATCTGCCTTTTATCTAATTGGCCAAATGACGTTTACCTGAGCGACGTGGCCAGAGCTGCCCAAGAAAAATTATTTGGCACCTCCCGTCCTGTTATATAACTGGTACTTCTCTGCACCTGCACCCATCTGTCTGCACTTGCACAGTCCATTTCAGAGGGTCTTCCTTAATTGAGTCTGGGGGTTCACTTCATCCTCCTTCTCCTGTTTTTCTCCTTCAAGTGCCATTGGAGGGCCATCAGCCAATCATGAGAGACTAATTAATTTTGGTTTACACAGAAATCTCTCCCTCAAGGACAGTAACCATCTTTATCAGCCTTTTTTCCCATAACTTGGCAGGAGAAGCACAACTCCTCACAGGTGGCTGGGCCAAACACAGACCAAAAATACCAGCATCAAATTCCACTCAAATACGCACATACATACATATATATACACAAAAGCACAGGTATCATTTCCATGGTCAATGGCCATCCCACCAAGATGTCTATTGCATTCACTGAGCCCATGAGTGTGGGATATATCCATCACAAATGTCTACCAGGGCAGGAGGGCTGGTCTGCTGTCAGCTGACTGCAAGCTGCATCAGGAATTCATAACTGGTGTATATGTGTCTTAGTTCGAGGGAAGAACTAAGATATCTATGTTGGCCAATAAAATAATCCCTCTCTGTTAAATTTAGAAAC
>JAWWEE010000085.1:3302971-3321473 GCA_035221455.1 Xenops minutus
TTAAATTGTAACTCTGACTTATAATCTCTCTTGTGGTGGGTCCATTTCTCCTGCCGGTTTACCTTTAAACCAGCACATCCCCCTACATACTAGATATATTAATTTATTCTCAAAGCTAACACCTGCGGGGAGGGTAGGAGTGAAACAATGAATACCCATCTCAAATGACTCTCATTACCATGTCATATCTGATATCAACAGTACAGTAACAAAACAATCCTGATCCCTCTGCTCTGAAAAAGAACACTGGAAGGAGCACATACAGGTGTATGTGCAGGGTTGAACAGACCAAGCAACATTGTGACCTGTACCTAATAAAACAAATGCTTAGATCAAATTTGTTTCCAAACAGCTGTGGTCAGATCTGTTGTTGTCAACTTTTCATGTGCCACACTGGGTTCTAAATAAGGTTGTCATGATTTAGGAATGGTACTCCCCAATTCAGTGTCCCCACCAAGAGACTCCAAATCATGCACCACTCTTGTTCCTCCACTTTTCCACCTCCCTTTCCCCTCTGTGGTGTGATGGACACCAGAACTGCAGGCAAAAAAGGCAAAGATTACAGGCTGAGATAAGAACAATTTACTGGAAACAGCAAGGGGGTAAGAAAAAAATGAACAGTAGCAGGAGCAACAACAGTAATTATAGAGGGTACAAAAACCCAAATGATTCACACAGAGCCATCCCCGATAAGAGACAAGACCATGTGGCTCCCTCTGCCACTTTTTCTTGGTGGTAAGGAACCTGTGCTCCCTGGAAGACAGTCCATTTTCCCCAAGCCCAGCTATGACATGAGGTGGCGTAGAATAACCTGTGTTCTAGGCATGCCCTCTCCTGGTTACTGCAAAAATTACCCCTGTCCTGGCCAAAACCAGTACAGGGTGTTTTCATTTTGTTTTGGTTTCTCCACAATTCCAAAAAAAATCCTTTCACATGTATGTAGTACCATAGAAGTACTAGGTTTAAGACACAAAGCTTTTGTGGTATTATTTCAGCTACCTAAAGCGACTGCTAGCCATCAATGAAACAACACTTGGTGGGTGTGCTGGAAGGAGTGATTACGGTCTGTCCAAATGGAAAGAGCAAAAACACTTGCTTTTCATGACAGACAAATGGGCTACTCTTTCAAATATTTCCTTTTTATAAATCTAAGGATAAATTTTGTTTTTCTCACCCTGTGCATCATTGTGAAGTAAAGGTCTATAAATAACAGACAAATAACGTAAGTTCCTAGCAAGTGTCAGATCCAAGAAAAAACTTTCAGGTTCCCTCTAGGCTTCTGTCTAGTGACTCAGGGAGAGATAAGTCCTACAAAGTAGGATGAGGATTATGCTTGTCTTCCAAAACTGTACCCTTCCTCAGAAACCTCTACAGGCCAAGGTATCTTCAAAGGGGAAGGAGATATTTGTTTACTTTTCTGGTGCGGGGGAGCACATTCACACTCTTTTTGCTATGATATATTCATGAAAATTGCATAAAGTTTTGCTAGTTTTATTTCTACATTTTTCTGTTGTCCACTTGAAGCCATCAAGGCTGCAGGCCCTGTCCTGCCCCTTCTGTCTCTTTTACATCAGTCCCGGATCCTCTTCTACGCTGACCTCCAGGTCCTAAGAGGATCGATACTCTAATGAATTAGAGTATCTATCCCTCTTCCCTCATGTTTACCACAGCATCCTCTTAAGAAATATGTGCCATGGGTTTGAGTCCATTCAGTCTAAACAGAAAGTAAAACTGTGGGCTCCTCTCTAGGGCAAGTGTCATGTTCACTACACTCAAATTGAGATGTAGCATGGTCAGCCTCATGTTATCTGAGTTGTGGTTGTCACTGTCACAACACTGCATGTCTGTACCTGTCCTCCAGCAGTCTTGCTGAAGCTGACCTCTGCATCCTGCAGGTAGAGGCCAACTTTTGCTGAGTGTTCAGGGCTTTAGGAATGCCCGTCTCAGCTATTGTCTCTATTAGCAAAGTAAAACTTTTTTCTGAGGTGGGAAGATGACCCCAAAACACTTTCACAGTTTATGAGAAATTGAGGGTATTTTTTACAGTTTATGAGAAATTGAAGGTATTTTATTAGTCCTTATGGAAATACAGCCTTCATTTTAGAAATGGTATAATATATATTTCCCATCTGTTAACTTTGATTCCTGGAAAGTATGGAAGTTTAGATGCCACCTACTTGTCTTCCTGATCCCTTGTAGTGCTTTAGGTATGGATTTGAGTGGTAGGATGCTTCCAATTCTACTCTGAACATAAACCATAGAAGTTTTTAAGTCTTTTGCTTCTTCCATCAGCAAAAAACACTTGATTCTTGAAAACCTGATACACATTGCTTCCCTACAGCGAATCAACTGCACCACTCAGCTTGGTGTTATCTGCTGTACTGAGAGTACACTTGATCCCACAATATCACTGATGTCACTATTAAAAAGTCTTGGTACCAGGACAGACACCTGAAGCACACAACTCATTACTGAACTCCATTTGAACATTGACCTGTTTGATGACTTTGAATGCAGCAGTGCAGCCAATTCCTTATCCATCAAAAAGCCCATCAAATAAACTCTCTCTATTTTAGGGTCATAAACCTTACAAAACTGCTTTTCTACCTGTTCTGTGTCCTCTGGCTTAAGTAGACTCATTCTGGGTTAAGACTGAAAATTTATTTTCTCATATAATAGCAGTCTATTATGTGGAGTCTACACATACTTGATGCCTGTAGTTCATTTCATGGCTAAATGTCTGCTTTCGGTAGCAGGCTGAACAGTGCTTAAATTAAGAGACAAGCTGTCAACTGTATTTCTTTCTCTATTTGTAGGGACTGATAAATTAGATTTAAAACAGATTATTTGTAGATAATTTCAGATTTTACACATTTCTCATCATTGAGATGAGAGAATTTGAGATACATGGATGTATCTCGTTGCATGGATATGTGATGTAAGGGAAATGGCTACCACCCAGCATTAGCTTTGGAAGCATACTCTCTGCAAATGAACTGAACTATTAGTATAGGAATTAGGGTTTCTAAAAGCTCAGGACTTCTCAATTAGCTGCAGTGATGCATGTCACATTTCCTCAGCTGTGCAATGAGACCAGAAAGAGGGTTTTAACATTCAGGTTGAGATGGAGAAAACCCAAGAAACTCCCTCCTTCCCTTACACCATTATTAATTTTTCTATTATACACTGGTCATTTAAATTAACACTCACTAATGCACCTGTTTGAGACAGGGCAGCTGGGCAGATGCTCTATAAAGCTCTTCAAAGAAAGTGCATCTCATGCCTCCTCTTTTACAAGCATGATTTCCTCAGTTACTGTCAGCAGTGCACAGTGTTGGCAGCTCCAGGACAGCACACTCTCGATAACACAGGAGGCCAATTTCCTACTACTGACTGGTGGGTACAAACTTTCTGCACCATTCAACTGACTGTGACTCTCCCTTTTCTTTATCACAACTCAAATCAAAACATAAACACAAACCCTGGCTTTAAATCTCCTGACATTTGACACCTTTGACACCAAGTGATGTCAAGTGTCAACTACTTCAAAAACTCTTTTCTTTTTCAAATGCCACTCTTTGTTGTGAAATTGCCTGCTCAAAGTACACCTTACTCATTATACTGTAGAGAAGGAAGACAAACTGTAAAAATCATAGTGCTGTATTTAATTATGAACCATAGGATTTTACAAAGAACAGTCAATTTCACAGTGAAAACCCATTTTTTATGATTAGAGTAATCCTCCTCAACCCCAAGTAACACATGCTTGCTACATATGCCAATTTTAAACACAAACTAAATAAACTACAGGTTTTCTGTTTTGGTATGCCTTTATGTTAATTGGTTTTCCCACAGATCAAATGCAAATTATGATTTGATGCAAGTCACATGGAGCAGAGTAAACCTATAAGTTCAGATATTTCAGAAGCCAGTAACCAACATTAAGATGCATGTATATTGCAGAAAGTTATACAACTTCCAGAAGATATTTTCTTCCCTCCTTTAAACTTAGATTTTAATTTTCTTTACTCTTCTTTTCTGCACTATCACAGGGAACAACTTCAAAATATATCACTACGTACCATGATGAGGCTGGTCTAGATGAGACTCCCTGCAAGTCCAAGAGAAGTAGAGCTGGTGAAAGACAATATATGACTGCTTAATGCAGCAGTGAGAAACCAAACATTGAACTTTGTAGGTAGGAGGTATGTGAGAGGAACTGAAGTGTTGACACAAAGCCAGCAGCTGAACGTTTGTGGCCATATTGTGCAGGAGTTACATATGTAAGAAGGTGAAGTGGTCAAAGAATTCAGATAAGGAAAAGAAGCCCATCAAAAGAAAAAATAGGGAGAAAAAGCAGGAGAAGATGACAAGGCAAACACTTCCCAATTAAGGTGTAATTGCTAGTATCAGTAGTGACCAGGAAATGAAGAAGAGTGTGGTCACCTAGGGAATGCAGGCCAAGAGGGAGAAAAGGCAGGAGGATACAGCACCTCTACTTCTTGCCAGTAGAGCTTGTGTTCTCAGGGAGCACATTAGCCAATAGACTGTATGCAGGTTGCTTAATCTATTTCTCATTATTCCACTGTTACTTTAATTGCAAAAAAAAAGTTTTGGGGGTTATTGCAGTTGGATTTAAAATACTAAGTTACAGTACACAGCTCTTCCAGTCAGAGCTCATTGCTGTTAAGAAAAACACTTGGCTGTTCCTTACTACAAAGAGAAACAGCTATAAAATCGGGGTAAACAACCTCTGTACTATGAGTTATCAGCAGAAATGTAACTAAAGCCTCTCAGACAATCAGTCTTGAGAGCAGAAAGAGTTATTATTTTGTGATTGTTTATGAATAGACAAGTTGCTTTCAGAATAAAGCCTGAGAAACCTAACAGGTTAGAAATGGACTTCAGAACCAATCTGGAAAAGGAAGATATGCTGAAATATTTATGGCATAAAGCAGGACTCGTTCTCTACAGAGGCCACCCACACAAAGAATGGAGAAACGACTAATAGTGAAAACTGGTTTATTCACAAATTATTTTAAATTGTCTTGCTGTGGCAGGAGAATTGTATTTAATCAACATGCATTCTTAGCCTTGCCTCTGTGCATTGTATTTTCAGTGAGATCAGTTTTGAGTGACTGAGGCATTTAAAAGGAATTGACCAATTTTCAACAAACTGATGTTTTTCTCTCCCTGCCCCCTCTGCCTGCACTTTAAATACTTAAAATACTGAAATGCTGCACACAGCAATATGATGCTTTCATTTACTTGCCTGTCACACCACTCATGGAAAAACAATAGCATGGGATTTCAAATTTAGAGGCTTCATAATAGAAAAGAGTGATTCTTAAAAATGTGTTTAATGCAGTAAACATGCATAACTAACTCACACATTACCATCAAAATAGACACTTGAAATTGGGTACAGGAAAAGAAAACACAACAGGAAATCACACGCAGACTGGTGGGCAACATTAAGAAGGTACAAGGCTTGCAGTGTACTAAAGAATGGTCCAAAACTGACAACAGGCAACAAACATTCACATATTGTTTAGTCAAAAATTTGGCTTTTATAAAGCAGAATAGTCTGATCCGTGATTCTGATTTCATCAATAATATGTTGGTCTTCAGGCATCATACAGCCAAAAGATGGTTACACAAGCTTCAAAATTAAACTCTTTTGAAGTCACAATGTTAACAAGAACTAGACTTTCTGCAGAACAGTCATTCGATTGGCATTCTTTGAAATACACAAACAGAAAGATCAAACTGTCACATCAGAACCTGGCTATCATCTTGTTTGCAAAATAAACAAATTTAGGATGATATTTCATGAGCAATGCAGCTAACATAAAATTTTTATACAAACATATATAAACATGTGCTTGCAAAGTATTTCTAAAGAGTCTTTTCAAAAAGTATTGTTAGAGTAGTGCAATATAACTTTATCTGCAATTGCAACTAATGGCAGGTAACCCAGAGAGGACCACAGCTCCTCTTGAGGATGCAGTCCTGCCACTCTCCCCTGGGCAAAAATCCCCTTTAGTATCACCGGGAGCTACAATGAGGAGCTATGCACAGGTAGTCCTTCAGGAATGAATCTCTGCTCACTACATGGGGAGCTGAGTGTGGAAGACTGCATGCTGCTACCAGAATATATCCCCGAGTACTCATTATGCTGTGGCCACTAAAACATTTGAAATGCAAACATTTCTCATCTATGTTCAATGTAATTTATTAGAAAATGCAGTTTTCATGCAGTAGGTAATGATTATATCATCAGAACTGACATGATTAGCTAAGAAAATAAAACTGGTATATCAGTTTTACCACAACTGCATTTTTGTTATACCGTAAAGCATATTTATATGATCTTGTGATTTGAAAGAAAAACAGTTTCTGCAAAATTTCCATATTAAAATAGTTCTGTGCACAAAAACCGTTCATAGCACGACACCCAAAGCAATATGGAGTTAGTTTGATAGTATTTCTATTACAGCAAAACTATGAACTTCATTCACTAAACTATGCAGTACAAAGTAAGATTACCAGTACATATAGAAAAATCAGACAGGTAATTGGTTGCTAACCTGGCAGTATTTTGAGAGAGATGGAGATTTTTAGGTCTCTAAGGAATGATAAAGACAGCAGGAACTGGTTTTGGGAGGCCCAGAAAGAGATTTGCACTTTGTGTTTCCTATTATCTATAAGCAGCCCACCTGCATAGGAAAATGTTGCACCAGGAGTTAACAACAAGGTCTGAAAACTGAAAAAAATCTGCTAAAACTTAAATGCAGTAGGCTCCACCACAGTGTTTCTCGTGAAATGTATAAAACATAGTAACTTCACCATTGTAATGGTGACCTACTGGATAAAAATATTAATGCTTACAAATAAAGTCTGACAAATTTTGAGTAAGATTTAAATTCACACCTTTTATAGGTTTAGTTAGCATGGTTTGAATATTTCATGCATCTTTGACCACCAAGTAGCAGAATATATTTATGACTTTAGATTGACTCCTTTAATGCATTATACTATTTCTAACAAGGCTTTCAAATGACAAAAAGCCTACTTGAAACAAATGTCTTTGCAGTGAGAAAGAGATCTTCAACGAGAAACACATTTTTACACTATTTACAAAATCTTCCCACTAGATAAAAAGGTAAAATAAATAAAAAGCTTAGAGAGAGGAAATGCTGCCTAGGCTTTCTCTTTTATTCTCCCCTGGCAGATGTTAGTCTCCTCAATATGTGAAGTTGACTAGGCAGGATTGTTTTTCTTCCTCTTGCTTGGGCTGTGACTGGGATCTTGTTTCAGTTCATGGTATTGCATCTGTTTAAACACAAAGTTCAGTGGTCAGGTGGCACTTCCTAGGAAAAAAAAAAAAGGAAGGTATATTTTTCTTTTCCCCCAGGGAAAAAAAGAAAACCAAAATTTTTCCCCTAAATACTATGCAGGATTTGCAGATGTGATTCAACAGCAACAGAATGACAGATTTAGAGTAAAACAGAAAACCAACATTATGAAAATCCTGCCAGGAAATAGCACTGTGCACTGGCATAAGCTTTGAAAAGGCTATTCTTTTTTTGTTTTCTCCACGAGCTCTTACAAACAATAAACAGTATCCTCTTGACTGAGCTGGATGAATATTCCTCATAATGTATCTTAAAAACTTGCTATTGCCAAATGCATATCACAGGGCATATCAGAATCAGAGAAGGTATATGCACCCATACCTCCTGCTTATACCAGCTCCGAATTGAAACTAGAAATATGGAAAGTCTACAATCTTTGTGATACCAGAGGTGATTTATGTGTCTGATGTTATCTCAGAGCTTGCATCCTCTCAGGAGATTGTGTATTGCATTACAAAAGCTTGTAATTTACAACCACCTTTTTTTTTAAGGAGTTTGTGAGCGCAGTTGAACTGTGACCACAGCAAAATCTTTCACCCCAGAAAAGGAAGGGACAAAGTGCTCTCAGAGTGCTGTCATGAGACACTGGGCAATGCTGCTTGCTGCTGCTGCGTCTTCCGTCATTTGGCCTTCCTATTCCTTCCCTGCATGTCCTGAAAGCCTCAGCTCCAGTGTTTCTACATAGCGCCTTATCCCAGTCAGCTTCCCACTGTGCTAGAGGCTGTGTAATACAAGCTCTATCAGCTGCTATCATCTCCAAAATATTTGTCATTTTACTGTCCTAGGTATCCTCACAGGCACAACCAAGGTAGTACCTTGTTTCTCCTTGGACAAAGGTATAGCAGCCTTCTAATGGTTCAGTTTGCAATTTTATTGTGCCAAGGAATATAATATTGAATCAAAATAACTACTTTAAAAATTTGTTTTTTAAAAAAAAAAACAAACAGAAAGGACACTTAAAAAATATATACAAACCACTTACACATCTGAAGGAAATCTGGATAGAAAGTTGAATAGCTAGTTGTTATCAATTGCATATGGATTTTGAATCTTCTCTGTAAATTTATTGATGCCTGAAGAAGTGAAATTTCAAATGTTACTATCATAATTTAAAAAACCAGTATGTATTTTTGGCATAGTTTTAAAAAAGTCTTTAGGATCCATTTTGAAGTCTGACTTCAACAATGAAAGAATGAAAGAATGAAAGAATGAAAGAATGAAAGAATGAAAGAATGAAAGAATGAAAGAATGAATGAACTGCAAATGCAGACTACAAAGGTTGAAATCTGCTGCCATGGTTCCCCCCTTTTGAAAATGCAAAAGTTCCAGGGGCATTTTCTAATTCACTCAGTACTTTTTTTTTTTTTTTTGAAAGTATCAGGAGCCATGATTATTAAGAGGAAGTTGGAAAAAGGAGAGGAATATGAGTACTTAACTTCTGTACTGGAAAGGATGAGGGGAAACAGGCTTAATTGCAGGATAGAACATTCATGAAAATTCAGGAGATTCAAGGAAAATCTTCATGATAAGGACAATGTATATGGAAAACAGTGAAGTCTGCACCGTGTGAAGATTTTAGAAGAGTTTTCACAAACCTCTGTCTGAGAATGACAGATAAAGATGAGCTGAAGGCACTGCAGAGAAGAGAGATGTCTCCTCAGACACCATGTTCTTATAATGCCATTTGACAATTAGTGTTCAGAAGCATGAAGAAAAATTTTCCCCAGACTAAGCAGAAACAAGGCTTTTAAATTATTTTCTTATCATAATATACCTAGTCAGACTCATATACTTTTTGAGAACCCTGTTTGTGGGTTCTGGGAACATACATCTAAAACACAGGCAGGAACATTTCAAACTGCATAGACTGTCACATGAGCGGAAAAAAGCCAGGAAAGCATTAAAAATGTGCCTTTCTGTGTAATTTATCCAGGCTGTATCAGATATAAGATAATATAGTTTATCTTCCACAAAGTCCCTGGTGCCCAAATCTTTCAGAAAACTTTAGCAAGGACATATGGCCCTGGGACAGGGCATATAAGCTTCAGTCTTGATAAAACTTGTAGCTTTCCACTGCATGAATTCTCAGTTCTGTGGTGTAGATAGGAGGTGCTGCCACCCCTTTATCTGGTGATTGAACAGTGAGTATTCAGAAGGAACATCTGAGGTTCAACACCTTTAAGAAGTGTTTTACATCAGCAAATGACTGAGAAATTCAAGGTCAACCCCACCGTTCTATGCATGTGGACCACCCACAGGTGAATTCAAGAGCTGATATGGTCTCACTTTGTCAAATCTGGTAAAGAAAAATACCAGTCATCCCATGAAAGTAAATGCATGGATAAATCACGATCAAGACTTGAGAAAGGAAAAGCACTGCACAGATGAGATGAGACACTAAATGGGAAGTCAAATACAACAAGTGGATTGATCTTCTCCAAAAGCTTCAGAGTCTTCTGAGGAAAATACCTATCTTTATACCGTTTCTTCATAAACAGTTGTAGCTGTTGCTAGGACTCTGCGCATCATCAAATGGGATTAGGATGGAGACGTGATTCCTGCTCCACCACCCCATCTGACACACCATGTCTTCAAGGACCAGTAGTCTCCGTGGTCAGGAGGCAAAGAAAGGAGAATTTCTTGCCAGGGCAGACTGAAAGAGGCAGTCCCTATGGATGCAAAGAGGAAAGATAGCTATACAAAAGATGAGCTATAACATGGAGGAATTTTCATTTAAAACCTCTGACTTCCTGAAGAATGAAATGGGCAAATGCTGCTACAGACCAGTTCAAACGTTAGTGTGGAAAAAGATCAGAAAAGAGAGGCTTCTAAGGTTTCCAAGTGCAGGTTGGATTGAATGGGATGAAGAAATGTATATACATACTAGAGACTAGAAACAGATGATGGAGAAAACAGGAGAAAAATGTTTGGAATACTGCAGCTTTTGAAGGGAGAGGTGCTACGCTCAGCAAAGCATTTCACCCTGAGAAGGACTGGACTTGAGGAGCTGTAGCTATCTAGTACTTGTCTGGTCTGTTGGCACGATGCAAGAGAAACAGGTTCCTAAAGAAGGGAACTTCACACGCATGCTGAGTAAGAAGGCACCTTAACTGAATTGCAGGAGAAAAACAGGGAGCTGAAATCTCTAGCAAACAAAAGGCCTTGAAGTCATATCTAGGTACACTATATAACTTGGGGGCAAGTAGGGAAGAGATGGAAAGAGTGCAAGGTGCTTTTATAGTAATATATGTTTATGCTATCCCATGGTTCGGAAGGCTTGGGAGTTGAGGCTCTGTCTTACCTGAAACAGAGACATTTCTATGGGAGTATGGCCTTTCCTGGGGTCATGAGCTTTTTAAAGAACAATTCTGGCTCTATAGCTTTGTGGATCCTGGAAGAGTATTATAATCTCAGGTTCTTGGATCAAACAAAGAGGATGTATGAAAGCAAGATATCAGAAGTACTTCAAACTTCACATGCATGTGCTAGGAGGAATGAAATTTTGGGAACAAAGAGTCTGGGTTACATCTGAGTGACACAGGGTATGTGGGGAAGAACTAAATCTCCCAAGACAAGAAAAGGAAGTTCACATGCTTGCTTCTATTAGTTCTGTAGAAATACTTTTGCTCATATCCTTTTTTGTTTCTTCTCCATGTTATATATTCTGCTATGATTATTTGTGAAAACACTCTAAGAAAATTACTGTTAAATAAAAAATTAATTCTTTGGAGTCAGATAGATGATTTTATGCCATCTCCTGAATTCAAAAGTTTTTTACAAAAGTGTCATTGTTATTGTTTCTTCAAAAATAAAATCTAACCACAGATTTAACTGAGACTATGTCTTCACAAGTCTGTGGTACTGACTAAGGGTACAGCTGCTACTGATATAAAATGTATGAAAAAAATGTACAAATGAAAACCCAGAGCATTTTTTATGACAGATGGGGTAACAGCAGCTTTTTAAAATCAGTGTAAAGGATTGATATAGGGACAACTAGTGAGAGCCTGGATCAATCTATCCCTCTCCCCACTCACAGTTTCCTTTACTTTTCAACCAGACAAATACCACCTATTCCTTTCTGTCCAACCAAAGGTGACCCCTTAAACAGGTTTCTTGTTGCTATGTTTGCATACACTTTCACAAGATAAAGTAGTGCAGTAAAAGAGGCATATTATCCTAAATGCACTATATAGATAGAAATGCCTCTGTTTGTGCGTAAGTGGTGAAAATAAATCAGGGTAATATCTAGACAAAGCTACACTTTGATATACGAAGAATTCTTATGGCTACATGTTCGTAATATGATTAAGTCTAGAATGCCAGCCAAGAAAAATGCATTTTGCAGATGCTCCTACTTTTTTACACAGTTGTGATTTTTTAACTGACCAGCTTATTTCCATCATGGGGCAGCTTCATGACCATAAATACTGAAAAGTACTGACAATACAAGTCATCCCTTAAAAAAGAGGTTGGGTTTTTTTTGTTTGTTTGGTTTTTTTTAAAGTGGAACGGACAGTTTAAAAAACCTCTACTTACCCCAGACAAGGACAATCTATCTCAGTGGAATGAAATATGGGATGACAGTGAACACAGAGAGGGCAACAATTGCCAGCCAGCTAAGGAATGGGACAGTCCAGGTGAATGTACTAAAAGAAAAATACAAAAATTGACCAAAATCAGTACTGAGATCAACCAACAGAGCCAATTAAAGAGCAAATAATGGGCAGGACAGTGGAAGAAGTGCCAGTTTCCATCAGGGAACAAACTAAGTCTACAAATTAATCCATGGATGTTGGACATCACAGAGAGCCTGGGCTTGGAACCACTGGTGGAAATGAAAGAAGGTCCTTGCTTCACCCACTTGCCTGCTGAATGGCAGTTCTCCCAGCCCAACAGTGCACATCTGCCAGGTGAACTACTTCTCTTCTTGAAAATCTCAGTGCCTGCCACCAGTTTTAGAATCAGGCAAAACACACAGAGCTCCTTACTCCCCAAATATACTCACACAGGCAAACCAGATTCCCTTCTTCACTACCAGGGTAGAGGTAGGATACAACAGTTGGAAGAATACTGCTAAAGCTTTCTGTTTTATCACCTCCCTGTTCCACTATAAGGGTGGCATATGCAGTTAAATGCTGAGCAGGGACCTTCCCCTCTGTCAGAGGTGTAGGTGCACTCTTCAACCAGGTGCCCTTCTGTTTTGGTGGAGAAAGAAAAGACATGTATGGGTATGCAAAGATGGAAATTCATCCAACGAGCTTATGCAAGAGAATGCCAAAAAAAAAAAAAAAAAAAAAAAAAAAAGGAGGAAAAAAAGGAGAGAATGACATAAGGTAAGGTACATTGCAGAAAAAGTACAGGAAAGCTTATCTACCATTTAAAATAAACTAAACTAAACTAAAAATAAAATAAAATAAAAATAAAATTGAAATAAAATAAAAATAATATTAAATAAGTAAAGCTTCTTTATCTATAGACAAAAGAAGAAATTTTCTGGAATCCCATCAGAGTTTCAAGACATTACCTTTTCAAACAGTCACAGATTAAGACTTGCTTACTAATGGTCCCAAATTCTACTTTGTGACAAAACACTGATGGTCACCTCATTTTGCAGAGGTTGGGGAGTGAGTAAGGAAAAGTTATTGCGTCTTGAAACAGTGTGCTGTGGCTCACCAACCTCTGTGTGCAGGAAAGAGACAAAGGCCAGATGATCAGTTTATATGTGGAATGCTGATTAAGGGGGACTTGGCTCAGTGGGTTTGTTCCATGGAGGCACCACCATGTCAAAAGTGTTGTATGACATTTAGCCAGATGGAAAATGTGGCTCTGGCTCTAAATAGCCTCATGATACTCTTTAAAGTATTCCTACTAACTGCATCCCTGATCAATGTGATCACATTATTTTGGCTTCTCTAGCTGAATAATTGCAATTATATGAATTGGTAGCCATATTTTTCATAATGAGCTCTGGCTTCCTGTGTTCATTTGTCTTCTTTTCTAGCAATTTTGACAGGTCTCCAGAATGAACATTATGTTGGTGTCATGTCGTGTAGGATTCCCTCCTTTTATCCTCAAGGGACACATGCTCTATTTCCCTCTTCTTCATGCCTTTGGGATGAACAGAAGGTTGAGGGTCTGCTCATGTTCCTGTGTCTCGGCTTTATGCAATGGATCACAGACATGCCATGTGTGGGAGCACTGGCTCCTCACTTAGCAAACCTCCTTATGTGCTCTGTTAGCACAGCATTCAGTATAGGTTTCCCATTATAGTTTTAGGAGCAAATTCCAAGGATTTATACTCTCACTCAATTTAGGAAATTCTGTTGCTCTCATATGGTATGTAGTACAACAAACCCTATTTCCAAAATTCACAATTAAGAAAAATTAATCATCAGGACAACTTCCTCAAATAGCCTTTTGATAAAAGGCTTTTTTCAGAGACAGGCTCATTTTTTTTACTGGAGAGCTTGTGCCACACAATATGCTTGCAACTGCCTCTGCTGCTGTGAACACAGCCTGCCTGGAAGCGTCCCTGTGGGAAAGTTTCCCAGACTTTCCTATTAGGGACTTTGCTCTGAAATGCATAAATGGCAACCTCCTCTTCATCAAGACAGAACAGAACAGATGAGAGATGATCCTAAGGATTCCTGCAGGCTCAACTCCACCCAAGGCACCAGTTTTCTAAAATTCACTTCCGGAAGTGAATCAGGTGGTGGTGAGATGCTCTTGGCTTTTGAGGTGCAGAAAACCAAGGCAATCCTGTCCCTGCTTTGCAGCTGACAGCTGGAAGGCATCTTTTTGGAACAATGTCTCAATCTCAAATAGTAAAAGTTGTGCTACTCTTCACTGACCATGCCAGAAATACACCAAACTTTCTTCACTAAATACCAGAACCTCTCTTTCTTAGCACCTAGATTTGTTGGCAATTGTTATATATCATGTATTAGGTATTACAAATTACAAATACTCCAAAAGAAAAGGTTTTGCTAAGTCACATAAATACAACTTCCAGCAAGTGAACACATGCGTTTTGTTAAAATACTTTTCAGCTCTGCTTATTTCCTTTATCAAAACTGCTTTTTTTTTTGTTATTATTTTAAAATAACTACTGTCAGACCTCTCAGTAAGATTTTCTTTCTGGTTTACTTAGAAACCTTCATACTGATTTTTCCCCAGATTAATATAATTCTAAATTCCAGAATTAGTATGATAGAATTTTTTTTTTTTTACTGAAGACCTTCACAAGCAAAGTAAATATAGATGTGTTTGAACGATGGACATTCCAAAACTGAAGTCACCTGAAAGAGATAAATAAAGATCTAATATTTTGTACCTCTGCATGGAAAAGATATGAACAGTATTGGAGAGCAATTCAGCACTTGTGTCAGCACTTACTTCTTGATCCTTTCACCAAACGAAGCAATTTCATCAAGGATATTCTGAACAGTGACACACACTTCCTGGATGGCATAAAGTTTATTCATAAATCCTTTCTTCCACCTTCCTAAAGATAAGTGTAGGAATAGTTGAATAAAAGAATATGAAAAGGATTATGTATTCATCAGTTAGATTTCAAAAGTGTCCACCTTACAGTTCTATCTAAAAGGAATTGTTGAAACCTGACAACTGGAAAATGTTTTCTTAT
The DNA here is from genome assembly GCA_035221455.1 of Xenops minutus. NCBI lineage: Eukaryota > Metazoa > Chordata > Aves > Passeriformes > Furnariidae > Xenops > Xenops minutus. Next base: position 3,318,038 of record JAWWEE010000085.1, read on the forward strand.
CTTTTACATATGGTTAAGTATACATGCTGAGCTCTACACAACTTTGTCACTGCATTAGTTTCTAAATATATATTTCAATAAGCCAGGTCTCTAGGTTTTAAATGTGCTTAAGATACCAACCCTATATGTTGTATGCTTTTTTAAGTGATAAGAGCAATAAGGTGGAAAAAGGGTAGTTTGTTGAAATGCTGTTTCTTGCACTGTTGTAGGCATCAGGAAAATAAACATTCCTGGTGGGAGGCATTGAGTGAGAAACCAGTAAGACCTCAGCTCATATAGGGATGATTTCGTCTGTCTCCAACCTGTGTTGTCAGACACACCTATGCCCCCTATTGTCATCTACTAAAGCTTGGCTGATGAGCGTATGCTCCTTGTCTTTCTCTCACTTTTCTTTACTAACATTAAAGAGCTCCAACACTTGAAATGTATGGCAGATGTAACTCCAACTGCTTTTACAATACAGATTAGTGCAGCCCAAAAGCATATAAAAATGCCAGCTGTAGACAAAATGAAAGATACAGGGGAGATGTCTTTGTAAGAATTAATTTCATTACCTCCTTACTTGTTCAAGTTTCACTATTAGGACTTTTATTCACAAAGTTATCAGTTTATGGCAATGTGAAAGCCTAAGAGTACTTTAATTTTTACTAAATTTGTCGAGATCATCTGTGTTCCTAAAAATGTGGGAGCTCTTTCATAAAAAGAGTGACTGGTTGCACCTTAAAAGCAGAGACTACCCTCGGTAAGACATATTCTAGGATCTTTGATAGATTTGCCGTCAGTGAATGTTGTCCTTCTTTCTTTCAGACTTTGCCTCCCAGGAGAACCCAACAAGGTGCTGCCCAGGTACATCAATGCACTCCATACCATTCCTAGAACAGGCTTGCTCCCACTCTGAAAACCTCTGTTTTTTCCCCCTGAATATCCTTCTATCTCTAAAGCCAGACAGGTTAAAGCATCAAATCCACTCAGACCAAACAGCACTTTCAAAACAATGCTGTGTTAGATGAAATAAAAATGAAGCACCAGGATGAAAAAAAAAAAATAGGTTCTCTTCATTTTTTTTCCAGGTTACAGATAAGCCAAATGTTTATGTTCAACATTTCTCATTTGAATGGGACTGCTGAAAATAAGAAATGAAGCAAAAAAGTCTTTCACCATTAGAAAAATAATTCCTTTAAAAGAGTTCAACGTTTTGTTTTGGATTGAACATAATTATCAAAAACTACATGACACAAAAGTCTCTGTCATTGACTCTAAAGTTCAGCATCTAAGAAATTAGTTAATTTTTCTTTTCTTCTCCTGATGCTTAACTAGCAGACAGTGTATTGGTTCACTTATTTGGTTGACATTTTTGCTGTCTTAAACCAGACTGGAAGAAAATATCATTTAACATTTAATGATTGGAAATCACCTTAAGAACACTGCTTCTGTGTGTCAAGATTACTTGTAAAGATGTTGAAAGTAGCTACAGAACACAGATTGTCTAAAAATAAACAGTCATGAGATAGCAAACAGATAGAGATGGCAAAACTACTTTCAATGACTGAATGTAATTTATAAACCAAGTCCTTCAGGCAAAACCTCCAGTTTCTCAGGCAATGTGAAAGAGCTTATGTTCTCATTTAAGATTAATAATTATTATATCACAAAGAAATGTTTTTGTTTTCTGAGGATGATCATAACCACAACCACAACCAGCTGTATCGACTACATCCAGTGCTGCACAGCAAAACAGTAATTTATGTAAGTTATTTCCTTAATATTTTCTGCATTCTTGAAGCCTTGATAATGACACCATTGTCTTCAGGTATACATCTTCTGGGGAGGTGGAGCATACATCGAGTATGTTTCATTTGTCATCAGAAAATAGGTACCTGTTCTATCCCTTCATGTAAAACACATACTTCCAGTATTGGAGAAATATGAAAGTAAAGTTTTCTTGCATACCAGAAGTAAACAATAGGCCACACAGAAACCACATGTATTTTTCTGCATACATATATGCATTTCATATATGCATACACTTTGCTTCTTCAGTTTTGTTTAACAGATTCTGCCCTCTCTGTAAAGTTATTTTGATTTGCAATTCACTTGTGTGAGAAAATAATTATTTCTCTCTAACAAAACCAGTGCTCTCTGACATCTCCAGAACTCAGCTGGAGTTACATTCAGAAGTCCTGAGGCTGTTTTAATTTACAAATAGCTTACCGGACAAATTTGTACCTTTGTTTAGGAATCACACTCCCCAATTTAGTGCTCTCACTGAGACTCTCTAAACCATGCTGCCACTCACTCCCCTGCTCTCTCCCCGCTGTGGTGGGCTGGAGAGGAGAATTGGAGGCATAAAAGGCAAAGATCACTGATTGATACAAGAACAATTTATTAGAAATAGCAATAAGATAAAAAAAAACACCAACAGTAACAACAAAAATATTAGTACCAAAAGAGTATGAAAGTTATTCACATGCAAAATACTCACAGAAGAGCCTGACCCAAGTGCAGCCATGCCACCCCAGCCACATCCTCTGGCTCACAACCAGTGTTATCCAACTGCTCCCTTCAGGCTGGCCACAGTCACTCCTGGCTATTGCAAAAATTAACCCTGCTCTGGCCAGAACAAGCAAGGAGAGACTGAAAATAGATCAGTTTGAAATCATTCTGCACAAAATCCCCAAAGACAGAGAGAGACAGAGAAAGGATCACTATTTCTACCTCTCTGCATTTTCTGAGCTTAAAGGAGATTTGTTGACATACTCTGAGTCAGGATTAGAAAAACAGCAGAGGAAAGAGAACACAGTTAGAAGAATCATGGTTCAGCTTTGCTTAAACTAATTCCACATGCCCCACAACTATTAGCTGTTTTTTATTTCTTGCTCTAAAGATTTGTGAAAAAAATAATCTAGGCTAGGGAAAAGCTGCACTTATTTCCTTCCAGAAAGATGCTGTGTTAGCAGATACAACATATTAGCCACCTTGAGTAACCCAAGGTTCTTAACAATCCATTTTTGAGATGCTACTCTTATTTCCTTTCTAAAGAAAGATGAGCTGTGACTGGCATCGATTTCATTGGTTTCATGACTACAATTGTCAAGTTTCTGGAAATAACTGTCATTTAAATAGTAGATAAAATATATTATATAAAGCTAAGAATAGCTTTATTACTATTTCATTTGCATTATTTGTTTGTTTACAGTAGGCCTAAGGTATCTGAAAACTAAGATGTTTGCTAGGGGATGGCTTTAAGTGTAGGAAAATGTAGCTTCCAGGCCTGGGAACTTCTTGATAGAGTTAAAAAAATTCGACCTTGGCCATCACTGTTGTGTAGCTGTGAAGATAAACTACTTGCAAGGACGGAGAGAGAGATCAGAAGAAGCAGAAGATAAGACACCTGCAAGAGTTTGTGAGAGACTGATACAGTAGCTTGTAACTGTGG
>JAWWEE010000085.1:3323638-3355949 GCA_035221455.1 Xenops minutus
ATTGTAACTCTGACTCATAATCTCTCTGGTAGTGGGTCCATTTCTTCTGCTGGTTTACCTTCAAACCAGCACAAAGACTGATGAAAAAGAACCTGAAGTGTTGATAGGAAATGTATTAATTCTTCACTGGCAGGAGCCATTAATATCTCCCAGGAAGAGCATGCAGACAGAGACTATGGAATACTGGCCTATGGTCTGGCCACTGACCAGAACTCCACCTCAGCAATTACCTCCCAGACTCTTAACCACTGCTTTCTAGCAAGGTCACTAACAAGAAGTTAGTGAAAAGTGCTTCACCCCCAGGGAGAGGTTTAAATCGAGAAACCAATCAAAGATTCCCGGGGATGGGTTTTTACTTTAATCTTTAAGTCATTTACCATATTTCTGAGGTCATTAATCTTGGAATGAGTTGTTTGGGACTGGGTGAAAAAGTTGAGGCAGCACATGCCTTCAAACTCCTCACACCCATGTCCATTAACCAACAGAAGAAAGTCTATGGCAGCGCAGTTTTGGAGCATCACATGCTCTAAGGTTCTGGTGTCACTTAGTAGTCCTTCAAGGGCATCTGTCATTGCATTCACCTCTTTGGACAGCCAGCAGCCCAATTTGTTTAATAAGTTGAGAGCATGAGAAGCTCCTAGTTGCGGTAATAAGATGGAGCCCCACAGGTTTTGCTGTGCTGTCCAGAAATGTATAGCTGATTCACAATTGGGTAAAAATGGTAGATAACCTTTGTGGGTCTCTCTTTTGAAATTTCTGTGTCGAGAAGATTTGGTTAAATTAAGTGCTAAAGTTGGGGAAAAATAGAGTTAACTGTCCAGTTGTACAGGAGCAGGCTTCCATAAAATGCTGGGACCATTTCATATTGGACATTGAATCCCTGGGCTATGTAGGTAGCCAGAACTGAGTCTTTAAGCTTTGGTCTTCAACTTTGTCCATATTACCTGGCACAAAACCTTCAGCAACCACTTTTTTCAGACACTATCAGCTGTTTACAAATGCTCAATATGTCATCTCTAAAGTCTACCTGCTAACATGGGTCTTTTTGTGCGCAAGGTGATAAAATCTCAAAATAATTGCTTTTGCCTAAATGGAAATCAGGTTGACAATTTTAAAATATGAAGAAAACTACACAATAATTAGAAGAGTAGGGTTTTACAGAAAGAAATTATATTTGTGGACATGATTATTAAAGAGAGAAGCAATAAACTGTTATTGCCTAGTAAACATTCCATATTTAAAACAGTAAAAATTTGGCAAAATAGAAACTATATAAACACATCAATGAAAACACTGAAGACTCACTGTTTCTGAAGACATCACACCCGTGAGCATGAATAACCTGCTCTAGGTGACTGCCTTAGCAGCAGGGTATAGCTAGATATCTCCAGAGGTCCCTTCCAGCCCAACAATTCTGTGAATATTACAACAATCTTTTGTTCCTCAAACATACACTGAGAATTAATAAAAATAATTTTTAACCTTCTGTAATCTTTTGGCATTACAACCTGTGTAATGAATTAGCCTTCTTCATGTGCAATGTACTGCTGCAGTGCTAGAACATAAATGGAAAATTGGGGGAAAAAAAAATCAAGAGTTACGGCAATAATTCTAGGGAAAAAGATGATGTTACACACTTCCCACAGAGTAGAGAAATAACACTGAAATGGCAGTTCCTGGGTAAACTATTTTTAAACTGAGATTTTTTGCTAGTGATTTTTATTTTCTTTCCCTATAACATTCCACAGTGTTGCCCAGGTGCTCTTTAAATATGTTCCTTCCTGATATCTCCTTCACTGCACATTTTAATACTGTAAAGACAGCACTCCATATAAAAGACAGAAACATGAAGGCAAATAGAACCAGTTTATGGACTGACATGTCAATTCAGTGAAGAGTCATCTAGTGGGGGAAATAAAAACTTAAATTTTCTTTGCATGATACCTTTATTGACTAATGCTAAACCTTTATGAGGTGTTCATCTCATACATACTCTAAACATTACATTACAGATACATTACTTGAAAAAGGTGGAAACTTTTTTGTTCATGGCGTTAGATTCAGGGGCAAAAGGTCAATAATGACAAATTTTGCTATGCCTTTCTTGGCCTTAATTTGGAAAGAAATTTACAGATCTAGGGCACTGTGGGGTTAAACAATGGGATGATGAGAATACACCCAATTTTTGATGTTATTTTTCACCCCTTCAGCCTCGTTGACTATATTTAAACAGGGAAGAGCATGTCTTACTTTACCTGAGACAGAATAACACTGGATCTTGACAGTGATCTCATTAATGCTCCTTTTGTAACCAGCCACATAGATGTTATCTGACAGAGGTTAACACAGAAATCTTGGTATACTGTGCATCAGTTGCTTGCAATAGCTAATTTAATTAGAATACAGTTCTGATGTTCTACCAAGGAACAAACTTTGGCCATGATTTTACAGGTGAATTTGTAAATTCCACTGGTTCTAACAGTGGTTACCTTATGCTGAACGAAAAACTACAATGAAAATAGTGTTCATTAATGCAGCTCTTCAAGTTCTGTTATAAAAATGTTAGGGATAAGAGTTGTAAAAGTTAAATCTCAAAAGTCTAATAACCCTAAAAACATAAGGAAAGAGCTTGCTAGTTCTATTGGAAAGAGTTTTTTTAAGTTAGAACTATCTTGCTATGCAAGATGCTGGAAGGATAGTGGAGTAAAATCAAGACATACCAGACAATATAAAAATTCTGTGTGCAGGTGGGGGTGAGAGAAAAAGAAAAAGAAACTGGAAAACGAATACTGAAAGGCAATGGTTAGCAAAACACGTGAAGGGTTGAGATGCCTATTTCAGTCATATACACATATTTTTGTAGTTCACTCATTATCAACAAGAGCTACATCAAAATAATATAATGGTCTGTTTTGAAATTTCAAGTAGCCTTAAAAATTATCTCTCAATAAATGCCTATATAACTGTCACTAATTGATATGCAAGGAAGATTATGCAGTATTGCTGGAGTTAGTAATTTAAAATCTCAGTTGCAGTTTTGAAATTTCTTGAATGTAGCAGATGTAAAAGTTAATTTGATGTTTTAGTGAATGTAGAATGTAATTTTTATTTTCTCCTTGTAAAGATTATCATAGTGATAAATGCTCTTTTGGACAGAGGACAACACTGACTATTCAAAACCGCCTCCACACTGGACTAGGACACTATCTCTGCATAAAGTTCTGCATTTAGATTTACTGTTTCTGGAAGTTTCCCAGTTCTGTGTTGATAGGATATTGTGATCTTAGAACTCATATGTAAGTCAAGTACCTGAACAAACAGAGATAATGGTTTTACACTTACTTATTGGCCAGACCTGTCAAGCCTAAGGAATAGCTACTGCTTCTCTGGCAAAAGACCTGCATCTCCAGTGCAGGACTACCTCAAAGGAAGTGTAACCTCAAAGCTGTCACCATCACTACAGGAACTGCCATCATGGGAGATAGCAAAAGCAGTCAAATACTATTCTAAAAGTTGATCAGCACTCCAGCCTTAGATTTTATTTTAGAGTTAATAAGAATTATTCTCTCAGAAGGAGGAATGTGGTCTTCCTCTAGGTACCAAAGATGGCTATCACTATAGATTGTGATAGGAGTCTTATTCCATTCTTTAATGTCCAGGCTAAAATATCCATCTCCAAAAACTTATTGCTCTGATGTTTCTCTCTCAGACTTTCTGCTATTAGCAATATCTTTAGATCAAACAGAGAAAAAAGTAATTTCATATATCAAAATTCAGGTGATCACACCTTGGGATGTTAATGTGTTTGGTGTACAGAAATCAAGAGATTACATTAATTGAAATTTCCTTATTCAAACTGGTGCATATAGATTTGATATGAATTTGCCTGGGCCTGGTTAAGCAGACTGCTGAGCAGAAGACTAAAGAAATGCCATTACCATTGGTATTTGCTGCTCAAACAGTGCTCCTTCAGAATAACTAACCCAAAGTTTTTATGTCTTCTTTGGATTCCAGTGTTTCATCAAAACAGCAAGTTGCTATAAGAAAAGCTAAACAAAACCATTTTCATTGGGACACTATTTGTAAAGAGCAATCGTCCACAGAGACTTATATCCTGAATTCAACAGAGCCCAGACAGTCTACATCGGTTGGAAAACAAATACTAAAATCTGAAACGTGATTGCTGTCAAGTGATCAACCATAACTCCTGCCTTAAGGAATATGATCTGAAAAAGAAAAACATTACATCTTATGCTATGCTAAACTGTCAAGTGTAGATTATCTGAGATACTTCATTATAAACAAGAACCTATAGCAATGAAGATGAAGATAATACATAAGGTCTGAGTGGCATTAATTTATGAGTTAAATATTTAAGGACAGTCATCTTGGAAGCAGTTTGGGATTGAAAAGGAAAGACTAACTGATGTTCCGAAGAAAATGCATATATAAATACACATCTCAAATGACAGGCACAATTATCCAAGAAATATATCAAATATGGAATGAAGGAATTCGGAAGGAATTCAGAATTCAGAAGGAAGGAAGGAATTCGGAAGGAAGGAATTTGAAAGGAATTCAGAATTCAAAATTCGAAAAGAAGGAAGGAATTCGGAAAGAAGGAAGGAATTCGGAAAGAAGGAAGGAATTCGGAAGGAATTCGGAAGGAATTCGGAAGGAAGGAATTCGGAAGGAGACAAAGCCTGAATAATTATTTAGGCTGTGCTTTTGGAAATTTAGACAGCGTAGAAAAAATTTGGCATTTCAGCAAAAGTAATATAAAAATAATTATAGAGCAACACCTACACAGTATCCTGGAAATATTTTGGGGGTACAGGACGTGAGGACTGATATGTCAACCAGAGTCTCTTTTGATGAAATCTGATGGAAAGCCTGATAGGCTTCAGTGACCATTTTCCCTTTATGCTTACTTTACTGAAATCAGGAGAGAGACCCCCTCAAACCTTTTCATTTATTAGAAAGCCCTGACATTTTGAAGAATATCTAAAGGTGAGCCATCTAGAGTAGATTGGGTGGTACCACGAATATGTAAAAATCATAACAAAGGGTAATTTGTAACAATATTATTTCAGTGTCTACCCACTAAACTAGTCTGTTCTACATTCATTTTAAATTTATTTCAGAATGCTAGTTTCGTAGAAAGGAAAAAGCACATATTTATGCTTGACTACAGTGAATCATACTCTGAAAACTGCAAAAGGTGCTCACATTCTGGTCATGCACTGCAGACTACAACACCAGAAAGAAAGGCAGTCTCTCAAAGACATTTATTTAGTCAAATGTCTGGTTTTTTCCAGAGAAACGTATATTTTTAGCTTAGGCAAAGGCTTTGAATGTGCACTGCACATATATATGTTACTTTACAATAAAAGATCTTAATAAAGCTACCAGCTTGTCTCCTGTCACTTTAGGTGAATTTGCTTTTAGAATTGAATAATGAGACTTGCCTAGATCAACTAATAATGGATGGGGATGCTTTAGAAGGAAAAAGGAAAGCAAAGTGTTAAAATGCTGGAATAACAGCTGAAAAAATAAATTGCAGGAAACACAAAAATTATTTGTTCTTTGGGTAATATCCACTTGGCCACTGATCATTCATGACATAGAAAGCATACTGGATCACAGATGATATTATTTATATTTATAAATCCTACAACCAAAACCTCACAAAACCTCGAACTGAATTATACCTAATATACAGGGGGTAAAAAGAATAATCACTAAATGGAATTTATCTCTTTTCCTAAAGAAACAAATAAACAAAGTACTTTAACGAGTCAATATGTGACATGCATTTCCTCAATTTACTTTTTTTACCATCATCTCCTAAATTGTGTATTGCCTATTTAAAAATTTTGAAGCACCAACATCAACATATACATAGATGCCAGAGGAGAAGGGCTGAGAAACCTGCAGCTGACAGCAAGCTAACAAATCACTGCTGTTTAACAATTCAGAGTGGATACTGGGCATTAAGCAAATGAATGAATGAGACAGACCCTAGAATGAGCAAAAAAGGGCACCCAACAGCACTTAGCTTTAAAAGCTGCAAAACAGTCGGCATTCAACCCACGATGCATCCCTGCTGAAAGGAGTTGTTTTCAAACACAGAATTATTTTCAGGAGAGAAAACAAGAAATAGTAAAGAGAATTGGAGACCATCTCTCCCTTCCTAAATTCTTCTTCCCTTTTTCATAATTTTCACAAATTCCAAGGGTCCACATAGGAGGACATCAACTTCAAAGGTTTGCTCAACCAAGCAGTCTACAGATGTAGGACCACTGTGCCCTTTCCTGCTTCTCCAACTCCACCACTGCTGTCTGATGAAGGGTGTTGTATAGTGTATCATCCCTAACAAGATACAAACTGTTTAGGGTAACCTATTTGATTCCCATAGGCCTTTTCAACAGAGAAGACAAATTAAGCTGCCATACTTGAAAAGGCTTGCTTCTTCCAAAAACTTAAATTCATTGCTTGTTTTTGCAACACTCAGAAATGCAGCAAACACCAGCCACACTGCAAGAACTCAGTGACAGTTCTCTTCTTCAGACTTCAGCAAACAGTCTTTGTATTATTTATTGTCTAGTAAACAAAGTTGAAACGCTTTTTGGCCTTGGTTGCAAACTTGGTACCCAGCTACAGTCCAACAACAGCAGGGAATAAAGTTGCCAATGTAAAATGTCTTTTTTCTCCTATGTGCCTACTTTCCATAGATTTCATTATTTCTCCTGCGCATTGTCATATCTGGGGCACAATGATACTAAGTAAACAGGGAGAAGAGATGTGAAATTTTTATCATCACAGGAAACAACTGGTTGAGAGGTGATACTATATGCAACCTTTCCCCAAAGAAAACATGTAAGAGAGCATGTGCCATTACTCTAGAAGAAGAGCTGTGCTATTCTTGCCTGACAGTTTTAGACTAAACAAAAAACCACTTTAAGTATTTAGACTTTGTGGCACAGCAGGTGACTGAGAGGCTACAGTAAGCAACTCTACTGGATTGAAGCAGCTTTTGGAAAGGACCAGTTCTGTGTGATATTTAAAAATATCCCAACTGTACTACAGTTTTCTGATATTAAACACATCAAAGGGCAGCTCATGCACAGCACTAGATGGACATATACCTGTACAGAACCAAGTGGTCAAGAGTAGAAATCAGCAAGTTAAGATCAAACAGGTATACCAACTTCTCAAAATATTTCTTAAGCTTTCAGAGAACTGTCGTTCAGGAATTTCCACAGCTGCTTGTTCCAAGTAATTCTCAATGGCTCTTTCTTGTTTCAGTTCATCCACTCTCATGTCAGATCTACATAGGCTTCAAGAACCTGCATCACTGTTACTGGTTCAACTATTTCCCTACAGGTTCCTTCAGAGTTTTTAGGCAAACACCATCCAGTCTTGATTTGAAGCAGATAAACTCAGTGGAAACCTCGCTAGGTTCTTCTGTAATAAATACACATGCTACAAAGTTAGAAGTAGGGCTTAAATCCAAGGCCCTAGGGTACATTGTTTTAAAAGTTTCTAATATGATACACCGAACTTTTAAAATTATTTATTACAATGTTTTGAAATTTTTTAGAATTTAAAACTGATTCAATAATCAATAAAACAAATTATAATTTATATTGCTCTTAAAAGAAACACAAGAAGAAAGAAGTAAAATAGCATATATATACACTAATAGATTAATTGTAAACTATTATAAAATTTGGCACTAGAGATGATGTTTAATATACTGTGCTGATTTAAAGGTAAACTGACAGAAGAAATGAAACTAGCTCAAGAGGGATTACAAGTCAGAGTAAAAATTTACTAAAAATATCAAAATAAATAGTGATACAGAGAAAAAAAATGGCTTTAAGCCACAAAAAACAGGTGTATAACCCAGCACTTTGGGTCATGAACAGAAGTCCCCAAACTCTGAAGATTATATTTGCTCAGGTTCAGGTGGGAGTGCTCAGTATTTCCTTCAGGGCAAGTAGTTTCACAATGAGTGATTTAATTCTGTGAGTCGTGGGATATTTTTGGAATCTTTGATGGCCCATTAGCACACCCATCAGGTTGGGTGTGAAGATTCTAATGACTCCCTGGAGGGGAGTTATCATGGCTGAGTCACTGGTGTGAAGACAGAAACATTCCTGTGCCTCACAGGGTCCTTTAACACCCAGCTTGTAGCCTGAGGTGACAGGTGTGCCCCGGGCAGCTGCTGTAAATGATGCATTTTTAACAGTTCATGAGAAATGACACAGAGGGTGTAGAATACATAGTTTTGGTTACACCGACACAGTGATAAACTGGTCCTGGCTGCTGTAACTAGGACATGCATTTATGATCTAGACCAAAAAGAAGGAAGGTTGAAATGGAAATATTATAGATGACAGAATTACTTTAAAAGGCGATGTCAAATTTCTGAATTTAACACTAGTAGATTACCTAGTGCCAGTACATAAACCTGATAATTTCAGCTAAAGTAATGAATCCAAATTAAAAAATAGAAATGCACATTCAGAAAAGCAGGCACAACTTTATGAAATAATAAAAATTACGTGAGGAAAATGAAGACAATGAGCAAAAAAAATATCAGGACATTTTAATTTACATAGAGGAATGAACATAATCAAGATACTCAAAATAATGAATTGTCTAGAGAAAGAAAATTGAGATTCTTAATTACTCTCATAAGACTGTAGAGAGAAATGTTCTATGAACTTGAAATGCAGCAGAGATAAAGTTAATAGAAGTATTTTTTTTTTTTCCCATACAGTGCAAAACTAGTTGGTGGAACTTGCTGCCAAAACAGCATTAGTATGAAGAACATAATAAAAATAATAAAATTAAAAACACACCATCATTTTCTTGTGGAATTATCAAAATAGTAAATAGGACAACTATCCATCATTTTACACAAAAAATATGACAATAAAAAGCTTGAATGTGTTTTGTGGTAGGAGTCTGAGTCAGAATAGAAAGCAAAGCATACTACGAAAATTAAGCATACACAATACACACATGATGATCTTTAAGGTACCTTCTAACCCAAACTATTCAATATGATTCTACAAGCTGAAACCTTTCCTGTTTATTATTTGATACACGTGCATTTTTATTAAAATGTTTCCAAGGAGTAGTAGGAGAACAAGAAATCAATAATCATGGAACTACTGATATTATCACCTAGAAAAAAAGTACTGAGAAGTACAGACCACTGCTTGCTAAAAAGGATTGCAAAAATATGAACAAAACCTCAACCACATAGTAAAAATAAACTTCCAATACCCTTTCTGAACAAACAGGGTCACATAAGTGTTTTCCAACTACAGTACTGATTTCTTTTAGAAGGAAAAAAAGCCTGCAAATTCCACTTTTGGCTAACCATTCCCACAACAGATGAATAAATGGGTAATTTGACTGTGTTTTTTCCTGATTATGGAGACTGGGAGTAAGAAAATGCAACGTATGCCCATGGTTGTAACACTAATCACTTACACCAATACTGATGTCATATTTTATGTTTTCTCTCGTTGAACTCTGCCTATTCAGAGCTTGAAATAGATTATTTTTTATTACACAGTTGTACAATAGCACGTACAAAACCAAACATATATATATATAGCTCCAATGTTCTTGGGGAAGAGAGGAAATCTGAATATCTTCAACACGACCTCAAACTGAAAATCTTATATGAACCTTTGTTTTACATATCAAAACACAACAGCAGGTTTCTTTTCTCTGTGGGAGTGTGTTTTTTCATTGTTTGGTTTTTTTTGTTTTTTTTTTTTTGTTTGTTTGGGGTTTGTTTTGTGGGTGTTGTTTTTTGGTGTGTTTTTGCATTTTTTTTGTTTTGTTTTCTTTTTGAGTCTGCTTACTTTTTATTTATATGATAGAAGAGCATAAAAATCAGCTACTATCAGTCAGTGCCTATAAACTTTGCAGGAATTCCTTTCTCCTCCTGAGGTAGTAACTTCATTCTCACACAAACTCTAAGTTCTGTCAAAACCAGCAGTCTTGAGTGCACACCTCCTGCATGGCATATTACTGCATCTCATTGGCCCCAAAATCTCACTCCCTTTGTATTGACTTTAGTGCTTTTGATTTCAGTGCAGGTGAAAATATTAATGTGGTGGAAAATATCGATATAGTGCTACAGGCAAGACAAAGGGAAGGAATTCATTAACAAGCCTCACTCAAAAATAGGGGAGCATAGACAAGTGTAGTGTGCAAAGCCCTTTCATCCAGTACCTGGGAGATACCCCTATTGTGTTACAATAATACAAAGGGAATGTAGGGAAGACCCAGTGGCTCCTGGAGACAGCACAGCCTGACTGGGTGCCCTTCCAGGGCTATTTCTGAGATTACTCCCCAACAGATATATGGCTCAAGATCTTTCTTAGTAGCACAATTAACATTAATAAATAATAATATTAATATTGACAATTAATGACCATCACTAACATTTTTTTTGTTTTGTGTTGTGCCTAGGAAGTGGAGAGGGCACCTGCTGGAGCAGAGCCTATTGGGTTCCAGCACCCCCAGAGGATGAGTCTATCTTGAAGCAGAGGGAAGAAAAACAATTAGCTGCACCAGACAAGGTGGGTGAAGAAAGCAAAAAAGCATTGAATGCTAAGTTATCAATTACATTGGAGGGTGCAAAGTAACAAAGCAAACCCAGTTATAATAAAGTAAAATGGGTGCCACTTCTCAAAAAAGTATAAAAAAAATCAGCCACTTTGTTCACAAATGGGAATAATTATTATTTAGTATTCATTTATATTTTCTATATATACTCACTAACTGTTGCCATATTGTTTCCTGAGTTGCATTTTGTGAGTGCCTAAAAGACTCTTTGAAGTATGAGGAGTGCACTGTGAACAGCACTGTGTCATCACATGCAGTCCCAGAGTCAGAAGGGTTGAGATCAGCTCCGTGGTAAGAGGCTATTTTTACACCCTTCTGCCTGGTCATTTGTTTTAAACTTTTTTATATTCCATTTACGTTGCATAAATCCCTTGTCTGATTCCAGTGACAAGAGCTGCACTGAACTCTCCCCTCCCCACCTTGTCTAATCTTATGGAATAAAACAGAAGGTTTGGGTTTTTTGCAGCACTGTATTTTAAACTCATCCACATCACATTCAGTTCCCCTTTCTGTTACTTTCAATCAACATTTTAAAAACCTCAGCCACCATTAAAGTGGTTTAAATAGACACCTAAACCTGAAAACCAACAGCAATATCTCAGTGCTTCAAATAGTATGTAGTTTCTGGAGGAGACAATTCGGCATATCTAGTTAGTTCCCATTTTCTCCTAGAGCATAAGAGTAGGACAAATTATGCATTGGAAAGAGGATGGAGAAAGAAGAAAGTAAAGCTTTCCTAATCACAAAAACATTTCATTGTCCTAACAGCAAATAATCTGTCTAGTATATCATACTTTATAAACTTGTATCAGGGCTCTGGCTATGCTCCTTCTTTGTGTCCTTACATGTGTAGTTAGGATACAACTCTGAAGAGAGATATTGATAGGACCCTGAAGAAATGTATAGTGTCTGGATATCAGTATCTCCAAAGGCAAAGAACAATGCTTCATGTAGGTCAAGGTAGTGTAGAAGTGTTGGAGTGCTCCCCGTCCTTGACTAACCCCTCTCTAGATATGATGGAAATATCACAGCAGGATATTATTTAGAGAATGATTACAACAATGTTTCTGCCGTTTATTTTCATCCTTGACAAAATATATACTTTTTTGACTCCCTGGAAGCCGTTATAGGCATCATCCTTGTAAATTACCTTACTCAAAATTTTAAGGAATATTGAAATAAGAATATGGGATAAGATCCCACAGACTGCAGATTATTTTCTTTTATTGTTTTTCTTTTTATATATTTTTTATGAATGTTTTCCTTGTTCATATTATGAAAACTGATTCATTCAACATTAACAATAATTACTCTATAAGTTTTATAGGTACTCTGATATAGTAATCTGAAAACAAAAATCATCTGGCTTTGTTCTATATATTTCATCAAATCTTACATATTGTTTTATAGATACTTTTCCTTGTTGACCTGCCTTTAAAAGCAAATGGTGTTTCTACAAACTCTGTCTGCAGTGACACCTGAACTCCTCACCAAAAACCTAATTTGGAATTACAAAATTTGCTGAACTTTCTGTGTATTACTCCCACAGCAGCCTCCCAAGGAGTTCTTGCTTAACTCTGGTTCTTTGATCAGATTCAAAGATGCACTGGCAAATAGCTCCATTACTAAGGGGTTTCTCACCAAATTCTTTTGGGAAGCTTCAACACTGTGAGATGCTGCTTTTCAATCTGCTGTTTTTTGATTGGTCCTTCTTGGTGCTATGGCAGTCCTAAAAAATCTGACTGGCATCAGAAGAAAACACAGCTTCAGGCTAAACTGTTGTGCTTTCCTTTCAAAGGCATCCAGTCCCAATAACAAAGAACCTTCAAGGTTCTCAATAAACAGACAACATGTCACTGGGAAAAAAACAATCTTCAGCACTTTCAGGGAATGACATTTCTATATTTATGTATTAAGACTTCAAAATTCCTCATATATTTTTTCTTTCTAAAAATACCATGGTGTTAAAACATTTTCTTCTGAATCTATATATTCTGAGGGCAAAATTGATTACACAACATAAGAGCTGCATAAAAAAAGCTATTTAGTAATAAATGAAGTCTTGGTCTATAACACTATATAATGTCATTTCTGACAAAGCAGCTTCAATGATTCCCTGAACAGACTAAAAAAATCTTAATTTTTAATGGACTATCCAGAAATTACAACCACTCCTTTGCAAACCATTTTTCTGTCAAAATGCAGGGGTCTGTATTAAACTTCAGAAAAATAGCTGAGTAAACTATTTCTCAATTTTCACTATATGCTGTGTATTGATCTAAAATATTCAGGCGGCATTTGTTCATTGAGAGTGTGAGAGAAAGCAGTCCTGGGAGTACTGAATATATACAACATGCCTTAGTGAACACAAACATACTCATGGATATCAAATTCCCTCCAAATTTCAAAAAATACCAATCCAGCTACAAATTAGCATCCTCCTCAACAGCAGAGAAGGCGTTCCAAAGAATTTTGATCTACTGTTTTCTTATTGGTATTTAAAATTTTACTCAAACAGTAATTAAAGGTCAACAAAGTTTTTCTGGCTAATATGCTGAGGGTAGGCAAAATCGGTTTTTCTCTGTGTGTAAAATGCTAAAACGTATATCTGCTGAGCAATTGATCTTAAATTCCTACTTCTGATTGCTAGAAAGCTTCAGATTAGCAATGCTGTAATGACTTTTTCACACTGTTAAAGAGAAGCAGAAAACAATAGTTTCTCAATAGAATGCTTCTCTCTCAGAGCTCTCTGTTACCTAGGTGGTCTTAGATATCTATGACATTACATAAAGGAGTGATGTCCATTTTGCTTTTCTAAAGTTGACAGCTTTCAGAATATAAATTTTCCTAAGAAAAAATCTCTTTTTTTTTTTTTTCATCCTGGACGTTGTCACTTTAGCACATAATCACACCAAGAAAATATAAAACCAGAAAGGAAATAGGAGAAAGAAACAACACTTAAATATTAACAGGCTTTTTGAGATCTATTTAAATAATCCCTATACATTTCTCAGCTCGATTACTTACAAACAACTTATCTGCAGAATCAAGTAAATCTACCAGTTGTGCAAGTTAATTTTTTCCATGTGCTATCTTGAGATAAGTCAGTTTGTAATATTATATTTCCACTGACATAATTGTGCATGAATTCTGATCTGATTTAGTATTACATGGTGCAAAAAGTGACACACTTTCTTTAATATAGCCTATTGGAAAAGAAAATGAATAGCTATTGTTTGAAATCTGATTTAAAGACTCTAGGACTTTGGGGTCAACTCAGTGAAAAAGTAACTTGCTCAACTACCCCCAGGCACTAAGCACTGTGACAAGCAAACCTAATACTCCAGTGTAGTTACTCATTTAGACAATCAATAAAAACACTGCACTATCAGACTTCTACAGCTGTACATTAAGTTATCATATTACCTCACCTGCTCCCAACCAGTGAAACATGCATTTGCTTATCATGAAGATAACACAGATACCTCCCTGTTCTTTAAGTCACATTTAATACTAAGTCAGAGTGCTAAAACAACCATTTATTGCTTTTCCATAAGCCATAAATTCTAATTTGCAGGTCTATCTAAACTGTACACCAAAGATTATATTCAAAGAACTACTGAGATGGTGAAGCCAGCTGTTCTGGAATTAACACATGGGAGATCTAAGGTAAACTCTGCACACTCCTAAATGGATGCTAAATCCAAGCCTGTTACAATATCACACCTCCACCTGGGGCTTTGTGGCGTCTCCCTGCCTCTTTCCTTCCCCTGGCATAGGTCTCAGCATCCTTCCTCACATTCCTGCCTGCCCAAGGACTGGCCATTCCTGCTCTCTGTCATTTCCACATATATTTTTTTCTTTATATGTGCAACTCTTTCTGCCTGTTCTACCTCTAGCTCCTGCAGCCTCCTCAACTCAACTCAGAGCTGGTCCCATAAGGGCTAATGGGTAGACATCTGTAGTCTTTGCATGCAACTCAACATAAAAGTCAGTAAATCTACAAAAAAAACAACATTGTTCTATCAGGCACTTGGTTACAAGCATATCTGTGAGGTCAAAGTCAAACACCTAGCTTAAGGATGTAGTTTTTCAGCTCCGCTGTGCTATGAGCCTGAGCATCAAACCTCAGATGAAAACTCTGACCATAATACACCATCCATATTGTTGAGAAAGCCACATTGCTGAGCATCATCTTCTCTCACAGTGTCATCTCTGCCACTCCTTCATTCTTATTCAAATACACTGTGTCAACCACATGCTGTCACTGGGGACTGGATCCATATAGCAATTATCTCATGTTAGCATATCTCAGCCATCACTTTTCTTCTACAAGCTGTATCTTACTGTATTAAGTTTGTGTGGCCAGGTCTTGGTAGTGGGGGTTGCTGCAGGGTGGTTTCTGTGAGAACCTGCTAGAAATGATGGCTGAGCCAATCAGAAATGATAGCAAATGCCGCTTTGATAACATATATAAGAAGGAAGTTGTGGTGGTTTGAACCTGCATAAACGTCTGGTGTTCAGCAAAACTACTTTCAAGGTCTTTCTTCTCCCCCCTTTTTGCCTTCCAGAGGGAAGATAAAAAAAAAAAAAACAGCTAGGAATTTACAGCTAGAGATAACAACCAAAAGAGGAACCTTGATTAATACCACAGGCAAAACAGAACTCAGAATAATGCTTAAATTTATTACTAACAAACTGAGAACTAAAAATAAGAAATTAAAACAGGTTAGAAAACACCTTCCACAACCCCTTGGTCTGTCCATGCTCCCCTCCTTCCCCCAGTGGTGTGGGGGACAGGGAATGGAAAGTTTGCAGGCAGTTGTTGCATCAGCTATTCGCAGATATAAGTCCATGACTTAAGCAGAATTCTTCCAAATGTGCTGTCTCAGGGGTCTTTCCTGTGGGCTGCAAAGGGGACAGTTTGCTTCACCACAGTCATCACCACGGTCACAGGAGAATCATAACTCTAAGCCCTTCCCCTGCATTCTGTGGGGTCCCACCCATGAGGGAGAGATCCTCTGCTCTCTCGTGGGTCATTCCACGGGGTGCAGTCTCTTATGAAAAGCTGGCTGTACCTGCTAAGCGTGAGCTTCTCCATTTATGGGTCTCGGCTGCAAATCTTTTGCAAGACTCCACTCCATCTTGGGACCTCCCACAAGGAAACAGGCTCTTTCATGCATCCCCCTGCTCCAGCAGGGGGGTCTTTGCACTCCGATGGATCCCATGGGCTTCGAGGGGACAGCTTGTAATCAGCATGGTCATCACCATGGTAATCAGGGAAATATAGCTTTAAGTCCTTTCCCTGATCCATGGGGTCCCAACCCCTCCTCCTCCTCCACTGACCTTGATGTCTGCGTTGTGATGTTATTAATCCATGGCTGCCAATTTCCAACTGCGCGACAACTTCTTAAATATGTTTTCATGCAGGGCCGCTACTTAATGCAGGAAAGCAAAAAGCAGGAAGTTTTCCTCAGAGCAGACCCTCATTGGCTCTGCTCTGTAAGATGAGGAAAACCTCCAGAGGCTTCTAACAGAAACCACTCTTCCTCTTATAAAAAAAACCTAATCAGAGAAACCCACGACAGAAGTAAAAAAAAAAAACATTATTGAGCAGATGTAATTTCAGGGAAGAGTGAAGTGAGAATATGTGAAAAGAACAGCTACACAGATACCAAAGACAGTGGAAAAGGAGGGGAAGGAGGTGCTCCAGGTACTGAAGCAAATATTCCCCTGCAGTCTGTGGTGAAGACTATGGTGAAACAGACTGTCCTCCTGCAGCCCATGAAGGACCACAGGGATTCAGAGATTCACCTGCAACCCTTGGAGGAGACCCATGCTGAAGTAGGTGGATGCCTAAAAGATGAACCCATTGGAAACCCATGCTGGAGCAGGCTGGTAGGAACCTGCAGACCCATGGAGAGAGGAGCCCACAATGGAGAAGGTTTTCTGATAGAAGTTGTGACCCTGAAGGGACCCACATTGCGACAGGCTGTGCTTGAAGAACTGCATGCTATGGAAGAGCAGTTTGTGGAGCATGGTGCCTGTGGGATGGACTCATGTTGAAGTAGGTCATGGAGGACTGTTCCCCCAGGAGGGACCTTATGTGGGAAAAGTGAAAGGACTCTCTCCCCAAGCAGTGGCAGGAACAGCATGTGATGAACTGAACCCCCATTCTCTATCTCCCTGCACCACTAAGGGGCAGGACATAAAGCTTAGGAAGGAGGGAGGGGTGGGTGGGAAGACAGTTTTAAGATTTATTTTACTTCTCATTATCCTGCTCTGATTTTATTAGTAAAAAAATTTGATTAATATCCCAAATTTGAGTCTGTTTTGCCTGCGATAGTAATTGGTGAATGATCTTTCCCTGTGCTTATCTCAGCTTATGAAACCTTTGTTATATTTTTTCTTCCCTGTCCAGTTGTGGAGGAGAGTGATGAGTGGCTTTTGTGGGTGCCTGGCATCCAGTCAGGGTCAATCTGCCACATTTACCCATTACCACCTCTGCTTCCTGTGCCACTTAGATGAAGACTTGTTCTCTATTGCTCTACCCTTTGCTGTAGAAAAAGTTCAAAAGGTATCTCTCCAAAATAGGTCTTTGGGCTGTTCTTTGGCAGGTTTAAATGCGGAGCTGTGAACAAACCTGAAGAACATTCAAGCAGCCTCCAAATACTCATGTAATAATGACTATATGTCTTAAAGTTGCAACTGGTTCATGGCAGTAGTTTAAACAGAACTCAGATCTCATGATTCTGTGTGAAACTACTTTAAAGTAGTAAAGTAGTAAACTACTTCTGTTAGAGAATGAGGAATAGTCCATTCTCACAATTTTTGAAGTCACATGGAGCTAAGGAGTAAACAAATCTGCACATGTAGGAAGGTTTCAAAGAGAAACGAGCAGTAAAGGAATTTGTTTCCTTTAACACTCATCATTTCTCTCCCAAGTCACAGAGACCATACAGATGTTTTTAACTGCACCCTAAATTTTCTTTTTAAGGAGACAGGTGAAAACAGCCCTTCACTTGTCCTCAAAGAATTTAAATCTGCTCAGTTACATTAAGAAATAATATAAAGGATAAAGGAAAAATGTAGGGCAAAGCTATGTCACATTCTTATACAGCTGCCACTAATTAAGACATATTCTTCGTTTGACTTAATAATGTATTGAATTATATTTGGATTACTTCGTAAATGAGGAATATCCTCCACACTACTTTGTCACAGCTGAAAAACACCATGTACATGGATAAGTGTATTTCATTCAACAATTTATAGACCCATGGTCCCCCAGGGACTATCTCTCACACAAACACACCTCCTCAAGTGCCAAACCTCAGATATAAATCTCAGATTCTGATCTCACTAATACTTATTTTACTTCACTAATTTTGACAGTATTTCAGGACTGCACTAGAAAAAAAGAAACCTGATCTCATTAAAACTAAACCTTCTCATAAGGCTGTCCAAATTAAGGTGCATACATTGATGATGAAGCCCATATGATATCCAAATACAGGGTAGGATGAAAACTGCTTTTGTGGAAGTTGCTGTGCAAAGGCTCCATATGATCCAAAGTATATCCAAGCAAAAGTAACTCCATGGCTATGACTTGGGAGTGATACAATGACCCAAACCAGCATCAGCTGGTGTTCCAGGGTATGGGCTGAAGAAGTCTACACAATCAATCCTCCTATTAAGTACAATTTTGATAAAAACTACACCCCTCTTATCACTACCTCTACATGAATAACTAAACTGAGCTGAAACCAAACTGTACGGAGAAGTTTGACTCCACTCATTCTCTATTTCTTGATATAATTTTTCCACCACATATTTCATAGGCAATTACTACTACTACAATAGAACACCATCTTCTTTTTTATGGAATATAAAAAATGTAGGCCATATCAGAGTTATCCTTCCTCCTCCTCATGACCTAGTCTCAGTAAAAATGCAGGACCCACTTCTCAGACAGGTTACAAACGTATCTTGGCTTGATAACAAAGTTGATACCTCTCAGCAGCAATGATTAAAAGCTTTAAAACATATTTTAATTTGACTCAGTTATCATTCATTTCTATTTATCTTGAAGTACAATAACACTGACTGAGAACTGCAAAAAATTTTTCAAAGAATGAAAGCCCAGAGAGAGAGTAGCCAAAGGTGCAAATGACTTGAATATGTTTTATTAATAAGATATTGCTCCTGTTAATAAAAAAGCAAAATAAAATAGTGCCCATAGAACCTTCCTCTGCTTAAGACAGCAATAGTAGCAGTTAGCACTGGCCTAATTCTGTGGCATGCTGAGGGCTACCCACAAAATGCTGAAATTGAATTCTTTGTGATTATCTGATATCTTACCTGGAGCTTTTTCAAAGACAAAGTTATATGAAAAGCATATGTGAACTTCTTAAATCACAAACTAAAATAGATTATGTATATTGCCCTCTACATTATGTGGAGGTTTGGGTTGGCTCCCTGCCAAACCCAGCTGTTGTGCCAAACTCCCCTGCTCCCAAAAGAGGAAAAAAAAAGTACCAAAAAGAAAATTTGTAGTAAAATATATATATATTCACATATATTACAGTTATATACAGTTAAACACTATGAATATACAGAACAAGAATCCCAAATAACCCCAAAAGGAAAAGGGGGGAAGGGGAAGGGAAAAAAGGGACAAAAATGGGTAAAAATAAAACAGATATACACACTTGAAAATTCAGGGAATAGCTCAATAAGGTAAACTAACACAATAAACTGTCTCCAGCTTCCCTCAAGAAAACAGTTCCTTCACCTCCACGCGGCTCCAGATAACAGCCCTCAGATAGGCCTCAGTTCACATAGATAAGAGAGAGGTCAACATAGTGAGACCTGCTGTCTTCTAAGCACCCAAAAGGAAGAGAGAAGAACCTCTCCTCCTTGTCTTATATACATTTGATTATGTAAAGGAAAGATGTGGAATACTTCCTTAGTTATGACCTTGTTATCAGGGAAGACCTAGACCAAAACCAAGAAAACTAAACCACCACATATTATTATAACATAACTGTGTAAAATTCTTCTGATAACTTATTTATAACCTGACCTTGTAATTTAACTGACCCTTATTTGCTAAGGTACAGTATAAGACAGTGTTTGGAAAGGAACCTAAATAAAAAAGAGAGAGAAAAACCAGATTAAACTGTAAATCTGAGGTTGGCATAGGTTTAGCAAGCATTACAGAATATACAAAATGCAGAATCCAATACTATCTCTTGGAAAATCTAGTATCAAATGAAGGACAAACGCCTGAGCCAAACAAACCACATATTTTTCAATTCCTAAATATACTATATGGGGCCATTTGACAAAGAAGCAAAATTAGGAAAAAAGTGTTCCACTGCTAATCACCACTTTGTGACTGATGCAAGAAGCATATCTGCCATTTTAGTTTATTATTGATAGTGCAAGTGAAGATGAAAGTTAAGATTCTCCAGTAAAAAACCCCACATCACCTGACCTTAAATTGGCAGTCCTGTGTACTCTACCTTAGTTGCAGCAGCTGAAGGAAGCTACTAAAATCCAGAACATTAGAATGAGACTTAGTAACATGGTAAGTGCAAATCTACCTTGTCAAACTCCTCTCAATATTACACACCATTATTAATAAATTGCAATACATTAACTAATTACAAACATTAAAGTATTCATCATTTATAGTTTATTTCTTCTGTAACTCTGCAATTTATGGATTTTGACCAATGTCCCTCCATCACACATAACCTACATCAGCACATGCCCATGCTGACCTCATCAAGCTAAAGAGTTACCCTTTCACCATGAACAAGTCACTATTATCCCAGTCAGCTCTAAAGAAAGACATTTTTCATAATTCCACAACAATCTGCTAAGTGAAAACATGGATAGGTTTAGGTAAAGCCTGAAAGGAAATGGAAAACAGGTTTCCTGTTCTGTGCCATGTAATGCCCCATTTATCATTAAGTCCAAAGGTTACAGGACTAATAGCTGCCTTGTGGTAATTAGGTAACAAAGACACTGGTCATTGTCAAACAGTTGAGATGTATTTTAGATTTTGCAACAAATGTTTCAGTTTCAATTAAAGTGAGGTTATGGCACATTGCTTAGCGTTGCAAATGGTTTCTTTGCATAAGAAGACCCATTTTCCTGAGTCTTCTACTATACCATACAAAATTCCCCAAGAGAAATAAAAAAAGCCAGAGGCCACTATCAACTGGTGTTATAAAATGTGCATTTCTTTTCTCACAAAACTTCATTTTGCAGATCGTTTTAAGAAAATGCATACATGAACTAAAATAAACACAAAAGTGCACCCTTTCATTTAGCCAAACATTGTAAAGAGGAAGAGCAGTATGAGAGTATGTCTAGCGCACCAGAAAGGAAAAAGCAGTCTACTAGCTTCCCATGACAAACAACTCAATCCTAACCACGTGCTTATAATTTACAGTTTAGCCTAGTACAAAAGAATGCACACTGAAAACATACTGAATATATGGGGTGGTCCATACTTGCTTATCTTAAGAAGTGTAAGGGTTTTTTTCCCATTCAAACAGCACATTCAATCTTGAGAGCTCAAAATATTTGCAATCATGAAGACAGCTTAAAAAACCAACCTTAACACCTTCTTTATAGACAGTTCTTAAATATTCAATTAAAAGGTTCACTGAACACACACAATAATGTCAGAACTCACTTTTATTCAGTCTTGTTAACTAGATCTAGAAGAACATTTGAACCCTAGTGTCAATTTCCAAAAGCTGAATATCAGATCACAACATTGAAACCTAGAGTGATATTTCTAATTAGGTATGTTTTGCCTGGTGTTTGCTAATTACCAGAGAACTGGGGGGAGGGAGGGTTGACCCCCATCCTCATCTTCCCCTTTAAAGGACTTTGTTTATCAATTTCCAAAACCCACTAAGCAGTAACTACATAGTTTAAACTACAAGCAGTCAAACATTATTCTTTCTGAACTAATGACAGTGATAAAAATATCCAGGAATACACACACTACTAGTATGATTTGCACCAACTCTAACAATAAAGCAGAAAGAAACAGAAGAAAATGGCCTCAAATGGATGACAGGTCACTGTTTATCTGAAAACAAATGAAGATTCAAAGCCAGCAGGCTGAGATAAAATACAAGCTCTTCAGAGCTACATGATGGACCCTTACAATAAATCACATATTTTATTGCTAAAAGTGGATGCTCATATCATTTAGTGTTAAAAACCATCACATATGTGTTTTGTAAAACACTGTTTTGCTCCTACAGTGTTTGCTCATTCTGAAATTGGGTAGCTAACAGCTTAATTCATGTATAGAAGATTTTCACATAGTAACTTTCTTTCAATTTTGAAATGTTTGACCTGACAATGGGGCAAGGAAAATAATCGGTTTGTTTTTTGTTTTGTTGCGTTTTGTTTTTTTTTTTCATTTTGTTTTGTTTTTTAATACTTCCTCAGGTTTTAGGTGTTAGCTAACAGAAAAATAATCATTCAACGAATTAACTAATCACAGTGAATTTTCTGGCATTTCAAATGCGGCTGCAGCATATGAATTCTTATATTCTTCACATAAATGTACACCTCAGCCAGAAAAAAAGGTCAAGAGCATAAATACAGTTTCTCCCCTCCCCTCAGAATAAAAAAATAAATAAGCAAAAAGAGAAGTGAGGGGAGCATCTGCAAAGGTCAAATAATCTGAATTTTAATATCAAGTTGTTGTAAAACAGTATCTTTCTTTTCTTCCACAAATATCACCTTTCTGGTAGGAAAATACCAGCAAGAAAGGGGCTGTCTTCACTTCACTTGTTTCACCAGAAGGCCATCCTGTCAATGCTCGCCATTGCTTCGCTGGTGCAAGGTAATTCCAATTCCTTTTCTCTGTTTTTACCCTCTCCCTTGGGAACAACCAATCCAAGAAGTCCAATAGCTTGGCTAAATGTGGAAACAAGCTGTTATTCACTGTGGGTGTAACCCTCAATCCAACTAGCAGCCTCCAAATTGAATCACATCCACTCACATAGCTGTCCTCCACAGTTTTCCATCTTTCAGGGTACAATGCAAACTTCAAATCAAGTAGATGTCTGCGAGAATCATGATTGTTTAAATGTCGTATGGAGTGCAAAGCATTTAAGCCATTCTTCCACCAAGTAATTTTTTTTTTTTTAAATTTAGATGTCAATATCACAACTTTAACCAGTATAGAGTTGCTATTTCCACATCATTTTCCCCCTGCAGTTCAGCCCTATTTGTAATACTCAAGACAGAAAGAATTTTTGTCCTTCAAAAACAGTTGTTGCTGCAGTTATCTTCAAAAGAGCTATCAAGTTCCAGACAGGTTGAATTATTTTTCTTCCTGGCAGAAAAAAATATTTGACCCAGCTCTGGAGCAAAAGAAAAAAAAAAAAAAAACCAAAAAGGCAGGATTTATAGGCCTCTATCCTTTCCTGCAACACACTGTAGCATTACTAGGATGATAAACAGATCTGTCCAATTTTCCAGACTAAAACATTCCAAGTCCTTTTTGAGCTGTCGGTAAAAACAGTGTCATGTCTAAATTATCCCATCCCCAGATACCCAAGTGCTAGGAAACATAAATTACCTTGTCATCTCTGTCATCCTCTTCTTCCTCGTCCTCTAGCATGTCCTCCACTACCTGCAGACAGAAACAGTAGTAGTTGTCATGATTTAAAAAGGAAGAGTTTTGTTCTGTCAATTCTAAGCCTTTTGCAGGTGAAAACTTTATTAACATTTGAAATAAATGCAAATGGAAAATGTATAACTAGGAAAAAACACTTGATCCAGAGATTAAAATTTAGGAAAGCATTATAGCTTTAATATAATTATAGAATTATATACTGAAAATCCTTTCCATAAAAAATACTTGCTTGACAATTTAAGTATTTAAAAGGTAGTTCAAAATTCAGTATATGCTTGCTTTAATTAAAGAAATTCTTTGTCAGTTCCACTGGTGTCTATGTAGCACACGCATATGCTCCCTTCAAATTTACTGTTGCCTACATAAAAGTGCAACATTTGTAATAGAATACAGTATTCACCATGAGATTTTTGAAGAATGCAAAGCTGGAAATAAATTTATAGTAGCTTATCTCCTTATAATCTTCAACAATGATATATGCCATATGCTCTATCAGCATTAGCACTGTGTTTCTTAAATGTAATTTTATACAATCTGTGCCTCTAACTTTATGCACATTCATTGCTAGCTGCAGCTGCCACATATCGGTGTCTGTGTATTTTTCCATATAAAGTTTTTCAGTTTAACACTCTGAAATATACACATACATTGAATTCATTGTACAAATTTAATAATTATTAATCACACCATGAACTTGAAATGAACCACTAAATCTAGTTTGCAGAGAGATTAAATGAGTTTCCAAAGATGAGGAATGGCAGATTCAGACTTAAAATTCAAAAATCCCTCTGTCATGACACTGTGATCAATGAACTTAAGGGGAAAATTATCTGTTGGTGGAATGAAAGAAAGCTGTACCTCCTTATAACCACAAAATAATGTGCCTCTTTGGATCTTTATTTATATATAACTATGGATTACTATATAAGAAGAGCCATATCAAAGGTCAATCAAGACCCATCTAGCCCAGTGTTGTATTACGAATGCAAAAATATAAAAAGGAAAAGAGAAGGGAAAACTCATTGATATAAAATCATTAATAATTTGGTCTATTTTACAGACTTGCTGCCAACTAAAATCATAGCTTATTTTATGATATTGGTGAAGTTAAAATTTTATTGTACTTGTAATTTAAGACAATATATTAAAATAATAATTTCATAATCACTACCCCAAACACAGCTGCATGGATATTCCCAAATCCATGCCCAAGAATTTAAGGGACTTTAACACAACCCAAGAGCCAAATTCGGGTAAGAGAACTGAAAAAATATAAGTGTGTGTATCAGTTTCCTTTCTCTGAATTAGCTCAACCATCCAGAAGGTCACAGTTAGTTATGTTACAAGGGCCCGTGCAAAACATAAGCAATGCATGGTTTGATGTAACAAACACATCTAGTAGAGCACTGTGTATGCATTCAAGTCAACTGCACAGTTCAAAACATTTCCACTTTCAGCTGCTCCTCCTCATTTGAACTCTGTCCCAGAACACCTCCACCAACCATACTTCTGAGGGAAAGGAATGTCTAGTTCTGCCTACTGCCTGCTCTGTCCTGGAGTTCAGAATCAAAGATAAAACTAGAAACAGAGCAAGTGTAGAAAGAGAGCATGTCCAAAAGTATGAGGAGGAAGTATGAACTGAGCAATGAAGGAATTACTCTTGAAGTCCTTTCTGCCCAGATCAACCGTTTTAGCAGAAGTCTGAGTGACTGAATCTTGTGCAGCCTCTGACCTGATGCCAGCCAGGAAGGTGTACTTCTGAGTTCCCTCAGACTGAAGAAGGATCCAGGCTGTGCTCTAGCCACAATGCATAATGAAATTTTTCTTCTATCGTTCGTCATCCTTTTAGGCCAGGTCTGCTCCATCTTTCAAAGAAAGGGGATCAGAAACAGTAACAAGAGAGTTTTATTCACAGGGAAATGTTCAGAGTGTGCTGCTGAAATGAATGTTAGCTCCTGGTTAGCTCAGTACCCCATGTTACATATCCCACTTAGAGATGTCTGAGAGATCCTGTCTTCACTGATCTGTCTGAATAAAAAAGACATTTCCTGTTTTTCATTCACCTGCATCACCTTCTGGTTTCCTGCCCAGTAGGACACTGTCATCTTCCCTGGCCTGTTCAAGGTCTTTGGGGAACGGAGCTGTAAACTGCATCAGTGGGCTAACTGAGTTCTTCAGAAAACCTCACCCTCCAACTTTTAATGCAGATGGTTTCAGTGACCCCTCTTACCAAGCAGCTCCAGAAACACTTCACCACCTCTATCAAGAAAATGGTGAACTGAGAAGAGAGGAAAAAACCAAGCTGTTAAGGTATGCAGCAAGAGAGAAACTCTTTTAAATCAGTTTTGTCACATGCAAAAAACCCACTTAACTACATCATTAGTTGGCTAAAGTCTAAGGTATAAAACACATCTGTTGGCTCACATACTGCCTAATGCCTGGAGCTGATTAAATTCACTAAGTCTCTTGCTTTTCAACATGAATATTCCCCAGACACTTAAAGATCTCTTTCATGAACATCCAGAAATTCTGTGTCTTGACGAGTTGAATACTCAAATGCCTATCTCACATTAGTGTTAAAGTTAGGAATAAGACAATCAGTAAAATTGGAAATCTCTAAAATGATGGCACAGAAATAACTTGCATGACCATACCCACGCTAAATTATCTGGATAATAATACTCAAGACTCAGGTGTTTTTTTCCTTCCTCATCTAATGATCTCAAACTACAACCTTCTATAAGGTGGCAAAATGTTAACTTATTCAAAGGACATAAAAAGTCCTTTGAAATTACTTGAAGTATCAGACTAAGCCCCGATTACCAGCTCCTCCATTCAATGTTTTAATTCAAAACCCACTCTCAGTTTATGGTCTTATTCTAGGTTAGTCATATAATCAATTACCTTGAGATTTGGAGTACTAAATTGTTTGGAAAGGAAAACAGAATTCAGTTATTGCAACAGAATATAATGTAGTGAAACTGTGCCCAAGATTCATAAATAAATTTTTTAAGTATATGAAACATATGTAGCCCATGATTTCATGTGTCTTGAAATTCAAAAGGAAGAGTAGAAAGAAAGAAAACCCAAGACACATGAACATAAAGACAAACAGGCAATACAGCCACAGTAATACAATTCATTAAACCCCAAAACAAGTGTTTTCAGAACTTTGCCACAAATTAAAACAAGGTAAGTAGATTCTTCATACTTTTATTGTATAGTAAGAAACAACCTGAAGCCTTACAAAACCTGTATACTGAAGTATGATCTACTTTTGCAGAACAAAGCAAGGCTGTTGAAGAGAGGTACGGTGAATCTGAACACAGATTTCACTTTAACATTACAGTAGAACAAAAACCCACAATAGAATTTTTTCTCCCTTGATTCTGTCTCATTTCTATTCAAATAAAGTTCACACGTGCCTCTCTGTTTTAAAGAAATACAGTATTTATTTGGATCTCTGTGTTACGTATTGTACCTGGAGAAGGTATAATGGAGGGAGGGAGGAGATGGGGAAAGAGGGAGGGGAGAGGATGGTCAAATAAAGGATATGAAGATAAAATGAAATGTTAGACTTGATTTAATAGGGTAAAAGTCTTACATTGCCCTGAGAATATTCACTCTAAGTTATGCCTTCTGGTACTTTGGTTGAAATCAAGTAGTATTAATCAAAGGATGGCATTGGGAAAATCAGAAAAATCTAATGCAACGAGCTAAATGTGGCATGACCTTCTGTAATATCACATCACAGACTTATATGCCACATGCTGGTAGAAGGTCTTGAAAGACACTGCTTCTTGGTGCTGTCCCTTGAAAGTAATATGATTGCAGATGCACATTTTAAAAAACACACATAGATGGCCTCAAATATGGCATATAAACTACTTCATGGCCAAAAAGTAAGCAGATGATATATAAATGTTGCAAAGTAAAATCCTTTCCCTGACAAACAGCCATATGAAAAGCTTATTAATCAGAAGCAGCATGCAGTCTAATTCCTATGTACTATCATTATTCCTGATCCATTCCCCCCTTCTTAGATAAACTAACATAAAGTGTACTGTAAATTTGTGAGCCATGCAACTCAGTGTTTATGTGTAAACATAATATAACATTGTGCAATGCATATGGATGAAGAAGGATGCACAAAACCATTTGGGCTCTCTCAGGTAATTGCCAGGTATTTTATGTTGAAGCAAAGATCTCCATTGTTCACAAGCCCACAACCACAGCAGTTTTGTGCTCATTTTCACAAGAGGAAGTCTGCTTCTTTAATGGAATTGCTAAGGAGAAACTTTACAGGAGACACCTATTAATTAAAATACCTTTTTATAATGCACTTTTAAGGAAAATAAAAATCAAATTAACAGATTCTTATTTAAGAGTGTAGTATATCTGGACTACAGTTGATCCTGATTTTTACCATTAATGTTTTGATCCTGAGGTATTCATCTGCAGTAATCATCAGAATAACTGAACCACTAGATGTAGTAATAATTAGTGTGATAAGCTTTCCAGTAAGATTGACTATATTGCAGTACAGACAATGGCAGACCAAATGGAGAAGCATTAGTACTTTACTGCTAAAATACTTCCTCATTTTACACAGGCACTCAAATACAATAATTTCTTTGTACAGAATTCATTTTGTTAGTTTATTCTGGGAAATACTCATATTGTGATTTAGTCTGATTCTTGAAAGGAAACGAGACTTTTAATACAGCTATCAGAGGCCTTTTGATGCATGCTGCTGATTATACAGACTTCTGCAATGTCAATAACAGAATTTTTATTTACAGTATATTACATTTCTAGGGAACATGCATCAGCAGTAAATACAGCTGAATATACATGTAGACTTCTTCCTGTTGTCAACTTTATATGCCCTCAATATTCAGTTACACATATAGTTAAGCATAAGTAATTTTTATCATTATATGTGCAGGTAGCATACTTATTTCTCTGTATTTCTTTTAATATTTGGTTATAATTTTTGTTTGCTTTTTCCTGTGTTTACACAATGCACTGTGAACTGAATATTAGGTGTTTATTTGCAGTATGTCTCCATTTAAAGGCTTCAATGTGTACTGTACACTTGAAGTGTCAGATCTCTCAGAAGGCTTATTTTTTAATTCAGTAAGATTACGATGTAGGATTATTTCGTGAGCTAAAATTCTTGGGCAAAACCTCATAATAAACTATCTGATAAACAACACAATGGTTTGTTATAGGTTTTCACTGTTACTATTGCTCCTCTTCAAAGAGTTTTCAGATTCTAGTAGGACCATATATGCTTCCCTTATAAATCAGCATTTCTCAAACTTATTTTAAGTTTGTGAGTGTGACTCAGTCTATTACACTCAAATTTGAAACTGACAAGCTTTTTGGTAGAAAAAATGTATGTTATATATTTTAGATGATACATGTTTTACACATCTTGTTGTCATTTCAGTTAGGTTTTTTTCCTCCATGTGTTTATATATTTCTGTAAATACAATACAATCCCAAAGTTCTTAAAGTCTTGGCTACATCAAAATGTGCTAAAGTAAAAGAAAACCAAACTACAAATGAATAAAAATCTCACATGACTATGGGAATTTTTAATAGAAAATAAAGTGATATTAGATTATATAATCTTGACTATTTATAATAACCTCTACACCTGTCTAGTGAATCTTGTTGCCATGTAAATCTTGATGCAAAAAATGCAAAAAAATTATTAAAACAGTCATATAAAAAATATTTTATTTTAGATGCCAGCAATATTGAAAGACTATATTTGAAAAAAAAAAAAAAAGTGACAAAATTTAAATTAAAACAATTATTGATTTGTAATAGATTTTTTTTTTTTTAAAAAAAATGCTGGACATATTTAGAGTGGGGTTTTTGTTTTAGCATTTTGGCTTCAGGAGATCAAAACAAGCTGCAATGTTCCAATTTTGTATTGCTTTAGGGTTTTGCAACTGCTACTGGAATGAGAACAGCCCCAAAAAGTTTTACTAAGGGGTTACTACATACTCTGATACTATATGTGAACACCTGACATAGGGAGTACGATTTCAGCAGGGACAGACTCTTTTACCTGTAGCTCAGACAGCCACTTGCAGCACCACAATCTATTATGCTGCAGGAAAGAACTGTCCAACATGTATCTTTACATATTATACTGTATGACTGTCAAAAATCAGTGCATAATGTATTTAAAATATTTATAATACTAACATTTTGTTAAATATCGTTTATGTAATACTTATGTTGTTTTATTTAATTCTCATTTAATGGCAAATGTTTCATAAAGATAATTCTCCACTTAAATTCAGCAGGCCATCACTATTAAAATTATGTTTCTGATGCAATCTAGGGCAATTTTTTCCAGCTTCAGTAATTATTTGCACTCATAAAATTTGGATTTAATTAATTAAATTTAAATGCTTGATTAACCTGACATTTTCATGTTCCTTTTCTGATATACTAAAAAAACCCCAAACCTGCTCCTCAGTGGGGCGTTTTAGTGTATTTTTATTTCTTGACTGTATGGATCATATAGAAATAACACACAACTTCATGAAGACAACTATG
This sequence comes from Xenops minutus, assembly GCA_035221455.1. Classification (NCBI taxonomy): domain Eukaryota; kingdom Metazoa; phylum Chordata; class Aves; order Passeriformes; family Furnariidae; genus Xenops; species Xenops minutus. Next base: position 3,353,562 of record JAWWEE010000085.1, read on the forward strand.
ATTCTCAGCAGACTACTCAATATTCAGACACGTTGTCGGTGGTCTTTATTTTTTGACAGCTCATAGATGATGACCTATTTACAAAAGGCTTTCTAACTTCTTTTCTTGATGATAACAAATGGAGACAAAGTTTGTGATTAGCTAGGGGCTAGAAAATGTAAGGTAAAATCAGTCCTGCATAACATTGAAAATAATTTTATAGAAACAATCTTACTTCCCTTACTTCAAGAGGTAACATGAAACAGACTAGTTTCACACACATATTATTCCATGGCTAACTCTGTGCTCTCCCATTAATTCTCATGATTTTGGGATTTTGTGGCTGCTGCTATTGCTGTCATACTGGAGGCAAAACTTCTCAGGAAAGTACAATCAGAAAGAAGTCAGTATGTAGTTGTCAACCTGAAAATATCCTTTCATATAATTTGTGAAAATGACATATTCCAGACACTCTCCAGCCAGAATACAGGAATGATAACATTTATTTTTGCCATAAATTCATAGCAAGAATTTAGTCCTCACTTAGAAATTACTGCAGACTCCCTGACAGAAGAAAACTTCTGGACTTGAAGCTCAAAACCCTGGAGTACCACATGGGTGAGGGACCTGAAGCACTTGTCTTGTCCTGTATTTATCTGCAGATAAAACCCTTTGAATGTAAGAACTTTAAGGATTCAATATTTAAGACCATAATTTGAAGAAAAAACAAACAAAAAAAACCCAAAACAACTTACTGCTTTGTTTATTTACTTGGTAACTTAATTTTCAATTTCTACGAAAACAGTTTGCTAAAGTCAGCCACTTCTCTGGTAGGGTTAGTTTCTGTATCGAATGTACAGCAAAGTGGCACCCTTCTGCCTCAAACAGGAACATCAATAAATCCACCAAAAGCTCTGACAGGTACTGTTGCCTGGCTCTCAGGAGAAAGTGACAGGATTCTAATCAGAAGAGGTCTCCTTGGTGCATGTGAGTTGGACTTGTATGGCCAACTAAAGCTCATTGTGCTTACCACCTTTTCTTGGGTGAAGAAAGAATCTAGTGAGATAGATATATTCATAAGCATCATTCTTCCCATTCTGTCTTATATTTCTTCATTTGGCAATTTCCAGAAGACACAAAAAAATCTGAGTATACATCATATTAGAGGACTACGTAGAAAGCACACAGAGAAAAATGCTTAAAATCTCAAAATGAAGGGCTGTCTTTAAAATAATTATTTTTTATTAATTCTAAAAATTTCATCCGGAACATGTCCAGTTCTAACTTTTAATAGAAAGACCTACATATAAGTCATAAAAGCCTGTGTAGCAAAAAATCTACAATGAAATTAAAAAATGCCTTCTGTCATTTTATATAATTCTTACAAGATAAATAATATATATATATACTTGATTATACATATTCATAAAAATTTGTATATGGCACATTAACTCCCAGCTGTTCAGTGTCAATTTCTATGCAGTGACATGTGCATCGCAAAATTTCAGGAGGAAATTAGTTGATTAATATTTCCTTAGAGGCTCTAAGTATTAACTGTCAATGCAGGATGTGAAGTGATTAAACTTATTCTCCACAGGGGTATATATGGCAGAATACTCACAGGGATATGCATTGTTCTTCTATTAAATTTTAAATTGCTTGGAAAATAATAGACCAAAAGGACAGAAAGGTTAGTATCTTTAGTCAGAGAACACCAGAGTGGAAGAGGTTGCTAGGGAGATCCTGTCTTCCCCAACCAAGCAGACCATCATCAAGCCCAACCTCCCCACTCAAGAAAGGTTACCTCTGAGCAGGTTGCCCAAGCCCATGTCCTGAAAGGTCTTGAATATCTTCGTGAATGGAGTCTCCAAACCTCTCAGGGAAACCTTGTCCTGGTTATGACCACATTCACAGCGGAAGTGCTTTCTTGTGTGCAGATGGAATTTCATGTATTTTGATTTGTGGCCTTTGATACTGTCCTGTCACTGATTGCCACTGAGAAGAGTGTGTTCCTCTCTTCTTGCACTCTGTTCATCTATTTATATACATCATCAAGAACTCCCTGAGTCTTCTTCTCCATGCAGAGCAGTACCAGCTTGCTAAGCCTCTCCTTGTATGCTTGTACTGGTTTGAAGGTAAACCAGCAGAAGAAATGGACCCACTACCAGAGAGATTATAAGTCAAAGTTACAATTTAATTGAAGATATTACAATAAATACACTTATACAAAGAGAAAACTGCTTACAACTTACCAAAAACCCAGCAATATAATCCAGTGTCCTGGGGCACCAGCCCAAGGGGGTTTGTTAGCCCTTGTGCTGAGACCTGCGTAGTTCCCCCCAAGTCCAAAGCAAAAGGAAATGAAGAACCTGTTGGTGCCGATGATAGCTGTGGTCTGGTGGAGAATGA
>JAWWEE010000085.1:3356584-3381261 GCA_035221455.1 Xenops minutus
AATAGAGGGGGTAGAATACATAGCTTTTATCACTCCCACCCAGTGATAACTGGTCCCTCCTGCTGAACTAGGACAATGCTTAATGCTCTGATCCCTTCATCATTGCTGGGTTGAAGAACAACTTTCTCTCCCCACCTTCCTAGCCTGTCTTGACCAAAAAAAGGCAGTATACATCCACCACATGATGGACATGAAAGCAATTTCACCACATTCCTGGGATTGTGCAGGAGTGTAACTGCACATGGACCTCTGAACTCCTACTGGTTCTTATGCTGTGCACCCTAATGTACAGGCACTCCAGGGAGAGACCTCTGGCGTTCTGGGTTCTCAGGGAGGCTGTAAGAGCCTCTTTCAGAGGCATTTGTGTGCCAACACCTGCAGTGGAGCCCTTCTGCCCTGTTGGATTGGGTTTTTGTTCATTAATCCTGCACCCTCTGCTTGCCAACTCAGACTACCACTTTCTTGATAGAACAAGGGGTAATAGCTTCAAAGTGACAGAAGGCAGATTAGGTATTGGGAAGAAATTCTTCACTGTGAGAGTGGTGAGGCACTGGCACAGGTTGCCCAGAGAAGCTGTGGATGTTCCATCCCTGGCAGAGTTCAAGGCTGGGTTGGACAAGGATTTAAACAACCTAGTCTGGTAGGTGTCCCCCTGAAGGTCCCTTCCAAATCAAACTGTTCTGTGATTCCTCCCTTCTGTAGTACTTCATCACCTCCATCTCCCTTTATTTTTGGTTTAACGTTGTCTTTATCAGGTTGAACAACCTTCTGAGAAAAAAGATTTTGCTCTCCCTGGTGAGGGTGGATCTCTTCTGAGCAGTCCTCAGTACTCCAGGAGGATCCCACAGTCATAAAAACCAAGTCCCTGCCTTCAATAAAAGCCATGCAAGTGGTTTTTGTCCTCCCAGATATGTCCAGTCCTCTGCCGGCCCTTCCTCCTCAATGGAGGAGAAGATGACCTGGGTGCCCTATCTGCTACATATCTGATCACGCCAAAACAAGAATTTGCAGTGTCACCAGAGGAGATCCAATCTGCTTTTTACAATTTTTAAGCATTACACACCAACAGCTGAGAGGCTATTGTAGTTTGTCCTAATTGTGGTATCCAGACCAACATACACAGGGTAAAAATGATCCATAGCCATGAGCACCTAGGGAGTGGGAAAATTTTTAAATCATTCTGAGGGATTATCTGACTATTCTTTAAGTTAGATAGCTCCAATAGGCTGTCAGAACACACAAAACACAGGCTGAAGTAGAAATGGAGGAGTAAAGAAAAAAAAAGATTTTTTCCCCTCCATTAATTTCACACAGTTCTGACTGTAAATTTTGCTTAGAAATAGAAAAATACACCAAACACCAGACAGCAGCACTACTGCTTTCTCCAAGCTACAAAAGTGAGGGGTATTTTTTGTACAAGAGATTTGAAACCACCAAAATACTAAGTAGCTTCTTAAAAATACTGAAAATAAGCTTTAAACCCCCTCATACTTTCTGTTAGTTTGCAGTCTCTCACCATGCCATGACCTGTTACCCTGTAACTTCCACAGCGCTGGCAATGTGTAGGAGTAACACCTCCATTCCGCTCCCCACCACACAGATCCAGCACAGATGACAAGGAGCAGCAGGCAGTGGGGAAAGAAACACAGCAGTGATTAATACCTGTCCTGCAGAGGATGTGAAAAAGATGATGGAAAAAAGGAAAGGGAAGAAAATAAAACCAAACAAGTAGGATTTGCTCATTTCTACTCTTGTGTGTTTAAGTGATCATAGTTTAATAGGAGAAAAGCAGTTGTACTAAAAATAAATTATTTTATTAGGTCAAATATTCAGGAGTATGATTATAAGGATCCTTGGAGAAAGCACCTGGGTATACTTCAGGCAAAAATGTTATTGCAAAATTCAGAGGAGAGCATTAAGAATTCCTTTCTAGTGGTATTTTCTCCTCACTTAATACTGGCAGGAACTATTTATAATGTGAAATTTTTATACCTGCCACATGACTTAATGCCAGAAGTTCCTTGTTTTAGTTCAGTTCTGAATTCTTACAAATTCATTCAGAGAACCATCCTCTAAATCTACATCCATCTACAGTTGTTTACACCAAAGTTTAATACAAGAGTTTCTATTTCATGAAAGCATATCCTTCAGAAACACCACTAATCTTCATCTAAATGTATGAAAGATAGGGAATCCTTGCTTCTTTTGGAAGTTTGTGTCAGTGTTGGACTAAAACCACAATGATCATCAATCCTACAAAGAGTCCAACTGAATCCATGAAGGCAATAATGCCTAATATACTGCTTCACCTCTCTATCGGGCATTCCAGTAGACTTAACTCCTACTAGTAAATACACTTGGGACTCCCCCTTGCCCCAGTCTCATTACACTTGAATTAAAGAAGGGATTTGCATATACAACTTCTTAGGAGTCAGAGTAAATGACAAGATAATCATACTTGTATTCAAACAAGAAGCACAGGCTTATGCTATGACAGAGTAACACAGATCCTTGTTTGGCAGGTAAATTTTTCCACAAGGAAATAAGTTCCAAACTACTGAAAAAGAAACTGATGCCCAAGAGGAGATAGCAAATGGTAACTTGTCTATAGAGATGGTCAAACAAAGATGAGTTAAAGCTGGTCTATCTGCCATGTTCAGACAGAAACTCTGATAACTTGACCTGTGGATGAGTGTGGTCACTAGAGCCTGAATGGATGAGACAATTGAGAATTGTTTTCTCATGGGACATTACAACGGAAACCAACTTTTTCAAACTACTTTTCAGAGTCCCAAATTTAAGTATGTTCCATAGACATTAAAAAAGTACATAGGATACACAATTTTAAACTATATTTGTCTATTGATAATTGAATAAGTGAGGCTCACAAATACATTTATCTTTATAATAAGAGGTAGATGATATTTCTAAGAAAGTAGTCAATGATTTCATTGATGCACACAAAGAATCTGAAGACTTGGGAACAGAAGCCAGGTCATGTGAGTGTTGACACATTATCTAGCCACTAGGAAACACTGCTTAATCAATTTAGTTAATATTTACATTCTGCATAGAAAAAAATAAATACTTAAATTGCTCCTACTCTAATGATACTGTGCTAATGATTGGAGCTAAGGACTCATGATATTACTGAAGACTTGTGAGTTAATTAGAAAGGCATCCAATAAGTCTGCAGATGCTCAACATGAGGATAACAAACTCAAACCATTAAAATCGAGGTCCCAATTTACTTGTGACAAACATAACTAAAAATAGTAATTAATGGCACAGATATCAAAGATCTGTGTGATCAACATGGTTGTTTGATATATAGCTTGGTTTGAAGCATTCTCAGCAAGGGGAACATTTTTGAAACATCATTTAATGTTCTCAGCAGAATCCATCACTAGATTCATTAGTTTGCTAGAAAAGTTACATAACCCAATTAATGTTCACAGTCAGGTGGTATTTCAGAAAGAAATTAAGTGTATTGCAGGTCACAAGTGAAATCTCTCCTTTTACAAGGTATTTTGGTTCCTCAAAAATTCAGGTTGAGAAGCCTTAAGTATTTCAGGCAGCAGGAGATGAACAGCTGTGTTTTAAGTATTGCATATTTTAAATCTTGATCTTAGGTTTTTTACATATAGGTAACAATATTTGGGATTAGGAAACCCCTCTATCATCCCCACACTTAATTTTAGATAACCTTTGTGTTATAGTTTTAGCACTTCATTGGAATTCCTTCCAAAAAGCTTGGAGCCAATGCCTGAGTTTCGTAAAGATGGTTAACAAAGGACTGGATGAATATTCACATCCTGATGTAATGACTTAGCCTAGAGCCTTTTGTTCTGGTCTCTCCTCAGGCCAGGAGGGATAGGGAAGACAGCTCGGGTGGGGGAAGTGGCTAGGGTTTCTGCATTTTCTGCACAGGCTCAGGAAACTCATTGTCTTGGCAGAGTGAGCTAGGACGGGAGCACACCAGGTCCTGTATCACTGAAAAAGCCAGAACTGTGTCTCTCCCTCTCTAACTTGACTTGTGGGAAGGCCGTGGGCACTGCAGGAGCTGCTGTGAGGAAGAGAGAACTCCTGTTTTCTGCACCACGGAGACAGGGTTTCTGCTGCTTTCACTGTCAATCCCTCAGGAGCTGACCCAGTGACTGTGCCCTGCCATCTTGTCTGAGAGGCCAACCAGCTGAGGTGCAACATCACCACCTGCTGTCCATAAATATAACTTCATTCCCCTTTTTGGGCTAGCCAAAGACCTTTAACTGTTTGCCTTTTTGTTTAAAGGGTTTATTACAAACTGTTATTGTTTGGTCCTTTCTGGACATATATATATATGTGTGTTGTGGTTAAGAACTGTTATCCTTTTCATATATATATATATATATATATATATATATATACTTTTTTAATTAAAGTTCTGTTTTTCTAAATTTAAAGGAGAGTATTATTTCTTTTTTTTGGCTGATCTCCTTGGGGAAATAAGGCCTTTCCTTTTCTCTCTCTTGGCCAACATAGATATCTTAATTCTCTGCTGAACTAAGACACCTTGGAAGTATAACAGTCTTAGAGATTTAGACAGGTAACAACAATGCTGGAATCGGGGCTGTATGGGTTCCTCTGGTCAGTAATAATAGCAACTGCTAGGCATTAAGGGATCACTCAGACTGGAAGCAATCTCCAGTCTCCTGCTTAAAGTAGGGTCAGCCATGAGGTCAGATCAGGTTCCTCAGAGCTCTAGCCAGTCTTTCCCCCAAGCTACCTCTTCCATTGCTTAACAATTCTTTTGGCAAAAAATTTCTCCAGTCTGAAACTCTCATTTTAAATGATCTTCAAAAAGATGTAATATTTAAATTCAGTTTAAAAATTTTACCTACCTAAAAAGAGAAAAGAACATGTATACCCTTGAAGTAGAGAAGACTTTTTGTATCATGTTGCCTGTTATTTTTCCCTGATATGATCAAGAAGTAGTTCTATGCCAGCAGCAACAACAAAGCCAGTGGTATCATGTGCAGCTCAAAGTTCCAGACCACAATAAGAAAAAGCTAGAATACAGAGTAGGAAAAAAAAAGTGATTCAAATCAGCATTACATTAAACTCCTGTGCACAGTTAAGACCAAAAAATTAAAACAATTCTAAAAACCCCCACCTCTTCTCAGACAGGAAAGTTGTTTAACTACTTTGCTGACTTGATACCTGCTTGATATCTGACTTGAATCAACTGCTACGCTTCCCATTACCTCCTACCTTAATTCTTGCAAAACAAAAATTTATCTAGTTTGGCCTAAGAGGAATATTAATTGTTCTGTCATAAAATAATGCTTTTGTGGACAAAACAATGCAAAATATCATAAAAATAAGATTACAGCTAAAGAAAGGTCAGTGATTTTCGTGACTCATAGAACCACAGAATGACTTGGATTAGAAGGGACCTTAAAGATCATCTAGATCCAAGCCACTTGACAGAGGCAGGGAAACCTTCCACTAGACCAGGCTGGTCAGGGCTTCATCCATCCTGGAATTGAACACTTCTAGGGATGGGGCATTCACAACTTCTCTGGGCAACCTGTTTCAGTGTCTCATCACCCTTACAGTAAAGAATTTCTTCCTAATACTTAAGTTAAACCTTCTTTCAGTTTAAAGCCATTGCCCGCGTGTCTATCACTACCTACCATTGTAAAAGTCCCTCTCCCTTTTTCTTGTAGGTCACAGGAATGTGGTTAATTTTAGGAAGACCTCAACATGTTAGTGAACCTGATTTTATCTTTGAAACAACCCTGTAGCAGTGGAAAGTTGGCACAAGAGTGAATCAAGAGTAATATTCTATTTAAGAAAGAACAGGGTAATTTCATAGTAATGTCACACAAACAAGCAGAAGTAGCAATCTGAAAAAAACCCTTTTCTATGGAAAACTAGCAAAAAATCACAGTAAAAGATAAAAGTGTACACCTGTTTTAATGAAAGCATAGTAAAACTGAAATGATCACAGACTCATAAAAAATGGGGTTAAAAAAAAATGCTGAGAAGCCATGTAAGTCCAACCCTCTGAAAACTTTGACTTGTTGCAGTGTTTTCCCAAAACACCTTGAGTGGTCCATGACTAGGACCAGATGCCTGGTTGGGTTATATCTACCAGAGATGTGCACTATAGTAACTTGGGCTGCTCTTCAGTATGGGGCCCAAATGGGGATCACATGCCAGGAGAAACCCATCTGCACTGCCAGCTCCATACACCACTGCCTAGATACTGTCCCCTACTAATGCTGCTAACAAAATTAATGGTTTTCAGAAAAGGACTAAAATAATTTGATTTGGATGATGTCAAACTAGAACCATTTTTACCTCCAATTTTCCCTATGAACAACCCCCCTTTTACATCTTAAAAGCCAACTGTAGTCATTACTTGGGTTTGTTTTCTTCTAACATAACAAAAAACCTCCCACAAATGTGAGAGCAGATCATATTATGTACCACAGCTGGATAACACCCAGATATTTTAACAAGCCTTTTTCACTCAAGGAGTTACACTTTTAAATGTATTTTTAATATCCACTAAAATGAAGGAAAGTGTTGTGCCACAAAACTTGCAAACCTAAAGCAATGCAAATACCTTTTTCTTTAGGTAAACTGAAACAGGGCTCATTTTCCCAAATCAGTGACAGGATGTATATAAAACCAAAGAAGAATAAAATGGAGTTTCCAATAGTTTTCTGCTGGGTTTTTGTTTGGAGTTAAAACAAAATGGTCTTATCAAACATAAGCTCACACAAAGAAGGAAAAGAAAAAAATCTATATCTTAGGTAATCTCTCTCAAGATCATTTAATTTATCTCACCCCTGTACTTTCTAGAGCTGATTGATATGTATATGGAAGTCCTATGAAACTACAAGACCAACATGATAAATATTGAAAAGAACTGAAAAAGCAGTGTGTGTGACACACAGGAATATATTGTCGCTTCTAACAGTATTTCGTTTGAAAGAAAAATGCCTTTTTTAAATTGTTTAACTTAAAAGGAAATCTATTAGAACTGGTCATAAAGAAGCAAATAACAGGTCATGGAATTTAAGAGCTCTTCAATGAGCTTGTTATCTATAGAGAAGTGGTAAATTTGATGTAGCCAACTTGTAACAGATTTCATGTCTCAACAGAAAAGCAGAAAACTGGTTTATGCTTTAACTCCAGAAATTTTCTGAGTCAATGAATGTACACTTAAGGGTGCTCTGGAAGCCAGCAAATAACACTAAGTATCAGAAAAGCAAGAGATTATCTGTTGAGAAACAGCAACACATGCTGTATTTCTTGAAGTCCTAACTGAACACTGGTTAAAATTTGGAAAGAAAATAAAGTACTATTCAATTCCTGGCTCCAGAGAAAAGAAACCAACCACTTACACAGTTTCAAGATGGACCTTACAGGAGAATGAGAAACATGGTCACAATGTACCCTATATTCCAGAAAATCAATGAATTCCCATCTAAGCACTTCTCATTTTAAGTTTTAAGTGCCAAATGATTTTTAACAATATTAATTCCTTATAGTACTGTACTCTGAGGGCGAGTAAAACATTTTATTAAGATATTACCACTTTAAAAATTGTATGGACATACCTTTCACAAGTGTGGATATTACACCTACCATCTCCTGAGGGTGATTTTCCTGACCTGCCACCTTCATTTCCATCTAGTCTGCCTGAATTTTAACCAGTTCCTCCTTTTGGGCACCTGTCTCAGCCAGGCACTACCAAAACAGTGCAACACAAATGAGATATGTGCTGTGTGAGACCAGCACAGTGATGGCACTGCAAACCAAAAGGCCTTGTTATCCTCCCCAGACAAGACATGCACTCGTGAAATGCACATAGGAGAAAACAAGAAGATTTCTGGTATCAGACAAAACTTTTAAGTAAACATGAACAAACCCAAAATCTGGGGCAGAACAGCAGGAAAACCCAGGCACTCAGTTCTTACACATAAAGGGCCTGATAGCTGGCCCTGAAAGAGAAGGGAAGTGGTATGTAGAAATCTTAATGCATGATGGGGAAGTAAACCTATGTATCCATCCCTTAAACAAGTATAGGCCAGAAAAAAACAACCAACCAACTAACCAACCAACAAACAAACCAGAAAAGCTAAGGAACAAGTAGCAAAGGACAGTTCTGTGAGTTGCCTATGCTTATAAAGCATCTAATGAAACATGGACTGTATCTGGCATGATATTGTTTAAGGAAATAATGACTCTAAAAAAAGGATCCTCATCACTGCTGAAGCAACCTAACTATTTTAAGAGAGGAGTGGGAGTTTCAAAGGTTACAGTTTAATATAGCTGACATTTCTACACAGAAGAATATAAGAAAGGACTTTTTCTTTTCCCCCATGAGATCAAGATTTTCAGAGTCACAGGCATGAACTGGCCATTTACAACAACACATCAGCTAGTACTCTTAGTGATAGACACATGCATTAAATTATTATTCAGGGATATGCATAACACTATCCCTACTGTACAACACTTAGAAAATTATTTGTTAGGATATTTAATATTCTATTATTTTGAAAACTACAGTATATTTTAAAAGGAAATTGCATCCAAAATGATTAATGCTTCCTACTGTTCAGAAAAAAAGCCTGCCCTTTCAGACTAGCAGCTGTGGATCATTAGCTTTCCAGTGATGAGGTGTGTTTGATGAGTATTTCTTTTTTTCTAATCAAGAGATGAGATTCTCTTTTTTACTATCTTCATAGAGAAGTGAAGAGAAAAATTTCTGCCCATGTAGAAAGGCCATACTCTACAGAACAATTATTTCAGATTTCTTTTTATCTACCTCCACCCAATCTCATTTCACTTTTAACAAAATCTTATTTACACCCACAGACTTCACATCATTAATCCCTGTGCTTCCCAGTCCTTCTCCCTTTTTCCATTTGTTTTTGTTTTGACAGCTAATAGACAAGAGCATGTAAAAAAAAAGGATTATCACTCACAGGAGAACCAATCCCATCCTCAGGTACAAGGAGAGACCAGAGAATGTCACAAAGGAAAGCAGCAAGAACTACTGTTTGAGAACTTTCTGACAAAACTAGAAATGTCTGTTTCATGGACCATGGGCTGTAATGTGCTAGGCAATGTGTGAAGACATCCCCACTGCAATCATCTCACATGGGGCACACCAGTCTCCAAGTTGTGACTTCCTCTGATCATTTTTACAGAACATTCTTATAGTCTCGTTTACATATTCCCTATATCCTTGCCTTTATATTCATGACCAATCTTTTGATTACTCTGCAAACACAGAAGTTGCCTGCACAGCATTTTGGCACAATCACAAACAGATGATGTCTGCATCTCCAAATACTACACCTTAATCACAAGACAATCCATTTACCCTTTAAGCTTAAGAGGACAATTGTACTACCTGAGGCTTTATCCCTTGGATGTGTTCTCACAAAACTAGAAAGAATGAGAGACAACACACATATCTGCACAATAAACACTTATGGGAATTCATTTCAAAGGCAGTGGCTTCATTCAGGTAAGTCTGAGAGAAATACAGTTTTTAAACGTGCTTTTAAGGATCCTCCAAAGTTTTTCTCAACAGTCTGGTGATTTTAGTTTCAATTACCTGAGTGACAGGAGGATGTGCAGTTGGAAAGATTTAAGTGTAAAACATGTTATCCATTACTCCATTTTTCTGTACACAGGCAACAGTGAAGATGAAAATTGCAAAAGCATACAATATGTAAAAAAAAAAAAAAACCTGGAAAAAAAAAAAAAAACAACATAGAATTCCCACTTGCTTTACTTTGACAGATTTCCAGTTCAACCTTAGATTAGAGTTGGTTATCTATTTTAAATGCCTAACATTTGGTAATCTGAAAAAAAATTGAATAATTAGTATTTTTGATCCTCTAAGAACTTTTCCCTTAACTCAGAAAGAAACTTACATGATTTTCTGAATTTTCCCTCTCTTTGCTGGAATTAGAAGAATCAAGTTTACTGCAATTTACATTTTTATTATAATTCTTTCTATTTATTTCATGTAGAAAGAGGAAATACCACTAGTTATTAAGGAAATGATTCTGACAATTAAATGTGGCTCATTCGATACACATCAGCCCACCCAGTTTGTTTGTGAAACACACCTACAGCCAGAACCTTAATGATGACAGATTTCTAATCACATCATAATGAACATCACCTCTCTAAAAGATTTTCAGCACCAACAAAATGTTCCTGTTAAAAGCCCAAAATTTTTCATTTTATTTTTTACTTTTTTCCTTACAACTTTTAACAGATGTTTCACAAACATTTTCCAGAAGTACCACAACCTTTACTTTGAGAATGCCAACAGCTTCAGGAATGTAAACCTCAGAGCATGAGTGCAGTGCCACTTCAAGCAGCACATGGATTATGGATATAAAATTTGTATTGCTGTAACCAGTTGCTATTGTAATCAATGGCAAAAGTTGTGTGGAAATAAAAATTTCACCCTCTAACCATATTTACAAAATGTGGAATCCTTTGGGTCATTTATTTCCCCTTTACTAAAGAGGTTTTGAGCTACATTATTACAGCTCTGCAGTTAGTATCTAGGATAAAAGTAGAAGGGCAAATATGGTTCATTGAGGTCATTCCCATACACACAGCCCCTTGCCATTCTTGGTGCACTTTAAGATGTAATTGTTCTGTCAGGGCACTAAAATGCTGAAAAACTAAGAGAAATTTATAGTATTTTTTCCTATGACCAATAACACCTGGCATCAAAAGACAAATTACCAACTATGATACACTACATGAAAGGCATCTAGATGAGAATGGGGCTACCAGGTTAATTGAATCTTCATTGCATCTTAATACCATATTTTCTGAACAATATCCAACTGTTTAATGCATGACCCATGTCTGTGTATGTGACATTACCTAGAAGACTGTTCTAGAGTCTTGGTTTCCAAGTAAAAAAGTGCTTTTAATGCCAGTCCCCAGAGTGATTTCACAGAATCACAGAACAGGTAAGGTTTAAAGGGACCACAGTGAGTCATCTGGTCCAAACTCCCTGCTCAGGCAGGGTCATCCTAGAGTGCATTGCACAGGATTGTGTCCAGACAATTCTTGAATATGTCCAGTGGGAGAAACTCAATAACCTATTTAGGCAATATGTTCTAATGTGTGGTCATCTACTCTGTAAAGAAGTTCTTCCTCATATTCAGGTGGAGCTTATTGTGCAGGATTTCTGCCTGTTGCCTCTTGTCCTATTGCTTGGTACCACCTGGCTACACCTTCTTGGCATGCTCCCTTCAGGTACTTACAGACATTGATGAGATCCTCACTCAATCATCTCTTCTCAGCCTTTCCTCTTAAGAGAGGTGCTTCAGTTCCTTAATCATCTTTGCTGCCCTTTGCTGCACTTGCTCCATAAGCTCCACATCTCTCTTGTACTGGGAAGCTCAGAACTGGACACAGCACTCCAGATGTATCTTCAATAGAGCTGAGTAGAGAGCAGGACCACATTCCTTGACCTGCTAGCAATGCTCTCATACTAATGCTTCCCAGGATTCTGTTGACCTTCTTAGCCATAGAGGCACACTGCTGGCTGATGGACAGCTAGTTGTCCACCAGGGTCCCCAGGTCCTCTTCTGCAGAGTTACTTTGCAGGTTAGCCCTCAGCCTGTATTGGTGCACGGGTTTATCCTTCTCCAGGTGCAGGATGCTGCATTTGCCTTTGTTGAACTTCAGAGAATTATTTCAGACATCTCTCCAACTTGTTGATGTTCCTCTGAAGGGATGCACAGCACTCCGGGATACCGGCCACTCCTCCCAGTTTTGTGCCATCAGCAAACTTGCAGAGGAGCACTCTACTCCTTAATCCAAGTCATTGTTGAATAACAGTACTGAACCTTGGGGGACACAGGCCTCCAAGTAGATCCTGTGCCACTGATTATAACTCTCTGAAATCTGCCTACCAGTCAGTTCTCAATTCATCTCACTGTCCACTCATCCAGGCCGCACTTTCTGAGTTTGTCTACAAGGATATTGGGAGAGAAGGTCAAAAGCCTTATTGAAGTTGAGGCAGACAATATCCACTGCTCTCCATCATTATCTACGTGATGATGCTTCATCACCTTTCCAAGGATTGAAGTGAGGCTAACTGGAGGCCATTTCCCTGGGTCATCCTTCTTGCCCTTTTTAAAGACCAGGTAAACATTTGCTTTCTTCCAATCCTCAGGAAGCTCTCCTGATCATCAGAACCTTTCAAAGATGACTGTGAGTAGCCTCACTCTGGCGTCAATCAGCTCTCTCATCACTCATGGATGCATCCCATCAGCACTCATGTGCATGTGGATATCAAGTTTGACTAGATTATGCTTTGGTTTAACATATAACACTTAATTTGATCTATTCTTTTTAGCTCAGTTTTACTGAAAAAGGTAGTCATCAACAGCAAGATTCCAGCCTGTTTGTAACTCTAAGTGTTCAGTTTTACTCTGGGTTTTTAAAATAGATTTACTTTGGGCCTCTTCCCATTGCAGATACCTCTTCCCATTCTGGAATTTAATCACATCCTTTCCAATTCCAAAATTCCTTAACACTGGCTGTTTCAGAACCACACAGGTGTCATACTATGAGAGATATTTCTAAAAAGTCTATTTCATTATTTTTTTTTCAACACACAGATCTATGCAACAAATCTTTGATTTTATTCTCTTTACACTAAAACTTGGAATCTGACAGATTTCTTCTCTTAGAATTTCACTGCTATGACAGTGGGATTGTTGAAAGTGTAAATGTTCATGTCACTTTAGAAGAAAAATCCAAAATGTTGACTTGTAAGAAGTGTAAAATCACAAAATGGATCATGCTAGATAACTGCAGCTATTTATTCATAATGGATTCGTGAGCTTAAGAGCTCTGTACAGTTTTAAATTATGTTGTACTGAAAAAGATCACATACAACCAGGGATCTACATATTCACATTTAAACTCATTTTGTAGGCATTTTGAAAAATGCAATTTCTTCAGATAATCCAAGAATGAAATGTTACTATTTCCCATTTTCTTTCTTATAATTTCAGAGGCTAATGGGTGTTGGGGTTCAAACCTACAAAAAACCCTATAGGTGAAGCAAGCAGTCCTGCTGCTGAAACAAACAGCGTTGTCTTTCTTATGGGAAAGAAGCCTTGGGAAATATTACAGGAGTAACAAGACATGGCTTGCACAGCAGGTGTTTCACAATAGTGAATAAGGCCTTCTCTGTTTTTGCTTAGTAATACAGATTTTTGCCTAGCAGTGTAGAATAATGTAGCAAATCTACAAAGTCCTCAATATAGAGCAACCATTGTTAAAGTTTAGAGAGTATAAATATGTGTTATCAAACTTAATGAGGGTTCTCGTTCTTGCATGGCAACTGAGTATGTGTAGTTGTTAATGGGGACCATGCTGGAAATACACAGCTGCAGATGGGCTTTGAACCTGCTTCCTATTTCTCCCATACTCCTGAAGATTGTAAAATTAAATTGTTCGTCCAAAGTTATTAAACTAGGTATAGGGAAAAATATTTCTTCAGCTTAATTGGAATTACATCCACTGTAGTCCAAACAACCTACACAGTCCCTGGACAGCTATACAGAAGTTGTTCTAAATGCTATATTTCCTTTACATCATATAAGGCATCATATTAACTTTTCCTTAATTTGGTCCTTCACTTATGTTCTATCCATTTTTACAGAGAAAGGAAAACCACTCAACATTTTAAGAAAACACCATAAATTTTTTAATAGGGAGAGATAGTCACCATTAGCCAAATACTGGAAAATAGAAGACTTGCAGACTTGCTTTTTCAAATGCAAAATTGAAAATAGTAACTTTTTTCAAAGAAAAGTCACTTACTTTAAAAATTCTGAATGTGAATGTAAACCTCACAAATGTTTAGACTGTGTACATCTGCACTGGAATGATAGAAAAACAAAACCACTCCTCACTATTTATTCACGATCTAAAAAAAAGGACCATTGGAATATTAGGAAGTGCAACCTTTGATAAAATAAGTTGTTTATTTGTTTGTAGGAAAACCAACACTGCCAATTGTCAGAGTTAAAGGGACAGAAATAGAATTTAAATTGTATGAATGAAGGCTAAAATGATGTAGTTAAAGCTGTATGGGCAGCCTCTGATTTCCAGTGATAAAATGTAAAAATACTGATTTTTTGGTTGATAAGTATGCATATGTCTGGAACAAACAGAAACACTGGCTTCCATGACAAGCATATGTTATCCTGAAGTCTCATTCCTCAGACTGGAACTGTAAAGCTTTTACTATATTGAAGGAACTCTGTCTTAAATTTTTACTTAGGGCTACATCTCGTAATTCTGTTTCCACCACTATTTGCAACCACACACTAGCAACATGTTATAGTTTCAACACTCTGTTAGAATTCCTTCCAAAAAGCTTGGAACCAATGCCTTAGTGTCGGTAAAGATGGTTAACAAAGGCCACAATGAATATGCATATCCTGATGTTAACTACTTTAGCCAGAGCCTTTTGTTCTGATCTCTCCCCAGGCCGGGAGGGGAAGGGAAGATGGGCTTGGATGGGGGAAGGTGTCGGGGTTTCTGTGCTTCCTGCGCAGGTCAGGAGCTCAGGTCTCAGCAGAGTGAGTGAGGATGGGGGCACACACTGGTTCCAACATCACTGGATAGCCTGGACTGTGTTTTTTCTCCTCCCTAACTCGACCATTTTATCCATGGGTGATCGTGGGCACCGCAGAAGCTGCTATGAGGAAAGAGGAAGAGAGAGCATGCCTGATTCCTGCCCCTGTGGAGACAGGATTTCTGCTGCTTTTTTTTTGACATCGATTCTTACAGGACCTGACCTGGGGACTGTGCCTGCCATCTTGCCTGAGAGAGAGCCCAGCCGGCTGGGCACGACATCGCCACCTGCTGTCCATAGATATAATTGCATTCCCCCCTTTTTTGGGGGGGGTATCCAGAGGATCTTTTAACTGTTTGCCTTGTCGTTGCAGGGGGGAGGGTATTACAAACTGTTGTTGTTTGGTTCTTTCTGGGGAGATAGATATAGATATCGATACAGATACAGATACAGATACAGATACAGATACAGATACAGATACAGATACAGATACAGATATAGATATACATGCGTGTGTATTGTGGTTAAGAACTGTTATCCTTTTCATATATATATATATATATTTCTAATTAAAGTTATGTTTTCTAAATTTAAAGGAGTGAGATTATTTCTTGGCCAACATAGATATCTTAGTTTTCCTCTTGAACTAAGACACAACATCAACACTCGGATGTTCTGAAGATGTCAACTATTCACACAGAGAAATCCCTTGCTGAGTCTGTCCCTTTATTTCTTAAAAAAAAATCTGGTATGTTTTGGGGTTTGGGGTTTTTCTGGAAGAAGAGGTAGAGGCACCAAGGAATAGGATGGCAGAATAATCACCATGAGTATTCATTAGAGCATTAATACATGAAGGCAGTCATATTTTCCTAATGTTTTCTCTAAAGTCTTTTTTACCTACTAGAAATGATTTTATAAGATGCCAATTGACATCAGCTGTCACTTTGTATCAACTGATTACGTCTAATGTTAAATTATTTCAATTTTTTAAGACCATCAGTCAATTTTAAAGAGCTTTGCTAGCTGATTTTCACACCCATGATTGATGATCTGCTTAATTATGTTATTCTAGGTGTCTGAAGTATTGGTTTGGTATAACTAAAATAATAAACAAAAAGCCTAGGATTTGTTCCTCTTTCACTGACCAGCTTTTAAGTACATAACCCACAATTTGTTTACACTAGGCGGGAAAATGTTTTTCTACTTTTCAATGCACTTATTTTAAAATAAATTTTAATGAATAAAGTTTTTTCAATGATTAATTTCAGCTACTTTGCCATTCTTTGTAAATTCATCTACCAGTCTATCTTATAATTTAAAAAATTTTCTCCATCACTATCTCAAAACTTTGGCCCAAAACTTCCATTTTGAAAGTTTACAGAAATATGTATAGCATTTCTAGCTATGAATGACTGTTCCTATTTGCAACTTGAATATTAACTGAGGGCTGATATTATCAACTCCTAATTTATTTACATCATTTTACTATTTCTCTATGCATATTGTGTAGTTTTCTACTCTTCCACCCTGAATAATCTGTTTAAAGTTATTTTGATGTCAGAAATATCTGCATGTTAGCACGCTGGCTATGTGTTGCAATTCAGTATTTACCAAGCCTTTAAACTTCCCTTTGCAGAGTATGATTGTAGGCTGCAGAAATGAGAACTTAACATAAAATCCTAGAAGGATTGCTTCCTTTAGAAGGAGAGCAAGGCAGCTCAAGGTGTTTGAAAAACCTAAATTCTATAGTCATAGGACTGTCCCCAGATTGATGTCACTGAGATGTGGCACTTATGTGTTACTACTTATACCTAGTAGGATAGCTATAATTATATTTTGCAATGCTTTCTTTAAACAAAACGCAAAACAAAACTCTCCAACTTCACTTTTAGTTGGCAGTTTTCTCCAGTAGACTACAAGAGATTCTAAGAAAGCTAAACTATGTTCATATACTTTCAGGTAAAAGTTACAAAATTGCACTATAAAGAAAACAGTGACTTCTACTATCAGCATAAACAGTCCAAACTCCAAATATTCCAATGAGATAAACAGGACAGTGATTAGAATACATTTCATGAACATGTTCATATCTTGTGCATTTTTTACTCTTTTTATTGTAAAACACAGCACAAAGGAGTGTAAAGATGCCTATTAACAATCTCTGTAGAATTTGATAGAATCAGTCATGAATGAATAAATAAATATAATTTAAAACACAACTAATATATTTACTAATGTATCAGCAGTCAGTCTTTAATTGAATTTACTTCTGTGCCGTTGCTAAACTTCTTTGGTCTGCAAAGCTTTCCTTTGGTGCATTTGAAGAATGACATCAGATTCATGAAGTATTGCCTGCAACAGCAGTGTCTTGAACTGTTGCGAGTTGTACAAGAGGAGTCAGATATTTCACTAATAAATGCACTAGTTACACCTAACAATGGATGAGGTAGTTTCAATCTCCTGAAAAGTTTCTCTCAATATCTACATAACTGACCTGTTTAACGAGGGCAAGCACAAAATTGTCATCGTGGGAAAAACTGAGATGCTTTATGAATTTAAAAAAAAAAAAGTCAGAAGTAGACTTGCTAAACAAAACTGAATGAATTCCTTTTGTTAAAAACTAAAGAAAACCCCCTTACATTCTGATTAAAATAAAATAACCAATCACATAAGGTACTGGAAAAACAGAAGTGAGGTGAAGGTTGAATGTGAAACAAAGATGAACAACATTCGAAAGTTCATATTTCTGAATAACGTACTTCTGAGTAACAGCAAGCTCTATGGATATAAGTAAGCTAGATAGGGCACAACCTGTCAAAACCAAAGACAGAATGTACCTTATAATTAAATACTCTGCCAAAATTTTTGAGATATTTTAGTCTGTTTTTAAGGTTATTTGTTGACAGATATGTTGAGAAATACAATTTTTAGTCTATAATGTGAAATGCACCTTGCCAAAACAAACAAATTCAACAAAAAAAAAAAAAATTCTTTCTTACAATCCTAGGTGGAAAATTGTTTCCTGCTGCTTTCATTGAGGTAATGTTTCTGCAGGGAAAAGTATATTTTCATGCTATTAAGAAAAGAAAGAATGTGGACTTTCCAATTGTTTCTCTGTAATAAATTTAATGATATTTATATTTCCACAAACTACATTAAATCATATTTATTATTTAATAATCATAAATCTGTGATCTGTATCCTGGCAACTTTCCTGTCATTTTCATAGTTTCTTCTTCCAGCCAGCAAATGCTAGAACCCACGCTGTCTCCATTTTTGCAATCACCTCTCTCCATGTTTGCAGGAAGTGCTGCTGTGTACTCCAAATATATGATGTTTCGTAGAATCTACCACACCTTTCAGCAGTTTTGTGTTTCAGCAACACTACATTTAATTTATTTGGATGACTGCTGTTTCCACATGTTTAGCCATACTTTAACATAGAAATGTTCCACAGCTCTAAAAAAACATTTATTGAGCCAGCAGCATCATCAGTAGCATTTACTTACCAGGAAAGCACATCCTTAAAATGTGAATAGATAAATGCAGAGCATTTTATTCCTACCTACAGAACAGTGTATCATCATTCTTAATCACCACTGCTACATTCTGAATCCTTTTTTTATTATTATTTCAACATAACATAAGAACACCAGTGTTAAAACAAGTACAGATTTTGTCTGTGCGTGTGTGTGTGTGTGTGTTTAAACTTGCTACATACATCAGGGAGAGAAATGTTCTTTAAAGGACCAAACTCTGGAAAAAGATATTTCATAAATTTAAGTGAGCAGAACTCAAGACATGGAATTATACACTCTATACCTTGAGATTCAAGTCTCAAAATCCTTAAGTCAAACCAAAACAGTCAGATAGGTTATTACAGAAGTTCTAATTTTTTAAGTTGTCAACCATTTCAGATTATAAAAGATTTTTTGCAATTTTATAAAAGTTTTAATATGTTAATTAATTGTAATGGGTCTTTGAAACACAACAGTAAGCTGCGCTTAAGGCAAAGGAGTATGATTTCTTTTCCAAACCACAAGACACTAATGTTTAGTTGATTTACACACGTGTAAAACCTCTCTACTCGCCATCACATTGCTAGCAAGCACAAATAAAAATGACATTGAAAATTCGAGATGGAGACTTGATCTTATGATTTTCATAGTTGAAGTGGATGAAGTACCTGTGGCATAACTACTGACCTTGAATTTTTTAGTAAAGAGGGAACAGACCTAAAGTTTGAGCAGACCATTTTCCAATATCACTTCTCGTTTCCCAACTGCCCAGTACTTCACTTCCTAAGCTTTGACTGACACAAAAGAGGGGAAGGCAGGGGTAATGTCACCTGAAATTTTAACAGATCTACAAAGTTGTGTGGAACTGACCTGTCACACTGAAGCAGACTAATAGTTTTTGAGCAGGCCTGGGCTCTTCAGAGGTCCACCTCAGTGTCTACCTCTCAAGGTAACACTCTGTAAAACGGCACTACTTGGCCACTGCATTCATAACAGCATCTGAAGAGGGGAAAAATGTTTCACCGATGCTCAACAAAGCTATCTGGAATATTCAGGAATTCACCTATCTGTTGTCTAGGAAAGTGTGTTCCAGCAGAACCCTATTTTTTCCACTTTCTATTCTTTCCATTGTAAAGGACTGTCTTTCAGTTCTCTTCCCCCTTCATAGAATCATGGAATCATTAACGTTGGAAAAAATCTCCAAAATCATAGAATATAACCTTTGACCAAACACCACCATGTAAACTAAACCATAGTACTGTCACATCCAGATCTTTCTTGAACACTTCCAGGGATAGTAGTGTTGATGACCCCTTTTCTGGGCAGATTGTTCCAATGCCTGACCACCCTTTCAATGAAGAAATTCTTCCTGATGTTCAACTTGAACCTCTGCTGGTGCAGCTTGAGGCCATTTCCTCTTGTCCTGTCACTAGTTGCCTTGGAGAAGAGACCTCCCCACCTCATTACACGTTCCTTTCAGGTAGTTATAGAGAGTAATAAGGTCTCCCATAAGCCTCCTTTTCTCCAGGCTAAACACCACCAGTTCCCTCAGCCCTTCCTCACATGACTTCTCTCTAGACCCTTCACCAGCTTTATTGCCCTTTTCTGGACATGTTCCAGCATCTCAGTGTCTTTCTTGAAATAAGGGGCCCAGAACTGGACACAGGATTCAAGGTGTGACCTCGCCAGTACCAAGCACATACAGACAATTGCCTCCCTGGTTCTGCTGGTCACACTATTTTTGATTCAAGCCAAGATGCCATTGGCCTTTTTGGTCACCAGCTCATACTGCTGGTTCATGTTCAGCTGGCTGCCAACCAGTACACCCGGGTCCTTATCTGCTAAGCCACCTTCTAACCACTCTTCCCCCAGTGCTGAAGCGAGACACCTACGATCCCTCTCCCAAGATGCTTCCATAAGGAAGCAAGAACCAATCAGCCTCTGGAAGCAACTCCTAGTGAGTGTGAGGGAGAGATATCTCTGTTAAGAAAATCTTCAAGATCTGCAAGACTCCTGGAAGACTATGGAACAAGAGATCTAATGACTCAGAGAGGTAGCTGTGCTCAAAATAATCTTCTCAAACAATGGGCCAGGCTCCAGAAGTTCAGACAACATCAGGTATTTTCCCCAAAGGTGGCTGAAACTCACAAATTGGGACCACAGATAAATGCTGACTTCCTGGCCATGCTTCATTGGGGTGAAGAACAAGAAACAGTGGGTGCTATGGCAAGGAAGTTGCAGGTATGTTGGGTTACAATTTTATACTAGATGGAAGGAAAGTCTCTGAAGATATTGACATGACTAGATTGGAAAAGAAGGAATGAAGAACAAATAAAGACTGTTGTGTTTCTAATTTTTATGGGCTCCCCAATTATCATTTTTTATATTGTTAAAATAAGATAATAAGAATATTATATATTGTACAAAATAGAGTTTTTCCTCATGATATTACAGTTATCTGATTGATTAAAGTTTGCTGCAATGCAGTCTTACCTTATATGGTTATCCCTGCCTTACATATCCTATATAGTCATGACACTCCCAGTTATTCCATGTTTGTAAGAAGATTTACATGCTCCTCCTTTGTTCCGCCTATCCTTCCAGCAAGTTCCATGCCCTACTCTGTTAAAGCTAGCCTCCATTTTAATAAACTGCCATTCCTTGTTCACCCTGATCAGAGTGTGCCTCTCCTCTTTTCTCCTCCATGAGTTGCGTCACGGGCATATGAAGACACTATCCATGTTCCATGCTGAAACCAAGTTGCTTCTGTGGAAAAACTGGCTGACAACCTCCAGAATTTCAAGGAGGAGTTTAGCAACAAAATCAAAGACAGCCACAAAAAACTCAGAGAGGATTAAGGAGAACAGTTTCCATGTTTCACCAGTGTGAACCAGTACTCCTGAGGTCAGAAACCCACACACCCCAAATGGGGGGAAGGATTAAACCCCATGAACCAACCTGTGGTACTTCCTACTTGAGTATGGGGAAGACATGAATCAGTGGATGGGAAACCTACGCATGTCCTAGCAGTCCAAGTACGGGAACTGAAGGAGAAAGCAAATGCAAAAGGGAAGTCACCAAGGGTGAATGCAGTACCAGTTTCCCATGGCCAAGTGTCCAGGCAAAACAGACAGGACTCTGACACATCTGATGCACTAGAAGGTACCGCCTAGACGTAGGGAGGTAGGAGCGGCTATGGTAGCTAAGATTAGATTGGCCCTGTCTCCAGCCAGGTGGAGGAAAGGGACCATCGGATCTACTGGACTGTGTGGTTCCAATGGCCTGGTACATCAGAACAACAGGAATTCAAATCTTTGGTTGACACTGGCACTCAATGTATTTTAATGCCATCAGGACACGTGGGGCTGGAATCTATTACCAATCCCGGGGTGGCAAGGGGTTCTCAAGAGTTGACTGTTTTAGAAGCTGTAGTGAGCTTGACCAGGAAAGATTGGCAGAAACACACCATCATTACTGGCCCAGATGTCCTATGTATCCTGTGCATCGACTACCTCAGAAATGGGTATTTCAAAGACCCAAAAAGACATGAATGGGACTTTGGAATTGCTGCTGTTGAAATAGGAAGGATTAAACGATTGAACACTTAGCCTGGTCTTTCAGAAAACCCTTCCGGTTGTAGGACTCTTGAAGGTAGAAGAACAGCAAGTACCAATTGCCACGACGACAGTGCATCACTGGCAGTACTAAACAAATCAAGAATTCACAAGATGATTTGTGGACAGTTAAAGAGTGGTCATCAAGATTCATTCACCCTTTAACAGCATCACTTGGCCTGTGTGTAAGACTAATGGAGAATGGAGATTGACAGTGGACTATTGTGGTTTGAATAAAGTTACCTCGGCACTGAAGGCTGCTATGCAACACATGCAGGAGCTGTCTCAGTATGAACTGAAGTCCAAGGTACCAAAGCAGTATGTCATCACTGACATTGCTAGTGAGTTTTTCTCCATTCCATTAGTAGCAGAGTGTAGGTCACAGCTTGCCTTCATCTGGAGGGACGTGCAGTGCATCAGGAACTGATTCCCCCAGGGGTGGAAACACAGTCCCACTATCTGCCATGTACTGATCCAGGCTGCACTAGAGAAGGGTGAGGCTACAGAATGTTTGCAGTACATAGTTAGCATCATTGTGTGGGGAAACAGAGCAGAAGAATTCTTTGAGAAAGGAGAAAATATCATCCAGATTTCTCCTGAAAGCTGACTTTACCATCGAATGGAGTAAGGTAAAGGGCTTGCCTGGAAAATCCAGTTCCAGGGAGGGAAGGAGTAAGACAGATACATCAGATCCCAACAGAGGTAATCAACAAGATCACAGCAATGTCTCCACTGACCAGCAAGAAGGAAATGCAAGCTTTCTTAGGTGGTGTACATTTATGGAGGATGCACATCCCAGAATACAGCCAGATCATAAGTCCTTTCTACCTGGTGTCCCACAAGAAGAACAATTTCTACTGGAGTCCCAAACAGCAACAAGCCTTTGAACATATGAAACAGGAGATTGCTCATGTTGTAGCCCTTCACTCAGTCAGGACAGGACCAGATGAGAAGAACGTGCTGTACTCTGCAGCAGGTGATACTGGTCCTTCTTGAAGCTGCTGGCAGAAGGTGCCTGGTGAGACTTGAGGCTGACCAACTGGATTCTGGAGCTGAGGCTACGGAGGGTCTGAGGCCAGCCAGACCCCAACAGAGAAGGAAATCTTAGCAGCCTATGAAGGAGTTTCAAGCCACCTCAGAAGTGACTGGCATGGAAGCACAGCTTCTCTTGGCACCCCAACTACCCGTGCTGGGGTGTTCAAAGGAAAGGTTCTCTTCACGTGTCATGCCACTGATGCTACATGGAGCAAGTGGATTGCCTTGATCACAAGTGCACCCAACTAAGAATCACCATGGGATCTTGGAGATTATCACAATTTGGCCCAAAGATGAGAGTTTTGGCCTGGCAGATTAAGAGAAAGAAAAATAAGTGGCATGTACTGAAGAAGCTCCACCATAAAACCAACTGCCAGAAGATGAAAAGCCTTACACTCCTTTCATTGATGGCTCCTGTTACATTGTAGAGATGACTTGGAAATGGAAAGCAGCCATATGGAATCCCACACAACAAGTTGCAGAAGCCACTGAAGGACAAGGCGAATCAAGTTGAAGAACTCAGAGCCTTCCAACTTGGACATTGCCAAATGAGAGAAGGGACCAAGGCTTTACTTCTACACTGACTTGTGGATGTTAGCCAATGCTCTGTGGGAATGGCTAGACAGATGGGAGAAGGTCAATTGCAAAGCAAAGGGAAACCCACTTGGGCTTCAAAATGTGGCAAGACATCACAACCAGGGTAGAGAAGCTGATGGTGAGAGTCTGTCTCATAAACTCACACATGTTCAAAACCAAGCAAATCAAGAAAATTGCAACAATAAACAGACAGACTGAGCTGCCCAAGTGAAAGTGTCACAGATAGATATATACTAACAGCATAAGGGTGAGTTTTTTCTAGCTCAATGGGCCCACAATGCCTCACGTCATCAGGAATGAGACCAAGGGGTGGATTTAACCATGACACTATCTCCCAGGTTATCCAAGACTGTGAAACATGCATTATAAACAAACAACCTAAGAGAGTGAAGCCCCCATAGTATGGCAGGCAATGGACTAAATACAGATATGGAAAGGCCTGGCAGATTGATTACATCACACTGCCACAAACCTGCCAAGATAAGTGCTGTGTACTTGCCATGGTGGAAGCAACTGCTAGATGGCTGGAAATGTACCCTGTGCTTCATACCACTGCCCTAAACACCATCCTGGGCTTTGAAAACCAAGTCCTGTGGTTACATGGCACCCCAGAAAGAATTGAGCCAGATAATGGGACTCACTTCAAGAATAGCCTAGTTACCACCTAGTCTAAAGAGCATGCTACTGAGTGGGTATATCATTCATCTATCGTGTACCAGCCACTGGGAAGGTTGAACAGTGTAATGGACTGTTGAAAACTACTTTGAAGGCATTGAATAGATAATGGGATCAAGCACTGGGATCAGCATTTAGCAAAAGCTGCTTGGTGAGTCAACAGTAGAGGTTCTGTCAATCAATCTGGCCTTGCCCAGTCAGAGTCCCTTCACACAACAGATAGTGACAAAATCCCTGTTGTTCACCTGTGGAGGTTTGACCCTGAATAAACGCCTGATGTCCAGCAAAGCTCCTTCAAGGCCTTTTCCCCCCCACTTTTTCACCTTCCAGAGGGAAGGGAAAAAAAAGAAAAAAAAACAGCTCGGAATTTATGTCTGGAGATAACTGAAAGGGGAGCTTTGATTAATACCACAGGCAAAACAGAACTTAGAATAATGCTTAAATTTATTACTAACAAACTCATAACTAAAAATAAGAAATAGAAACAAGTTACAAACACCTTTCCACCCCCACTCCTCGGTCTGTCTATGCCCCATCCTTCTCACAATGGTGCAGGGGACAGGGAAATGGAAAGTTCACAACCAGTTGTTG
>JAWWEE010000085.1:3381361-3431292 GCA_035221455.1 Xenops minutus
CCCCCCCCCCCCCCCCAAGAAAAGAGTTCAGCTCTTCTGCTTTTGCTCTGTAGCTGTGGACTTGCATGTGGACTCTCCCCTGCTCCCTGCTGTTCCTTGTCACCTGCTGCATTTTAACTGTTGCTGCCTCCCTGCTGCACAGCACTGGCTGGAGCCATGCCATCTCTGCCCAGAACCCCTGCACTCTTTATTGCTGGCCACCTGAGTTGAGGCACCTGGTCCTGCACTCCCGCCACCAGCATTGCTTGACATACTAGTGCTTTTCAACCTTGGCTGTGCTTTCTGCTGCTTTCTGTGGTGGCTTTCTGCCACTTTTTGTCCACCCTGTTTCATCGCTGCCCTGACACTGCTGCAGCCACACTGGGAGAACTCAGGAGCCCTTCTTTGTGAATCATTCATTTGTTTCCCACCTGGCACAGCTGAGGTTTTGCTCTGGCTCCACTGTGATCGTGAGACTGCACCAGGACTGCATTGTTGCCTCGGCAATGTGAAGGTGAAAGAGTGATTTTTGGGTGACATTTTCTCTGTTATTGTTTGGTTGTTGTTTTGTTCTGTTTTGTTCTCTGTTTCAGCAAAACTGTTATTCATTTCTACACTTTGTTCAAAAGTCTCATAATTTTAAATTTACAGTATTGTGGAGGGAGGAGTTTCTATTTCATTAGAGGTCCCATCTCCTGACCTATATTTTCTTTAAACCAAGGCATGAGGTCAGGTTAACAGGCCTGTAGTTTCCTGAATTCTCCTTCTGACCCTTCTTATAGATGTGTATCACACTGTCTAACCTCCAGTTTTCTGAGACCTGCCCAGTTAGCCAGAACTGGTGAATAATGATGGAGCATGGCTTGGCAAGCTCTTCCACCAGCTCCCTCAGCACCCTCAGGTGAATTCCGCCTCACGCTGTAGACTTGTGAGTGTTGCACAGCATGTCACTAACTACTTCCTCCTGGATTAATGAGGTTTGTTCTGATCCCCACACCTGTCTACCAGGGACTGATTGGCCTCAGGATAACTGTTACAGATTGAGGCATTAAGCACCTCAGCCTTTTCTTCATCCTTGGTGACAATGTTACCCTCCACGTCCAACACAGGACAGAGCTTTTACTTGGCCCTCCTTTTGTTGTTGTTGTATTATAAAAACACTTTTATTATCTCTTACAACAGTGGCTAGGTTGAGTTCTAGCTGAGGCTTTACTTCTCAAATTTTGTCTTTACATGACCTAACTATAGCCTTGTACTTTTCCTGAGTCGCCTGCTCTTTCTTCCAAAGGTTGTAAACTCGTTTTCCCCCCAAGTTCCAGCCAAAACTCCCTGTTCAGCCAGGCCCTGAAAGCTTACCTTTCAGCACACAGAGGTGGCCTACTCCTGCACCTTTAAGATTTCCTATTTTCAACCTTTCTGCACCCCTTTATTATTAAAGATTGTATCCAAGCAACTCTCTGAACCAGTTTCCTGAACAGATCAAGGTCTGCCCCCCAAAAATCAAAGGCAGGAGTTTTGTTGACCATCTTCCTTACTTCATCAAGATTCTAAAACTCTGTCATTTGTGGTCACTATGCACAAGATGGCTTCTGACCACCACATCTCCTACCAGCCCTTCTTTCTTCACAAATAGCAGGTCTAACAGGGCATTGCCCCTAGTAGGCTCAGTTGGCAGCTGTGCTAGTTGTCTTCCACACTCTCCAGGAGCCTCTTAGACTCTCTCCTCTCTGCTGTGTTGAGTTTCCAGCAAACATCCAGCAAGTTAGAGTTTTCCACAAGGAAAAGGGCTGGCAATTATGAAGTGTCAACCAGTCACTTACAGAATATTTCATCTGCCTCTTCATGCTGATTGGGTGTTCTATAACAGACTCCCATGAGAATGTCTGCCTTGTTAGCCTTCCCCTTGATTCTTACCCACAGGTACTCAACCTTAACATCACCATCCTTCCTCCCCCCGCAAAAAAACCCTCTAGCTTCAAATCAGGATCCCCATTTCTTTTCTTTTCCTGGAAAGGAGAACAAAAACACATGGGATTTTCTAGTTATCATTTTCTGCATGTGGACCTTTCCCACAGTGCAGAAAGCAGTCCCATCTGCAGCCCTCAATATTTCCGGAGAGAGCATCAAGGCTGCTAGTAGGAGAAAAAAGTCTACAGAAGAAGATGACAGTCAGATACATTGTACTCATTTTGTGCGGCAAGATTTTGGCAGTTCAGGGGCTGGAGGCGTGGCTCCTGTGAGAAGCTGCCAGAAGTTTCAGTCGCATACAACAGCACCAATGCCAGGCTCCAAGACAGAGCCACTCTGACCAAGGCTGAGCCCACAAGTGATGGTGGCAGCACCCCTGGGATAACATATTTAAGGAAGGGAAAAAGAAAACTGTACAACTACAGCCAGAGAGAAGAGTGAGAATATGTGAGATAAGTAACTCTGCAAACACACAGGTCAGTGAAAAAGGAGGGGGACTAAATGCTCCAGGCATTGGAGCAGAGATTACCCTGCACCCCACTGTGAGGCAGGCTGTCCTCCTGAAACACACAGAGGCCCACAGTGGAGCAGATATCCACCAGCAGCCCATGGAGGACCCCACATCAGAGCAGCTGGATAACAAGGGAAGGTTGTGACCCTGTCAGAAGCCTGCTACAGGTCCTGGTAGGATCTGTAGCTACATGGACAGAGGAGCTCATGCTGGAGCAGGTTTACTGATAGAACTTGTGGCCCCACAGGGAACCCACTCTAGAGCAGTATGTTCCTGAAGGGCAGTATGGGGAGGGACCCACGCTGGCGCAGTTTGTGAAGAACTGCAGCCCATATAGGAAGGACTCACTGTAGTGGGTTGACCCTGGCTGCTCAACCTGGCTGCATGTCACTAACACCACTCTATCACTCCCCTCCACAACTGGACAAGGGAGAGAAAAGATAACAAAAGGTTCATAAGGTCTGGGAGAGATGACTCACCAAATATTGTGGGCAAAACAGACTCAAATTTGGGATATAATTGAATTTATTACTAACAAAATCAGAGCAGGATAATGAGAAGTAAAATAAATCTTAAAAACACCTTCCCAAGCACTAGCTCTTCTCCCCAGGAAGGAGACAGGGAATGGGGTTTTTGGCCAATTCATCACAAGTTGTTTCTGCCACTGCTCCAGGAGAAGAGTCTTCCCCTTGCTCCAGCACAGGGTCCCTCCCATGGAAGACAGTCCTCCTTGAACGTTTCCAGTGTAAGTCCACCCTACAGGCAACAGCTCTCCACAAACTGCTCCAACATGAGTCACTCTTCCATAGCATTCAGTCCTTCAAGCACAGCCTGTCACAATGTGGGTCCCTTCAGGGTCACAAGTTCTATCAGAAAACCTGCTCCATTGTGGGCTCCTCTCTCCATGGGTCCGCAGGTTCCTACCAGCCTGCTCCAGCATGGGTTTCCCATGGTTCATAGCCTCTTTTGGGCATCCACCTACTTCAGCATGGGTCTCCTCCAAGAGCTGCAGGTGAATCTCTGAATCCCTATGGTCATCCATGGGCTGCAGGAGGACAGTCTGTTTCACCATAGTCTTCACCACAGACTGCAGGGGAATCTCTGCTCTGATGCCTGGAGCATCTCCTTCCCCTCCTTCTTCACTGACCTTGGAATCTGCATAGTTGTTCCTCTCACATATTCTCATTTTGCTCTTTCCTGGCTGCAATTATATCTGCACAATAACTTTGTATTTCCTTAAAGATGTCATTATAGAGGCAGTTACTATCATTTCTGTTTGGCTTGGCTTTGGACAATAGCAGATCCATCTTGGAGTCAACTGACATTTGCTCTGCTGTACATAAGAGAAGCTTCTAGCAGATTCTCACAGAAGCTGCCTATGTAGTCCCCATGCCTATAAAAACCTGGCCATACAAACCCAGTACACCCACACTGGACAACTTTGCGGAGGACTGTCTTCAGTAGGAGGGACCCCATGCTGGAACAGAGGAAGAGTCCAAAGACTCTTCCCCCTAGGGAGGAAGTAGTGGCAGAGACAATGTGTGATGAACTGACCACAGTTCCCATGGTCCTTGTGTACCACTGGAGGGAAGAGTGAATTTGGTAGAGAAGCTGAGCCCACGAAGACAGGAAGGATGGGGCAAAGGTGTTTTAAGATTTGGGTTTAGTTCTCATTATCCTACTCTGATTTGATTGTCAATAAGTTCAGCTAATTTCCCCAAGCCATGTCTTTTTTCTCCATGACAGTTATTGACCAGTGATCTTAATCTGAGCCTTTTGTTCCATTTTCTCTCCCTTGTCCAGCTGTGATGGACAGTGATGGAGCAGCTTCTGTGGGCACCTTGTGTCCTCCCAGGGTCAAACCAGCACAATACACAAGCAAGGCAGCTTTCAGGAGCTGGCCAATATAAAATCACTGAATCATTTAGGTTGGAAGAGACCTTTAAGATCATCATGTTTAACCGTTAACCCACTGCGGCCAAGTGCACCACTAAACCATGTCCCTAGGTGCCATATTGTCTTAGTTTAAGGAGAGAACTAATATATCTATGTTGCCCAAGAAATAATCCCTCTCCTTTAAATTTAGAAAACAGAATTTTAATTAGAAAAAGAAAAAAAATATATGAAAAGATAACACATCTTAACCACAATACACAAATATATATATGTGTCTATATCCAGAAAGAACCAAACAACAACAGTTTGTAATAAACCCCTCCACCACCAAACGGCAAGGGAAACAGTTAAAATGTCTTTTGGCCACCCCCAAAAAAGGGGGGGAAATGCAATTATATCTATGGACAGCAGGTGGCACTGTCGCACCTCCGCTGCTGGCCCCTTTCTCTCTCAGGGGTTGCAGTTATATTTACGGACAGCAGGTGGTGATGTCGCACCCAGCTGGCTGGGCTCTCTCTCAGGGGAATGGCAGGATCACAGATGCCAGGTCAGCTCCCATGGGGTCAATGGCAAAAACAGCAGAAACCCAGCCTCTGCAGTGTAGAAAACAGGTGTGTTCCCTTCCTCGCAGCAGTCTGCGATGTCCATGGGTGATTGGCAAAGCCAGATAGCAAAAGACACAATCCTGGTCCCCCAGCGATGCTGGACCTGGTGTTTGTCCCCGTCTTCTCTCCTCTGTGCCAAGCTGGAGAACCCCTGATCTGCACAGAAAGCACAGGAACCCCAACCCCTTCCCCTACCCAAGCCCATCTTCCCTCCCCCTCCCAGCCTGGGGAGAGATCAGAACAACAGGCTCTGGCTAAAGCAGTTAACATCAGGATACGCACATCCATTGTGTTCTTTGTTAACCATCTTTATAACACTAAGGCATTGGCTCCAAGCTTTTTGGAAGGAATTCCAACTGAGATTTGAAACTAAAACACGTATCTACATTTCTTTTAAATACCTCCAGGGATGGTGACTCCATCAATGCCCTGGGCAGCCTGTTCCAGTGCTTGACAGCCCTTTTCCTGTAGAATTTTTTTAATATTCAGTGTAATATTCTGCTGGTGCAAGCTGGGGCCATTTCCATACATGCACAGACAGAAAATAGGCAAAACACTATCATCAGAAATTGACCTCTTTTTTGGAAGTCCCGATAGATTAAAAAATATAGGAATACAGTATCAAAATGGTCACAAGTATTTTAAGGTAAGTATATAATTTTTGTATAACAGAAACCACATGACTACATTGAATACAGCTAAGTGAAGTTTCAGCCCCAGAATTCTTTTGATCTCCTTTAACTTTATTAGAGGATCTTTTTTTGCCTACATGATTTCAGAATGCATAGGATAATATTTAGAAGTTAGGGTGTTTTGTTTTGATGTGGCATCTACAGCCAACTAGCCAGCAGTTAAATTTGGAAACTCGTATGAAAACTTTATGAGATGGTGTGCCATGAGTACCTTACCTTCCAATTACACAAGTATGGCTACACCTCTGTGCATCTGTACTGCCTAGAGCACTGCTTCTCAGGCTTTTGAAATCACAGGTCATTTTAAGCTATCACATTTTCTTTCACACTATCACACATCTTTATCATCATACTTTTAAATACATGCTGTTTAATGTGGATTTATAACTGGGTAGTATTAACTATGAAAAGTGACTACAAATCACAGTATGAGAAATAGTGGTGTAGGGATTTATTATATAGCACTATAAAAGATAAAATAAGTAACAGAAGAAATACAACTTGAAACAAAGGCGGGCATATAGTGAAGTCAAGAAGAGAAGTAACACTAGTACGTATAAAAATATGTAGATGCAACAGATGTTTTGGAAAGTTGTATGGACTCCTCATGTTTTAAAACTGGTCAACCCATGCAGTTATAAAAATAATGGCAGTCAAATTCACACCAGATAAATTATATCACTTCTTTCATTCCTGTCACTTTATTACATACAATGCAATAGTACTAGCTAGTGTACATTATTTGTGAAATAACACTAATATTGATGAGGTATAGGATCTTATACTAAATAAACATCAATTTTGAGATACTTTCTTTAAGATCATTTAATATAACTCCAAAGCAAATAGTGTCAGAAGGTAGAGAAAAATAAAATGTTTATATTATATACATATATATGCATATTTTACAACTACATCTACACATAGGTTTAGTTATATCTCTCCATATTAATGGCAATTTTGTTTCTAAGAATAAAAAGACAACTGGTTGAGTTACTTATACAATATTTTCTTTATATTTGAATATATTGCTATTAGTTTTACAGAACTTCTTTACTGTGATGGCAATCTTTTTGTTGCTTTTCTTCTGCACACCACGACCATGAAATTGTCATTGGTATCCCAAGTGGAACAAAAACCCTCAAAACTAGTTATGTCAATAATCATGGATTTTTAAGCTCCCAAATGAAGTGTGAATGATGACTAGTAGAGAACAAGAAGAAAAGATTTACTCTCCCCATATTTCTGGAATTTCTATTTCAAATTTCTTCTGAAGAGTGATTTTTTTGTACAACTGAATTTAAACCTATAAACCAGCAAAATTGAAAGCTGGTTTCTCAGAGATTGGGAGAAAAGTATGTCTTTTATATTCCATTAGGGACAAGGATGCAGTCTTTTCCTCATATAATTCCTTTCAGGAAGAGGCATGTCTGAACACACAAAAACACATGTAAAGGAAGAAGGGAAGGGATGTGGATACACTGTGCTGTACCCCTGCCAACCAAGTCATTTTTTATTTCAGCACCTATACACAAATGTTGGTGCCGTAGCACTCACACTGTGGTTTTTGTGTTTAAAAACCAGAAAGCTACTCTCCACTCTCACAAAATCTGTTGCACCTGGGAGAACTCATTTCAGTCATGACGACTGTGACATATCTGGAGAACATGGCATTTGCAATTGCTGGAATATCATTTACTCTGACTGTACTTAATTCAAACATCAGAAACCAAAAGGTTATTTCCTATGCTCTTGCTTCTCACTGCTCTATGAAGCCACGAAACCCCAAATACTGTAGAATTATTTTCAGTGTCAATTTCTTTATCACATTTTCCAGCCTATCTATTTTTTAGCATCTGATAAGTCTCTCTGGGATCTAGTTACATCTCTGATAAAGAGCTGTTTGACAACTGCATTCTTGACACAAGCTTTCTGACACACATTTTATCTATATCACAAAAAGGGCTAAAACGTATTTACAAGTATAGGTGTTCCTGGTATCACATTCAAACACACACACAAAGTAAATGCACTTATGCGCTCATATACATACAATAATAAAATGTGATTTCCATGGGGAAATGCAAAACTTATTGTTAAAATGTCTGTCATCCATGCAAGAGAAACAGAAATGAGCTGGGCATTAAATTTGCATACAGCCCCAAGCACAGACGTTCCTGCGTGTGTAGTGTTTTACTGTTCTTGAAGATGGGCATATCTGGCAGGGAGAGTCTGTCAGGATTAGCTCAGAAAAAACGCCCACAAGGAGATAATTTAAAGACATACTGAAAATTTGCCTCAGTATGTGAAAATAAACATTAAACCCACTGCAAACTATGCACACAAAGTTACTACAAACATTATATCACAAACCAGGGGATAATCTATTTCAGCTAATTAACACACAACCACATGAAACACTGACAAGTGGTTGGCACTTAGGATTGATTTAGGTCTTGCATAGCTTAGACTTGGAAAGAAAAGGTCTTTTTAAACATTCAGACAGATAAGAAAGAAAACAAGAAAGGTAAAATCAAAGTAGTTGTGGTATAAACAGGTTCAGATTCACTTGATGTATTAGTTTTCTAGTGAATAAATATGCTACTCTTTTTATAAAAAATAACCAAAAGGTACAGTCTCTTTTGTGATTTTAAATCTGCTTTTGACAAAGTCTCAATTAATAGCCTCTTCTTCAAGTTACAAACAAGCTTTATTTTACTCAGTAGGTAAACTTGTTTAAATAGAGTATGTCTCATACCAACAGCTCTACCTTCTAGAGGTAGAAGTTCCTGTGACTTAAAAATCCTGGTAGAAACCAGATGGGCATTACAGTGCATGTGATTTTTATTTTAAAAAGTTACGTAATTAATATGTGAAAACAACTTGGCCTGAAACCACCTAGCATAAGACAACAAAATCTCTCTCTTCCTTATTTTTTTCTCTTTTTTCACAGCCCAATTTCCTTTTCTGGTCAATCTTTCCTATTATGAGAGACAGCATGATGCCATTTCATAGCTTCCATTTTCTGAACACTCTCTCAAACACAAAGAAAATAACTCATAGTATGAAAGATGGGACATGAGAGCACATCTCCAAATGTTCACAAATACACCTCTTATGAAGAATGTTTACTACTCTTAAATATTAATTGAAATTATTCGAAAGATCTCATGAGTTTCTAGACTGTGTAATTGAGTCCAGTTATTTCATGAACAGTTCACAGATACCACTGAAGAGTAATAAAAGACATATAACTGGGGGAAAAAAAACAACTGAAGATGGCTCACACATCCACAAAAGGATTAAGCAAGACTGCAAAGCAAGGAAATTGAGGAGGGGTCACAGAACTATCCAAGGAAAACTGTGGTATCTGTATCACTTTTGGGGTGGGTCCAGCTAGTGTTGACTTGTGCACTTTGCATTGCTCAAAAAAGAATGGCTACAGAGGCATGGCTAGAATCTGAGCCAGTGAAAGCCATGTCATCAGGCATCTCCATTTCATTTAGTAACATTGCACACAGGATCTGACACTGAGTCTGTGATCTTACCAACAGCATGGATAGGGAGGCTGGGGTTGACTTCAGGAATGAGACCTCAGCAAATGTCAAAGTATCATGTGTACTTGTGGTAAAACCAGAGGGCAGTAAGACTACCTACTGAATGAGAGTGTAAAACAAATACAAATACTGCCAGCCCTCCTTAAATAAAAATTATGTCTTCTTCTAACATAGACATGCAACTCTGAAACAGAAAACTAATTCCCTACATCCAAAGTGTCAAATTTCAGAGTTCAATAAGACCAAACACTGAAATATACAACCAGAGTTTGTAATTTTTGGAAAGCACTGAATTAATTACAAGGTCTTTATCACAGTTAACCAACAAGAGTTATGAGGCTCTGTCCTTAAGTGCCAATCATCACCTAGGGTGCAGTCCCTTAGCTATGCAAATTCTGTTTTGGAAACAGGATGATTTCCAGATGGTCATGAAGAACCAGCATCCAGCTAAAACCCACCTGAGGTAAGATGAGGGAATTTGTGTTTAGGTGACACCTTAGCAATGTGTATTCCCTACTGCATTGGCTGTGTTGTCCAAAACTGTTATCAGAGCAAGTAGGCGTCTTTTCTGACAGTGAGTTAATTGTCATTTTCTATTTGCTAAGTGCTTTCAATGGTCTAACAGCAAACAGTGTGAAAATGCATCCACTAAGCTTTGGTCCAGCAAATTCAGTTCATCAGAATTCAAGCCAGACTTGATTGTCCAAGGTCAGGCAGAGACAAAACTTTGACCTTCTGTTCTCAAATTTGGGATCATTACTAGGCAGCTACTTGGTTTTGCCATTAACACCTTTCACTTCCTGCCCTTCTTTATAAAATTTCTAACAAATGTTGGCATTTTCTCTTTTCAGAAAAGCTGACATATTCATTCATCATGAACAGTCTGAGAAAAAGGGCAACAGAATGATGCTTTGCCATTTGGGTCATTACTGCTAACAATGTGGAGACAAAAGGAGATTCTATGGCAGGTAACCAGGATGAAGGAGAACAGTAAGTACTCATCCCAGTAGGAGAATAGAATAAACTAAAATAAACTTTGTAGTGGAAGGACCATTTGATCTTCCCAGTAAAAGAGGATGTTTCACATTATATATAAAGGAAAGCAAGGTTTAAAACTGTAAAGATCAATTTTGGAAAGGCTCCTTCTGCTAACAACTTTACCGTTAATCATGATTACCCTTAAGTTACCTAAAGAGTGCAGTTATTTCTGCATCTATGGGGAGACGTTTTATTTGCAAAAAATGAAAGACTTGGGTATCAAAGTCACTGACTGATGGCAGAAATTAACACACTTCAGCGTAAAATTATTCTACTCTAGGAGAACAAATTCTGTTCAAATTGTTGACTGGCTTTTTTTTTTGAAGACTTCAGATTAGTTAAAAGTTTATTAAGTATCCAGTGAAAGATTTTAAAAGGAGGAAGACAAGATTCATTATTTAAATTCACTCAAAAAAGAAAAAAAAAAAGATAATTTTAAGATATCTTTGGTGAGATTACGTCTTGGTACCCTCAAGACAGATGATAACTTCTGCACAAACACTGTGGATCAAGGGAAAATTGGATAGCAGTAGTATAAGAAAAGGCTTTCACATATCAACTTATCACAGACCTGTAAGGACTGTAATATTTCCAAATCAACCTGTTTGCTGTTTTTCATGTAGCTGAATATTTTGTAGCAGGGGTTCTTCGATAATAGATTTCTTAAAACAGTTGTGTTAACAAAAAGTCTGGTGAACTTCCTTTTATGAAGGCAAAATTAACTGAATAAGGTCCAATTATTTCAGAGAGCAAAAAGCCAAAAACAGAGCTGTATTTACATCCCACTATAAAACCACCACACCAAGATCAAATATTTCAGATCACAAAGAACTGTCTGTAAAAGCCTCTCCAGTTCTTTTCTCTTGGATCTTTATTTCACCAAAGTAAAACTTCAGACAATAGCATCCCAACACTAGGTAATCGAAATCCCTCTCTTAGCTCAGACAATAAACATAAATAACAGAAATGCATGTGGTAGTAGAAACCCAGCCACAGCCTTTCTGATGTCAGGAATCCAGAAAGCAGTGACTTCTGGAACCTGTTAGAAACTGCCTAAATGAATTAAAGTGTCATTGCTAAAACATGTCATTCTTTCTTCCCTAAAAGAATGATGTCATGGTCAATCTGTCCCAGCAAACTAGTCTTATCAATAAAATACCTAAAACTCTATAAAAAAGTGTGTTAGCAAGTGGAGAATCCAATACAGGCAAAATTTTGATGTAAAAGTAGCTGTATGAGAGCAGAACTCCTCTGGGGATTTTTCACATCATACAACAAAGTACTTCAATAATGTTTATCCTTGTCAGATTTCAAAATGAAAAGCACATTAAAAGTAGGGCTACAATACTTCACAAAAACTCATGATTGCATTGCCGTTTTTTCCTTTGAAAATTTAATGCTGTGTCTTGACAGTGACAAATCACATGTTCTTTGCTCAGTGGACCTTTCTGATAGGTTACCAGGTAAATTTTAAATTAGTTCAAACATTGAAAATGGCTGTTTTTCTGAAGATGTTATTCCTAGGATATTGATATCTGTAAAATGCAAGTTTTGCACTGCTGCCATATCACATGCCCAGTGACAGCTATGTAGTATTTATCTTCTGAATAACTCTTAAAAAACCCAATCTGTTCACATAAAAAAAAAAGTCAAAAGAGAAAACAGACTAGAAAAAACTCAAATTGCACTATATCCATTTTAGCATAAGTTTATCATGAAGTAATGTTTTATAGCCCCTCTTGAGAAATTTTCTTTAAAGTTTAAAGGAATCTACCAAAGAGGCATATAAGTGTATTTCTCTGTAATCTTTCTGCCACAGATCTCAACAGATTTCAACCTACTGTTGTCTAACTCTGAAAATGTTAAAAAAGATAACTTAGAGCTTTTCATCCAGACAAGCAGTTAAACAGTTTCCTGCCATGTTTTGTGTAGCCTTATTTTACAACACACTAAGAACAGAAACAAACGGAATGCAATATGCAGAGAAAAAACTACCAGCCATGCCTATACACCTTTAAGTTTTTCCTTGCTACATAAATTGATACCTCTGCATGATCTGCATATAATATACCTGACATGAAGAGGTGCATTACTGTGAGGGTGTGACAGGAGAGCAAAAAAACTCAAAACTATTAATAAACCAAGATTTTTTTATTGTGTAGATGGAATAGACTCCTTTCCTCATGCTAATATTTTTGCTTCTCTGGTCTATACAAATATATGCTTTTCTTTAACAAGAGTCAGACACAATGGGGTCCTCCTTTTGTATTCATGCTACCCGAGCTGGAAAATTATTCCCTTATCTAACGAGTCATGATATGAGCATTTTCTATGGACAGAAGTGGCTTTCTAACTTGGACAACAAATTGAAGTAGGGCCTTCAGAAAAAAAGTCAGCTTTCCTTGTTAACTACACACTGTTTGCCAAGGCAAAACCACCAATAAAGGATACTCTCTTCTCAGTTTTTTTTTCAGTGCTTGTGTTCCTGTAACCATTTGAAAATTGAGGAGGTTTGTATTCAAAAAAAAAAAAGAAAAAAAACCCACACAAAATCCCCCAAACAAACAACATCAAAAAACACAACAACAACAAAAAAACACACACACACAAAAGTGTCCCCCACAAAAAAAAACCAACTCAAAACAAAACCCAACCCAGACAAAGAGTGGCTTGGTGCATGTGGTAATTCAATCTGTGCCTCTCTCATCCACAAAAATATGCCTTCTATTCTAGCAAGAAGTGGAAAGGCTAGAAACTCCCATGCTGATAGTCCTGATCTTTTTCTGCTGCTACAGTGAGTCAAAGGTTAGTTCCCTCCTACCTGCATCACACTTTGCTTCCTCTAATAGACAATCAAGCACTCAGGCAATACGATTAAAAAACAGCTTGCTCATTGGAGGGTCTCTCAGACATTCAGTGTTCCCTTCTCAAATATCCCAGTCCAGCACACAGACAAAATCATTATTTTGCACATTATAAAAAGAGCTTTGTATGGATTATTTTCTTGTTACACCCTACTTACTGATTCTTACTAAAATTAAACACAATCTTAATAAAATCAAGTAAATGTCAACAGCTTTATTCACCACGCTGTGATCATGGCTAAGAATGATAACCGTGTCTTCTTTGGTACAATTTCCTAAGAAAAAAGTAATAAATTTAAAAACATTATGCATTATGTGACTCTGAAGAGCCACTCTGAAGGAAAACAACGTAGCATTTTAAGAGATAGTATGCTAACACTCGGTTCTAGAAATGTAAGCAATGATATTATGAAGTACATACTGAGATGGAAAAAAAAAAAAGAAAAAAGTTAAACTCTAAACATTATTTGCAGAACAATTTTCTATCTGAGCTGCTTTGGATTTAAAAGTAATGCCTACATTAAATTTTTTTGATATTGCATATCAAAGTTGAAAAGGCAGACAATAGCAGCACTGGTAATGAGTCACCTTTCCCAGCACCAACAGCAAGGTCAGCATTGTCCTGGGCTGGCCTGATCCTGCAGCACAGTGGTTTCAGTGAAACTCCATCACCACCAAGTCAGTAGCCAGCAACTCTAAGGTCAGTTGCTGATTGGTATAAGCTATGGATCAAGCCCAGAGTGAGACAGATGAACACAGTTTGGTTAAATTAATAGAGTTTACCTTACTCAGCTGATAAAAGAGACCAGTAGCATCATGTATTTTGCAGAACAGAGAAGAAAGTGTGAAACAGAAATGCAGAATTATGTGGACAGTACATGAAAACAAATAATTATGAGAGAACATTGTATCTCTGAAGTTTCTCATGAGAGTGATCTGCTGTTTTAAGATCACATATTGTCATCAAAGTCTGGAAATTAAGCATATAATACTAGCTACATTTAGAGGTCTGCACCAGTAAAGATTTCTCCGCTTAAATAGTAATTCTCTCTCAGCAAAGGCAATGATTTTTGTGTGATGCAAGGGTGCTACCTACAGGTTTAAGTGGACAATGACATGCAGAGAAACAGGAAAAAGGATCCTATTTCTGTGAGGAAATAGGACAGAACTAGTATTATCACTAAATTCAATACCTATTAATTTCAGGCTAATGAACACGTTTTACCAAAACTTTTTATAACCCATAATATCAAATATTTTTATTCTAATAACTTAATTCCAAATCTTACAATGGTGTCAGTATTATTCTCTTTTTATTTAAATAATTTACTGTATTATGAAAAATAGTCTAACTTTATTTTTTAATCAACAAAGATTAAATAAGCTGTGTGCTTCTCTGACACACATATTTCAGGCATAGTTTTGTTGACAAATAAACTTGGCCATAACTATCAAAAGATCACATTCAAAAATCATAATTAATGCTTGGTCTTGCAAATACAGAAAGCTGAAAGACAGGAAGTCTTTTCACTATATTAAATCTGTACCTATCCTGTATCTCTTGTATAGAAAATGCTTCATTCAATACAGTGCAATGATACTTAGCCTAAAAACAACTGTATATCCAA
Source organism: Xenops minutus (assembly GCA_035221455.1). NCBI lineage: Eukaryota > Metazoa > Chordata > Aves > Passeriformes > Furnariidae > Xenops > Xenops minutus. Next base: position 3,396,100 of record JAWWEE010000085.1, read on the forward strand.
TATGTTTGAGATAATGAAGAGATGCTTGGGAGGATGCACTAGCCTAAGGGCATGCTTTTTCTTTTGTGCATCTTTTACACATTTTTCTCTCCCCCAGGCAGGTCAGATATGGCAAATACCTATGCATATGTGTAAATTTACTCTTGGAGACAGCCCTAGTGATTTGAATTGAACTTAATGATATGAATTTAAAAGCATAGGTTCAGTTTGTTAACTTCTAGGAAGAAAGGTGTGCCCACCACCCTGAAGACATCACTGCAGTATATATCCAGCAGATAATGATAACAACAGTAGCAGAAGCATTCTCTTGCATATATCTTCAGCTAAGATTCAGACAAGCCATAAAATTCAAAAAATACATTCTACATTTCAAAAAAATTCTGGCATCTTTCTTTTCTGTTTTTGAGAGGGGGACTTTCAAAAGCAGTATAAAAACTGAAAATAAAAAGGTAAATAATATCAAATTCATTTTATATTATTAAACAGAGTAATAATTAACAATATTTTTCCTTTCAGACATACAATTCAGCAGTTCTGTATTGAAAGGCTGTATTTCTAGTATCTATAGTGATGAAAGGACAGCACACTTTCACATGTATAATTGTGTAAGTTTTAAAATTACTGCCATGCTATTAGATGGGAAATTCTAAAACAATACCTTTTTTGTGTCCATTTGTCCAAATCCTAAATTCACTTTACGGAGTAAATGTCCACATAAATTTTTATTTCTATCAAACAATTATGACATCCAAAATCAATTCTCTGATGAGTTGAAAAAGTGAGTTATTTTACTGTCTCAGTTGAACAGATAATCTAGATTAAAGCACTTTTCTGAAATAACTAGGATACATTAGTAACTAATTCCAGCTTGGTTAGAAACACTATTACAAAGAAAAACCCCACAATATAAGCTTTGGTCGAAACTAAAAGAAAAATCCCTTAAAAAATAAATGGTATTGACATATGCCATAGACTGAAATAAAGAAGTGTTCAGCAACAAAACAGATCTTTTGCTTTATTCTTAAGCAACTAAAATATCTCTTAAGGACAAGATCCTATTGATATTGTTGCTGATTTGAGATTCAAATGTTTTTGCAAAATGTTCATTTACTCATGATTTTCAGATGAAATTTCAAGAATAGTTTTACTAAAACCCATCAACTATTCTCTTTTTTTTCTTTTTTTTTTAATATATATTTTTGTAAATTGGAGGGAGAAAAAAGAATTCTCATTAGTGCAAATATATTCTACATATAATAATATAATTACATCACAATAAAATGAGCTTAATTCTATTTTAATTATGAAGATAATCTTTGATAATTTTTAATAGAAATGTCTCATTATAATTAAAATGTTCAGAGTACGTTTAAATGACTGTTGAAGTGAGAACCACACAAGTGGTAGCAGGATATTCAGAACAACTTCAGTGTGAAATTAGTATTTAATTAATTGTAAAATACTTTATGCCTCCTATATAGTTGTCTGTGTATTATTTCAGGTTGCCTTCCCACTAATTGAACTGATTCATATTTTATTCAGTTCTCCCAGTTTTTAATTGCATCAAAAGTCTGTGAGCAGGTAGTGGTAAAATGTCCATGGGTAGGTGGATAAATAATAGTAAAGTGAAAAGTTCCTACTAGCTTTCTCATTAGGATAACCAAATTTTAAATTATATGCCCAAATCGTTTTATTAATTACTTCTCTGTGACAGACTAATGCATCAACACATAGTCCCATTTTGGTGCTTTCAAATATTTTAGATGCAAAGACTTTTTTTTTCCCTTGTTAGATTTTCTTAACTGATAACCAATATAAAATTCTTCCAGAAAATGGGGATAGCATATGTCTATAATCTGCCCTAGTTTCATGATAGAAAGAAAACTACTTCAAAAATATTTCTGATGGGGAAAAAATTCAAAATTATTCAGTCACATGAAAATATAGTTCTTACTTTTGCTGCATGTATACACAATACATGCAATTCCAACTTTTAAAACCTAACTACTATTACATAAGACGTAACTCACTTAGGTGAACATTTTCACCCTGCTATAATATTTCATGTGTATCCTAAAATTTATTTCTTCTTTGAATTGTTATAACAGTATTTACATAAAGTTCCTTCCAGGAAAATGGCTATTACTTTTTTTCTTTGTAGTTTTCTCTGAAATGTTCAGAAAGTTCATCGAAACACCAATCAAAACTGAAAAAATAAAATAAACATTTCCTTCATGAAATCTTGATGACCTTTTCCATTTTTCACTATTTAGAAACCCATAAAAGAATAAATAACATATATGACTCACAAATTATCAATTATGAAAAATAATCTGGGGCAGACTGCTCTTCTAATGCAAAAAGACAGATTACTTGTCATTAACTAATAAAGCTTGTTCTTACAAATCCAATATCTCATTTCCTTCCTTCACGTTGGGAAACGTAAAATTACTTTTAAATTCTATTAGCTTTAAAAAAATGCAACTATCATAAAAGTAAACACTGAAAGTGCTCCAGAAATAATCCGCTATTTTTTAACTAATTTATATTTTATATTTGACTATCGGTTCTAAAAATCAAAACTAAGCAGACATGAGACACACCACAGAGCAAACAGATAGTCCCATACTTCAGAGGTAAGTGGGGGCGTTGGTTCTACCTTCCAAGACCTTAAAATGGTCTTGAAGAAGTGCCATCTTTGTCATTGCAAGGCAGATAACAGAATTGAATTAGGCAATAACCACATTTTAGAGCCTTGTTTTAAAGCACTCCTCCTGAATTAGAATTTTTCAGGGTTTGGAGTTTACTTTCCTCTCTGTAACTTGGGGGAGGGTAATATTTCAGATTTTTAATAGAAATAATATGAGAAAGAATGGATGTCTGCAGAAAATACAACAAATACAAGCCTCAGATTACAACAGTGCAGTGTCATCAACTGCTGAGGGGTTATCCAAGAAAAACTCTGGCTGGTGATGCAGATGAGAATTCACCACACTCCCTGACTGGCAAATGACAGGATTGCTCAAACCAGAGATAAACCAAGATGAGTTTTATGGTCATTCAGAAATCACAAACTTCCTGCTCAGCCTTCTGCCTTCCCTGCAAAGAGTGAACCCAGTGCTTGTGGACAATGCTGAGAGAAAAATACCAGCAGGAATGCTACTGATGTTTATAAAAATAACTGCTGTATCTCTCAATACTAGTTTAAGTCCTGACTTTTTTTATATACCCTTTTTGCTCTGCATATGCCAGAATCTATAGTCATCTTTGGCTCACTAACTTTGACCCAGTCAAGGGGAGACACCTGATTTATAACACTGCTAACTACAGCTCCTAACTATCTTGAACTGTGAGAAACAGTGGAATGATTTAATTAAAATAATTTAATTTAAATTAGGCATATTAGACATTATAAGTAAAGGAGGAGAAGGGTGAGAGCTGTGATCCGGAGGCAATGAAGCATACTAACCAGAGATTCCCAGGTTCAGATCCCAGGTCAGATGCACACTCTCTGCTCCCAACTTCAGCCAAGAGTGTGTCTGAAGGTGGCTGATGCTGCTTTTGGGAGAATCGAGGAGCAGGCTTATGTGTCAAGGAGGATTAGGTACATTGTCACTCACTAATGACAGCTGCCAAATAATTAGAAACCACATTAAGTTCTTTACTGCTGCTAATCAGCAAGATCAAACTTCTACAACTGGATTGTTTTGGGTTTTTTTCCCATTAAAAAAAAATAAAAACAAAATTAAAAAAAATAAAGGAAAGAAAGGAAGAGAGAGCAAGAATATGTAGAAAGTAGTTTGCACATTTGCTGCCTAATCACGATGTAAGGCAACAAACATTCACATAGTTGTAAAAATGAACTTCAGAATAAAATATTCAATTGATTTGGACTAGCCTCAACATTATCATTTCCAACAGTTAAGTTTTCCTATGCATAGAGAACAAAGGTTCTAAGCAGTATTATTTTATTTTATTAAATGCTGACCATTAAGATTCAATCAACAGAGGAGAAATGGTATTTAAGCATTTTGAATCATATTCTTCAAGAAGGTGGAACTTGAGAACAGAAAATCTCTACATTTACTATGAGAAAGCAAAAAAACCTTTGTATTAAAAGATCTGAGTAGCCTTTTCGATAGCTATACTCTGGCTAACCAGTTGGTCAAAGCAAATTTTGTACATTAACTTCTGGGAAACCTGCAATTTTGCCATAGTCTCCAAATAGACAGAAAGCTTACTTCTTTAATACTACTTTGAAGCAAATTCAAAATAGATGGGTAATGGTAAAGCTGTAGTGAATTATTTTTGTTGGAGGAGCTGGTTTCAATTGTTGTTTATTAAGGGGGGAGGGTGTGTTGAGTTTTGGGGTGTATTTTTTTTTGGGTGTTTGGTTTCTTTACATAACATATGACTTCGATAAGGCTGATGGTTACCCAGCCTTTTTACGGTTTTAACAAACCCTTACTTCTGCCTCATATTCTATACAATGTAGGCTCTGTTTGCACCCAAGCAGTACTAAATTACAGATAAAGTTACAGCAAATTTGTTTTCTCAAAAAAACAGTGAGGCCTAACTTCCCTTCAGTAATAGCAACCTTGCTTTTAATTCAGAAGTAGAACTGGAATAATTTTCCCTCAGAAAATATGACAATGGAGCTGTTCTTGCAAGGCTTAATGGGGCATGGCTCAGTTTGCAGGTGCTCTGGTAGAGAGGCAAGAGGGTGCCTGACCTGGGTCAGGAAGCCAGACTGTGATAGGTAACTCCAGACTGGTTCACCATTCACTGGATATGGCTGATAGAGCTCTCCACTTTGAACATGCAAAGACGTATGCTGCAGATAATCAGTAATTTATAGAGATGCATCTCGCTCATACTGATGGAATGAAGGTAGCTAATAAAAACTTGAAGCACCCTTTGAGCAAAGCTGAAGTGTCTTAAAAGGTTAAATCCACATAAATCACACCCAAAGTAATTCTTGAATGTGAAAAGAATACATCATAAAGGCCTACCAGCACAGTAAAGTTATTTTCCAAATGCTCCAACTAATAGACTGTGGTAAAGAAATAACTTCTTTAATGTGTTTTACTTGAGTTGTGTTAAAGAAGCCTAATATTCAGTATTAAAAGCGCTATTCAGATTAATGGGAAGCTGTAATGCCATGAAGACAATGATACAATATAGAAACAAAGCTCAAACAAGGCATTAGTTACCTCTACTGTAAAATAAATCCAATACATGTTTGCTTGCTACAATACTGTGATACTATTCCTAACTAATGAAAATCAAAAACATTTAAGGAATAAGCATTAAGTGCTGTTAATGTTGTCTTATGCTGGTAATCACTGTTTTGGAAAAATTATAATGTGTTTTATATATTAATACTATGATGGTCTTCTTAACTCAGAATCCCTCTACTAACACAGGTTCTTAAAGCAAGTAATAATATGGCAGCAAATAATAAAATACTTACTTTTAAATTTAAGTAATGTTAAAAGAATGAGTATCTGCTGGCATTACTTTTTCTTCTAGATAAACCAGCAATTAAAATACTGTATACCAAAAAAATAGTTACTCAGTCTTTTCTTTTATAAGAAAAGAAGGTTTAAATAAACACTAACAGTATCCCTTACAGTATTGGTCACCCATCTTCAAAGTGATTAGCTGGGTTTAATTATTAAATTAATAAAGAATTAATTTTTCTGAAAAATGGGGAATTTGTCATTGGAAAATTGAGATTGAAATATGTGCACCTTTCCCCTCTGGTCTGGTCTAAGGAAGACATTTCTTCTCTGCCTTTTAAATGAGCACCAGAAAGAAACAGAGGAAGAACAGAATCATACAAGCTGACTTGATTAAGAGGAGAGTAGTACAGAAAAGAGCATCTCAAGCTAAACAGACACCATGCATTGGTATATTAAAAACTGAGGAGAAATGTAAGAAAATACCAAATCCTAATGAATTTCTCATGCCTGGCAGAAAATACACTGTGCCTGAACCTTAAATGAATAACTTTTTTTTTTTTTTTAAATGCACTCAACTTCCAAAAACAGCCTGTCATTCTCCTTGTTACTTGTCATGATTTAGGAATGATACTCCCCAATTTAGTGCTGCCACTGAGACACTCCAAACCATGCACTGCTTGACTGCTTCTTCTCTCTTCTCACTCTTCCTTCCCCCGATGGAGAGGAAAACTGTAGGCACAAAAGGTGAACATCACAGGTTAAGATAGAAACAGTAATTAGATAAGAAAACAAACAGTGACAGCAACAATACTAAGGACAGAGGGTACAAGAAAGGTGAATGATGCATTCTGAAACAGCAATACCCAACCAACTTCCTCCATCACACTACGTTGACTCAGGAGGGACTCCTCCCCGGAAGATACTCCTTTCTCCTCACCTCTGGCAATGATACGACTTGTACAGAATAACCGCTGGGTCCTAGTCATGCCTGCTCCTGGCTACTGCAAAAATTAACTCTTTCCTGGCTAGACACAAGGGCTCTATTAAAGTAAATATTTACCTTCAACTTAACATGTTTATCCTTCAGGTTATAATATAAAAGAGACATATGGAGTGCAGAGAATCACAGATATGCATCAATGTAACCTTAATTTTGTTTTAATCATAACTTCCCCAAGTATACAGAGCCACTTCCTGCAGTGATGAATGCAAAATATGTATTCTGTATATCAAAACAGAATTAATTTTATTAATTTTTGAGCACAATTTTTTGATACCTTTTTATTATTTTACTGGGGTTAGAAAGTGTCTATCTTCATTCATTAATGAGGAGTGTCTGCTTACAGAGGCCAGCTAATTAGAACTGGCACATCTAATCACATCTATTATACAACTGTAGGATGAAAATCATGTCTCGTATTCAGCCAGTGTTGCACACTAATTGTCCAAGAAGTTCAAACTGCATAATATAATTTTTAACAGAACACTTTGCAGTGCTAATAACAGCTGTGAGTGCAGAGGTCAATCTCAAATAAACAAGGTTAATTTATGTCAATTTTTTGCTTTTGAAAGTTATTGGGTTCTTCATAGAGTACTTGTATCTCTGGAAAGCAGTTGGATTTTTGTAGCTTCAAAGCTACAGTAATTGTGCAAATGTCATTTATGGAAATGTACAGACTCAAAGATCTGCCATGTAGTTGTAAGTCGATTCAGTCATTTGGCTTACAGTTATTAATTATCTTTCTTCTCTTTAGTAACAACTGTGGTCACAACATTAGTTATCTCAACTGGATAAGTATTAGTACTTATTCTGGAATAAATACAGTCTCCCAGTGAATCCAAAATAAATGATGCATTTAAATCATGCCTCCTATTTATTGCTAACTATTAAACAGATTTGGAGATAGCAACATCTATTATTTTTCTTTTGAAATGTAAATAAGCTAAAAATAAAAAAAGCTGCTTCTATCACATAAGTGACTATGACATTTACAGACCTTTTACTTCAAGGTCAACTGAAAATCTCCTTTCCTGCTGAAGTTAAATCACTTAAGCAACACACCTGATAAAAATTTAACATTCTGTCCACACTCTTTCATATATTAAAATACTATCTAGACAACATCTTTGAGGCAGTTTTTGCTTCTTTTTATATTGCCATGACCAGTAAAGGAAGTTACTGTGCAAGATTGAAAACACACAGGCTTTACCAGTAATGTGACTGAGGCTACATTGGGATATTACTTCCCATATGAGTCATCACTAAAAGATGATGAAAAAGTAAGATGTCTTATAAGACAACTATGTGAATTATTTAAGTCATGAATGTTTAAATGGATAAGATTCCTACAGCTGTGAAAGAACACCTTGGGGAACCAAAGGATGATAGTGTATACAATTACCTTAGAACACCGTTACTAAATAATTAACCAAAATCAGTATCATTGATGTCTAAATTCCTTCAAGTGCAGTTTTTCATTCAGGACAGTTTTGAACACTCAAGAAGAAAGTGGAAGTACAAATATATCATGCAATGCAAGCCCTCTCCACACAGATATCCATTATGGGTCCATTCTGCAACTTTCCCAGTAACACCAGGCAGTGGGGGATTGCCTTACACATAGCTTGCGTTGTCAGAAACATTCTCCAGAGTAAGATTGCAACTCACACAAATTAGCTGCTCAAATTTATAGTCACATCACTGCCTTAATAGGAAATCTAAAATTGTTTTCAGAAATTTTTAGGTAACTCTAAATACAGGAGAATAACTAATAGCTTTTGTCAATTTCTACAGTTTTTCATCAACCACATTTTCGTGGATGAATGAAATCCTTTCAGAATACTAAAAGTACCTATTTTCTAAGGATAATAGGTGGGAAGAATGGTCTGGTAATGAAGGGAAAAGTCCAAGACTTGGGATACCATTACTCTATTCTGCTGTCTATTTCTTGTTTCAGAAACCACAAAGTAAGGAAAGTAATTCCTCACACTGCATAGGTATTTTTGAGATTTAAGACCTTAAGGTTATGAGGAAACTCAGAATGGAATCTAGTTAGGTGCCTAAAATATGTATGCAGCTAAAATAAACACCTAAGGAAGCAATTAAAGTGCCTACAGGTAGAGTTGGTGCCATTTTAGACACCCTTGGGTGGGCACCCCAACTCACCTGAATGGTGATGGCAGAAATGACAGAAAATTAAGGCAAACACATGTTGGAAGAGCAGCTGAGCAGCACAGCTCTATATTACTGAAAATAGCACCAAGTCTGTCCTTGGGTAATTAATCTTACTGTTAAACTGGATAGCAAGTATGCATTCACTCTGTGAACAAAGTCAAATGAAAGTTTCGTTTAAAAAGAAAATCAAATAGTAAAAGAAGATTTTTACGTACATAAATATTTCCCAGTCTTTCTTTGTGTCAGATTTGCAAACACATAATGTGACAAACACAAAATATGGACTGATGACACCAGTTTTTCCACACCAGCATCATTCCTCATTTATTATAATTAAGTAAAAGAGGGATTTTTTAATCACAGCTGGTGCTGGTAGGTTCTTTCAGTATGAATATTTAATGGATGTCTATGGTCATATATATCAGGTTCCACTATTTGCTGTTTTTCTTTCCTATCCCACCTTCTAAAACCTGGAACACAATATACCTAAGCATTGCAGAAAGCTCAAATTCCCTGTAATCTTGGAGAGGTTCAACATCAGTTCTGCTGGTCTATGGAAAATTAGGAAAGAGGAAACAGAACTTAGAGAAGGTTTCTTTTTGCCTGCTTTACTTTGGGAAAAAAAAGTCAAACAAACAAAAAAATCCAAACAAAACCCCTCAGTAGTCTGATCCACTTCTTTCTCTTTCCTGTTACTGAAGATACAGCTGACAAAAAGCTGAAAGACTCTTGCACATACATGCAATGTGCATCAGAAATTAACCTTGTACCTGGCCTCGCTGCTGCCATGTCACTTTACCTCTGCAAATCTCTCTTTTGAGAACAGGCAGTTTTGACAGCAACAGAAAATTTTGGAAAGGCTTTTTTGAAATGTAAGAAGCTTTTGCAACTACTTTACCACCACTTATTCCAATTTCAAATTCTAGACAAGAGGTGGCAAAGAAAATCTGATAATACCTTTCACCCAGGTTTAGTAAAAAGCAATTTTAAGTTGTTTATATGTTATACCCTCAATAAGGGTATCAACAAGTTTTTAAATATATCTGAAAATTCTGATTCTCCTACAATTACAATGTGAAAAAAAATAGGAAAAATATATAATAACTAGCACAAGTTATTCCAGCTCCTGATGGTGTGATATTAAGTCTCTCCCAAAACATGATCTTTGTCCTTCAGCTTTGAGTGAATGTTACTTCCAAATTATGTGGTAGTGATCATTTCCTGTTCTAATAGGGAGAAACTAAACAAGTTGATAAAACTGCTTTATTGCCTCATTTCCTTCTAGGAACCATCTCTTTTGAATCCTTTTTCCTTTTCAATTAATTAATACAACTAAATGGTTTATGTGCAAGAGAACGAATGCTTGAACAAAGGCTAGGGACAGTACTATGTCATTTTCATATATGAATTCTGTAATGTTAGAAGACAAAGCCAAGGTGAGTTAGACTTGACAAATTACTTGGATGCAGGGAAAGTAATTTTACCAATATTTGAAAGGTTAAGAGTGTATTATCTCTGTGTGTGCATATCTTTCTATATACATGTATAGGAAGAATCAGAGGAATAATTTGAGGACATATGTGTGTGAACAGTTGAGTGTACTCTGCTTCCAAGTGAGAAAGGAAAAACATTTATTCGATGAGCAAGGGTTAAATGTTCAAGCAGGCAATTAAAGTACTTTATTGAGGCCATTTTGAGATACCAAACACTATGAAGATTATATTCCCTCATATTTCATATTTAGTGTTCCTCCAAATAAAATATGTGGTTCATTTAAGTTACTCAGTTGTGATTTACACTTTAAAGGCAAGAGGACATTTTTGATAATGCTCATCTTCAACTTTTCATTAAACTACCAAATTTAAATTCTACCTTTTCATCCACTCTGACATTTTTGTCTGGCATTTTCATTAATTTTGCAACTTACATAAATGTAGCTGAAATGTTAACTGATCAATACTTTGTCTCTCTCATGTAGCACTAGAGTAAAGGTCCCTAAGGACCATGCAGCACTACAGAAATTAAATGTGTATCAAATAGTAATATTAAATACAGCAGTGCTTATTGTATAATGACTGAAAAGGCTAGAAAAATTTCAAATGGACAGATGGTAGCACAAATTATTCACAATCACTATTAAAGATTGAAGTTTATCACATAATATAATTTGTTGACTCACACTGAAGAGTCTCCTTTTACTGATAGTTCAGTTATCCAATTGTTTTTGTGATCTACAAGAACAGAAATGTCTGGTCAAGAAGCTGTTGGAAATTAGGCCCAGTTTAGCAGACGTTTCAGTTCACACAGTGGATTAATCTGAAGAAAAAACACCTCCTTTGGCATAATCATACAAAGTTCTTCTGCCTCAAACATACCATATTAATTACTGAATTAAAACAAAAGAAGTAACTGCTAAGTATGCTGAAGGTCTATTTTAAACACATAAAATCATGTGAATTTATGGCAAAGACTCTCTGTGCATATTCAATTGTTTTTCATTGCATATAGGTGCTTTAAGATGCATAAACACAAGTACATAACACATTCTTGATCAGCCTCTAGACATAACAGTGCTCTATGTGATATAATAGAGCTGTTCTGGAATTGAAACATTAATTTAACATTGTGGATATGCACTTCCTTTATTTAACAGGAAATAAATATGAGAAAGCAGGAGAGAATATCAAATTCTCTAATTGTTCTAATCCAATGTCATATACTGGGAAGATTAACCTATGATTCATAAGGTATTTATTAATATCTTTGAATATCTGGAAAATAACAGCTAATAATATGTCACAGTTATATCAGCATGAAAATGCTAAAAAATTATGTTTTGGTAGCAATTTTTCTTCTGATGTGAATTACTGAAGCACAGAAAAAAGAAATGAAATGAAAACTTTAAGTCATTCAGACAAAATCCCCAGTGAAGGCAATGAGTTTATGAAGTTTAACAGAAACATGTATAATATTGTTGAGTTGAGGAAATACATAATCTAGAACATCGAAAACTTAATTTCTAATTTTCTCTAACTCTAGGTACAGCATTGGCAACACCGGTCATTGGGTTGGTGTCTTTGGACAAATTTTAGAAAGAGTCATCCTAAACCTTTAATACAACATTTCCTTACCTAAAATGTGTCCAATAACATAAAGGTTTGAGACAGCTAAGTTCTGGAATATAAATAATCAGCAAGCCCCTTCAATGAACACTATTAGTCTTGGTGACTAACATTCTGACTCTCCAAGGAGAATGACTTTACAAAGAGCTGTAGTGAAGAGTGCATGAGGTGTATAAAGCAGGTTACAGTAGCTTATTATAGAATCACCATATTAATCAAGCCTTTCTGTATGTTTCCAAGAGTAGTTCTCTTTTCCAGATTGATCTTAGTAATTACATTTCTGACAACTGAGCTAGTCTGCTAGAATTTCTTCACCTGTGGTTGTATGTATATCCATCAGAAAGCAAAGCCATGGGGTAAACTGCTAGACCAAAGTACCTGTAATTGTAATTTTATGGACTTGGGGAATTGGTAGATATGAAAAATCAACCTCCACATATGTAACTTACATGAAATGGCTGTAAATATTCATCAGCATGTTAACCATCAAGATATGTCTTCAAATCCAACAGGATGGAGGTGATGGTTAGTTTAAAAGTTTACTTCCTGTACATTATTTATTAGCCTGCCTAAAGAGCTGGAAACATCTAGAACAGATTATTTCTCATGTCCTTTCTGGCACTGACATTTCACGGTGACATTCTCTAACCTCTGCCAGACAAGAGGAGATATAATTTGTATAATAGTGAAGAGATGAAAAAGATACATATACGTACATTTATTTTATACACTACTAAATTCAAATTCAAGGTTACTAAATTCAAATGTAACCTTGGTGCAAGTGTAATTTAGCATTATACAGGCAATCAGACTGCTCTCAAGATTTCAAAAGCTTATGAAAGTCCAGAAACAATCTAAATACAAAGCTTATAATCATGATAGAAATTCACATATATTTGACTTAGCTAGCAAAAACATTTTTTGCCTGACAGATCCTTGGAGAGAATAACATCAGCTCAAAAAGCACAGAATGCACTTTGGATGCAGAGCAGGAATACACCCGTGCAGTCACAGCATTAATATAAACATAATATATCCATAACTACCACAACCACTACACAGCAAAAGAAATACTGCAAGAAAACTAAGAAAATCAGACTTTTGATCTCTTCCTATATATATACAAGAGATATGTAAAATATGAATATATAAATAAAAATCAGGAATGTGTTTTTACTGCAATACACTGCAAATACAACAACTATGTATAGTGATTATAGACCTATCTACTCAAATTCCATGCTTTATGTATTTCCAACTACTTATGGCACTGAATTTTTTCTATGACCAGAAACAATTACATTTTAACAGCAACATAACTTCTTCCATGGTTACTGAAGTGTGCCATGGGCAAAAAATAATTTCATTAGTCCCAAAGAATAGGATGTCTTTCCATTCCCCATTCTTCCGCTGGCATCTGGTGAGTGTTCCATATTCATATTAAAATGAGAATTAGAGAGATGAGTACTCACTACCTGGAAGAATAATAGCTATATGAATATTACAGTTTCATGTAGAAACCTGCACTTTCCTATGAAATACTGATAACTTTTAACTGAAATTACAAATTGCCATTCTACAGTAAACAGTAACAAGTGTATTTAGATCTTTGCACGTGTCGTTGCTACAGACATCAGTAAAACTATAAAACACCCCTAACTCTTAGAGCACATGCATCTCCTGTACCTCTGATGAACTCTGCAACCAATGACTGAGAGCATGCTGCCATCCTTGAGAGACAAAATGTGGTTCAACAAGTAACATCATACAAATGGAGCCCTACTAGAAGAAACTCGCTGCAAAACATCATTACCTAGCGACACACACAACTACTTCATTTTACTGCAGTCACCTTCAATGCCTGGCTCGATTCCTCCAAATCGGAGGCACTTTGAAAACAGAAGGATATTTATCTGTGAAAGACAATGCAATCTACATTTATGCTCGAAATTTTCAAAATCTAACAAGAAAATAAAGGTTAATACTTCATTGAGAAATAGCCATTTTCTTTACATCACTAAAAATCAATTTACTAAAAACTGAATTATGACAAGAGCTTGATGTCTAAAAGGTACTAAAAGTTTGCATTAATGCCTATGAAGTTGGTTTTCTTTTATTTTGGTGGGGGTGTTTGTTTTTTGTTGTTGTTGGTTGTTTTGGTTTGTTGTTTGTTGTTGTTTGGTTGTTTTGGTGGGGGCGTTTGGTTGGTTGGTTGGGTTTTTTTAATCAGGAACACTACCTCTTAGAAGGGAAGCAGATATTTGGGTCCAGATTACTTCTTTTTGTATTTTTGTTCTTCTGAAAAAGCTACAGGTGTAACATATATTGCTATGTGGAGGGCAAAATACCACTTATTTTATATTAATGAAATGTAAATAACTAACTAACATTCAAAACAAGTATAAGAGTAAGTATGCAATATACAAAGGTACCAAAGAAGATTCAATGGAAGTAATTTGTGAGAAGCTTAAGATGTATTATTCATAGTTCACTCACTCTATTTTGATTTGGATCACTCATATATTATATTAGTAGTTATATTTATATTATTTATTTCTGTATCTATATAGATACATAGATAGATATAAATTAAAAAAAAAAAACACCTCTTTTTTGTGGGACATTTTAAACTTCAAAATACTAAAAAAAAAGTGAACAAACAGTATCTTTTAAAAAAAGAAACCTCCATATCTACACTGTATTGTCTCTCAGTCTAGCACACAAACACACTGGGGTGATTAAAAGTAGTATAAAGATGATCATGCCAAAAAAGCAGCTAGACTTTTTGGGGGAGAATCCCAGTCAAAGCAACTGCTAATGTAGCAGACGGCAGTTACAAGCACCATGATACAACACTTCATCCAGATAAAGTTCCTTAACAGTAGCTGTTAAAAGATGGAAGAATGAAAATACTTCAAAACCCCAAAAAAATTGCAGAATACTTTCTTGTTTACAATATTTTCATTTTAATTTCTTAATTAAGGTGAAGACGGAGAAAATAACAAGCTCTCTATCTTACAGATTGAGTAAGGTTTTTTAAATTCTCAGACTTGGGAGAGAATTTGTTAGCTTTGTGAATTGATATTTGTTGAATTTAATTCTAAATGTTGTTTGTTTTTTGTTGTTTTTTTTTAATGTATTCAACATAAAAAAGCCACTTGCAGAGTTTCACAAATTATTTTATTTATTAGGTTTTAGTTTTATTAAGCCTTTCTTAACAAACGTTGGTCCTTCTTAATATAAATATGCTGCAGGACAGTAACCCAGAACCATGCAAAATTACTGCTCTAATCTAATGATCATCTGCACTGTTTAACATGTATAACAAATTTGTCTGCTGCCATGTACTTTGAAAACCTGATTTTAAGTATTTACCAAGGTAACGTGTAACTGCATTCTTCCGGACTACACAGACATACAACATAACAGCTCTAGGTTTTGATTCAGGAAATTGTACTTAAATCCTCCAAAATGACTTGACAAAAAAAAAAAAAGTGAACAAACAAGTGAATTATTTGTGTACTGCTTTGCATAGGAAATGATCACTCCTCCTGCCATCTGCAAAAGTCAAAACTCCATTTTTTGGTATGAACGTGGGAAAAAGTATTAATCTTGAGTCAAAGGTCTTGTTGCTTCTTCATTGGGAAAGTAGTAGTAGTGCAAAATGTAGCTTTACTACCTGTATTACTCCCAACTGCAAAGAAAGAAATATTTTGCCTCTGGAAAAGCTTTTTAATGAACTACATCATAAACTGATGTAAAATTCATTGAGCAAGTAATTTAATCTATGCTCAAGTCTATAAGCTTTCAGCAAAGTAAAATTCAGTCCTGAGACCTTTGCCTTTTCACTGAAAAAAACCCAAAAATCCCACAGTCCAACCAAAAGCCCAATTCACTCCATATGAAATATGTCATTTGTGGAACATGAAAGACTGAATCTAAAGCAGTTCAAGTAGAGAAAAAAATATGTGTTTAAATATTCATTATGAAAACCTTAAAACTGTGTGCAGCAAAAATATCCAGAGAAAAAAAGAGTTCAGACACTTCCTACTCCCAGCAGTCTCAAATGTTTTAATCTGCTTTTACCTTTGGTCCAAATAAATTATTTAAAATTTGGCTAAAAGAATGCTGAAAGACTCTTCACGCTGCAACAACTAGAGAACTTTCTGGTCAAAGTTAAAAGCAAAAATTTATGCAAGACTTACTTTACCAGCACCTGCGTGATAATCTGATACGTGTGGAACCTGGTTTCAACTGTGTTCTCATTCATGTATTTCATGAAATTAAGTTGCAATTTATAGAGGAAGCACAATAAACCCATGTATTTTGTTTCTGCCTTCTTCAGCCTATCATATTCTTCTGTAAACCTGTAATGAAAATGTTTTTTACTCTCAGTATTTTTTACCCTCAGTAGTATGATGCCAGATATTTGGACATTCACACATGGTGTTACAGATTTCAGAAGGGATTAGTATTTTCTTACTCTTTACCTGCTTAGACAGTCTGTCTTCCTCTTCAATGTAATTCTGTTCTTTAGGCATTAATGTTCTTATGCTGGCTTTCAACTATGCATTAAAATGTGTGTCAGTATTTCAAACTTACTTATTCCTTACTTGTAACAAATGCTTCAATTTGCAAAAATTATGAAGTTTAAAAGTCATGGCTGCCAAGCCCATGACACATAAGCGTACACAAAGACAAGGGTTGCTGCTCCGTAAACTAGCAGCAATAGTGGCAGCAGCAACAAAAAGAGTGGGTGTGCCAGGCATTGGCAGAAGAGCATTCTGTAGTATACATCAAGGTTTGAGAAAATAAGGAATGACAGAAATTCTCTACAAATCAGGAGCAAAACTTCTCATGAAACTGAAGTCTTTAGCAGTACAAAAAAAGCCAAAGTAAAGACTTACAGCATTAAAAATCACATCTATTTCAAGATAGATGACCCCCTTTGTTGGCCCTGTCAGCTGCTTGTTTTTCAAGACGTAGGCTTTCTGTTCACCATTTTGAATCTGCAGGAAAAGGACATGACAGCCGTCTGTCTCACAGTCTCCTCTGAATACGCCCCCCCGTGACCCCTGACCCTCAGCTGCTGAAACTGACAGAGAACCCAAAACAACTGTGGCAAGTCTGACAAGAACCTGTTCATTACCAGGACCAAGTCTGTCAGGAAAAATTAACTATCATGGGATTCAACATGGCCATGAATAGAGTATGTTAAAATTTTAGTGTTCTTATTACAGATCTTCGTTGAGAAATGACAGATACAGAACTGCAATTTTTTTTTCTCCCCCCCACTCCCCCCACTTTCAGCGGGAAAAAATCAGTGGTATGTCAGGTGAGTGAAACTTACAGACAGCAATGGTATAGCAAACTTTGCCTAGAAAGTCAGCACTTCGATCACGGTCTTCATCGTAAACTGTCACTTCAAGCACTGAATGGATGTCTTTTATATTACTATAAAGGAAGTAGTACACACAGTAGAGAGAAGAAGTCACTTACACCAGCAGGTACCAAGAATGAAAGTGTGAAATGTTAGCACAAACAGATACCTGTCTGTTTTTCCGAGCCATGAAGAACAGACTTAAGTAAAATGAGGTCTTCCAGTGTATAACCAAAATGCTAAGGGCTGCAGTGATTGCACTCTCTCTCTCTCTCTCTCTCCGACAGACTTTCCCAGAAGACGTTTTCTGAAGGATGTTGCTTTAAATCTCCTACATAGGCTTTGTGCTGTATTACCTACAAGGAGCAGCACTGGGGGATTTACAGCGCCCAGTAGCAGGACTAAGATCTTTTAAAGGCTATCCCTTATATACTGCTGCCATTGCTGCAATTCTCACTGCAAATGCTGTGAAATCTGTAGGTTTGTGAATGGAAATAATTACAGTCTGCAAGAGCATATCCTTGCACTGAAAATAAGCTCTTTATTTCTGAAATCCTTGATTAATTACAAATATACAGGAGTCATTACAATAAATAAAGAATACACAATAGGAAACTGTATTTCTTTGCTACTACTGAGGCAAAAAAGCCTGCAAGCTATTAAACACTACACTGCCATGTGCTAGAAATGTCACTGTACATTGTAAACTCTTGAGTGAAAAATTCATATTCATTATTTGGAGAAAAAAGAATTATTTGAGAGAACTCATTTTTGATCAAATGGCTGATTCAGCAAATACAAATACAAGCAAAGCAGTTTAACTTCAGTAAAATATACACCTCCAGATGAGGGATTTCTAGCCGAAAAATTACTTAGCAAATCTGGGGCTAAATAAAACATTCGATGCCTTGCAGGCCTGTAGAGGTTTTCTATTTCATTCCTGATTAGTCTTTTTGTCCTGTAGAAATTCAGGTAATTCCTTGGGCAGAGAACACTGCCAAGCATTAAAGGATGATTAGTTATTGGCTCTATTAGTATATAATTAAAAGGAAATTAATGAAGAATTTAGCATGGTTTTGCAGATACAGAACTGAGAACAACAATAACAAGCTATTGAAAAGTACAACTATTGTGAGATTTTTTCTTTTGTTCTGAGTTCATTCCTGAGAGCTCATTGCAGGTCAAGAAAACCTATGGATGACAAATATATGAGTGACAAATTTAGAAGGGGGAAAAAAATTAAAATCAGACTGAATTTTGAGATCAAACACAAAATATATAATTTTAATTTATGACAAAGTGAAGTAAATGCACACAAAGCTAAAGCTTCTACTGGTTTTGCAAGGATTTTTTTCTGATTTCAGCAGCAATGAGACGTGCAAGAATCAGTTTTTTCTACTCACTGGTGCCACATTGCAGTCAGATAGAGAGAAGAAGGGAGAAAAAGAAGACAACAGAGCAAGACAAATAACAAGGACATTTTGTTTATGGAAGACTCTTTTTTCTACTTTGTCAAAGACTTTTAATGTCTTCAAAACAACAGGATAAAAAACCCAATGGCATCACTTCACAACAAACTAAATATTTTAAACTGCACTTCACCCAACAGCTGCACTGTACAAGTATACTCGAGGGTAATTGTGAGAGGTGCAATGGAAAGTATTTGATTTTAACTCAGAAACCCATGAATAAATCTGGAATTTCTAATTTTATGTAGTTATCTAATTTTTTTTTTAAAGTTAACAACCCCATTTTAATGAAAGTCATAACCACAATATCTTTTTTTCCCACTCAAAACTTTAGGGGCAAATCCATCACTCTGGATGGATTTGTAGTGCTTAGCACTACATATACCTGGTTTCCAAAACAACAGACCTGGCTTTCTTATCTTTAAAATTACACCCCTTCTCTACTTTTTCATCATGTTTTTAATCCTCAAAAAAGTATTCAGATGTTTAGTTCAGAAACATCAGTATGTCATCACTATTTTCTTCAAAATCAGTAGTAGGTATCCTCTTCAACACACCCCTCCCTCAAAAAAAAAAACCACCAAAACCCACTGCCCCCTCTCTCAATCCAAACACCCACTGCCCACCCCTCCCCCAACTAAATCCAAACACCTACAATGTAAAGATTTTGTTCCATTCTGGATTGAGGTTCTTGTAGATGGTATGTGTCAGCAGTCTGTTGTTGTTCAATTCAACTACACAAAATGGGTCACTTTTACTTGTAAGAGAAAATTTGGAACAAAATTTAAGAACTAAGAAAACATATGATGAGTAAAGTTTAAATAAAAACTAGTTTGTTTGCCCTTTTTTTTTTTTCTCCTCCTATTCTACACAGTAATTCTCCCGAGAATTAATTCAAAAAAGTCCTATGGTCTGCACTATATTCAAGGTACTCATAACAGGCCCTCATCTCTGCAATCTATTAATATTCTTTTCTAAAAGATTAACTTTTTGTCTTTAAAAAAACCCCACCATACAGACTTTTCTGATGAAAAAACAGCATCTTTGTGAAAGGTGCCAAGCATCCTTTTGAGACAGCTAGAAGAACTTTAATGGTGCCTATCCTTCACTGATTGCAATGACAACAAGACTAGAGCATTTTGATAGAAGGAAATATATTATTTTATATTATTTGTAATAACACAGCACCTATGAGACTTATCCAAAGATTACTATTCCCTACATGTTTCACCCTGTACAAATGCTCTCCCCAAAATCAAAGAGCCCCAAAGACAGTCTCATATAAAAGCCTAACACCAGAGAAAGTGGGCAAGTACAATTAAACAGGAAAATTATATCAGCTGGAATAATGGGCTATAGTCTCAACACAGGTGAAGGTCAAACATGGTTGAGATTTTTGTATACATTAAAGAACAATGAAGTAGCTTTGCATATATTTATATGGAGGTCACTTCAGCATGAAAGCCACCAGCAGAGAAAGTATAATACTGTTTTGAAAAAGTAATGTGTGGAAAACAGAAGATGAATAATGGAAATAGATAGGGAGGCTCATCTACAGAAAAAAATGGGGAAAGTGTGAAACAAGCAACTTAGAGCAAAATGCTTCAGGTGAACAGTGCTTAGATACGAAGTAAAGAGCAAGAAAAATCATCCTGACCACTAGTTTAGGAGAAAAAATGTGAAACTTACACTAAGGTGTTGTGGTTTAAGCTAGCTGGCAATGAGGTCCCATGCAGCTGCTCCCCTCCCCTCAATGCCTCAGGTGAGAGAGACAAAAAGCAGAGATTACAAACTCAGATAACAATTTACTGGAAATAGCAATGAGAGATAAGAAAACGAACTGTGACAGCAATAATATTAATAACAATAGTGAGATGGTGATTACATGAAAAATGCTCACCAAGTCTGATGCAACTGTGACTGCAGCTGGCAACACCCCACCACTCCCTCCACCCCTTTCCCTCAAATCCAAGAGGATGAAATAGTCACAATACAGACAAATCCTCCAGTTGAGACCAGCACCACCTCACCACTCTGCTTGCTGTCTGCTCCCCTGGAAAAGGACAAAATGGCCATGGAACCTCCATGCGCCCCCTTTTTCCTCCACCCAAAGCCACACCCTTTCTTCTTGGAAGTAAGAATCCCATACTCCTGCACCCCCACCTTGGCAATGATGTGGGTGGTATAGAATAACAACCTAGACATGCCCACATGGCTCCAGGCTCTGCCCTCTCAACATCCTTGGTTGAAACTAGGACAAAAGGATAAGAAGAAAAGTAGACAACAGCTTGGCTGTGTAAAAAGAAGCTCTCCAAAGGGGAAGGAAGCAAAAGGCAGAAAGATGGGTATTTCCAGGGTTTCAAGGCACTCCTGAAATTTCCTGGAACGTTAACAAGGTGTTGTGAGGTAAACCTGAGGAACAGCTATGATGGAAAGAACAGTAATGAAAACATGAGGGTCATGGTAGGAAGACAGTTACAATAAAGAGGCAATAAAGGCAAGAAATCATATTGTGGACTAAATAATTTAACCCATACTTCAAATTATGACAGCATTGACAATTGTATAAATGCTGTTCAAAACAGAAAGACGCTATCCTTCTTACCTATTTTTATTTTCTCCAGCAGGTGAAGGGAGTGACATTTGCCTTTGGCATGGAATACAAATGTGTACACATAATTTTCATGTAAGGCTACAGATATGTAAGTAGGAAGCTGAACAACAAATTACTGCTCCTTCGACCTGAGGAACTCTGATGAAAATTGTCAGCTGAGTTGTGCACTACAGCGTGGCTTGCTCATCTCTAGACTTTCTTTGGGCAAGAAAGTGTTTGAAAGGTATTTAATGTTGGCATTGGCCTTCCACAATCAAATCCAGGTCACTAAACAACTGTATTTCACAATGTCTTCCATAACTCTGGATTAGTTTTTCATGCATTATCAGAAGCCATAAATTGAGTCACTAAATTAATGGAGCTACTTTAACAATTTGTTTTGTACCTTACACTAATGACAATGAAATTAATATTTAGACAAAGCTGTCCAGGGATCACATCTCCGAAACTGTAGTATTGATTCTGACTACATCAGAGGTTAATGTACAAATTAGTAACTTTAATGATAAAGAATAATTGATTTAAACACATTGTGAACTACCTTTAATTGATATTTACCTTCTCTAGAAAACAATATGCTGCTGAATGTTTCCCATTATCTTGAAAAATTATTCATTATTCAGTAGAGATGGATACATCACAGATCTTAATGTTCTCCTACTTCACAAGCCTAAAAGGTGGTAGGAAACTTAAACAATTCATATGATTTTAGTTCTTTAGGTTTCAGTATTTGTAAAAGAAACACTCAGAAAATAGTTAAAATAACAAGGCAGCACTGACACAGCAGGTGAACTATTTAATCTCATTTTTTGAAGTATTATCAATCGTATTTGCATATGGTAATACCATGTGATTTGAGCTTATTAATTGTATACAGACGCAAGAAAATGCACTGCAGCATATACAGGCCAGCTCCTGTAAGCAAAGAAGGTAGTGAGTACATTTATTTATTTTCTGCATCTCCCAGGTCTCCCTGATTCCTAGGACAACCAAAAAGATGCAGCACTGTATTATTCAAGCCCAGTACCTTAAGCACAGCACATACTCTAACCAAGGCAGTCTTAGATAACTTCTGTCAGTTAATGGGATTAACAATTTCAATACAGACATAGATTTCTTCATTTTTATATAAAAGAACCAAACATGTTCATAAAAGCATATGCTCTCCATTTAGCTTTTCCAAAAGTACACTTAAAAACCTCTGATTAGTCTTGTTCTGCCTATGCTCAAGTACATCATTCTACATTATGTTGTCATCACAACTATTCTTTTCACTAGAGACTAAATCACTACTGTTGTATATACCTGTATGTAACCTGTCACATGTCAAAAAACTCCACCCAAATCTGTGTCTAGTGAAGATCATCCAGCTAGCAATCCCTGTGTCATGCCTTACATAGGCTTCCAGCTACTGTTCCAGTGGCTTTAGAGGCACTTAGCTATAGATCAGGTGGACATCTACCAAAAACTTTTGAATGCAACCACCACCTGCATATGGCACTTACACATTAAAAGCATGTTCCCAGCACTTAAAATTTTGAGTAATCCCATGGCCTCAGTGAGACTAATTGTTATGCCTACCAACGTTTGAAGGAAGCCGTCATAAAAGTAAGCAGTAAAAACAAAGTACATCTTCCCACTTACTGAAATGAAACTCGCAGAAAACCTCAATACAAAGCAAAACAAATATCACTAATCAATCCATTCTGTTGCTGTAACATCTCACGCTTTTTGGATTCTACTTGTGCAGTCCTGAGGACCCCTGATATTACAGAAATAAATGGCTAATTTACATAATATTCATAACTGGAAGGGAAAGCAGCATGTCCTTTGACAGATTCTCTCACCCTTTTTACCCCTTTGCCCATTACAGAAGTAGACTACCTGAAAATGTCCTCTAGAAGGACTTTTACTTTATACTGTACATTAACACTGAAATATCTTTTGGAAGGTCCCATTTTATGCCACACATTGTATCTAGTTTGACAGATTCCCTGGTTTGTGCTATGCTATATTGCATTTAATCTTTAGACAGTAACAAGACCAGAGCATAAATTACTTAGATCTAAGAAAACTATTTTATATCAGTTAGCACTGTGTCCCTCATACTGCACATGATGCACACATTAATCAAAATTAAATTCATTTACTTGTCACCTTATATCCCAGAACTACCACAAGCTCCCAGATGAACACTCATAACCTGAAATCAGCCCAACTCTGCAACAGAGGACAATCAGGAACTAGAGATTTCCTATTTGTTGTTTGCTTCAAAACTCAGAGTCTCCCATAGCCCAGGAAGGGCTTCACAAATGAATCAAAGACAGTTCAGAGCTCAGATTCACTATCTAGATCTTGGAAAGTTGGCCACCAAAACATTTTTTCTCCTGCAAGTATATAAAATACACTTTTCATCCTGAAAAAAAAGACCTAAATAGTGACTGATGGAAGCAATTTTTAAGTGACTTTCAAAATATTTAGAAAATCAAAAGTGCAAAACCTTAATCTCCACAGAATTTTAGCTTCTCAAGTAGTTACAGAGTCATATTGTCTGCTTTTTTTCTCTTGGAAAAGTTCAGGAAAGGCCCTTTTCATCAGTTCAAACACCATAGGACTTCTACATTTGTAGATCAGCTCACTATGGAATTCATAAATAAGCACCAAACACACTAGGTGACTTGTGAACCCTTGTGAAATGATGGTCCTGGGCTGGTAGACCAGTCCCTGATACACATCATTGCAGCCTATCTTCCATGCTGGAGGCAAGCTGGACTCTGTCCAGTCTAGAGGTCAGCTGCAACAAACATGTCATTGAACTACAAAAGTACTGCTTTTTCAAAAGAGAAGGTGTGACAAATTCAGATGCAAGGATCTTTTCTTTGTACAATTACAAACCTTACCTGAGCTGCCAAACTGCAATACAATATAATTCATATTTTTGGGGAGGGTCCCTGAAGGGAAAATTGTCCAAAAAAAATTTTTGATTCTTAGTACTGGAAAAAAAAAAATCATTTTGGGCCATAGCATTTCTTCCAATCAGAGACTTCAACACAACTGTACTTTTTCACTCACTTCCTAGCTCCATTTGTGCACAAAGCGGAGTTTTCCTTGATGAAAAGCTATCAAAATATAAATTTGCATTTCTTCCTTAACAGGTTTTGAACAAGTTCAACCGTGATGTCCTTTTATTATAAAACTCTATTAAATGCATGCATTTGTCCTCAGAAAACTACATTCATTTGCATATTATTCAGTTACTATTGCAAAAAAGGATACTTTAGTAAACAAATGTATGGAAACATTCATATTTTATGCAGTAAGATGATCTTCTGTTTCAGAGGGGAAGAAAACACTTGTGTACAGTAATAAACGTCATGCTTTTTTGTTTTCAATCATTGAAATTCCAGCCTTCAGGAAAGAAAATGAAAACTCAGAAAAATCATCTCTCACTGTAGAAAGACTTTCTTTCTTAATTAGGGCTACCATGGGCTTTTACTAAGTACTACCACAGATGTAACTGCTCTTCAGAGTAGATGCAAGTGGAAGAGCACGTGGCAGACCCATCAGTCCCCTGAACAACTCACTGCACTTCAGAAGTATTAACTCAGAAGGACAGCATATAGCATTGGGCTATCCATTATCAAAATAGAACCAAAAGTGTTTTGGACAGTTTAAAATGCAAATAAGAGATTTCAATTCCATTTCTACCTTTAAAAGTCAAGATCTTAAACCTTGACTTCATGAAGTTCAACTCACTTTAATACAGTTACAAAAGCCAAAATATCACTTGAATATTACATAGACTATTATGGTTCTCTCCTATCTCTGTCCATGTCTATCTATTATGAATCTAAGTCTCCACAGCAAAAAGGTCTTTACTTTTTTTGAAGACAGGACAGCCAGTTCATGACTCTGGGGAGCAGTGCCGCTCATGCAGGCACTAATGTTACTAATGTTTTTCCAAGCTCTCTGCTAGCCAGCTGCTTGCAACAGAGCAATCAGTCTGACCTTTGGCCAGGAGGAGGAATGGCTCAATAGCATAAGAAGCTGCCTTATCTAATGGACTAAGTACAGGACCAAAGCCAAATGCCACCTTTGAGAAGGATTTGCTCTGTTTGCCTTAGCCAAGGCAGTTAAACTTTCTTAGTTTTCCATCTTTAAAACAGAAATTTTAATTCCACTCTGTGCTGCTGCAAACATGTCCAACAGACTGCTATCATGAAAGTTGAGGTATCTTACCAGGCAAGGTAGTGTAGTACCATAATCAAGTTAAATTCATCTCCACAGTATATTTGCAGAAAAAAAAAATAATCACAAAGTCATCCTTTCACTGTATATTTAATTGTAAATGCTATGGTTAACAAAAAATACCTTTTAATAAAATATGTTCTAAAAATATCTTTTAAATCCTAATTTTGACTTTACTATCCTAGAACTGGTATTTAAGAAAACAGTAGTTTTGCAGTATGTGATAGTGGACCAAAGTCTTCAGGTGACCTATATGACAGGACCTGGTGAGATTTTATCTACCATCGAATACTGCTCATCTACTAGATGTTCATACTTTGTGGAGATAGTTCAAGTGTATATTGAAATCTGTTTGCCACTAATTGAGAGAGCATATTACTTTTGGAACTGTTTCTAAAGGGCCTCTGAATTTATTTCTTTACTTTTACATGCATGGGCTTCCATATCTTTGCAACTTTAATGTTCATGTAGTTTGACATTTCCTATTATTTGAAGAATAATTTCAAAGACCAGTTTTGCACATGTGATGTTAGGACAGTTTAGCAGAATAGATTTTAGAAGTCATTTACATTCTGCACAGTTAGCCATCTTGGTGTCTTCATTGTACTTTCAAGTACTGTAATCAAAAATTTAACATGCAATTTTCTTAGAAGAGAAACTTAGTTCCAGGCATAAAACTGAAAAAAAAAACACAAAACCAAACCAAACAAAACAAAACAAAAAAAAAAACAAAAAACAAACCAAAAGAAACCAAAACCCAACCAACCAAAAAACACAAAAAACACAAAACAAAAACAAACAAACAAACAAAAAAACCAAAAAAAACCAAAAAAAAGACAAAACACCAAAACACCTGACTCATTTTCTGTGCTTCGTTTCTATTCTTCAGAGTAGGAGAAGTCTGAATAGTTTTGACTGCAAACCTAAATCTCACTGAGCACTTTAGTAAAGTCCATCTGATATACTAGTTCTGAAATTACAGTAACCAGAAAAAATGCAGACAATTGATTAATAATGAGGTCAGAAATACACATAAATTTTCCTCTAATGAAGACTGGAGACACAGTAATCAAACTGTAAAAAATTCATTTCATGCACATTTCATTTGCCTTTTAGCTGATATTTGCCACATAATTCTGTGAGAAAGGGGAGGCCTAAGATGCTCCAGATAAATGTCTCAATTAATTGTACAGAGGTAGCCCTCTTTGAGCTGAACCAGAGCTGTGAGTTCTTTATTAAAAGCTCTATTTGGTAGCCTGTAACCTTGTTCCTTGACTCCTCTCTAGTTTCCAATTTAAACAAGTCCCCATGCAGCTCACTCTAAAGGGCTTTGTCTTCCTGTCATTATTATGAGAGCCAAGGCATCCTGGAAGTGTGAAATCAGACCTCATGAGCTGAACGGTTCCCCAGGGAACGCCAGACTGCGCAGAAGGTCAAAGTCATGGGTTGGACCATCCAAAACTGTCTGATCAGTGGTCTGTGACACAGCAAGAGGGGTGGGGGTAGAGAGAGCGGGGAGCCACTGGCTAGAATAGAACACATCTTAATTAAAGCCCTAAGACATCAAAACAAACTGTTTTCTAAGCAGGCTATCTCATGGAGCTTGGGTTTTGCTCTGCTAATGAATCTGAATTGCTAATTATTAATCCTTAAAAAGACAGCACTTTTATTGAAATAAATCAAACCTGTGACACATCTTTTCCCACACTACTTGCTTTTCATAAGGCAGAGATTTTGAATTTTATTTTTTGACACAAGGAAAAGGAGGGATTCACTGCCTTGCAAAATCAGCAGCCTTTGACCACAATACAGTTATACCTGACTAAGCTGAGGAAGGAATATACATATCAGACTATTTTCTAAACCTAAACTATGTCACAGTAAAAGACCTATTGCTTTTTGAAATTTATAGGCATTAGATGAAAACCACATGTATAATGTCAGAAGGCAACTGTCATGATGAGTCCATTATACTTTAGGTTTTACTGCACCAATAGAGTGCAGTAACTTGTCACTATAGGCACAGCCTCTACCCTGCCAGAGCTCCACAAGCAACCAAACCCTTGAGAAGGTCTGCCAGAGAAACCATAAGCGAGCAAAAATGTAGAGAAAAAGGAAAATAAAACTTGTAGCTGAGGATTTAGGGAGAAAACAGCCGTGCACTGAATGGTTTAAACACAATGGAATATTCAGTCAAAAATTTCTTCTCAGAGCAGGAAGAAAAAAGCAAACTGTGCTCAATGCCTTTCCACTCATTAGATTACAGTTTCAAAAAATCACACTAAAAAATACGTAGTTTTGAGGAAGGTATATTTGCTGTGATCATAATTTCTAACAGAACGTAATTTTCCATTGATGGAATCCCTAAAATTGTGTTTTGACCCTGGAAAAAGATTGTTTTTTCTGGGAGAAAACACCCTCACAGACACACCAATTCTCCCAAAAGCCCCAGCTGTGAAAGATGCCTTATTTTTCAGCTCTCCCCAAAATCAAGGTGAGCTTTCAAGCACCAGTGTGGAATCTCTCAACCACTCAGTGGTTCTTCCTTTCCTAGACCTCCTTGCAGGTGGCTTGAGTGAGAAATCTTTGTTCTTTACTGGGATGTTTTTAATACCTAGTTATGTCATTGTCCAGCAGCACTCCATTTCAAATCTCGTAGTGCCCACTTGCCCTGCTGCCCACAATTCAACTGAAATTTCAACTCAACCTTATTCAATGCATGTGTATGTGAGGGGGGTTGTAAGTTATGGCCTGAACCACCACCCTTTATCACTCTCTTAAAAAATGAAATCCATACTAACTTTAAAGATTTAAAGTGTACTGTCCAACTATTGAAACTGGAGAGAAAAACTGCTCTCGGCTATCAACAGTTTATTAGGGGCTTAACTGAAGTGACCTACTGTAGTAGCTTTCAGCTGAAAAAGGCTGTGAGCTTTCTGACAAAAGGAGAATTAAGGGTTTCTTTAAAAAGTAATTTGTGTTTTTTACTCGTTCATTCAACAGGAATCTCAATTGCTCTTTATTCACACAGAGTTAATATAGTATTACAATACTGCTCAATGACTGTATGGTAACAAATAAAAAACTTCGTGTTTCAAAAGGAACAAAAAAATCCTTGCAACAGTAGGAATACTTATGACTACTTAAAAGATTACAGAAATCTTTTTCCATCTATGCTTATGGTTAATGATGGAATATTAAGTATTTTAAGAAACTACTTAGCCCAAACTAATAAAAACTGATTTATTCCTTACACATGAAAAGATTCCTGGAAGTGAAATAGGATATGTTCAGCAGGCAGGAAGCAGAGCAAACCACACAGATACTATACAGTTGTTCTAGCTATTTTTCAGGCTCAAGGGCAACAGACTAACTCCAAAAACACAATACAGTAAGAAGAGCAAACTAGTCCTTAGCTTTTACTCACTGAAGGAATCCATAGTACTGTAAATAACAATGCAGATGACAGACAGCACTCTCCTCATTGACTAGTAAGTATTGCTCAGTTAAATAAAGGTGGTGGGTCAAGTTTTTAAAAATTTTTTGCAAACATAATTTATTGACAGTCACCAAATAGGTATTTTGAGTTAATTCTCAATATTACTATTCAAAGTTTAATTTTAAATTAATGATTTGTACATACCAACAAGTTAAGAAAAATAGCTCTATATTACTACAGTAGATAATAAATCCCCTTTGCCTTCTTTTCAAAATAACAGGTACTTTGGTCCAAAATATATAATGATCTCTCACATCTGAAATGTGCAGCCATCTTAGTAAACACACCTGCCATATAAATGATTTTTTTTCTTACTAACAAACAAAGAATATTATTTTATTATAAGGCATGGGAAGATATTGCATGTTCTTCATCTTCTCCTGATTGTTGTCTTAAAGGCAATGTTTGAAAAAATTTGGTAGCTCTGTACATTTTTAATTGAATCAAACGTGTTGCCAAAAAAAGTTGCTCAACCAGCATAAGTACATGTTGATTTGGAAAAGTCTAAAGCTGAATGAGATCAGGGACTGAATTATCCCATTTGCCCCTGAATAACTTAATCTCTCTCTCTTTAGACCACAATGGATTACAAGGTCAAAGCAGAAAGGAATCTTCAGAAGCATTCTTCCAACCTCCCCAAAAATAGAATCTGTTACTTTGTTTGCCAAAAACTGGATCAGTTTCAGCAATAAAATATTTCCACTGTTACCTTGTCTGAAATACCTGTAGCCATGCTAGTTATCATAAAATTATTAAAAGTAAGTTGCGATATATTTACATCTGCCTCTGTAACAGAACATTTATGTTCTAACAGTAATTAAACTTAGGTAAATCTAGTTTCTTTCCTTTCTTCCTTCTCTCCCTCCCTTCCTTCCTTCCTCCCTTCCTTTGTTAAGCAGAGATGGCTGTTTTCTCACGCAAATGCAGCTCATTTTGCTCAATTCAATCTGTGCAGTATGAAGGTGATTGTATTTAGAACTTGAACATTTCTGGAGAAATATGGTCAGTACGGCTGAAATACTTTTCCTTTATTTTGAAAAGCAAAATGTGGATATTAACCATTCAACTTCTATCACATAAAATGGAGAATAAAAAAAAAAAAAAAATTCTTGTTTCCCTTCTTAAAAAGATAAGCAGTAGCTACAGTAAACTGAATGTATTTGAAATGTCTGAAACCAACAGCAGCCTTGCTTAATATCTGACAGAGATCAAATGGTTCTTTTGGCAACAACTTTAAAGTAGTATCTAATTCTAGAACCTTTCATTTGCCTTGTTCTTTGGAATTCAACTTTAATGTTGATAATTTTGTATAGTTTTATCTACTAAAAAGAAGAAGGTTTTTCTATGTAATTTTTACATGGTCTCTAGTAGAGAAAAATGTATTTTTCACACTTGCAAAATAACCTAGGCAGGGCTATGCTAGCATTAGTATGACTTAGTGCTTTGCTTACAAGAGTTATGTTTCTTTGTGCTTAAATTTATTTATTAATGAGCGAAAGGTGACACTGCACAAACAGAATATAATCTTTAGATGAATTTCTACTTTAAGCATTTTTTCCCACTTCTAGAAAGACCCAATTTTACTATGGTATTTATTGTCACAGAAACTAAATGAATCCTTGCCTGTGACATCAGCTGCTATCAATTCTTCAACCCTGATGACCTTCACCTGAAGAAATTCCACATCATTGATGTTATGGAACATCATCATTGGATTCTAAAAAATAAAAAAAAGGAAAATAATCCTGGATTGCAAAAAGGGCAAACTAAAAACAATACTAATAGCCTCCTCCTTAGCCCAGACATAAGTTACTATGCAATGATGTCCATGTACTGAAACTTTTAAATATTATTCTCTGAAGAAGTACAGTTGTCAGAATTTCCTTCTGTACTTTGCAACTTTAACTTGTCAATGAAAATTACAAAGGAAAAATTAAAATATGAATTATTATGTACAACACTAATTCTCATTAATTAATCCCTTAATAGTACCTGAATAACAGTATTTCAAAATTTGAAATTATGGCAGTGAGCTAACAACATTAACACAAACAATGAAAGCATTCTTCTCCCTGAATTATTTTGCAAAGTCTATGTTCACATTTTCCTTTTGATGGCTTCCATTATATCCTAACAATGACCTAGGGCCAATATAGTTTTTTGTAGTTGACTATTACAGGCAAGCTTGTACATAACATATATGCCTACATAAGCTTGCAAATAACACAAGCAAAAGCAATCAAAATAGAATAACAACAACTTAATAATTTTCATAATAGTCACATGCAAGAAGGATAAAAAAAGAACTAAAATATGTTTAAAATTAAATGGCAAAAAGCTTTTACCATAAATCTTTATATTTCTTTAGTATAAATTTTTTCAATATCTACATATATTAAAAAGAGAAAGAAAAGACTTAAGAGTAGACTAACATTTGCATTTATTCATCATAGATTTAGAAAGCTCATTGAAAACATGTTGTGTTGCTGGGTTTTTTTCCAAGCAACTAAAATTAACAAACCGGGAGTATTGCACAAGTTGCAATGGTCTAATGGACTAATTCTCAACCTCCAACTTTGAAGATAATTTAAAATTTGCAGAATTTCAAATGATAGAATATAGAATGCAACTTCAAATCTTCAATCAATTAATAACTAACCTAGCTTTAAAATTCAGTTCAACAACCTAGGGGAGGAACTCCAAAAGAATAGACTAAAATTATGGATTGCAAATCCATTTAAAATCATATATATGTGTAG
The DNA here is from genome assembly GCA_035221455.1 of Xenops minutus. NCBI lineage: Eukaryota > Metazoa > Chordata > Aves > Passeriformes > Furnariidae > Xenops > Xenops minutus. The sequence continues at coordinate 3,427,831 of JAWWEE010000085.1, forward strand.
CACAATTTTCGGTTGGTTTTTCAAATCTTGTTTATAAATACTAGCATATACCTTTATTTTAAAATCTAGGCTAATGAATATAATGTCTGTTGTCTTTTCTAAAATTTTAATCTAGTGAAACCTTTTCCACTGCCTATGACAGTGTCCGGATTTCTACAAAAAGCAAACATCACGTAAAACACCAAATCAGCAATTCTTTAATTTATCACAAAGGCAAAATTGACTGTTATGGAAAACCAGAATAAATAGCATGACTACATCTAAACCCCACACACGTTGCTTAAATTAAATATTAAATGTCAATTTGCAAAAACAACAGTATGTTTATACACAGACAACCTATCCATTAAGACATTAGGCATATAATACCACCCCTGTCTTTCTATTAATAAGATAATTCTAAAAGTTAAATCACACTGATATTAATTTCATAAGTCTCAAATGACCATTTACTATTTGCAGTGAAGATTTGACCTTGCTGTATTGAGCTGTATTGAACTTATCCAGCTAAGTGTAGTAGCCCACGTTACATACATATAAACACATCCATTAATGTTAACAAAGGATAACAGTTAATAATCTTTTACCAATTTTAATAAGTTAATCAACACAAATATGACTTCAAAATACTGATGGTCAACTTTAATCAGAACACACTCAATCCTTTACTTATGTGCTTACAAACTGAGGGTGGCAGAGATGGTGTTACAGATAGCACTGCTTTAATTCAGATTTTGTCACTGTTCCTCCTTTATTACAATAATGATCAGGGTTTGGGAGCTTCTTATCAGACCTGGTGCCACAACAGAGAAAACTTTGTCCTAATACCGTGATGAAAGTCAAAGGATTTACAAAAATATTTCCACATTCCACCCAAGTTTTCCAATGACCAAAACAAACATCAAGCTGTAGAAATAAAACAAAGCAAAAACCAAATACAAAGCAAGACAAGTGACTGCCCCCACCTCCTATGATGCCATACAATCCCCTTTTTCCTAATTTTATCCTGATAAGATCACTCTTCAAAAGGGCACTAGTGCTGTATTTCGCCTTGCCACCTTTCTTAGAATTCCACAGAATAATTATTTTTTAAATTTTAGTTCCAGCAAGTCAGCTGCCTCAGATTCATTTACTGCGCATCATAACTCTGGAGACTGCTGAAAAGATATATAATGCCACACCAGAAGCTCGGGGAGAAGCATATTACTTTAATACATTACTTTAAATAACTAACTTTAAGTAATGATTTATCAGATGATAGTCTGTCTTCTTATTTATGCTTATTGTTGAAGATGTCAAAACCCACATAGTTTCTGAAGCCTGAAATTTCCATAGCAGAGGAATATGTCATTTGGTGGGAATCTTTTAAGCCCTCAATAGATGGGAAAAGCTAGAAATGCTCTGGAGGTAAGTCCTCTTTATTTTTTTAATGAAAGGCTGTATAATATATTTTCTGTATGGCTGCAGCAGCTGTCAGGAAGAGCATCTCAGTTCAGCTCTATTATGGGAGAAGCAATACTCCATCCTATGGCATCAAGATACACTAAGGGGCCAGTACTGATTGACAGCTTGTCACCATGACGTCTTATTCCATCTCTGTTATGGAGAAAATTAATGTCACACTACCAGCCTTATGACTTGCTGTCATCTTAGAACTGCTCACCTTTTATCAATGCTCTAAATAACATTTCAAGCCCATCGTCTCACAGTGGACAATCTGGTCAAGGGACATTAAATCAGATGACTGTGAAATGTCATAATAAAAATGGAATGCTAACAACTGCTCTAAACTAGCTCCTCTGGTTTTTAAGCTGTGACAAGGGGGACTATGGGTTCAGCACACCAGTTCTGAAAAGGTCATACACTCTCTCTTGCTCTGTACACACTAATGAACCCCACTCCTCACCCCAAAAGGAATTAATCTTTTCAGACAATTGTGGTAAAATAATGGTTCAAACAGTAATGCCTGTTTAATTCATAAGTCTCTAATGTTCAGCTACAAACAGTTCAATGTCAGTAATACAGTATTTTTCGAAGACTATTTGAACTGATGACAAGGACAGCTCATTAACTGTTTTTAGCTGCAGAAAAGATGCAAAATACATTCATATAATGGAAGCTAGATTTTTTTTTCTTAAGATGACAAAAAATACAAACAAAAATACAGCCATTCAATGGAGAACTGCAGGTCTTGCTAATTGCATATGTTGTCTTTGTTCAGAAGTGGAGATATGAATATCAAACACTAATTAAATATCAGTGAAAATAGAACTACTTGAATTATATTAATTCTGGTAGTTTCTTTCTTCTGCCAGTCATTTTAATAAAAATAGTAGACTTTATCAGAAAGGTATGTAGATGCCACAATTTTCAGAAACACATAATGAGAAATTCATAACTCTACAATATAAATAACTTCCTAAAATATAAATGTTTTCAAATGCATACAGCAATGTAAGAAAAGACACATGACCATGTATATGCAAGAAACAGGAATAAATCAGATCAATATTATGCTATGTAATTCTGCTTCACATTGAGGACAAAAAATTGAGAATTAAGGAAAACTGGTCAACAGTACAGAGTCTTAACATGTTTCTGTACTGCTACTGAAATAATCAACACTATCAGTATTACTTGACTGTGATATCATTACAAAGGATAATCCAAGGAAATAGGGTATTGTTGCTCTTGGTACCAAGAACTATGTCATATCAGAACAATATCCATCAGAAATTTATTCTACTTATAGACAACTGTTCTGAAAACTAAGGACTGTCTTGGTGCATTCCAAAATGTTCAGTAACTCTAGTAATTCTAATAATTTTTCAAAGATGTTGGACAATATCTTACCTTTCAGTTCACTTAGGAATATTATTTTTAGCTTCTCTATGTCACCTCTATTAAACTGTGTTTATAATAATACTATTGGTGTATGAGTTGTACAAGCACTACGAGACAGCAGATTAAGTGGAGATAGCCAGAATATTATATGTTGATGTGCACAACCGCCTAATCTGTTTAAAGAATATTGTGCAGCATTAGTACTAGCAGTTCATGTTATCTGCAAAGCCTGATAAGGTACATCTTTATTAAATTCAGATATTGAAAGGATGCCAGGGACGCTGGAGGAAAATTATAAAATAAGGAAAAGAAATTAAACAGCTGCTTGTCACTCAGAGCAAGGTTTAATGGCAGAGTATATAAAGAAGCATTTCAAAGCACCTGGCAAAAACGTACAAAAAAACATTTGTAATCGAACATTGAAATGCATTTCTTCATTTCTCCCATCTATCCTTCTGAATTCCTTCCTTCCTTCAAAATTCCTTCCGAATTTCTTCCGAATTCCTTCCTTCCTTTCAAATTCCTCCCTTCCTTTCAAATACCTTCCGTCCTTCCTTCCTTCCTTCCTTCCTTCCTTCCTTCCTTCCTTCCTTCCTTCCTTCCTTCCTTCCTTCCTTC
>JAWWEE010000085.1:3431392-3443888 GCA_035221455.1 Xenops minutus
TTCGTTTCTTCCTTCCTAATTTCTTCCTTCCATATTTCTTCCCTCCTGCCTTCATTCCTTCCTTCCTCTCTTCCTGCCTTCCTTCCTTCCTAATTACTTCCAAATTCCTTCTGAATTCCTTCCTTCCTTCCGAATTTCTTCTGAATTCCTTTCGAAGTCTTTCCAAATTCCTTCCTTCATTTCTTCCGAATTCCTTCCTTCCTTTCGAATTCCTTCCTTCCGAATTTATTTTGAATTCCTTTGTCCCTTCTTTCCTTCCTTTCTTCCTTCCCTGCTTCCTTCCTTCCTTCATTCTGAATTTTTTCTTTCTGAATTTCTTCCTTCCTTCCTTATTTTTTATTCCTCCATGTGTAGTTAGACAGTTTCTTTCATGGGTTTTGTAATTAACAAATTGTGTATTTAGAGCTATTCTCTCTGTTTCTTTTCTTAAACTACATATATTCTGTGTAATGTCATTATTTTTTTTAATTGAAATAATTTTCTTCAGAATGACTCAAAATGGAAATCTTGTTTCAAACAATTATTTTGATTACATGAAATACTGTGTCAGTCTTTATTATTTAGGCAAAATAAGAAGTTTTCTTGCTCTTTAACAGATGATAAAGAAGCTAAAAACTATTTTCAACTCAAAATGTTAGATACAAAAATCATTAGAAACTTTGTATTCTCTGAGTGACCCCTTTGCCACTTTGTGCTTGATAAAAACTATCTGCAAGGCAGATAATCTAACTTCCTTATATGACATCTTACCAAACAGTTCAATTACCATGTAAAAACAACCTTACTGTAGGAAGAACATTTGTAGCCTTTTTCATGTCCCCTGTCCCAGCTGTAACTATTTCTATATTATTAGCTAGTTTAAATAATTTTCATTGTCTATGTGTTATTAGAATATAAAGGTTATATTTATATTTTTTTCTCAGTTATTTTTTTCATATAGGCAAACATTTTGTAAACAAAGGGTACACGAAAACATCATAAATATCTCTTCAGTATCTCCTCTCACTCCTTCTGGTCCTCAAGGGAGTTAACAGAGTTTTCAGAGGTAGTGATTGCAGCTGAGGCTGTGAGAGTGACCAGCAACACCAGGCATCCCCCTTCCTCGTCCAGCGGCAACTCCAGCTTGTGGGTTTGTTCTTTACTCAGAGTCAACAAGTCAACCTGGCACCTAGAAACACACATTCTGCATCAGCATATGGTTTCCCTTATATCAAACAAGAGCACATTGACTTATTTGCAGTCAAATTGACAAAAATAATGCTCAAGTAAGTAGAAACTCCCTCCCAACTTCTGGGAAAATTTCTAAATTTATCTTCAGCTTTAATCTATGCCCTTTTTTGGGGGGTTGCTTGTTTGTTTTTTTGTTTTAGGCTACACAACCTGTTTTGATGTAAACAATAAATATTAAAAAGAATGTACAGATACTAGACATAAGATTACTTCACATGTCTTAACACAAAGATAATTTTAAAAAATTCAACTTCAGATGCAAATTTTACTTTTAATTGCATGTCTTGTATAAAGAAAAAATGTTCTGATGTGAACATTTTTCATATTATTCATCTAACAATAGCAAAAATCCTTTAAAAAAAATAAAATATGAATCTGTGTGGACTTAACTGTGACGGCATTAAGATGACTGAGCATAGAAAAACTCACCTTGAGCATCACCTGAAAGGCTCAGCTCTCTTGCAGTGAGCTATGTGTGGCTCAGGTCAAAGCTTCATGCAGGCAGCCAGGATAAAATCCGATGCCACCACCCCCTATATAATAAGATGCCTCACTTTGTAATGAGCAGGGACTGCTTATAACTGTGCTGAGTGGCTGAAACCAATCCACTTGCTTGATCCCTTTCTGAATAACTCTGGCTGTACCATATACTGAACTAATGAAGAATGACTCTATACATGCCAGACAACAGAAACAGCTTTGCAATATCTTTAGAAATACAAGGTAAAGCATGGAAAGTAAAGCATAATAACTACTATGAAAAAGCTTACCATAGGCTTTTAAATAAAACAATAATACCTTAGGGTTAGTAATTAGTCTTTGCACAGCTTAGAAGTTTTATTATTTTAATTTGTATAATGCACAAGTTTCAACTTTGTTAGGCTTCAACTCTGAGCGTGTATAGAAATTCAGTGGCCATGTCAAATGGAATGCCAGCTTGCAATGGACAGAAATTTCTGAGAAAAGACACTATTTGGATTACTTGTAGCATCCCAAAATGAGTTTTGCCAACTCATTACTCTAAAAACAGTAACAATACTGAAATAAAATAAATACATATATTCTATATCTAGTTTAGCCACTGAACGGTTTATTTTCAACAGTGATTATTTAATGTGACAAGCAAATGTACTATATACCACTAACTTATTAAACTATACATCTCTTTTCATAAAATGTCAGTTGATTTTGAAGAAAAATGTCACTGAGGAAAAGGTGGCAGACCTGAATAAATAGCCATTTAAGGATAAGAAATAGCCAATTATGAGAATAAATGCATCCTTATAAAATGGGCATTATGCTATCACAGGCAGATCAGATTTGCTACAAGAAATCTGTCGTTTATTTTTTATAAAAACATTTACTGTCTGTTGTGCAGCTGTCTAAACTACTGCAAAGTTCACGCAGTAATAAGTTTCAACCAACTTGCAATGAAAAATTTCTAACTGATGTATCATTTTGAGTTTAATGCTCACCTATTTTGAACTCTTTATGTGATAAGGAATGAGAAAGAGCAAAATAAAAGAGCAAAATAAAGCTATTGCTGTCAGTGCAGGCTAATGGTCAACACAAGTTCTATACATGTACACAGGCTGTCCAATTTTTACTTAGGAGAAACATAAGGAGAAATATAAAGCCCTCCTTAAGATAACAAATACTGCAATCAGATATTCGAAGCTGGAAGACGTAAAAATATCCTTGGTCTTAAATATTCTTTGATAATTTATTTCAAAACAGAAACCCCTCAAAAATAGAGCTCAGCAACAATATTGAGACATCAATCAATAGTCATTTAAAGAACCAGCCTAAACTCTTTTATAGTTAGTAAAAGCATCAGAACATCATTATGATACTAGTGATGCAGAAATAATCCAGCCCTCCTCAAAAATAGGCAACAAAAGCTTATCTGGAGAAAAACCCACCTATATTCATCAGAAAAATACAATGAGTGTTAAATTTCAGGGTTTACATCAGAGTTACAAAAGTACAATTTCTCCAGTTCTTGAAGTTACAACACTTTTGCAACATTAGAAGGCCATGTTATTCTTTATTTAGGCTAAGAGAAGCAACTGACCAATTTTATCTGTGGTCCTTCCATATAGCTATAACATACTCCTAATACCAGCACATCTAGAACAGATTACCTGAGAAATATGTCTCTATCATCTGCTTGATAAATCTTCATGAACAGCCCATCACCAGCTTGTTATTTCCAAAAATCATACAAACGGTAGGAAGTGCTCTGGAAACTTTTATCCATTGCAAGCCTTAACCATTTTAAAGGAAAAATATCCTCTGAGGGGTCCTCAGCTAACCTGATAAAAATCTAGGGTTATTCCATTAAGAAGTGTCATCATTGCACTTTATGGAACTCCAGGTTAAGAGTGTCCCTGTGTGTACACAGTCAAGTGAAAACACATTTCTCACTCTCTTTCAGGTCCTCACCCCCGGAGTTGCAGGAGGTGAAGCTTGCATGTGTCTAACTCAAAGGTGCCGAGGCTCAAGAAGCATCCAGCAATAAGATGAGTTGATCCACAACACGTGATTCAAACAAATGATAAGACTTCCCAATTTACAGACACCATAAGAGAAATTGCAATATTTTTCCAACTAGTAGTTGAATTTTTTATGATAAAAAAAATCAACTGTTTGCTCTTACAAAAGATTTCCTTAAAAAATAAAATCCTTTTTTGTTATATCTATTTTGACCTCACCAGATCTTTGTACAGGACCAAAAAAATGTGACTGAAGATAGTTTTATTAAGGCATTACCTAAACACTAACTCTAGCCTAGAATAACCTTGACAGACACCAATAGGAAAACCACAAAACTCCTTTTTGTATAACATTTCCATTGGAGGACTGAAGTTAATAAAATACTTCCAAAGTTAAGCCCCTGTTTGAAAAGTATTTATTTTTGAAATATGAATATCTTTAGAAAGTTCAAGTTAACAATGTTCCTTTACATTTTACTGACTGTATATACAAGTATTCCAAGCTTTAAAGCTTTAGTAATGCTGACTTATATCAGTTAAGACATTCTCTTAAAAGACATTTCTCACCTATAAGGGTTTCCATGGAGGACAGAGATGTTTTGAGGATGAAGGTGAACTTGAATGCTACCAGAAAATGGTGCAGAATGAATAAGAAATTTTTGTCTTGTTTTCTCACATTGAGGACCATGAAAAATTACAGCCATGTTGAGAAGGCTATAAGTTGCATATGACCATCAGCTGTCACATTGAAAGCATACATAATAGTAATTTTGGACAATCTGGTTTCTTAAGGAATTATTATTTACATGATGCTGCCACAAGAAAAGAGTTCTCTGCCTGTTAGTTGAGCCTGAAGAATTATGGCAAAAAATTTGCCATTAGTTCCACAGACAGATTTCAAAGCATGGCCATAAATCATATAGTAGAAAAATATAGTTTTTAGGGCAGTTTGAGTATTTCTGTATTTTCCACGCTGTATGGCTCCTTCAGTGCACACTGGTGGCAGCACTACAGCTGCTAGGCTGGGGCACTGGAACCATCCACATGCCTGGCTGACTCCTCAGAAAGAGGCATTTAGGATCATGCTCCCTCTCTTCAGTTCTGCATGTGAACGTTACCAGACACCACATGTATTTGAATTTTCATGCCTTCTCCCTTCTCAGAAGGGATAAAAAACATGCAAATATATCAAGTTCATATGCCAAAGTTGTTATAGATAAATTGCTTAGAAACAGGGTGCAGCTCCCATGGAAGAAAATCTGAAGGTTCAAGGGGAATCTACCACTTGCCCGTTTAGTGTTACTCATCCAAACTTTTAGAAATATATTTCAAATTTATTTTTAATTTGACTATATCTGACCTCTGGTTCTTTTTATGCCTTTCTTTACCCAGTTAAAAAAGCCTTTAGTGTTTCATGTTTTCTTCTAGTGAAGGTACTCATACACTATAATCATACACCTTCTTCATCTTCCTTTTTATATGCTAAACACATTCAGCTCCCTATACATTTCCTAGGAGCATATATCCTACAGCCCTCAAATGATTTTTCTAACTTTTCTGATCCAGTGAAATTCTCCTGCATCCTTTCTAAAGAGTGGAAGGCAGAATTATATATAGTATTTTATTATCAGCATGTCTAACAGGTAAAAATCACCTTCCCTCTCTAGTTCTAACAGAACCTGATTGTAAGACAGCGATGGCACCCTGGTGAAATATCTTTGCTAATGAATGAATTATAAAGGTAGCAACATGACATAGAAGGCTTCTTAAAAGCCAGGTGGCCAGGCAAGTGAGAAACAGCAGATTGTGAGACCATTTTCTCTCATGACAAAATAAAGCATAAAAGAGGAACTGGCATAATCCTAAGTGATAGGGACAGAAAAGCACTACTTGGCTACAAACCAGGCAACTTAATTACCATCATGACTTGTTCAGGAACACAGTCTTTCAACTCCACTGTGATCCAGATCTATGCTGCTCCAAAGGATGCCAAGGAGGGGAAACTGTATGATTCCACAATTAGAGCTGAGCTGGACACATCAGAAGCAGTGAGGCATGAACTGCTACAATTATTGAGACTCCATATCCTTTATGAACAGAGTAAAATGTTCCAGTAAAACCAAGTCTCAAACTACAACAGTATATTATTTACATTTTTGATATAATACGTCCTTCCAAAGTTAATTCGACATGTAGAAATTTTCAAGCTACCATGTGGAAAATATTTTTGAAAGACTGACATAATAAAGTACTATGTACAATTCCAGAGGAAGTCATCTTCTCTTCAGAGTTTTGCTAAATCAAGAAAACTTCCAAGATTTTGTAATTTCAAAATTAACATGGACTTTCACAAATACTGTTCAAAACCTTTTTCTTGGGCAACAATATTTAAAAGAGAAAATTGCTGGTATTTTATCATAGTTTCCACAAAATTTCTAGAAAGAAATCTGGGAATAAACACTTGCAGTAGCGTACTTAGTGTCCTTCACCCAAATTTATATGCATGTTGGAGCACCCATACACGGCTTTACAACATCACTCAGTTCACTGTGATAATGCTCAGTCTCCCATAGTGAAATTATATAAATGTCAGTGGGACAAAACACGAACACAATCCATAAATACTAACTTTTATATTTTTAAAATAAGATCTCATTTTAGTTTAGAACTTCAATAGCATATCCCAATGCTTTCATATTAATCAGGGAATCCTAGTCATATTTGACTGCATTTACCTACACACAAAACTATACCTTTGTTACCAACAAAAGACTAAACAGACAAGGCATAGCAGATTAGGTATTCAATCATAAATATTTAATTTTCGATGTTTTACCTTTTGTATTTCTTAACAGCCATTATATGAATGGGCACAAAATCAATCTGAATTTTCATGACAATATTTAGAGAGTTTATGGGAAATTTCAGTTTTCTACAGATAAAACTAATACATAGCCTTAATGAATATACATACACAAGGTCTTTCTTACTTAATTTTCATCACATGGGAAAAAGGACAGTATTATCTATAAACGCGTATGAAAATAGAGATGAACTCAATAGTAATTTCCTGGCACAAAATATGAGCAAAAGTCCGTGTCATTTTAAAGAAAAATGTATTTTTCATACCAACAAATAATGTTATAAATCCTGCTGCAGTGGATTGCATAGAACTTAAGCTGACTAAAACTGCATGATATGGGATCTACTTATCTTGTATCTTCACAGAAATTACTTGTTCTCTGACAGCACTCATTCTTGGTAATTTATTGCAGCTGTCAGCAGCCAATTTGTTCAGATTGCTGCTACACAAAAAGGTGTAAAAATCATGAGGACTTATTAACTGATTACAGTAGAGGTGACAGTCAGGATCGCCTTAAAAATACAAATTATAAGAAAGTTAAATAATTACATGACAATTAAAATCACTTCATTTCCATTCTGGTCCTAGTATTGCCTACATAACCTTACTGCAGTGTATGTTTTTAATCACAGGAGCATAATAATACAATACAGAACATAAATTACTTGTTCACAGCAAAATGATGAGAATATTATATATACTCAGACTGAAAAATATATACATATACGTACGTGTTTCTACTTATCAGCCAAAGCAAGGAATAATACAACTTATGCAAGACTACATGCTTATTTGAATGAAAGAAGGCTGCCTGTGTGGCTGTAGCTGCTGGTGCTTTCCATAAAAAGGACTTCTAGACCTCATGAATTTGGTCCTAGAATCTTGGGGTTTTTTTTAAAAAATTATATTCAGAAGAATGCTAGAAATTCACGTCCAGTAAAATGCAGCTCAGTTCTGATCAAGACCAGAGTTTCCTCACACAAATCAGCACACAATTGGAAATACATTTTCCTCAAAACTTTTGAAAGAGGTCTTTTCCCAGGATTTTGAAATCCCAAAAGAAACATTGAATTGGTCCTAGGGTTTAGGGGTGTTTTTTTGTGCTCTAAGATGGAAAGTCACAAGGTACTATAGCCTTTAAACTCTCATGGAGAATGCACACAACTGAAACTCAAATGAATTTTATAAATACATAGTGCTCCAATTGAAGAATGGAAATCATCCAGTCAGCATTTAATTTCTGGAACCACCATGTAGCAAGTGCCTGGATATCCAAATGAAGATGGAGCCTTTTGCTACTTATGTTACAGATATCTCCTTTTCTCAACAAGGATGCCATGCTTTCACTCTCACCCTCTTCACTCCTTCCTCCCTCTCACAAGCCAACTCCTTCCACTTCTGACCTCCTGTTGTGTCACCACAAAACCAGAATCCCAATTCCACGACTTCAGGCTTCTTGAATCTTTTATCTGCATCTTCTTACCCTCAGAAATAGATAGTAAAGCCCAAGTCCTCGTACACATGCCATCACCACTGTGTCAAAATACCAGCTTTCAACTGGCCTTACTACACTCCAGCATAAAAAATACAATGATATATACAAGGCTCACAGAAGTCGGTGTCCCTGACTTCATACTTCTTTTAATTCCCAAAAGTGCAACTGAGACATAGTGCAATTCCAGGAGAGTTTATGGCATTCTGGTTTGGAATGGAATTTGCAAGTAACTCAGTTTAGCATATTAAAAACACAGGTTTCCTGTGTTATTTTTCAGAGAGATCCTGGAATTTGTCCCTTCAACCTTCCACCTGGGAAACCTTTTCTTCTCTTTTGTCAATTTGATCTTTTCTTTCCCTCAATGAATAGGATCTATTCAATCAAGGGTGCCTTCTCCCTAACTGTTCTTTGTCCAGGCAGGACATCTTAAAAAACAATTGTTTTCATTTCATTTCATAGAAATACTCTTACGTAAAATTACATCTGCTGTTTGCACATTATTCAAGGAAGCAAGTGAAATTAATTACCCTCTATTCTTGAACAATGCTAGAATGCTACCAGGAAGTCTTTTGTTTTCTTCCCACAGCCTCATTAAAACTTCTTCTGGAACATGAATTTAAATATTCAATTTATTACATGAGCCTTGAGAGCCATAGAGCCTTAATCATGGAGTACAACTCAGTCATGCTTTTAAAAATTAATATGTACTTATCATAACACATACACAAAGAGCAAGTCTCGTGTTTGCACCAATTTCCAGTCTTTAGAGGTAGCCTTCAAAGGAAAAACTGGGGAAGAGAGGTCAGTGCTAAGTGGAGCTGTCAGGGGTTGGTAATTTTTATCCACAATGACTGGAAAAGAGTATCAGGGAGGGGAAATATTGAGGCACATATTTGTATTCAGATTGTGTTGACAAATAACAGTTTTTCATAGAAGTCCTCACGGGGAGGAATCTGTTTGCAGGTTGCACTATCCAGAGATAAGGTACTCACAGGAGGTGAAATGAGTGCATCTGAAAGACAAAATAAAGAGCGACTATACATACAATGACAAAGAGGTCACAAAAATCATGAGCTTCAAGATTTCAGCAAGTGCTGCTTAGATGATGATGTTCTGAAAAACCACACATGAAAACTTTACCATCTTAGGACTAAACAATTACATTACTTCAGAAAAACATTTTTTGCTACAAAACAAGCTGACTGAAATCAAGCAGGGGAAAAAATACAATACAAATAAATAAATTTCACCATACCCATAGAGTTTCATCATATAAGAAAAATTCTATGTGTATACCTTTGGAAAGCATTTTTGACAATATTAAAGCTGCTTGCTTGCCACAGACTTTGTACATATTCTAATTTTGCAAAATTTAAAGTAGGAATAAACACAGCGTTATTCAACTCACTTAGTCTGATAAGGAAAGCCATTACCTTAAATGGAATGAGAGGGAGGAGAAACTAAGCAGAAACATTGCCATATTGACAACAAAAGTACAAGGTGTTGTCTGTAGGATTTCCATTCCTGATTTTAACAACCAAAAAAAGAGTAATTTTGCTAGTTAACAGTATCAATGCCCTAGTAAAATCACCTACAACTAATATTCTAACAGACAACCAAAATACACAGGAATAATAATTATTAATACTATTATTATGACTGCATGGATATCAACAAAAGTATTATGTAAACAAATATCTCTGCTCTCCAAATAACACCTACTTCATAATATATAAAAAGATGAAGCTTTATTCTCCTTGTTAGTTCACAGTCAATGCCACTTTCTACTCTGTGAAATAAACCATAGCCACAAAAATATGTACTATTTCTTGAACTCTAAGACAGATTCACTTTTCCTGAATATGAATTAGGTGAGTGATCTTCTTTACCCCAAAAGATTTCTGTAGTCTTTCAGTACTCTATATTCATGTACAAAGTAGATCAATACATAAATTTGGTCTTGTGCACCTATTACAAGTCAAAACAGTTATTTCTCCTCCAAACTGGATGTTGCAGTATGGAACTTCCTGCATCTTGGTAATTTCCCTAAACTGGGGATTTTTATTTTCAAAAATCCGTCTATCAATAGGTAAGAGTTGCCACCTACTGGTCAGTAAAAATTACTTTATATAGTCAAAGTAAAGAATTTCATCAGTGCAGCACAGTCTACTCATACACTTCAGAAAATCTTCCCTGAACTTTAAAAAGAACAAACTACACAACAAAATCAAAATATAGTCCTACGATACAGTTTAAACAGCAAGGTTCTTTTTAATCATCTTGTGTCATCCCCAGGGAACAAGGAGGCTGGAACTGCACAAACTTGAGAATAAAATCATCCTTTTTAGCTGTTTACTTTGTCCCACACAGAACTATCAATAATTCCACCTTGTTTTTCATAGAGATAAAAGTCAAACTGCGCTGTCCATTGAGGATTCAAAGTTTTTGGAACAATCTGAAGGAGAACAAATAAGAAAGGCATATTGCGTTATGTAGGCATACACTTTCTTGAATTGTAAATTTATTCTTTACAGTCTGTTTCGGAAGTTTTTTCTATCTGCAGTATCAGTACCTTGAATAGGGAGAATTAAAAAAATAGTAATAAGACCATTTGCTAGTCCTCTCAAGACTTTTCTGACGTAACAGCAACATCCAAAATCCTCAAACATGTCCACCTTCAAAAGCCTCGCGCACAAAGGATTTGCCCTGGAAATAATGATGTCCTCTATAGAATAATTATGTCCTGTGTTAAGTGAGAGTTAGCTGTAAATTTCTGTCTCTGAGCTCAAAGGAAAACACAGCATTTGCAACAACAATTTGATTGTGATTGTAACTACTTAAACAATTTTATCATGTCCTTTTCTCCAGCTGCAGTAATGCTGGGAGAAACATGATACTATGATTTACTTTGGAGTAAAATTACTCTTTTCCTAAAACTATATTTTACTTCTTTTCTTTTAAAAATCAGATGAAAGTAGCTCTCTCCATCATTTTCAGCCCAATTACTTCTGATTTCAATGCATTTCAGTTCATACACTTGTGACTACACTGTGCAGAATATAAAGCTTAGAGATTGTTCTACCATAATGCAAAAGTACTAGTCGCAGTAGTCACACGTGTCCAGAGCAAGAAACTACCTAGTACATTTCCTAAAAGGAAATGTTACACAAACCAGTTAAACCGGCATGAAAAAATGGAAAATTCAAAGAGCATTATGAAAATTTTTAATTCACAAAAGTAGGAAATTTGATTTCGTCTAATTTCAGGTTAAAAGGCCCTAATGCAGGCTCAGGGCTCTGCAAATATGGCAACTAAATGGCCTGTCTCCTTCCTCAATTTCCCCTTCGTCTGGCTATGAAAACCGCGGCTTCCATCATAGCCCTTGAGTAAGGAAGGTCATAGGCATCACTAGCAGTCCCAGCATTTTCCATTAACAGCAATTTCCACAACATTAGGGAAAAAGGGAACAAAAAAAGAAGTAGGAAAGCCAAGCAAGTCCTTGTATTAATTTTCATCCTGATCAGTCCTCTCTACCTGTGAAGTTCATACATTAAAAAAAAAGCTTTAATGAAACTTGATGTAAGAACACAAAGAAGAAAGTGATAATATGAGCAAGACATGGTTTGCGGATAAGACAATGCAAAGAATCCAAGAAGCAATCAGCATCAAACCAAGAAGATACTTGTCCCTGTGCATCTTTCCCCTCTCATGAATGTCAAGTAACAGGAAATGAAACTAACACAGTCTATATTGGATATAAGGGGTGTCCCCCTGCAAACAAACATTTTTCAGTAGGTTTACTAGTACTACATTTTTCCCCATATAATACTATTTTTGTTTACAAGGAAATAAAAATAAATATCTAAAAAAAGCTCGAGGTGCTCTGACAGCTAATTATTACAGCAATATATATCCATTGCTATTGCAAGTCACAAAAACTAAAATAATTCCAAACAAGAACAAAGTGCTTTAGACACATTTTCCGTCACAGTTAAAATTACCTTACTTTTATAATTCTTATGCCCAAAACAGAACTTTACATAAGGATCACTTAGTCCATTTTCATCCATTGCTTTAAGTTCACGACCTTCTATTAAGGTAACACTAACTATTCCTCTCCAGAGCTGAGACTTTCTGTGCAGATCTGAGAGACATAAATTCTGGGTCTGGAAATTTAGTGAAAAAAAGTATAGATTTAGTTTGCAAAATTCCAAAAATTTCCACTGATTTTAATTTCACATAACTATAAACAAAAACAACCACTACAAGCCCTTTTATATTCATTTCATAATACATATGTAAACAGTTTCTATATAACATTCGTTGACCTCACCAGAGCTTTTGACACTGTGAGCAGAAAAGGCTTGTGGCAGATCTTGGAACGTTTAGGATGTCCCCCCAAGTTCCTCAAAA
>JAWWEE010000085.1:3445949-3475196 GCA_035221455.1 Xenops minutus
TCCAATCGGGAGAAATGGAGACACACCATCCATAACGCTGCTGCTTCCTTTGAGTACACACGCAGAATCAGCCTGGAAGAAAAAGGCAACACAGGAAGAACCCTGCCTTGCCAGTAGTGCCGAAAGAGACTTTCCACTGTGCCTTTTGCAGTCAGACTTGCCCACCTCGCCATGGCCTTTTTAGCCACCAGCGTGCTTGTAGCAAGCGTGTGTAGAGCCCTTGTAAATATTCATTCGCGAAGCCTAGCCATGAATGAATGAATGTAAACAGTATTTCATAGAATTACTTGGAGAGAAATAATCAGGGACAATTAAGAAGGCACAGTCATAGGCTGCTTTTGAAGAAGCAAGAAGAACAAATGTTACTTAAGGAAACGTGCATGAAAGAAAAAAATGTCTTTTTTTCTGCATCACTTCTCCTTCTGTTGATATAACACAAAAGAATGTTGCAAAGTCTCTTCTCTTAGTAGTATGTGATTGAATGAACTTGACCAAACACAAAATATGTGTCAAGAAAGAGTGGCATCTTCCATTAGAATAATATAAACTCCTCTATCTCTGTCTATAAAATAATGTGTTATTCTCAGAAATATGGTTTAAATACCAGCACCTAAGTTCCAGAGTTTCAGAACACTGTTGCAGAGTCTCTGTCTAAAATTGTGCCGAAACTTGTGGACTGCAAACCCCCAGTCTTTGATTTTGTATATTAAAAGAAACTTAACAAAAAACCCCCAGATGGCTACGGCTTTCGTTAATGAACTCCACTGCTGGCTGGGAGAGCAAGAGGCTCTAAACTTGATTAATTTAAGATCATCTCCAGTTTCCTCTGAGCTACAAGGTACCATAACTGGTAAGTCACTTGTGCCCTTCTGAGTAAGGCAAACGTGTCTCGGGTGCATTTGAGAAGCAATGTTCCCAAAAGTTTTCTCCTCTATTCTGAAATTTTATATGTTCAAGGTTACCTTATCTATAATCAGAGCACTGGACACTTAAATAATATTTAATACCACAAATTACTCTTTCTAGGAATAAAAGAAAAAAACCAAAAAAACAAAACCAAAACCAACCAAACAAAAAAACACACCAGAGTCTGCATATGCACTCTTCTGTCAATATATCAAATATATGCATTTTCTTCTTTATGCAATATAGTTTGGGAAACAAATGTTCTTTGAGTTCAGCAACGACATCTGCATGGCTGGCTTCTTCACTTGAAGACCTCCTGTATCTCCATAACAGGTTTTCAGTGTAAACTTGGTTTGAGTCCTTAAATGGTAAACAGAGCTGGATGGTTAGAGCTGTGCAGGTGCCTATCGCTGAATTTTACTTTATTACACAGACACGATGATAAAAAGTAGACTGGAGTACAATCATCTGTTTCTAACCTGCACTCAGCAGAGAGAAGTGTTTTAGGTGAGGACTGAGGCCACTGGAGTTGGAAAAAATCTGATTAACATGCTTTTTGCAGTATTTCAAATATTTTACTCGCAAGCATTTGTGTTTTCTAGTCGTTATTCTTTCGAAGTAGTATGGTTACTCCCAAAATATTTCACTATATTTAATAAGGATTTCTCTTCCTGAAGTGAAAGATATGACAGCAGGATTTGATTTTTCACAAACTTACTGTTCCTACAAAGGCAAACAAGGATCAATGGAATAACTTTTAGCTTAATCTGTGCACAACTGGGACAATCAATTGACAGAAGAGACTACATTTACAATTTGGGAATATTAAATAAACTTCAATCTTTTCCTTGCACAAATACACCTTTCACTGGGGGCATACAGTCTACATTGCCAAAAACTTAACTTCTAGAAAAGTGGTAGATTATTTTGTTCTTGTTCCGTTTACTTAGAGCAAAAGAAAGACTCGATAGTAAACAATTAACATTGACCCTGCCCTGAATATAAGTTGCTGAGAAAGATAAAAAGAAAAGACTAGGCATGTTTAGGAAGCTATTTATACTGGGATAGATGCGGTGGTCGAGATATATTTTACAATAAACACACAGTTCTGCGGTATTTTTAAGAGCTGAGTGGGGAATCCGTATGATTTCCGGTATACTATCATGGAAAATAAGCTACAGTTTGCATTTTTGAAGTAAGTCTTAAGTCCAACAGCACAGCCCTATTCTCCCCTAATCACCACTGACACAGTGAATCATTTGGAGAGTAAGTATTACCTGAATTCAGTACTGTCAACAGCTCATTAATTTATTAATTTAATTAATTTCACTGTGTGATCCAGGTACCTTTTACGTATATAAGAAACAATCTGCAAATCCAGCCCACAGTGAGTTGACTAAAAAGTCAGAAGGGAAATCATGAGAATAAAACAAATTCTGAATTTCTCCTATGAGGACTGTTTCTCAAGAGTAATTTATAAGTAATTTGCTTCCCTCAGAGAGCATTGAATGAGTACTACAACATGGATCTACTCTTCTGCCACAAATAGAAAACAATCATGAATAAAGACCACTGCCTTTCATTTCTTCATAAGTAGATAGGAAGTTACATATTAGATATATCATACCAAAATATAGAAGGAAACAAGGTAAAAATCTCAGTCTATAATGAACTGTAATTAATGTGAGCTTACTATTGATATTATTCATATTTTGTGCATTTATATGCAAGATACAGGCATCGCAACTTCCACTTCACACGTTTTAAACACCCCATAGAGAGACGGCTGGCGGGAAAATGGCCACCTGCATGCAGTGAGGATTTCTCTCTCTTTTCCCAAAAGAAAATTAAAATTTGACTTCTGAAAAAGAGTCATTCACATCAAATGGTGTTTTAGGCTCATTTCAAAGAAAAACCCAAGTATTTTTATATCCACACACTGCTTTAGTGTTTCTACTATAAACAGTGTGCAAACCAAACATCTTCTGCCATTATAAACTTCGCTTTCAGTTGTGTTTCACTTATCCTGTCTAAATGTAGGTGGGCTAGGATCATGAACAGCAGAAAGTCTTCTGATAAAGGACTGTATCCTCTACTAAATAGGTTTAATACAGTCAGTCAAATGTCACAGCTGAAAGATGATCTTATAACATGACTCAATGTTCTCCATGTGTTCAGATATATCTGGTAATGTTACTGACTGGGAAAACAACTAGCATTTTCCAGAACTTGGGCATTGATCCCAGGTTCATCAAGACCACAGTCTTAATGAATTAGCATTACTTTTACCAAAATAAGAGATGAATTTCGTAGGTACTTTTGAAAACTCCCTAAAAATTTACATTTCTCTTTGGATAGCTAAGTGATCTTTGAAATTTTAGCACTTACTTAGCTGGAGAAATCCCACTCACTGCCCTCTTCCAGCGCAATCTCTCTTCATTGATCAGCTCTCAGACCCTGCAAAGCACCACCTCACTCATTGGCATGCGCTCGTGCCCATGCACATAGACTCTGCTTTTACTAAATCTCCTTGTTACAAATACCACTAGGACACAATGCTTCTCTGCGTCCTTGAATACAATAGAAAGAAATAGAACAGTGTGCCAAACACAAACTTATTAAAAGGTTTTAAAAAGCAAATCAATAATAAGTCTTTATGTCTTTCAACAGCATCTCTATCAAAAGAATTACTTAAGCTTAGAAGTTCTAAATAAAATATAAAGGAAGAGTTAGTGAAAGAATATAAGAACAACACTCTCCATCGCTGAACAGAGGATAGATGTACATATATAGCAAAATGAATCAAAGCCGGTGTTGCAAATGACTGCAGCAAATTCAAAAGAATTCTTTTCCCCCACTTTCTAAAATGCTTGCATGGCTAAGAAAAAACATATAAAATAAAGAACAAGAATGTAAATACCTAGTTCCTAGTACAACATGATGAAAAAATCAAGGGACAGTCTTAGGCATTTGTAATGCTTTTCCTATATTAGAAACTACTCAAAGTATGATACTTTGCAGAAGTTATCAACATAGAGATACTGACGTACAAAAAATGCCTTCACTGGGATCCTGATAATCCCTTTTTAAAGTTTGCTTGTTGTGACTAAACTGGTTTTGTAGCTTGACTACTACTGATGATGACTGTAGTATGAAAAGATATTTAACTTTATAATAAAGATATTTTACATTTTCAGATAGTTTAATTCTGGTGAAGTTAATCAAAGTTTTTGTAATTGTGAAATTTATTGTATCTTATGCCCTGTATGTTATTAAAATTGCCATATTAAATCTGGTTTATGGTGTTTGCTCGGACAACTGGCTACTGCCAATGTAGAGCAATATTTTCAAGACACTACAAAAACAAGAGCTCATACTTTTGAATCATTTCACATATGATTTTTGGTTTTCTAAATTGAATAATTTGGCATTCTACCTAAGTGCCCTTGCTGGAGGCAAATCAGGTGTAGTTGAGGGGGCTGTAGCACTATTACTTGCAATTTCTGAATAAGGGTGAAAATATTTACACAGGACAACAACATTCAGAAGTTGTCAGACAAGATATGCCAGTACAGCCCTAACATTTTCCATTTTCCTCCCAGCAATTCTTCTTGGAAACTGTTGCTACAATATGTGAAATTCAACTGGTTTCCTGATGATCTTGTGACTGCCGAGGACAACCAGTCTCAGTCCTAACACTGATGTGAATGTGATACACAGAAGGACGGTAGCCACTGATAGTAATGAAAACTCCCTCTGCTTTTGGAATTGCAAACATAAACCCAGAAACCCCCAGTCGGAAGTGTTACTCTTATTTTTTTAAATAGGACATCTCTTATCTCTCACATACAATTAATGCAAAGATAAGCCCCACTAAATATTTGCATAAATTTTACAATCAGATGTCTAGCAGACAGCCGTATCTAGTCTGACTTTTTTCCTTCTGTTCCATTATATAGCAGATGTTTTTCAAGAACTATTTACAGCTGATAAACTGAGATCTCCAACCTCATATTTAACCAAAAACAAGTATATTTACTCTATCTTAAAAGATCAACTACAAAAACCCAAACACAGGAATTTTACTATCTCTTATGAAATTTCACAGTTATGGCTGACAGATCCTGGTTGAAAGATTGAACGGACTGTAAATTTCTTCAATTAAGAAATATCATACAACTCTATGTTTATGTTTGTTTTTGTAAAACTTATACCATGATTTGCTATTAACAATTTTATTCTTTGCTCAAGAGGCATCTAATCCCAATTGAAAAGCACTTTGTTTCAATTCTATGGCAGCAAAAAAAGCTTCCTAACTCTTTTGGTACTAGAAAAATGCAAATCACAAGAGACAGAAAATAAAATATTTTGAGATGAGCAAAAAAGCTTCAGTTATTAAGGCCATAGGTTTTGGTGCTTCAGTTTGTGCAACTGGAACATGCATAATTTCAGAAAAGATTCTAAAAGAAATTTTAAAAACAGTCAACAGTAAGGAACTAAAAGATATATTTTGCAAATCTTTCCGTTTTAAAATATTCATAAATTCTATTTTTATCTTTAAATGTATATGTAAAAAGTTCTAAATCTGAATTTGAGCATATAGAGTCATCTAAATGCAGATCAAAAAACAATTTAATTCACTTGCTCTAGGCAGTAAATAAACACTTTCTTCCCAAATTGTAATTACTCAGAAGTACCTTCTCACTTGCAACTGAGGGGGCCCACGTGACCATCATGAAGTTCAACAAGGCTAAATTGAAAATCTTCCCCCTATGTCAGGGTAAGTGCAAGTACAAATTCACAGTGGGCAGAGAATAGATTCAGAGAAGTCCTGAGGAGAAGGATATGGGCGTGCTGGTGGATAAAAAGCTCAAGAGCACTTAGTGATATGCTGTTGAAGGCCAGAATATCAGCTGTGTCTTAGGCTGCACCAAGAGGACTTTCGCCAGCAGGTTGAGGGAGGTGATTCTTCTACTCTATTCTACTGGTCAAGCAGATTGGGGACAATTTTTCTGTGAACACAACTGTTGGTTAAAGCAGTCCTGTGGAAACATAAAGAAATAATTTTATACAACGTAATAGCCTTAAACAGCCTGTTAACTGACACTGAGAAACAATAAATCAAAGGCCATTAATCTCTTTTGAAATTTTGTAATGAAAAACAGACATAATTTTTATTCTTTTATTAACTATTTTAGAAACAGTTTTATTATAGCATCAAAGTCTTTCATGGAATTTTTTTTGCACTTAACTTTTTCTCTGGCTTGGGAAGGGGTGACAGAGAAGTTTGCCCATGCTCATTTTTTACCAGTGCCCTACACGTTTTTTTCTCTCTGCTTGGGTGCCCAGCCGCTGCTTGCTAGCTGGTGGTAGCATTGGAGAGGAGTGCCAACTCATGTCCTGACACAATATGTTCTGTGCTGTCCCCCTGAGGGGACAACCACCACTGCCTGAATTTGCTGTGGACTCATCAAGGGGCCAGTAACATCTGCATAGGAATTTTTAACTGCCTCCCGTCAATGCATTTTATAAAAAAGATTGTGATTTGGTTCCTGCACTGCCCACAGGAAAGGTTCCAGCCGACCCCTTTGGCCACTCTTTCGAATAGAGCTCTGGAAGCAGCACCTCTCCCTGTCTGTCTCTGTCTCGCCAGAGCCAGACGGCGCCCCCTGGTGGCCTTGAGTAACAGAAGCCCCTGTCTCCTGGGTATGACTCTCTGTAAATGAAACTGCAATGAAAGGGCAGAAGTTTATTTGTTTGAAAGATTTGGTTAAAGTGTTGCTCTTTGTTTTGTTCTAGCTTTGCTTTAAAGTAAAGAACTCTTATTATCCTTTTCTACATTTTGTGCACGAAGCCTCTTAATTTTGAAAAAATAACTTGCAGGGGGGAGATTTTTTATCTTTCTACCCTAGGAAGGCTTGCATCCCTTTAGCAGATACTTTTGCCCTGCTAAACTGCAGATAACTTTCTTTTTCAGATAAAGGAAATAATTTTGAAATTCAAATATTTTTCTTTCTAAGAAATTAAATTATATCTTGGGGGGAGTTAAAATGAAAGAAATTATGTGGACTTTTTATATTTGAAATATCCAAAATTTTTTCAAATAGACACGGCTTTTTCGGAGAAGAAAAACAATTAGCTGCTGAGGAAATTTTTAAGTTGCTATGGACAGTTAAATTCTCAGAGCTTTGCTATAAGATAATGATAATTGTAGCACTGTGGTTTTGGAAAATATACACAGATACTAAATGTTGTATATAGCTGGAGAAAGGCCTTTAATTTATTTTTACAGGAGAGCCAAACAAAAAATTAAGTAGCTTTTGGTCCAAAGCAGGCCCTGATGAAAATCTCCTGTTACTGGCTCCTGTGCAAATTAGCACAGCTCCTCCCGTGTAATTTCTCAGTCCTACGCAGCTACTGGTCAGAGAGAAAACTCAGCTTAACTGGGCTTCAAAACAAGTTATAAACAATGAAGATATTATGGTCTAACAGCTGAATTGACTGTGTAGGCTTAGATTATATAATAGGAAGAGATTGTTCCCTGTGAGGGTGACGAGGCAATGGAAGAGGCTGCCAAGATATGCTGTGGCTGCTCCATTCTAACAACTTTTCAAGGCCAGGTTGGATGCAGTCCTGAGCAAGCTAGTCTAGTGGAAGGGGTTGGAATTAGGTCATTTTAAGGCCTTTTCCAAACCAAACCGCTCTATAATTCTTTCAACTCTGATGACTTCAGTTTGAGTAGTACCTACAGAAACATAGGAGCATACTTGTTAACTGCATCAACAAAACAAAGTAGAGCAGGACAAGCTGAAGCAATAGCAGCCATCTTTAGAAGAAAATAAAATAAATATATAACATAGGGCAGTTCAGGATAAATTCTCTATGTGGAACTTTTTAAACAAACAGATTTTAGACTGGAAATAGTCCATGTTCTCTAATGTGTCCATCTTTCCTTTTCCTGTTGCGCTATTAACCCTCTGGCAAAAAATAAACGAACAAATAACTGAAGAGTAATTGCGTCCCATACAGTACTTAAGACAGCAAGCAAACTGCTAGCATTTTAAATTTGTTTATATACTTACATGAAGTAAAAATCATAAGCATCACGTGAGATAGATCATTTTAGGAAAAAAATAATGCCTTGAACTTTATCATAAACTGCTACAACCAATGTGCAGTTTTAAAATTTATTAATGATCAGAACAATGCTGGGCAGCCGGGGGTCTTCTGCCCCACCACTGGTCCGTCACTAACAATGTCCTGTCAGGGATCTTTATACAGTTCTTACTCTTGGTTTCGCAACCGGCTGTGATCTCTCTACGCCTGCGTCCACCTCTGGATAGGTGGTCATGTTTTGCCTCCTGGGGTCGCGGGGCTGAAGGCTCATCTTCTTCTTCAGATAATATCTCTTCTGCTCATATGCGTCTCGCAAGATTAGCTTTATTACACAAGGATTAAAATAAATTGCTTACAGGTTATATGCTTCATTACACAAAAATTATTATGTGAACACACCAAAGGATTTTACAAGAATGGAAAATTTATCTCTGTCAGGCTTTCCTTTCTCCTCATCCTGCTACCCGGACGCCTGCGGTTTCTTATTCCATGATAATGTTTGTCTTTTACGGTTCCAATCTCAGAGAAATTTTCACTAATAACTTGTTACAAACTTAATGTCATTAAATAACAACATGCAAGTAGCACGCATATGTTTCCTTTTCTCCGTTTTCTTTGCTTCTCAGAATGCTGGGAGTGGTGTACTGCTGTCCCCAGCCTATGCTGGTCCCAAGGCTACAGTTCACTTCGACCTACTTTGTCATTTCCTGCAGCACAAGATTACTCGTAAGACTCAGGTAGGAAACAGCAGTTGTAGGGAAGGCCTGAGTGACATGCAGCTGAGGAAGTTATATTCAGTTGAAGTTCTCAAATGGTGAAAACTGAGCGCTGAACACTGATGGACAGAGAGACATAAAAACTCATGTGCACTGTGGCACCCATGAATACAAAACTAAACAGAATCAGCAAGAAGGCCTTATTCCTGCATGCAAATACAGGCAGGACACTAGCATGCACAGCATTATGTGTATCCAAAGAGAAATTCTAATAGAACACTGTCAGAATTAAACAAAACAAGCTTCACTGGAGAAGGTCCGTGAAAAAAAAGGAGTAATTGCTTGTCCTGATAACTTTTAAATTAGTCAAAAAAAGGAGAAATTGATGGAAAATACAGAAAGTACATCATAAACATATTTTTTTTATAAATACAGTTAAAATTAATAAATTTTTAGGGCTCACTGGTTTTAACAAATTTTTCTTGTACATACTTTTCCCATACTGGAAAATAAATTTTAAATCTTTTTGTTCACACTAGTTACCTAAGTTATCCCAAAGGTCTCTCAAAGCAATATAATGAAAATCCTGAACTAATGTAACGGACAAACACTGTTAACAGCACAGAGCAAACGGAAATTAATTATTGGAACTAGAAAATAAATTCTGTTAGGGTGGAAATGGATTATACATTTCATGAATATTAAAAATATTCTAATTTTTATAGTCCAATAACAAAAAATAGTTGGTCAATTTTGACTCACATTTTATGATAGTGGAAAAGTCAGAACAAATCGTATTGCTTTCATTTGCCAAAAATAAAAAAAATAAGACTTCTAATACCTTTACAAATGCTATGTTATTACACCTATACATATTTTGAATGAGACTCTACAAGATTATCACTTCAATGGTTCACATTTTTACGAAGCAAGAGGTAAGACTTCAAAAAATAAGACTTGTTAGAAATTTTGATTTGTTTACCTGCCCCTACTCGTACATTAATATGCAATAACTGCAGGCTATTTCTGCAACTGTTGCTCTTATTTACGAAAGCTGTAAGAGCAAGAATCTATTAATTTGTCAAACAGACTACTTATTATTAAATAAGTAATATCTCACAGACATGGGACAATATACAAAAAGTCCCTCACTTTTGTCCCATTTAAATTAAAACTTCCACTTGCTAGTATCTGTCCTGTTTAAAGCGGACCAGTTTATCAATGTTCGGGCGAGGCCAGGGCTCCGTATTCTACACCATCTATGTGATTACTCATGAACAGCTAATAATGGATCATTTGAAGCAGCTGTTCAGGGCACATCTAACCCATCAGGCTAAAAACTCTGTGTTTTGGAACTCTGCGAGATAAGGAAGTTTTCCTGTCTTCACACCAATGACTCAGGTGTGATAACGGTCCTCTGGAGAGTCATTAGCACCTTCACACCCACCCTGAGGAGTCATATCAGCTATAGGGCCATCGAAGAGTATCCCATGACTCACAGAGTAAATCATTCACTGTGAAACTCCACACCCTGGGGAAGATACTGGGCATTCCCATCATCTTAAACATACATAATTTCGAGGTTTTGGGACTGCTGGTTCCACTCTTTGGATTCAGAGGAGGAGCAGAATCTCAAGAGGACTGTGATTTCCACTCTCAAGCACACTGTGACCATCATCCTCCTCAATATGTTTTCTCTTTCTTTCTATTTTGTAATCAGGTATGCCATGTGGTACTCAGCACAGGGGCTGGCGAGATCAATTCTGTTCATGCCTCACAGTGCTGCGTTGTACATCTGTTTCTGTGGGTCAGAAGACATTTTCTTCTCTATCATTGTACTTACTGTGGTCTTTTTATTAAATTCTAATTCTGGCTTGCAATCTCTTTTTGAGTCGTGTACATTGCTCCTGCCAGTTTATCTTTAAAGCAGCACAGTATCTTATCCTCCAATAGCATTATTATTTCTTAGGCACTGTGACAGGATGCATCTTGCTGCGTCATACAACTACATTATTTTGAAACGAATCATAGCACTTGTTATAGGACCTTTTCTCCAGTCACACAAAAACCATGAAAAATCTTTTCCTTTACCTGTACGTCAATACATGATCTCCAAAACCAGCCTTGCTGCCATTCAGACACTGAAAGGATCTCTTTGGAAGTTTTCATCCACATCAAGTGACCAAATGACAAACCATAAGCATCATCTCGTTCAAGAGGGCTTAATTTGAAATACGGGTCAAGACCTGTCCAAAATACATGGTGACTATGTAATGTGGCTTCTATGGCTACATGAGAAAGCTAATATCTACTTTAAATCTGTTCTTATTTTTTTGTCCTCAGTGGTCTTAATAAACATTCTTATTTGAAATAGATGGATTGATAATACCTTCAATTTAAGTATTTGGAGTTAATTTCTATGATTTAACCATTTTACACCACTTATGTGTGACAATATATAAATGTTGTAAAATGGTAAAATAATACCTTCATTATTTAATGACAGTAACCTCAGGAAAAAAAAAGGAACTCAGAAGATAATTTATTTTTGAAATGCAAGCTATATTAAAGATCAGACAAAGAGGATTTAAGTAAACTTGAAATAACAAAGGAAAGAAATTTTCATGATGAGAAGAAACAGCATGCCATCGATGTACCAGTCATTAGAGCATATTTAAACGTGATCACTTTTTGTTATGTAAACATTTTAACAATACTTGAGCTATTACTATAAGAGATATCAAAGTAGAGAGGGCACAGCAATTATTCACATAGCATGTTACAGAGATTGCGAATGTAAGAGTTGCTTCAATTGCTGCTTTATATGATGCACATTTCAAGAGTGGACAAGAATTAGTCTTGATCTTTTAACATAACATTCCAAAATTTATTGATCTCTATCATACTAATTTCAATAAAAATTATCCTCGTTACTACGAAACCTTTCAAAAATAACTAAAGACACAAGTTTAATTGCAAGGATACCTTTTGTAATATACCTACTCCTTTCAGAGCAAAAAAAATCTATTAAATAAGTACATATGTTAACTGAGTAAGATTATTGAGTCTTGAATTGTGAACCCACTAATGAATTCATATAAAGCGATTCAATATTAATTTGGTAGGTCGTCTTCCTGGCATGGTGACATGAACATTCTGATTTTACTGCAGTTTTGCCAGAACTGCTCTGAGGTCCGTATTTTAGGAACACTGGTTCCTAATAATAAATATTAAGATTCAGTGTAGGAATCACATTCCTATTTGGAATATTGGACATTTTAAGAATGAATTCCCATTTTACTGTTTGATTGGGAAGAAAATTTGTTCACTTGAGCTAAACTAAAAGAAGCTAAAAACTAAATGTGTGATAGCACACACCAAATTCTTTCTCCTATTACAACCAATCAGTTTATGACAAAAGTTGCTACCCAGCATGTATATGGTTCTCCTAAAACTTTTGAAATTCAGTTGATAAAACACCATTACTCCTACTAAAGACATGTATGCTGTAGTCCCTTAATTTCACTTTCTCACCTGTAATTTTTTTTTGAGCAATTTCTGTATAAGAGCCAACAACACGGAATAGCATAGTACTGTCTTCTCTGTATGAGGAGCAAAGGAAATTAATGTGCTGTCTACATAATGATGTCCCACATAAAAATGCAGTATTTCTGTGCCTCATCATTTAGCATTATCGTAGAAGAGTGCCAAAGCTACTTGAAAAACAAAGCAATTACACACAAAAAAAAACCCAAAAAATTTTTTTTATTTAAGTAACAAACACTCTTCTGGTGAAAATTGGCAGGACAGAATTCCGAATTCACTGAACAAACATATTGCAAAAAAATAAAATACATTGTTTAAGTAAATTGGATGCACATTATTACCATATTCCATTATTTGTAGTAAGTGCTAGAAGAAAGTTATGAAGAAATTAGGAGAGGAGAAACCTCTTTTCAAGAGTCTACATCTCTCTTATAGCGAATACCAAACACCTAGTTCATGTAACCAACTTATTATGCTATTTATGTTATCTGTGAGAAAAGTGGAAAAAGAACACTACTACAACCTGTTGATAGTCCTCAGGTGTGCAACAGGAAGATATGTCGCACTGCAGCATACAGAAACTTATATGTTCTTACAAAAACCATGTAGTTGACCATATCCATGGCAAATTTAATCAGATTAATGTTTTTTTCTTTTCCTCTGTTACAACTCACTTGTAAGGCAGGGCAACCAGGTTCATTGTTAGCAGAGACTTGGGGGGGATAATGATCCTAAATTACCAATATAAACCCAATTTTTATTAAGGCTATAAACCCAAAACTGAAAAAAAGGTAATGTATTGGAAAAGTGGTGTAAGGCTGTTCTGGTGTGTATAATGAACTTAAGAGTAGAAAATTGAATGAGAAAAAGAGAAGAAGATAGGAGGAGAGAGAAAAATATCACCACTCATGGCTCCAGTGATGTATATGAGTAATTATGTTCTATGGTGGCGATACACAGTCCTGGTCCATAGGAGTTCGCGGACCCACATAAATGTCAAATATTGAGGATATATAATCCTGGTTCTTCCAGTACATAACCCAATACCTCCTCCTGTGTGAGTTCTGGGTATTTGCAGTGCTCTTTCTAAAAAATTCTAGTGGTCTGGTAGTACCAAGGCTCAGATTGGTGTTATTGTGTGTGTCTGGGTGCCTGGGCAAAGTTTCTGAACAAAGTTTCTGAGTAAACATTCTGAGTTTTGTGTCTGCACACTAGTTGATAAAGGAAATAGAGTGGCATATAAAAAACACTACTCTACCTCTACAAGATCTACGGCTTAACAGTGATTTCTCCTTTAATTCGAAACCAGCTTGTTTATGGCAAAAACTACCTGCGAGGTCCAAGGTGGTTCACTTCAGCCTCCCTGAAAACAAAACAGTCCACATAATTTTACAACCGTTAAGTGAGATGTCATCTCTTCTGTTTCTGCCATAGTCAAAAGTCAATATAAAAAAATCTAGTAAAATAGACCCAAGTAGTCACATACAGCACAACCTCAAAAACTGGAAACTGTTTTCACTTACAACGAAGCAGCTCAAAAAACTGATGAAGGAATTAATAAAAAAGTAGAAAATTGCACTGTTTTGTAATTCAAATGTAAATAGAAAATGGGAAAACATCAAATAATACTACCTTTTTTCAACTTTATTTTAGGCCTGGAATAGGAGATACTGTATCTGGAAATAGCAACACCAGGTCCAAAACCCTTACCGATTAGGTTACTGATGTTTCTCCCTATTAATCAGCACCATTCACCTAAAACTGATTTGATGTGAAACTCTTAAGCATTTATATTCCATCTGGATGCCTCATTATAATCTCAGGAAGGATCCAACTCCGATGAAGCATGATGGACTATACTACAAACGCTGTTGATTGATATTTTAGGAATCAGAAAAATCAATTTAAGAATTGAAAGTTTACTCTTGTTCTCTAAGTCGCACAATCACAGAAAAATCACAGGAGACATTACACTTCTTCAGATATTTAAAATTACTGGTTCTCTCTTGTCTCCTGGAGCCAACAAAACTGAAAAGAATATACTACCGAAATCATGGTCAGAGTAAGAAGGACCCTTCAGACTCAAGATAACATCAGTTTGCCTACGAGACAAAAATTCTGCATTTATTTTTATCTCATTTTCTCAGATAACGAATTGTGAGAATTAAAGTTATCTCTATTTATAAGAAACTGCTTGAAAGTTGTCACAAATTTGCCTATATCTACTTTAAAGTATTTCTGTTTAAATGCTTGTGAAAAAATGCTTAATAACATAAATTGTTAAATACTTACATGTAATGAAGTACTTCTATCAGAACTGTAATATAAATGGATTAAAAAAAAATTGAAAAGTGATGCTGTAAATGAAGACAGCATAAAATCAAGATTAAATCGGCTATAAATCCTCTTCACAGACACTATAAACATCTTGTCCGTAATCCTCTAATATAGTAAAATCATAATAGAGCACTTTCCTAATCATAAGTAATTTTCCTTGGTCATTTCATATTGTGTAAGTTTATATATAACTCCTGAAATTCTCTCATATGGTAAGAGCATGCTATTAACAGCACCATTTACTTAATAATTGGACATGATGATCGTTGTGGGCCCGTTTCGACTCTGTGATATAACTACTTTCTAGCATAATGTTCTATCTGTAATTCCACAAACATATTAGAGGCTAACAATATAGAAATATTCTCTAGGCTTCTTTGTGTCACAACTGTTCAATTCCAATGAAGTGAGATCGAAAAATGCTGAACCAATGATGTCACCTTGAAGTCCAAAGTCATAATCAAACACCTAAAATGAAGAAGAGCATTTCTCAGAATTAGAAATATTTCTTTTGCGTTTTTCCACTTCATTGATGGCTCTTAAAACTCCTTTTCCAGAGTCATATTTTCATATTTCTCAGGATAACTTGAAAGTAATCTGAAACGTTCTGGCCGGAAAATCAAGTTTTAAACTGCTTGCTTAAAAGTCAGACTTCATCATGTAAAGGCACTAGCGGAAACCACTTAAAGACTATGGTATGTAAACCACATCAAATTTATAAAAACAAAAACATTCTGATAAACACTGGCACTAAAAGAAGGAAGATCAAAAGAATGACTCAAGTTAAGAAGAATCACTCTTTTGAATAATTGATTCGCTTAATCAGTTCTGCAAAAAGGAGGGCAGCATATGATTAAGAAAAGTGTGTTATTACACCACTTCCATCAGTATTAGGAAAAATGTAATTATATATTTTGAAGGCTGGGTAAGTTTCTTGGGTTAGAAATACTACAATCTAAAACTTAATGATTATGTGTAAGGAAGCAGTGACTGTTAATAACCTACAATGACAACCCTGACTGCTCATTTGCGCCGTAAAGGAATCATCTGGACAAATTTACTGATATGCAGGAAGGAAACTTCGGCCAGTGCATTGAATGGTACAAATTATTTGAGATGGGTTATGCCTTTCTAAATCAGAGGAAAGTACAAGAAAATCGCTTTCAGTTTTCGCAGAAAAATAAAAAAAAAAGTGTTTAAGAACAAAGAAAAGTTGTGAAACAAAGTAAAAGGGAAATGTCAATTCTCAAAATCAACTTTCAAGGTAAATTCATTTTTTTCATAAACGTTGTGATGAGGATTTCTGGGGACCCGAATATACCTTCAGGTAAGACTAAGACTTGTGGGACCTTGCAAGAAGAACCTTTAACTGAGAAATGACAAGACTAAGTTCAATTCTTCAGTCTTAATGCAAATGCTTCAGCTACTCTATTACAGAAACTCTTTTGCAGGAGGAAAGGCTGCTTATCTTTTGCAAACAACTCACTGCAGACAGGGTTAAGACAGCAGTAACAGAAAGCCTGTGGCCAAAGGCTGCAACACTGGTGCAGAATTGAAAGGATTGAATGCAAGCATGTCAGAACAAGCCTCTCGCATGCATTGATCTACCTGAGTATGCACCCTCACTCTTTGTACATCTAGTATTCATTCTAGTGTGAAAAAAAACTAATGATGACGTCTCAGTTCGTCGTCCAAAATTAAATTATTTTCTCCTTTTCTCCTTCTACAAATTACCAAGGGTTGGTACTTGGCGTAATTTAACGAAAACTGATAGCTATTTTGCAAGTGCCCTTTTTTTGCATTTTCCTCTGTCTTTCACTATATTGGGAACCTGTTCATTTCTTTTGCGTTACTAAGCATAATGAGAGCAGGAATATGACATTTGAGCATTCTAAGTAACTATCAGGCTTTTTAATTGATGATGTACTCTATCTTTGCAGACTATATGAAACACATAACATATTAGTTATTACATTGTTTTTAAGTGGAATGCATCAACAGAAAATATACAACTTGATATCTCAGTTAAAAAATCCGTCAAAAACTTTAGATTAAGACTGATATTGATCTAAAACATCATAAACTTTTGTATCAATTGAAATTATTATAGAGTTAAGGTAGATTTCCTACTTTCTCAAATTTTTGTTACATGTCCATATTCTACTTAGAATCCTAAGACTACGGTTTTTCTGATAATGTTTTTTTAGACTTTAATTTTTATCTGCTTTTTTTTACACTATTAAGGATAACTTTTTTTTGCAGA
Organism: Xenops minutus; assembly: GCA_035221455.1. Classification (NCBI taxonomy): domain Eukaryota; kingdom Metazoa; phylum Chordata; class Aves; order Passeriformes; family Furnariidae; genus Xenops; species Xenops minutus. Next base: position 3,462,834 of record JAWWEE010000085.1, read on the forward strand.
TCACCACAAAAAACTGGGGCCATTAAAGCACGTTTCTGTTCTGAGGGTATAAAATAATAATAACAGCTTTTCTTTTTCCTATTCTGTGAGGAAAGTTAAGAAGTATTGGTAGCATTCCTGCTTGTCTCTCTGGGCTTTTTTTTCATTTAAACTCAAGCCCTCTCTTATTTGAGACTAATAGGTGCCTCTAATATGACAAAAGTAGCCTCCGTCTTGAGATACCAAGGCGATCTTAAATATTAAAAAAACCTACAGGATGTAAAACAGAAGGAAACTCACTGAATTCAGTATAAAGAGAAAAATTAGAAAACTTAGGAGAATCAGGTATACAGCTTGATAAATTCTAAAACTGACCTCAGCAAAAGTATCTTCTAATGGGACAGATTATGCGTCATATCATAATTATGCAATATTTCCATTAAAAAAAAAAAAAAGAGATACCATCATCATAAAACAGTTTACTTTTTTGTGTTCTTCTGTTAAAAACACAGTAATAAATACAAAACAGTGATGACCTGAAATGCCAGAAATGCAAAAAGTGCCTGTATTTGCCAAATTTTAAAACATTGACATCATCTTTCTACAGACATAATTTGAGAAATTTTCACTCTAAATAGTCTTTATTAATGCACTAATGTATAAGAAATTTTTCCGTATATAAAAAAACAAAAAATTAAGTACTTCACTAACTTCTGTTATAATTTGATTGATATCTGTAAGATAGTGTCCTACCTATATATGCAATGGTTTTCTTTTGTTATCTATAAGAATATAAGCTGTTTCTTCCCACAGGATTGTGGCTCTTTTGTATCGTTTTACTTCCAAATGCTTCTTTTCTTTAAAGTTTAAACTTGACGTATGGATCACCGGTTCCTATTAAAGACACCTACAGTGTTAATTATGTCTTTGTACTTCAGTAAGGGAAAGGAGAATAAACTACGTCAAACAAAGCAATGTAATTTCTATAGTCATATTCAAAAGAGCATCAGATAAAAAAAACATTTTATTGTCACAATCTAATATTTTCCAGAGTTTCATTACTCAGGTAATTGTCTCCATCAAATGAGTGCTTGCATCACTTTCCATAGTTTGTAATCCATTCTCAAAGTCACACATGAAATATGGGCTACTTCAATATTTGTTTTACTTAACAGAAGAATGTATTTATACAAGCTAGGATATTATCTGAATGTAACCACAAAAATTAGATTATATAGTTGAAACTACTTCTTTAAAATATTAACTGAATTATCTTGTTTCTTTGAAAAGGCACATAGTCAACTGACACTACTAGCATAACTTTTCATTGACTCTGATGTGTCCAGGCTTTCCTCTTCCATAAAGACTCACTTCCTACAACACTCATGATGAAAAAATCAGCTCTAAATTCAATCTATAAAGTTCACAACATACTTCTTGCAGCAATCCCCTACTTGCTGGAGAAGACGGCTCTAAGTCCCCTGATTGAATTGAGTAACAAATAACTGTGACCAGAAAGGCAACCCTGAAAGGTACTTAAAGAAAAATGTTAAATATGGCATGAAGAGAGATTGCATCGGCTGTGGATTTAGTGTCACAAGGAAAAAACTGGTGAAAAGAGGACCCTTAGGCTTGCATATACACTAGTAGTCAGGAGGATATGTGAAATTAATAGATCAAATACTATCTTAAAATTAACAATAGATCTAGCATGAATTGCACGTGTGTATTCATGAACCACAGTAATTTTTTGTTTTTTTATTTTTACTTTTAAGGCTTTTCACAAGCCTGAGATATATTAAAAATTTGCATTTGCATCCACTGGGAAATACAATAATTTACTTTTCTTAAGATTGTAACATGTTCTTCTGAACATAAATTAGGGGGTAAGACCAGGGATATTTGCATTATTTCATCCAATCAGAAGATGTCAGCATTCTTTGCCTAAGGTTACATCTCCCTTTCAAAAAGATACAGCCATGGAAAACCGTGGTCTCACATGTGACAGGGTTACAGTCATTTAAATCCATAATTACTGGGCCACAGTTTCAGTGGCATAAATATTTTTTGCCTACCACAATGAACCTGTTCTTCGGTTATTCAGTAGTGGTGGTGATTTTGAAGACAAAAATCAGGTATTTGAATTAATTCTTTGTAATGTGAAGTATATTATGAAAATGGACAACATGTTGTGGTGCATTCGTGACCGTGCACCTCAGGACCACTCCACAGGCTCAGGAATCCAGTTAGGTCTTGACATTTGTGTAAAGAGTTTCGCAGTGAAGCACCCCTTGATTGTACCAGAAACTCTTGCATGGCCAAGGTGAGTTTACAACTTGGGTAGACTTACTCAGTGATCAACGAATAATCTATAGATGTATACAGGAACACAAATGCATTCTTGCCTTTTATGAATATTCTTACTTTCTTTGAAAAGAGAAGGTGTTAATAAGAAATAAATGTTTAGCCTCTACAAATATCAATACTAAACAGCGATGTTTTGTAATCTGCCATGTTAGAAGAATGTTCCAAAGATGTAGTGAAGGAAAAATCCATTTAACTACACCATACATTTTGTCTTAGTTTAGGGAAACTAAAATGTCTATGTTGATCAGGAGAAGGAAGGGGCCTTCTTCCTCAAAAATAACAACCCAACTCCCTTAAATTAAGAAATCAGGAAAATGTATATAAAAGGACAACAGTTCTTAACTACAATATACATATATATCCATGAAAAAGGAACCAAATAGTCTGTAATCAATGCTTTCCAAAGCTTGTCCCCTTGGGTGCAATAATATTTACAGGCAGCAGTTGGTGCCTCAGCTGGCTATGGGATCGAGAGAATGCAGGCAGAGATGGCCGTGAGTGCTGACGATGGAGCTCGGTCCCAAATCAGCTCCTATAGGATAACTGGGGGCAGAGGGACGGCACAGAACTTCCTCCGTGGTGTAGAGTAGACATGCTCCCATCCTGTGTTCGAGAGAAGGAGCACTGGGCCAGAGGGGGATAGAGGGGGCAGCAGTAGGCCCTCCAGCAATGTCAACCCCGTCAGAAAAAGGGTCCATAGTAAATTCAAAGCACAGAGTGCCCAGAGCGAAGGGCTGAAAAGGGGGAGAGAGAACCAAACTGAACAGAGAAACTCCCTCCCAGGTGCCTCCACCCCTATCAGCATCCGGGAGAGAGAAAAGAATGAACTGCTCCTCACCCAGCACACAACCAGAAGAGAAAAAAAAGAGACAAACCACCCTCCTTTCCGCTTTCCCTTAACGGATATTTTGGAATGTAGGTGGTCAGCAATCCCTTTTGTTGACTAATAGTAGGAGGTTGGGCATTAGCGTTAAGCTCTGCGTTGGCAGGAGGAGGAATTCCGTGGCAAGATTCTGAAACTATACAACATTTTCATGTGAAATTAAGCTTAATGATGAACACATTCCTACAAAACATAAAATAGAACTACAGCAATGAACCTGAAAGAAAGGGAAATAATCTGAGATTTCAGATTTGCTACTAAATAAAAGTATTTGCTGAAATAAATTAAGAGCAAATCAAAGAAATAAATTGAATCCGATTTTTCTGTGCATTTATCATGGAAGACTAAAACAAGAAATTTGTCTTAAACCAAAAATAGCCATTTCTAAATGATGGGCAAAACCACAAAGACTACAAAGTTATAGCTGAAAAGAATGGTCTCTAGTTCACTACTGGAATTTTCAAACAAATTTTGATTATTCTTATCATTTTTGGAAAAAACGAAAATGGAACCACAGCTGCAGTTTTAAAATTTAAGAGAAAAAAGTCAAAATGATGCCTTTAGACTATCCCAATTTACAGGAGAGAGGAAGTAAAAAGCCATGTGATGTGTGCTTTGGACAAAGTGCACTGGTCAATCAGCAGACAAATAGTCTGACTACCATGTCAAAAACCCCTAAGGGACTGGAATAATGGCAACACAAGAGGAAACTCTGCATCATAGAAGTATCTACTACTCCTCTTACTAGAATAGTAGGACGGTTTCTGGCTTCCACAAAAATTTGTACTTATCTATAATATGCTGCCCTCACTTAAGTCCAGCTGTTTCTTAATTCCTATTTTCATGCAATGTATCTCACACTAAAGCATCCACATCATGCTTTGGCTATAAGAAGTGGGACTCTTTTGCAGATGAAAAGAAGTTCCTAACCCATTCTCATCTGCCTCTAACTGTGTTTTGTATATATCTATATGTTGAAATTATGATGTCTCAGGGATGGATTGTGCCTAGGATTCCTTTTCTTTTTTAGGACAAAAAACGAAATATATACATATATAATTTATATAATTTAAAAAAAAAAAATACACCCAGTCCTTCTCATAAATCTGAGCTTCTGTGCAGTCCAGATGCGGTCATAATACAGAAAAACAGAGTAGTTTGGTTTTTCCAGTGTTGAAGTAAAATTCTGAGCACTGTCAATGCTGAAATAATTTTTAAACACAGAATAGCTGTCTTTGAATTTTGACAACCACACAACCTGACAGAATACATCACAGAATTTTAACAACTGACCTTCTCTTAGAAAGTTTATTTCCCATTACTGACAAATTTTGCATTTTAATTCAACTTACATAACCCTGTTTTTTCACAAAGCTCTGTATGTTAAGAAACTAACAGTATTAATGATAAAGAGCAATCTGAAAAGCATTATTTAAGTAGAAGAACTAACAACTACTTTTGCTAAAAGTCTCACATTGTTATTACTACAGTGAAAGTTACCAAGGCTATGACTGTATCAAGTCAGCTAAAAATCAATACAGAAAGCAAGCATCAATAGAAATGAAGATACAGTAATCTGATAAAAAATGGTCTATTATTACACTTTTGATGAGTTAGTATTTCCAAACTGACACTCATAACAATGAAAAATAAGTAGTCTAGTGTTACACACCAGATTAGCGATTACTGGGTCAGAACCACTTCGTGGTCAGGGGCATTTTTGTCTGTGTGTCAGGGGAGGAGACCAGGCCTTTAGGACAGTGTCCACATGGTCAGCCAAGAAAGCCACCAAAGTCTGCGGCCACACGACATGGAATGATGGCATAGGGGACCTGTCACTCAATAAAGTCTGCCTGATATCTTGACTACACCACCCCCGCTGGAGTCTCTGACTGCCTGCAACCCTCACTTTGGCTACGTGGACAGTGAGTGGTCAGTGAACCAAAAGTTCTACCTAGAGGTAGTGGCCACAATAGCCAGAATCTATAAACAGGCACACACAAGGTCTCCCCTGTGGTCCTTGGCTTTGATCTCTTTGAATCCTTCAGCATGTGACCTAGAATTTTTCTATCTTCTTCCTCTATTTTTCGTTTTCTTAGTCTCTCTTCCTTTATTCTCTTATTCATCTTGTGGGTAACTTAATTATTTTGAGTAAGGTGTGGGTACTTCACTTAAGTGGCATAGTTTGTGGGAGTATCAAAAATTCCTTACTACAGCAATGCTTGCAAGTCCCAGTAATCTCTTTTAATGCTTTTGCGAGGTCGTGTGTTATCTCCGTTAAACCCTTTTTTTGCCTGCTATAGTTTTTGAATCTCATGGGAATTCCTCCGAGAACTCAGAGCTAACACCCTGCATCCTTCTGGTAGGTAACAAAAGGGTCAAAGAATACTTGCATTTTAATTTAATGGAAAAGTGGAGACCTTTTTGTTCTTTTCTCACAGGGTTTGAGGGGAGAGGGAGGGGTGGAATGTAGCTTTTTCGAAGAAGTTTGTTTTTTTCTGCCCTGGCTTCTGTTTGGAACAATACCAGTAGGGAAGGTGCTACCATTTCTGCCCTCCTGCCTGGGTCATTGTCTCTTCTGTCGAGCAGAGGACAAGAATGTGCCTGTTCTGCACCACGGAGAAGGGGCACCCCATTGTCCCCCTGCCCGTAGGTCCTGCACGAATTGAATCAAGACTGCTGGGTTGTCCATCAGTTCTCTGCCCAGCAATAGCGAGAGAGTTGCTGCGACCGGAGAGAGGACCTGCAGCCGGCGGAGGTCCAACCTTGCCACCTGCTGTCCATAAATATAACTGTACCTGTAGGGGAGCAGAAAACTGACTTTTTTCTTTCATTCAAAGGGTTTTTATTTTTCTGGACAGAGACAGACAGACGATAGATAGATAGAGATAGATAGAGGTTAAGAACTGTTACCCTTTTCTATATATTTTTCTAATAAAGTTTTGTTCTAAATTTAAAAGACTTGAGCTATTTTAATTTTTTTGGTCTGGTCTTCTTGGGGGAAGACCTTTTCTTTTTTTTCTCTTGGCCAGCGTTGATATCTTAATTCTCCTCTGAACTAAGATATTGTCAAAATGCCTATTTTCTCACTAAATTAAAAGAAATGTCTTAGAGAAAAGTGTAGTTTTTCTCTGGATGTAAATCCAATGTACCAAAGAACCAATGGCTTTACGAGGGTTTTTGTTGGCAAAATCTCCTGAAGCCTAAAATTAAAATGTACACCTGGTAAAGACTGGGGCTCCTGGACTGTGTTGTAACACATGCTAAAAATGTTTTCTTCTTTTATTTCCTAAACATTTTTCAAGACTATCAATGGAGAAGTCAGTCTGAAAAGACTGCAGAAGCTGGGATTAATAGATAGCATTGTTTTCTTTTAAAAAATGTCTTCCTGAACATAAACAAAAGGAAAGGGACACCGTGCAGTTAGAAATGCTCTTAGTAAAAGTGTAGCTAATAAAGCCTGTAGTTAGGTGACAGAATGAGATAATACTTGTATGGCTCAGTCGATCTGCCGTGAATTTACACATAGTATTTCAAAATAGTACTTTAAATAGTTCAAACCAGAATGATTTTGGCCTAATAACTAGTTTTGACTACTCCATACTGATATGCTATTCCAAAAGCATTTTCTTCCTGTAATTAACAAGAGTGGCCATGGCATGACCACAGCAGGAAAGCTTAACAAACAAATTTAGATAGCAAGTTTAATCTTTCTCATACTAGATCATGAGATCAGCTGAATGGGCACACAAGAGCTATGAAGTCTTAAAAAAGCGAAAAAAAAACCCTGACTTCATACCCTGGAATAAAACATTTTTGGAGAGTTGGACTCCTGTAAATATAGAGTTATATAATAGACTTATAGAATGCTTTGAGTTGGAAGGGATCTTAAAGATCACTTTTTTCCAACCACTCTGCCATGGACAGAAAAACCACATTGCTTAAAGGTATAGCACTATACCTAGCTGCATCATTTCTTATTGTCAGTTTATGTCACACTGTGTTATCAAGTTTCATTAGAATTCCCTCTTATTCTTCTAAATTGACTTATAACCAAAATACAGAGAAATGCTGCAAAGATCACCTCTGAACAGCTATTTATAAGCACTAACTGGAGAGTTTCTCTGGTTTTTATTTTTAATTGTGAAACTCAACTCATTAAATGGCCTTTTCTCAAAAATCTGAGAAATGTCTTTGCACTTCTCGCAAGAATTTAAAGATTATTTAATTGTTCTCTCTCTACTACATTTTATAGGATTCTAATATATTTTACACACTATTTTACTAATGCAAATGTTACAGCTGAGGAAATTCTGGTCCATTCAAACTGATGGAGATTCTGTCACCTACTTCAATCAGATCAGAAATTAATTAAGTAATCAGAAAATCTAAACTGTATGTAAAATGCACAGGAAGCCTGCTGTTTAATATGTTGGCCTAGTTACGTCAGCCAGGATCGGTTTATCACTGAGTGGATGTAACCAAATCTGTGTATTCTACAACTTCTATGCCATTTCTCACGAACTGATAGTAATAGATTGTTTGCAACCGCTACCTAGTGCACACCTGACACCTCAGGCTACAAGCTGAGTGTTAATCCACTCTGCGAGGCACAGGACGGTTTCTGTCTTCGCATCAGTGACTCAGCTGTGATAACTCACGTCCAGGAGTCATTGGCATTTGCACACCCAGCCTGAGGGGTCGTGTTTGTTAATAGGCTATTAGGAACAGACGTAATAAGCAGTTGAAACAATATAGACCATCAAAGCTTCCAGAATACCCCATGACACATAGAGTTTAATCACACATTGTGAAGCTCCCTATCATTGGGCATTCTCACCTGAACCTGAGCACATATGACCTTTGGGTTTGGGGATTTGGGACTTCTGTTACCTCTTGTCAGGTCCAGAAGAGGACCAGAACATCAACAGGACTGCCACTGCCACTCTCAACAGGACTGTGGCCATCATCCTCAGCAACAGGATTTCCCTTCCTTTTACTTTGTATGCAGGGGGACCACGTGGCACTCAGCACAGGGGCTAATGAACATCATTCTGTTCATGCCTCAGGATGCCAGGTTATACATGTATTCTTTGCGAGTTAAAACTAATTTCATTCTGTATCAATATATTTATTGTAATCTTTAACTCTGATTTATAACCTTTCTTCACTCAAGTTCATTTATGGCACAGATTTTACCTTTAAACCAGCATATATATATTGTGATTTTTGATACTACTAATAAACCTATTTAGCCTCCAGTCCATCTCCATGCAACTACAGTCTTTGTTGCATAAGAACTTTTCCAGTGTACTGCCAACTAAGTTTCAGTTTTGATTACCTAAAAGCAAATAATCAAAAAATGTTTGGAAAATCTAGGAAATTTTTTTGCATTTTATAACTATTTTTTTTCTGGTATTGTGAGACACTGCATTATTATATTAATTATTGACTCGAAAAATTATTGTCCCACAAGTGTGTTTTGGTTGTGGGTTGGAGGAAAGGAGAGGCTGAATTTCACAAAGATCGGGTAATGCCCTATCCCATACCCCAACCTCTGTGAATCTCATTGGGCAACTGCAGAGAAGCTGCTAGTGAAAAACAGCCTGGGAGCACTGTCCATAACACACTGGAGGTTCTGCCCAGCAGTGGAGTGAGGTGGCTACGGGGAGGCCAAAGCAAATAAAAACAGCAACATTTGCTCTCCATGCTTGTTCAAACACTTCCATCTGAACACACAGAAGCTAGACTTGCATAGGACTCCAGTGGCAGCTGCAATTTTATCTTTCCCTCTCTTCCTTTGCCTCTTCTCATTCTTCTAATTTTCTTTCTTAATATTTTGAGTAGCTGCAGATCAAACGTGTTGGATTTTGTTAAATTGTATGGGTTAATATGTGCTAAGTCAATGTTTTTTGCAATGCTATATTTTGGTTGAATGTTATCCTTTAAAGTTTCGTCAAGCACTGTTATTTTCTGAAGTTTACTAGTAAAAGTATCCTTTGAGAAAATGTGTACAGCTTTTCTCCTCTGCACTCTCTTTTAAGGTGTTAAATGAATTAAAGTTTCTTCTAATACATCCAGAGAGTGGATATTATTGGAGCCTTTTGTATTTTTAAGGCAAAATCTCTTCAGTGACTTCATTAATCAGGTGCTAGAGTCTTACAGATATCCACTCAGTCATATCAATAAATATTTCTGCACAGGCTCCACAATTCCCTTTATAAATCTCGATTTGGGGAATTAATATTGTTGGAGTTTTTTAGTTAAAATTGTCACTAAATTAAATAGCCTTCAACTCACAGATGTAGATTCTGGCTGAAACCAGCTGAAGCAGCTCAAAAACATCCTAGCCTTTATTTGGATGCCTAAACAGTAGGGTTGTGAGCAAACTGGTAAAGTAGATGAGTCTAGTGATAGAAATATTTGAAAAACGAGTGTACTTGGCAGTTTCTGCTAAGGGTGACACAGAGCCAGCACTCGCAGGCAGCTTCTGCCAGACCTTGTTGTGGGGGAACTCACTGCATCTTGTTATTGTATTCAGAGGCATCAGGACAGAGCTTATTTTGGAATTCTTTTTGGAATTCTCATTGTAAAATGTCAAGGAGTGGCTCCTAAGCTATATTCTCAAATTATATAATACTCTTACAATTTACTTGAGACAGTCATCTTTATAGGGGAATCAACCTGAAGGCTTAGGAAAGGGCATTTAGCAATCCTCTTATAAGTCTGCCATAAAATTTCGTCAACTGTTTTCTTTCTCTTGGGATGGACATATGAGGAGAGAAATCAAGAGACACAGTGTGGTAACGGAAATACAACAGTCCATCCGATGCTTAGAGAAACACAAGGGGTGAACAAGAGATCGATTATTAAGGTTCAAATAATGGTCTGGTAGTTTTTTTCAGCTTCCCAGGCAAAGGGGAGAAGCTGTTCCGTCTGACGTTTTCAAGGGGACAGTAGAGTCCCTAACAAGTAAGGGATTGCTAAAGTGAATCATTATTTCTGACAATGATAGAAACAGAAAGCCATATTAGAAGAAAAATGCTGCGCGTAGACCAAGTGGGAGACTTTTGCTGGATGGAGTGAGAGACCTGGCAGTGAGAGCAGGTCAAGCTGAGAGTAGGTCAAGCTAAGGGCAAAGAGCACCAAGTCAACAGACAGAGCTCATCTTTCAGCGGACTTCAGCACCTTCTGCAAACGGACAGGTTCAGTGTTACAGTTGCAGAATCTCATTAGAATTCCTTCCAGAGCTCGGCGCTAACACCCCAGCGTCCTGCTGGTAGCTAAAAAAGGAACAATGAATATTTGCATTTTGATTTAATGGTCAGGTGTAAAACCTCTTTGTTCTTTTCTCCTGGGCTGTGAAAGGTGGGGGATAGTTTTTGGGAAGGACCTTTTTACTCCTTGGTTTCTGCCCTGGTTTGGCTGCACAGAATAAACTCTGATAAGGATGCTGCTGCCGTTTCTGCCCTTCTGCCTGGCTCAATGCCTCTTCTGTTGAGCAGAGGACGGAGGAAGCGGGGCTGTGTGTCTGTGCCTCCTCCTGCCGTCTCCTGCCTGCTCCTGCATGCTCCTGCCTGCCTGTGCCTGGAGCTGCCATGAGGACGGGAACGCACCAGTCCTGCACCACGGAGAGGGGGCCCCCCGTTCTCTCTCTGCCCATTAATCCTGTGGGATTTAATCGAGGCTGTGGTGTTGGCAACGGGTAACTACACTCCGTCTCAGCCCAGCAGCGGTGAGAGGGACCGCAGCCGGAGGGAGGACCTGAAGCCGGCTGAGGCGCGACATCGCCACCTGCCGTCTGTAATTATAATTGCATCCTTAGAGGGAGCAGAAAATTTTAGTTTTTTTTCTTTCAAAGCGTTTATTACCAAGTCTTTTTTTGGTCCTTTTCTGGACATATATAGATAGATATATTGCGGTTAAGAACTGTTATCCTTTTCTATATATTTTTTTTTCCTAATTAAAGTTTTGTTCTAAATTTAAAGAGAGGGGCTATTTTTTTTTCCGTCTTGCCTTCTTTTTGGAAAATGTCCTTTCCTTTTTCTGTCTCTCAGGCAACACAGATATCTTAGTTCTCCTCTGAATTTAGACATTCTCACCAGCAAAATTCCTGTTGTACATTCAGGAGTAGTACATAGAGGAGTGTACACCACCATTCCTCATTACTCCTCTTTGCTCTTCCATCCATGCTTTTCTACATCACAAAAGGACACTAATTCCCATCACGATCTTGATTAGTATGAGTCACAGCCACCAGAAACCTGCTGTGAGACTTGGCTACCTCTTGGGGAGCAGAAAAATATCACTCGCCAGCCGGAGGAAGGCTGCAAGGTGGTAAGATAAATGAGCTGGTACAGAGAGCAAATCAGCAGCAGGAAGACGAAGAAAAAGCAGAAAGGAAATGGAGAAGTACTTTTCCAGTACACTTTTCACACTGGGCAATGCTGAACTGTACCTGTTGACAGTAAGAATTAAATTCAGAGCCACAATTCCCTTCATCCAAAGCTAGCTACTCTCTGAAAACCAAAAAAAGACAAAACTCTAGAAGGCCGTTCACAAACTTTAGGAATTTTTACTCAAATGCAAAAAAAATCACTGCATGTACCTTGAAATAAAACATCCTAGAAAGTATGCATGATATTACACAAGCATTGTGTATGACAAATAGTAAATGAGAAATCAAAACTGAAAGGGAAAACAAAGATACAGGTGATAACGTTATTTTATTAACCAACTTATCAGGTCCAACATTACAAAGACTTTTCAAATCTTATTGGACGAAGTCTCAGAAAACAGATTTTTAAATATAGCCAAGTATATGGTTTACTTCAGAATGGGGTTAAACAAAGCATAACTTGCTGGTTTTGACTGCGATAGAGATAATTTTCCTCATAGGTAGTAAAGGCCTACGTTTTGGATTTGTGCTGAACACAGTGATGACAATGATATTTCTGTTATTACTGAGCAGTGCGTACACAGAACCAAGGCCTTTTCTGCTTCTTGTACTGCCACTCTGATGAGGATACAAGGGATCCATAGGAAATTGGAGGGAGATGACGTGCGGAATAACCCCACAACCAGGTAGTTGTAGAGAAGATACGTTTATTCAGCGCTGGGTGCATGGGGGATTG
>JAWWEE010000085.1:3475296-3487145 GCA_035221455.1 Xenops minutus
TGAACTGGTCTAATTAGCAAACTTCTACAATTATCTTATTTTCTTGACACATTTCCTGATTTATTTTAGTTTTAGAAACTTCAAGGCCAGGTACTGATAGCAACCATAACATACTCCCTGTAGCTAACAATTGTGACTTCAACCATGCAGTCTCTTTGCTACTTCAGCAAAAAGCCTCTACAATTATTTTTAATAACCCTTTCAGTGTTAGTAATTTATTGATATCTTAATTATTGATTCCTCAAATTAGAGACACAGCCAGATCACTTGACCCCCAGTTGACCAAAGGAATATTCCATTCCAAATGACATGCTCAGTTTATAAACTGAGAGGGAAGAAGGAGGTAGGGGACATTTGTAGTGACAGCATTTGTCATTTCAAGTAACTGTTATGCATGACAGGTCCCTGCTCTCCTGGAAACAGCTTGCCCATGGGAAGCAGTGAATTACTTCCTTGTTCTGGCTTTTCTGCATGTGCAGCTTCTGCTTTACCTATTAGACTATCTTTATCTCAACCCCTAGGTTTTCTGACTTTTACTTTTCCAATTGTGTCCCCCACCCTTGTGGTGGGGCAGGGAACAAGTGGCTGAGTGATGCTTAGTTACTGGCTGAGGTTAAACCGTGATAATACATTATAAAAAAAATCTGAGGTTACTACAGGATTTTGCTAGAAGCTGAAATATAAACTGCCTCATCACATAGTTGAGATGAAAATATGATGCCACGTCAGCAGGGTACTTGGAATGAGAGCTTGATTAGACTGAAGATAAGATTCCTGTGAAGACGAGGAATTAAAATTATTTATATTTCCTTCTGTCATGCTGCACATAAACAAAGCATTAACTGTTGAGGAATCCATTCACAGGTAGGTCAGCGTGCAGCTGCAGGCCATGAGCTGACCCTTTGCATAAAAAAGGGCATCAGGACTAGACACTCAGAGACACAGTAGGAGCAGATGACCCACAGCCTTTTGGACCACAAGGATATAAAAGTCCAGGATTTCCTTTGTTTGGGGTCCTCCATCATCGCAGGCGCTCAGCCCAAGCTGTTATTTTGTTATTCACTTATTGCACCAAGACTAAATTACTTTAAAGATCAGGATGTCTGATATGGGAAACCTAGGGTTGAGCTGGTAAGGAAACCTGGTCTGACTGTGTGACTGTGCAGTGTGTAGCTGTGAAGGGGTCTTGGCACCAGTTCAGGCGATGGGAGTGTGACTGCCAGAGTGGCTCCTTTATGGCCGGACTGGGAAGTTTCCTTCGCTTAATAATGCTTGTTATAATGAAGGATATTGAGTCCTTTGAGAAAACAAGAGCAAGATGTTGGTCTTCTCATGAAGAATGTTCTGTTGTCCTTTTGTTATGACTATCAGTTTTGCTATTTATCAACTAATAGTCATGGTATTTCTAGCCACATAAATATACCTTTAATTTGTCCCCTATTCCTCTGAGAATGTTGTGGTATCTCTTTTTATAAATTTGGGGATGAAAAATTGTGCAGAACATTCATGAATGAGAATTAAACTTTGAATTCCAAAACTGCAATATGTTCAGCAGCAGCTTTCTAAAAAGTTATGTGAAACTGCAGTTCAAAAACTAAAGAACAAAAAGCTAAAACTAAAATGGAACTCAAGTATTGTTTTAGAGTGAAATTCACAGTACTTGGAGAAAATTCAATTGTCAGACTTGAAGCAAAGGACCTAAGAAAGAATTTGGAATAATGGGGTATTACACACTGTTACAGAATCACAGTGTAAGTCTCCTTAGAGACAGTCCGGGGATAAATCTTCCAAGATAGGCTAATATATATCACATCTGTCTCAGTAGCTCCATTTAGCATTTGGATATATATTCTTACACAGTGCCTTCCACAGACTATCCTCTAATCACTTTCTGTGTTGTAACCCCTGCTATAAGCACTGCAGCAGCATTCTGGGAGTGCCACAGTAACAGATACTGGTTGAGACCAAAGGACTTATGTGTTCAGTGCTTTGTCTCCATCAGGGCTATAAGCAAGATATAAGCAGATGCTAATTGTGTTGCTATCCGTCGGAATACAGGGAGACGGTCCACACTCACGGAGGGTGAAACAGGAGTGGAACCCTTTATTAAGGGAGCACGAGACTTATAATATTTGTATTCATAATGATATTCATTATATGAAGCTGCTGCTTTTGTAACCTATTCCATGGGAGTTGACTGGCACCTGCGCCTGTCGTTCCTGTGAGAGAGAGGCCAGCTGGCCAGGTGTGACATCACCACCTGCTGTCCGTAAATATAACTGTAACCTCTGAGAGAGAGCGGCCAGCAGTTGAGGTGCAACAGCATCACCTGCTGTCTGTGGATATAATTGCATCTTTTCCCTTTTTGGGCGCAACCAAAGGACATTTAACTGTTTGCTTTGTCGTTTGGTGGGTAGAGGGGTTTATTACAAACTATTGTTGCATTTTTTTTTCTGGATATAGATATATTTAGACATATATTTATCTGTGTATTGTGATTAGAAACTGTTATCCTTTCATATATATTTCTTTTTTCTAATTAAAGTTCTGTTTCTAAATTTAAAGAGAGGGATTATTTTTTTGGCCTACATAGATATCTTAGTTCTCCCCTCGAACTAGGACATTGTTGAATATAGTTAAGCTTCTCTTATTGTAAATCTAAGGAACAGTGGTAGTCCAAATTGTCTTTTTTTCTGCTTAGAAATGTAAGAATTTTCGAAAAAAATCCACATGAAATAATAATACCAAGGGACTATTGAGACAGATACTAATGTTAAAGGCCAAAAGCTAGTGTTGTTTATAATGTGCATAATAACAGGAAGCAGGAGAAAGAACTCATCTTTCTTGGATATATGTTACACTACATGTCACTATGTGTGTGTGTACATTAATATGCATTTGTTTGAAATGAGAAATCTTAACAAAGTATTACTGTTAAAATAAGAGGATATAAAATAGTAAGAACTGATAGTTATAGCAGAAGTCCTGCTTTGTTTGTTCTGTTTCTTAAACAAAATCTTGTATTTGTAAGTGCAAATATAAACTTCCTATATGACCACAAAAACCCCCTACATGTGCTGGCCATTTTATGTGTTCTAAGTCTTGTTTGCTAAATTACTTCACTAATTTGAGCCTGAGGACAGATGAAAGGTAGGAAGTAAAGTTTTCTTTTTAAATAGTTATAAGTTCTCTTCAAGAAAAGATGCGAATGCATGCACTTATATGGTCAGAAGACTTTTTAAAAATGTTTACTTGTGGGATAAGATTTGGACCAATTTAAGCAAAAAGCTACCTTGCATTTCTTCTTGGGATTAAGTTTTCATTCATATTGTATAACTTCATATGTAAAAGAACAAATTAAATGCAGTCCTAAAATGCAGCATGTTAAAATTATGGTTTTCTAAGATGCCTCACTTCACTAGAGGAGATGAAGAGGGTTTGCAATCTCTCTTCCCTTCCTGGAGAGTCTGCAGTATTCCAGTGAATAAAAATGTGCTGTACTTTGGAATGACTGTGCTTTGAAGAACACTGGAGGAATTATTTGATGTATTGCCATGTCCAACAGTCTGTCTTCAATGTTTGTATTTTTAAAGATATTCTAAATCCAGCACAGATTTGGGAAGAAGCCTGGGGAAGGCTTCTTCATAAGTGTATTTTTACATGAGTAGAGAATGGAGCTGCTCTTCAGATTTCCAGACTGAGCAGTAGCTATTGTAGCAAATCAAAGTTTTGCTGAGTCTGTTCAATTACTGAAACATCTCAGATCCAGTCTTTTCCTAGAACTCATGGTAAATTCTGCAGAATGACTGTTTGAAGGAAAGCTTTATGCAAATGAAGAAAAAGGAAAGAAAAAGCAACAGAGACAATTTTGAAGAGATACTTTAAATAGTATGCAAGCTACTAAAATGAGAAAATGCCCATTCCTTTCTTCAACAATAAGACAGTGTAGAAAATGTATTTTAATTGTGGATTAGTTTTATATTTTTGCACATACATTGTTCATACCTTCTCTAAAAATTCATTGAAAGGTGGTAATGGAAAGATTAAGCAATCTGATTGTGGAGCTTTGTAGAAACAAAGAGTATACATAGATTTTAAAAGTCACTGGAGCACTTTAAGGCTTCTAAGAGTATTTGCAGCAAATGCCAAAAGAACCACCATCCTGCGTGGCACGTTTTGGCTCTCTGTGTAACACAGGTGACTGTAGCAAGGCACCTAGTATTAACCTGTTTCTTAATAGTAACATATCACTGTTAATATTTTTTTCATGAGAAACTTAACATCCTTCACCTCTACAGACAGAAGGCAGAATATTCCTTAGAATTCACAGACCAATGCCCCTCCTGAAAATGAGCACCTCTACTCCCTCTTTATAAAAAAGACATATTACTACATTCAGAAGAATCTTGACTGCCTCCTTCTTTACCCCCGCACAATACAGTGCTATTTATAGTGGTGTTCTGTCATCAAAATTGCAATTCAAAATTATACAGAATATTTCACTTCAATACAGAGGCTAAAATCTGGTATCAAATTGAATTAGAGGAACAGTTTTTATGTCCCTTTCTGTTTAGTGACTTTGTCACTGCTTTCATCCTCTTCACTGTGGTTAGGAGATGTGAGTCCTGAAGATTAACTGGAATGCTTTCATGGTGGTCATGTCTTTGATGTATTGAAGAAGACAGCTTTATAGTTAAGGTCAAAGTATAGCCCCATTTAAAAAGTCAAGGGATGCAAAGGGGCACCTTAGATGAATCAGGTATTTCTGCTGTCTGAGGTGTTTATTAAAACTACTGTGTTTCCAAAACTGATTAAAGATTATAAACAATGTATATGGTCCACATGGTGCATTTACAAGAAGATGTACACAATTCTATAAAGCTACTCAAACTCTCTACTTTTAATTGCTTTACTATGAACTCAGGCTATTTTAGTTCAGCACAGACTTCTGTATTTTTTGGCATTTTTTTGTAGCAGATATGTCACCTGTTTTGCCACTCTCTGGCAACAACTAACAACTTCTTTGTTAGTTTAGAATAATACTGTTATAGCCAAATATCTGTCATAGCACATGTTCAGTTGACACCTGAAATATACCCTCAGCCATAATACTTGTTAAAAAAAATATATTTTTAAATACATGGAAATACATGGAAGTACATGGAAAAGAGACTGGCAAATCACAGAAAGTGCCTGTTTTACCTGTGAAGGTAGTACACCGTACATTTTGGGTGGTTAAAACAAGAAGTGTGGACCAGTTTCAGTTCTCAAGAGTCTGCTTATACCAAGTTTGTGTCTTCAGCAAGTACATACCATCAGCGCAATATTCTGTGTAATTCTGAGTTCATTTAGTTAGATGGTAGGTGTTGAGGAAACTTCCCAATCTGAGTATTTATGAGACTCTCTGGCAATCACACTACCAATGCCTGAGACTATTACACTTCATTCACTAAAGGGCAAACCAACTTTTTCAGGTCTTCAGAACAAAATCATGTGAATCCTGCTACCAAAGAAAAACCTCTGAATCTGACTGTCAAATTCACCTGCAAAAAGTTAGATCTTAAAACAGAGGAAGAAAACTGTGATTTTATGTAATAGCGGAAGTAAATCTAAAGAACTATGGGAGTTTGTCTGTCATGTTACTATCAAAAAAGACTTCTTCCCACAAAAAATTTCATGACATAACAGATGTTAGAGTGGGCAAAAAAAATATACAGAAGATGTCTACCCAAAGGAAATTGCAAGAAACATAACAAGTACGTTGCAAGTATTCAAAACCGGAGAACAGGAAAAAACACAAACCAGATGTGAATTCTGCCAGAAATATTGCCAGATCTTTCAGATGACAAGATTGCCGTTTCCCCTTTGTGTGAATACATGAAAAGAGGTATTACCCAAGTTTGCTCCGCTGAGCCAGTGAACTGGTGACCCTGCACAGAAAGCACAGGAACCCCCCGAGCCCTCCCCCTACCAGCCTGGGGAGAGATCAGAACAAAAGCTCTGGCTAGAGTTGTTATCAGCACATACATATTCATTACATCCTTTGTTAACGCTCTTTATCAGCACTAGGCACTGGCTCCAAGCTTTGGAAGGAATTCTGAGTTTTGAAACTAGAAAAAACAGTTGGCCTCACAGATGGAGAAAGTACACACAGCTGACAAAAAAAGCACAACTCCTTTTTTTGTATGGATGAAAGCAGCTAACACATGAATAAAAATTAACTGGCTTCACAGACTGTTGAGTTAATGTAAAATCTTAGTTCTCTGCAAATAATTCTTTAAGTAAACTTCCATCTTTGCAGAAAGTTATATATAAGCAGATATCTCAGTCCGTGCATGGAGGAAAGACCTATTTGACTAATCTTGTATGAAATGAGAGCTCATAGCCTAGGCATATTCCACATGGATTTCATTCTGCAGAGTGCTAAGAAACATCAGTCATCTCAGCAATTAGAAGTCAATATCACTCGCTGCTATGATGGATTAGTAAAAATCTTAATTTACTACACAGCACTGACTTCCTCTTAGGCAATAAGAGTCATTACCAAACCTATCACTGAGATGACTACCTTGAAGTACTATGCAAGAGGAATTGCAGATGTCTGGCAAGTAAATGTTATATACTACAACTATCTAAACTTTTTTGATAGTTTTCATACTAAGGACAAAACGTATTACAGAGTTTGGAAAATACTGTAAGCATTTTTTGCTTTCATGATTTGAATGTTTATTTCCATTCTCCTTCAAAAGTCTAGTCCTTTTCCCCTGGGAATTAGGAAATGGAAAATATTTTCTCTGAAAACGGACATCTGAAGAGAAAAATAAAGAACTAAGATGTATCAGAGGAGGACTGTCTTCTACTGACTCAAAAATCGCATTCCTAAATTAAAATTGTATCTATAAAAGGCAAAATTAATCACTGAAATGCTATTGCCGTAAACCTTTAAGATCATCAGCATATTTTGTCAGTGAAATAATACTCAAATATATTGGAGAAAAAAAAGGACACACAACAGCTGTTAAACTGTTTAGCTCGGAGGTGTCTTCTTCATGGGCAGCTAAAATTAAAAATGAAAAAGGTCAATGTCAAAAGTATGTAAGCACACATCAAGATTTCAGAGATCACTTTATTAGAAAAAGAACATCTAAATAAAAGCATAAACTTGTACACCAAAATTCATGACAGCAGTCTTAAAAATATGAAACCAGTCAAAGTGTAAATTTAACTTATGCATAGAAATTAATAAGTGCTTATATGCATATACACATGCAAGTTCACCTCAGTGAGGATAAAGAATACTGACAGGACAGCAACAAAAAGACACTCATTTTTTTCAGTATCTGGCTTATAACTCACCAAACTCATTTGTTTTGTTTCAACACTGGTATCTTAAGCATTACACAGTTAAATGAAACTTTAAATATTTCTTTTATAAATATTTAAATGGTGATTGTCACAATTCTGGAGTACCCGGAATCAAGCAGAAATTTCCACACACCTACACAAAGTCCTTGAAAACAGTGTTTGCTTCAGGACTCACCAAGGTACAAGAAGATGCAAAAATAAGGCCAAAAGGAAAGTTGTTCCATTACAAGGAGGATGGCAGAAAATGGAAGCAACACTGCAAAGTCAGATGGATGAATACATTTGAAAATATAACTGGCAGCCCAGACCTGAACTTTTTCACCTGAAAACCTCCAGATAAGTAGAAAGAATAATTTGCAGCTTCAGCTACACAGGAAATTCTAACTCCTCTCAGATGGTGGAGATGAGGTCATGGTGACAGATTTCATGTGCTGTAGTACTTAGCAGAAACATTCAAAATTTTATTTTGGCTTGAGCTGATTTTTGAGCCACTGTGTGCAAAATTATCTGTCTGTTTAGAAAGATAACACTGGCAATTCCTGCACTACCTTAATGGGTTCAGCTACACCTTTCATCTTTTGTATGTTTGAGAGTTGTTTTTAACCTTTCAAACAGAAAGTGATGTGTAAGGAAATCTAGTTAATTTCTCCCTCATTCTTTCACTTCAAAAGGTAATATATTTAACATTTATACAAAATCAGCACAGACTCACCAACTAGAAAAAGAACATAAAATCAGATCTATTACATCTGTGAAATAATCACAATAAGTTGTGTGTCTCTTCAATATTCTGCAAATAAGTAGTCTCACACGCCCTTACGAAAACAGTTGTTAAAATGCTCAGTCTTACAATCGCTAGCTTTCTCCTGTTAAAAGCATCATTTGCTATGTTTGAACATGTTCGTTCTTCCACTGATGTGATGCAAAGCAATCAAAAATTCAACTAACCACACTACAACAGGAGATATATTCAGGACCATTTATCCAGCTGAAACATCTACTAAAGCTTCTTTCAGAAAACCGTTGACTGAGGAAAATGAAAGAAAGTAATAAAAAAAATAACTTCTTCCAAACACATGCCCAAAGCAAAACAAAAAGAGCTAATTTAGAGGCTCTTTTTATCTGTTCCAATCCCCCAGAAGCAAGCATTGGCTTGTTACTTTCCAGTTCCATGTTAGTAGTTTATGAACTGCTCAGAAAGGTTAGGCCTCTTAAGAAAAGTAATCTTTCCAAAATAGCATATATATCAAGGTCTCAGTCTCAAAGTGACACAGAATACATCAACACCTGTCATGGCCACCATCATTTTTACTCCCCTCCTGGTCAGGATTTTCACTGATTGCTTCTGGCACATTACCGAAATTCCTCATTCCCTTCTTGCACTTTCCCATTGCCCAAGTCTCTCCAGAAGCTTTCTTGCTTTACTTTTTTGGCTTTATTTTCCACCAGGAAACAGATATACCCAACCGTACAAAACACAACCTTACCTAAAAGAATATTCAAACCTGAATATTAGCTGTTCAGCTTTAAAGTAGGCAATTACTCATCACCTCAGTCTCCATGAACTCTCTCAGTCCTCTCCACCTTAACAATGTACTCTTCATATCATCTGGTCTGATTAAACTAAAAACCTTGCTAAGATTTTTAATGCTGACCCATAAAGACAGAGTAAAATAAACAACAGTCATGCTTATTCACTGTCCTCAAGGAAGTCTCTCAGATTTTCAAATCCTTCCTTCCTTCCCTTTGTATTTTTGTAAATGCCTTCAGGACACTCTTCCACAGGAGCATCTAACAGACTGTTCCTCAACAGCATCCATACAATGCAATTAACTAATAAATTTATTATTAAAATGCAAAGGAATATCCTTTACTGTGTAAGAGTTACTTCTTTCGCCAAGTGAAAGGGCTCAGAAAAGCCACTAGCTTTCAGTATGGATGATCTGCCAAGCATTATTCATTACTACCAACTTAGATTGAACAGTGTACAAAACATGCACAAAAATACACCTAGTATGAAGAAGTATAACTAACTCAAGGCTGCTTAAATTCTCAAACTGATCATATTGGGGTTCTGTGTTTTTCTCAATTTTTCACAGATGAAAAAGCATGATCTGGCAAATACTTTAAGCCTCAGAGTCAGAGAGTACCTATCAGGCAGATGCTCGTGTGATACAGCAAAATAAATGTATCCTCTGAAAGAGTGATTGAGTATTTTACAAGAACTATGTGGAAGATGATGAGAAGTATTGTAACATATTGCAGCAGGAATCCTCACCTCAACCACGCACTTCAGATATATCCTCCAGTAAGAATACATGAATCCAGTTGGTCTTTCCTGTTTCCAGATTGGCAGGAATGAAGAAAAAGAGACAGACACAATGGTGCAGTATACCTGCTGAAGCACCAGGATACATGCAGCAGGACACATGCTTCAGAACCAGCTTTCCAACCATACACCAAAAACATCTGGCTTAGGAGGATACTTGCATTCAGAGCTTTTTCAAAAAAAATCACGGGCAAGTTATGATTATTTTTAGTAACTTGTAGTAAAATTAAATTTGTAGAAAAAATTGGATTAAAAATAAATAGAAATATGAAGATTTTAAATATGAGTAAGGTTTTATTTTTAAAATAGAAGGGTTCCCTGATAGGAAATATATTCTAGAATATTTCCAATAAACTAGTCTTGGTGAATACAAGTATTTAAAAAATAGTTCACAGCATACCTTTGAATGTAACATTTAAGACAGTTTCTCCAGAATGGCTTTGTGGGGAAAAAAAATGCAAACAACTCTAAGTTTTTTAAAGCATTTAGAGGACATAAAAGAAGTGCGACAGGGGACTACTCTCTCTGGGCAGAGTAGCTACATCCATGAAGCAATGTATATGCTGCTGCTTTGCAGGACTGCTCTGCAGCACTTCTGCCAGTCTTTGGCAGAGAAAAATAATAGTACCTAAATCATACAATATCTAAACCCAACAATATAAACGCTGTAGAAAAACTGCTTTTCCATAATCAGTTGTATTCAATCAGTATCTTAGCATGATCTGAAAAATTATGGAAAAGCTGCAACTGGCAGGAAGAGGAGGGGTCCCTGGCTTCATGCAGCACAATTTTTTAGAAAAAGAGATGACCAGTTCATGAGGCAACTACAGAGAGATGTTTTCTCACTGACTCTGTTTTTACTGATCAACATTTAACCCTCTTAAAAGCAGAGTACCTTCCATTCTGGATGGATGTTTTGTTCTAGAACAGGAATTAATGTTGCTTATGATTTGCCAAGTAGCTATCAATAAATCCCACATAACAATGCTCTCTTCACATTCGTACTTCATGATGAGCACATCTGACTCATGCATTTCCCTTGTTCTTATACCTAGTTTATTCTACTCTAAAAATTTTCTACTAAGTTCATTTCATAGCTGAATGATGACAAACTAGTTCATTTCATTGTGAATGATAACATTATTAGGAGAAAATGGATTATAATAATAGATATGTCCATTTCAGAGTAATGCAGTTTGACAAAAGCTCGATCTGATCAACTGGACCACCGCCTCTGAAAGTATTACCCACCAGACACATCAGAAGTGTCCCTGGCTTCTCTGTACAGGTACAAGTCAAAAGATCCACCCTCTGGGGAAGAGGAGCAGTCACCCAAAACCACTGTCGGGAGATATTCAGTGAAGAAAGCAGACAGCAGTTCTCACAGGCTTTATATTGTATCAACAGTGTTTTATGGCAAGGCAGCACAAACTTCACAGGCTGAGCATCATGACCAGAGAAGTGGGTGGTGTGAACACCAATTGAAAGATTGATCAAGTTTCCAGTATTGCCCGAATCCCCCTCCAAAATATGTACGTTCATCTCACTTTGTAGTTTTCATGTGTGATGAGTATTTTTGTCAGCATAAATGCATTTCTACTCCCCCTGCTCCATCCTCTTAAAATTTCTATTAAAATACCAGGCCTTTTATTTAATAACAAGTTGTTCAATAACAAGTTGTTCAATAACAAGTTGCTGGTTTTGATGTTGAATTCTTTCATGTCTTCCTAAAAATAGATCTGAAAAGTGCTAATTTTGTATCTAAGTTTTGAAGACTCCAAAGACTTCCACATACAAACAAGTGGTTCTTCTGCAGTTGTTTAAACACCCAATTTGTCAGACACTAAACATGAGATTGGTTTATGTTGTTGTCTTAGTTTAGAGGAGAACTAAGATGTCACTGTTAGCCAGAGAAAAAGGAAAAGGCCTTTTTCCCCTAAGAAGGCCAGACTAAAAAAAAACACAAAACAAAACAAAAAACAAACAAACAAACAAAAAAGCCCCACTTTTTAAAATTTAGAACAAAACTTTAATTAGAAAAATATATAGAAAAGGATAACAGTTCTTAAATATCTATCATCTATCTATCTATCTATCATCTATCTATCTATCTATCTATCTATCTATCTATCTATCTATCTATCTATCTATCTAT
>JAWWEE010000085.1:3487872-3502177 GCA_035221455.1 Xenops minutus
CTATCTATCTATCTATCTATCTATCTATCTATCTATCTATCTATCTATCTAATCTATCATCTCCAGAAAAAGGACCAAACAGTTTGTAATGAAGCCTTTGAATGAAGAGTCAGCTTTCTGCTCCCCTATGGGTGCAATTATATTTATGGACAGCAGGTGGCCATGTCGCACATTGGCCGGCTGCAGGTCCTTTCTCACCGTCACCAGGTGGCAAACGCCTGCAGTGACTGATGGGCGACACAGCAGTCTTGATTCAGTTCCCACAGGACCGATGGGCAGGAGGACAACGGGGGGCCCACTCTCCATGGTGCAGAGCAGGCACATTCCCATCCTCTGCTCGATAGAAGAGGCGTTGAGCTGGGCAGGAGGGAAGAAACGGCAATAGCTTCCCTACTGATGTTGGCGCCATCCGGAAGCTGGGATGGAAGAAGAAAGAAAAAACTTCTTCCCAAATCCCAGGCACGGGGGGCGGGGTGGGAGGGAAGGGGGAAAAACCAAAGTGCTGCTCCCTCCCAAAGGCTACCCCCAACCCCTCCAAGCCCAGGAGAAAAGAAAAAAAAAGGTCTTCACTTGACCATTAAATTAAAATGCAACTATTCATGGTTCCTTTGTTACTTACCAGCAGGATGCCAGGGTGTTAGCACCCAGCTCTGGAAGGAATTCCAATAAGATTCTGAAACTATAACAGTCATGTACGACTTTCCTGATTAAAGTCTAATATGTTCAATTAGCATCCAGACCAATTTAGGGCCCACAATTATGTTCCACATGAACTTCATTCACTTGAATATTCCTTAATCTTAGACACAGAAAATAGGAATGGATTCTATCCCATGACCATCATCCTTTCTTTTTTTTATAGCGAGCATTTTGTCTACATTTCATAATTTTCTTGTTTAACATAAAAGGACAGACACACACTGGTTTGATACTGCAAATATCCCCTAGGCAATTGGTTAAGTTTACTTAAAGAAATACACTTTCTGGCACTAGAAGATGCAGCATTGAATTTTGACACAGAAGAAAATAAAAAAAAAAAAGAAACTTGGGAAACTGCAGCACCATCCACCTTTTGAGCAGTTTTGGAGACAATGAAACATTTGGGGAAAAAAAAAATCCTATTAATTAGCATTTTCAAAATTGCTACAGGTTTGACTAGAAGATGTGTGTAACAATGAAATATATCTATGCTACAAGAAGCAAGCTGTGAGATGTTACAATTATGACCATGACACTTAAAATTCACAGTGGCTAAATTAGTCATTTCACCCACATTCTAATACTCACAATCTAAATATATACTGCTGGGTTATACTTCTGGGTTTTGGTGAGTTAAAAGCAGTTTTTCTCTTTGTGTCAGTGTATTTATTGTAACATCTTTCATTAAATTGTAACTCTGACTTACAATCTCTCTTGTGGTGGGTCCATTTCTCCTGCTGGTTTACCTTTAAACCAGCACACACTTCTATATTAATCTCTCAAAGCAAGGAATGGCTAAAACAAGATGCCTGTTCAAATATATTCTTTCATATTTACCTCCTGATGAGTGCTATTCTACAGGCAATTGGTAACTATTTTTTCACCGTGTTATTTTATTGGCAGAGAAATCCTGTGAAGAATCAAGATATCCATGTTTTAAGGATAGGATTTTTCTGGAACAATGAACCCTGTGGCACAGGTGCAAATCGGAGTTCAGGTACTCCAATTTCAGCATACAGAAAAAAGGTGAAACACCTTCTAGAAACTCTGCAACAATGTAAGATATATTCTCCATGTCAGCATTTAACTACTTTAATCTTGTTCATAGCTCCCTTCCCAACCTTCTTTTCTCATTTGCTTCCCTATTCCCTTTTTTAAATAGATAAAGAATTTACAGAAAACCATCATTCGCAGCATCTCCAGCTCATTTCAAAGTACTTAATGTGTCTTTAGGAAGTACAGCATAATACCAGAAGAAGCAAGAAATAAAAAGCACAAGACCTAAAGACAGCGTAACTCATCTTTGGATGCTGGACTGAAATTATCAATGTGCTTTAGTTTTTTAAGTATTATAAAAACTAGCTGCACAGTTGCATAACATGCTGTATTTTTTCACATTGTCATCTTTGTGCACAATTGCCAACTACCAAAATACTTCTGATAAATATATCTAATAATTTTATTAAAAGCATACAAAAACGTAGCTAGAAAATAAAAAACTGACTGAGTAAAATTGATACTTCTAGTATGTGCCCATAAATGTTTCATTTTTAACATTTGCATCTTTACAAATAATACTTGATGCTTATAGTGTATCACATTCTAGTTACTACACAAAATCAGACAGCAATGCTGAAACAGGAAGAACACCAATGACATTGCAGAGTCTCATTATTATACAATAACATCTGACGGTTCTTAAAAATGGTACAAAACCTGATCTGAAGTCATGCTACAAGCACAGTACTCTTATTACTTTGCTTCCTACAAATAAGATCATTCCTGACATAAATCATGCTTTTTTGATCTTTGTGGCCAGAAAGAATAAGGAGTCTTAAGCCATGTCCTCCCACCTGAAACAGCAAGATCCCCAAAGGGCTACAAAATAGAAAGGTCATTGTCAACCAACAATATATGAATGTCTGGAGAGAATACTTTTTCAGAAAGTAATTAGTAAAGAAAGAAGAAAATATTAAATAATAAATAACAGATAGTATTACTTCCTGATGAAAATCTGTTCAGGTTCTACTTATGTTGAACACCTTCTGCATCTTGGGATTTTGAGCATATGGCTTCTGGTAAACTGTAATCATTCAAGCAGCCTAAAGACTTCTGTAGAGAGAAAACAAATTGACGGTTATATAGCAGGGACACTGATATGAAGAGCAGCAAGTGGGACTGCCTTCAAACATGTCACTCAAAAATGGCAATTATTGCCATATCAAAGTAAACGAGTCTGAATCTTGACTCAACTTGTTTATATTTTGACTATATGACAAAGGCTGATCAAGATGTAAAAGGCTGTGAACGTCTCTCTGGGGATGAATGTCTTTCTGTCTCTTTGTATGGGCTGGAAAGGAAGATGGTAGCTCACTCAGTAGACTAACATTCACATAAATAGGTACCATTAGAGACAAAAAAAAAGTCCAAAGTCACATTCAATCTTTCCTCGCTATGTAGAGGTTGTAGAGGCTATTTAAATATGCACAGGAGCAGAAGAGGCTTGACATTTTTGTTTGTTTTAAAAGGAGGTTTGGGATGGTCCCTCCTTTCCCTAGAGGTGAGTAATGATTTATTACTAGCACATAGTGACCTCAAAACAAGCCAACTACTCTAATACAAAGTTAATACTTCTGTTCCCATTCCTCCATCCATGTCCTCTGTGTTTCCAACATTTTTCATCCCATGTACCAATAACCTCCCTTAGACTTACTTCTACTTTCTTACATAAAATGACAAGTAATCAAGGACTGTAATTACTTGTCTAGAGGAATACTTCAAAAAGATTGGGTCTTCCTTCTGGCAAAAGCGGGTAGGAACATTAAAAAGTCCTGCTGTTCTAACATCTTCCTGGTAAAAAACAATGAATTTAATATTCTTTTCATGTTCCACTCTCAAAGTGGATCTTATGAGTCTGGCAGAAGATTCTGAAAAAGGACAGGAAATCCATCATGCAGCTATGCAATAAAAATTAAGACCTTTTAAAAAAAACAGCAAAAAAAGCAGAGGCAAAAAAATCAATCAACAATGTAGATTGATGCAAAGCAACCTACAGAAATTAGAAACTCACCTGTAGCTCTTGGGCAGGGTACTGAGGACTGCTGAACTCTGAGGGGAACAAAACAAAATTGCTTGTAGAACATAATTCCTCATGGAAACAACTGAATGAGTAGAACAGAAAGATGTCTGGAAAGGACTCTGCTCCAGTTTTGAGGAAGCACAAACCAGACAAGACAGACAAGCTGTTGAGACAATAATGTGATGTTCGGTGCCCAATTTTCTCAGTTGCTGTAGACCCTAAGGAGATGCTGAAGCAAACTTTGTTTTGGCGGAAAAAACGGTTCAAGCACATAAAACATTTAATTCTTTTAGAACAAAATATACTAAGAGCAAGGAAAAATACCAAACCAAATAAATTTCTGTCAGGCTTTTTGCACAAAGTGAAATATCCTTCCCTGAACTGCACTGGGGTCTTCTGTGTACTTAGGATCCAAGTTTCATTTAGGAAGAAAAGTGTTATTTTTCCACCTTTGTTCATATGTTTATGTTTAAGGTGGATCCAATTCCTGCTTAGGAAATTCTTCAGTTCTACAACAATCTCTTAATAACATACTGGTAGACTGGTACCAGAAACATCTAGAGCAACTGGGAATTTTAAAATAACAAGTATGTCCATAAAACTATGAAGTAGGCTGAAGCAAACCTTAAATAACATATGTCTTATTTACAGACTTCTAGCAGTCTGATTACTTGCCCTCTTTTTTTTTTTTTTTTTAAATGTTAGCTGAGATTTTGAAAAACAATTTCATTTCACTTGAAGGTAAAAGTGAATCATAAAATTTGGCAGTACAGAACTTACCAGACAATAAAAAGTTAAATTGCATATTAAAAGGTAATTAAATCAAAGCCATCAAAAAACCCACACCCTTTTGAGAAACACACTGTTACACTTTCATGTTCTCAAGAAACTTCCATTTTCCTTAGCAAACTTCATCTCCTTATTAGTTCTCAGTATGGACTAGACCTAAAATAAGACTTCCATTCAGTAATTATTAAGTCTTTAGGACAATTACAGTGTAAGAACCAAGCCTTGCAGGAAAGCACATTGCAATTTTCAATACACAGAGGAAATTCTCACCTGAACCTACAATTTGTCTGTTAACCCAGTGCTTGACTTCCCTTAAAATGAACTTGTCTTTGAAACTGATTCAGTATTTCTAACCACAACCCACTAGCTTTCCTTATAAGAGCTCTTTAGCCAGCCTCAGACAAAACTGCTGCCTCATCAGGCTAACAGAAAAAGTTTGCTTCTCATTACACTTGATGTGCACTCCCTTTGTCATGATAGCCTCAATTTAGCAAAAGTAAAATATTTCTTTCAAGTGCTGCTGCTCAATGCTATGCCACACAGAATTAAAGTTTCCTTACAAGGTAAGTTCCTCTATGTGTAGAGAAGAATTTCTAGCTATTTCACCTTCAAATCTTCTCCAAGTATTTCCCCTAAATTAATACAAAAAATTTCAGAAACAGT
Source organism: Xenops minutus (assembly GCA_035221455.1). Lineage (NCBI taxonomy): Eukaryota > Metazoa > Chordata > Aves > Passeriformes > Furnariidae > Xenops > Xenops minutus. Next base: position 3,493,103 of record JAWWEE010000085.1, read on the forward strand.
AACATTCAATCCATCTTGACTTCCCTTTGAACAACGGGGCTTACACTTCATGAAACACAATAGTGTTTGAAAATAAAAACTTCTGATATTTTTATAGACTCTAACTCATCTACAAAACATCATAGTTCCTGGGGGACCAGTAAGCCCATGAGCAAAACTAGTGCTACTATTTAGTGAAAAAAAAATTAAGTAAAACTAAAAATCTTATGTGTGCTTCATATTATACTAAAAGCAACACTATACTGATGCCGTAGGGTTTTCATGAACCATACGGCGTCACTCTAATTAAAACACAGCCTCTACAGTACATTAGATTAGCTGTTCTCGAAGTCCATTATTACCTTGTGTACAGAGGAAAACAGGAGTGGTTTCTTGCAGTCCTTAATTCAATGCCACCAATGTAATGAACAGAATGCAGCCTCAGCAGGGAATTCAGAGGCATTAGAAGTAGAATTTCTTTCATTCTTGCCTGTCATGCAACGGGGTGGACTTTCCCTTTAAAAACTCTGAGCAGAAGGGTCATCATTTTCTTTTTGCCAGGCTCATGGGAGGGTGTGTGTTGATTGGGCTGAGGTCAGGACTGCATTGCTGCTTAGCATCAGGAAAAATCCACCGCAACTCAGAGCTGCCCCAGGGCGATCTACCACTGCCACATCACGAAAAGGGAGCCAGCATTTCACAAGCCCCAGCAACAATTGCAGTCGCTCGCTGCCTCGGAGCTGTCATTTCTTAAGCCCCAGCTGCAGTCACAGTCACTCACTGCCACAGAGCAACTGTTTCACAAGCCCCAGCTAACATCACAGTCTCACAGCTCCAACACTCTGCAAGCCCAGCTTCGACCAGAGGGTTTGCATTGCTCCTGCCACTCCCTCCCAGCAGACCCAGGAAAAACATCTCCTGACCTGCTTCGGGGCCCAGTCAGGTGCCACCAGTTTTTGCCTTTGTTAGATATCAGTTCAGTTACTATTGGGTCAGAACCGCGTTGTGGGGGGTGCATGTATGTGTGTGTAGGGGGAAGGGACAGGTCGACCCTCACAGAAGTGGGGTGGCATCATATCCCTCATGGCAGGCCCCTGGAGACCACATGGGGAAGCCCCAAAGCAGATGCCAGACAAAAACAGCCCAGGAAAACTATAACACCCACAGCTCCTTGAGCCCCTGACCCAGCTTGGATTGGCAGGGGCAGTGATAACACTGGCTCTCACCTTGGCCTGGAACACCAGAGTGGCCAGTGGGCCAGAGGCCCTGCCTAGGTGGGTTTAGCTACAGAGAGCAGAGCAGATAAAGAGGTACACATGAGGTCTCCACTGCGGGCCTGTTCTCCTCAAAGTTGTCAACATGTGACCTTCTAAGTGGTAATTATATTTTCACCTCCTCTTTTTCTCTCTTTATTCTTTCTTCTCTTAATCGCTCTTGCTTTATTCTTCCTCTTGTGTATAACTTAAATACTTATTTTCTGTAAAGTACAGATACCTAACTTAAGTGACATGGAGTTTGTGTTTGCTGGGTGTAACAAAATTTTCGTGTTACAGCTGTGAGAAAAATCTCTCTACATTAGATTTAGGACAATTTTTTTAGAAAAAATCTGCAGAACAAAGATAATAATACGAGTAGCAAAGATTTAATGACAACACGTGTTGGGTGCTCAGGTCGCAAAATTTCCAAGAGCACACCTCTCAATTCAAAATCCCTGCTTTTTAAACATTCTTAAGGTCCAACCCTGTTTATGACATGGGGAGGCGTTTCTTCTCCTTGCATTGGCTCTTCTGTGCCCCCCCTTCCCATGGAGTTTCAGGCAACATGGCTGCCTGTATACCCAGACACGTGGCATGAGGCTGTGTCAACTATATTTCTAGTTAATATGCAATTGCCCTATTCCCAAACGCTTAGTCCCTGTCATACATTCCAAAACTGGACTGGATGCCTTACAACTTCTGTGGAGCGCCTATATGTTAGTAACAAGAAAAAACAAAAATAAATCTTTTGTTAATACACTTTGTCCAGTTCATCTGCTTGTAATAAAACTGGTCTTCCTATCTCTTATGATCTCCCCTTTTTCTTTTTATTTATGGTTTTATTACAAGCATTACATGTTAGACTCTCTCTTGAATTTTCTGGGCTTGTTCCCATTCAAGCAACAGTTTCTGTGCCTTTTCCATGTCTTTAGTTTGCTTGGGGGCAGGGCGAAGGACCATAATCTTTTGGGCTCCTGAAAGTCTTGCTGTGGCAGCTTTTGGATCCATAGTCATGGTAGTCAGTTGCATCCCTTGAATTACACTAGAAATCAATCTCATAAAACATGGGATTAAACAAGGTAAAAACAGTAACCCAGAAACAGGACACAAAAGATAAAACCTTACTTGCTTCCACCATGTCCCTCCAAAGAGATCATTCCACAACTTCCCATCCATCATGGATCCCCACTTTTGGACTGGCACATGGGCTATTTTACGAATGTTAGAGGCTATGGTTTTTATGGCTTCCCCCTTATCGTCAATCTGTAAGCAACAATCAGAAGTGTTAAACTTCCCACACACTCCTCTTTCTTCAGCTAATAAGTAGTCTAGAACCAATCTAGTTTGGTATATGGCTGCTCAACTTTGAGTTTCTTGTTGAGCTATTAATTCCAGTCCTCGTGCAGTCTGATTGGTGATTATTTCGACTATGGCTTGTAGCCATATTATCTGATTGAGCACGTAAATTGGTGTACAGTAACCCCAACTTCCGTCTTGTGACTGTTGCCAGTCTGTAAGTTTTAATGAACCTTGCAGGAGACCATTCTCCTCCCCTCTGGGTCCCTCCCACTTGAATTTTCCTTTTTTCTCATTTAAGGTCATCATATACTGGAATTCCCAACTCATCCCCACTTTCCAGGGGTAATAGGGAAAATCCAGGTTGGATTATTCCTAGAGTGCAACATCCTTTCCACCCTCCTGGTAAGATTATGTATGCCTTTTTTCCACAGATCCAGAAGAGCCCATTTGGTGCTTTCCAAAATTCTTTGGAGGCATCATTAATGCCTTCCCAAAATTTAGATATTTCTCTTATCCCAGAGAAAGGGTTCATTTCTTGCTTTATACATTTATATAACTTCCAACTTGCGTCCCATATACAATTGGAATTGTTATCTCTTGACCAGTAAGCTTTTGGTATCGGAGGAAGATACTCACTGGCAGTTGAATTAGTACTCAGAATTCTCTTGCAGGGAGTATCTCTAACTGCTTGCATAAAACGAGCTCCTGTTCTCTGCAAACAATCTTCTCCTGGTACCATGGAACTTAACACCCACCCTTCTGGCCACCTCAATTTACTACAAGTGAAAGTGTAATTACCTTTGAGTATCTCTCAAGCAGTTAGACTGGTACCTGTCCCAGGCCATTCTTCTGCCATTTGAGGTCCCCCACAAACCCAACATCGAGTTACATTTAGTTCACCTGCTATTTTCTCTGCCAGATCTACAGACAAATTCTATCGCACTGAGGAGAATTCTAGCCCTTTGATCATCTCACAATATAGGTCGTTCAAAGGTGGTAATGTTGATGTTTTTGGCTGTTTCTTTATTTTTAGTGGATGGTCTTTCTGCTGGCTGTTTGGTTTGAGTTGGGGTTTCGTTTCTTTGGAGCAAACTCTCTTCCTTCTGTGCCGTGCAAAATAATACACGTAACAGTCCTCAACTGTAAAGACCACTAGCTGCAGTATGATAAAGGCAAACAGAGGTCCAGCACAGCGTACACTTCCACTCCCCATGCCTATTGGGTTGCAGCCAACAGCAGAGTCGATAGATCTTCTTTGTGGCAAGTGTAAAGACTAACCTGGTCTTGCCCTCTGTTATTCTGTTTTATGTGGATGATTAGGTCATGGGATTTGCTGTGGTGAGAAAGAAATCTTTAAGAGTGGTTTACTCTGTTAAATAGAAACAACCCCACTTCATACCATGAGTTTATTACCTCAATTCCTTATGGGACTAGAACGTAATGTTATTGATTATAAAGTCACAATTTACACCTTACTCTTGCAGCTCAGCTTGTTATTACACTATTGGTTTTCACGGCAGTGGCCCCTCCCAAGGATTGAGATTTCAGCTCCTTTCTCAGGGAGTCAGGTCTCAATGGCTGCTGTCCTTCAGTGACTGAAAGAGAATTTATTTTCAGGTTATTTTGAGCCTTGGATTTTCTCCTTGGCACTTCCACTCAGGAACAATAGGAGAGGGTGCCACAGGCCCTTTGACCAAGGTACAGTGGGTCCATCCCTTCTCCATAGCCCTCACCGCAGTTTCAGTAGTCAACAATACTTGATAGGGTCCCTTCCATTCCAGTCTGAGGGGTCCTTCCCTCCAAGTTTTAATCAGAACCCAGTCTCCTGCAATAAATTTATGTATTTTCATTTCTAATTTTACAGTTTGGGGAAGTAATCTTTGTTGTCTAAGGTTTTCCAAATTTTTTGCTATCATTGTCACCTAGCTCAAGGGTTGGGAGTTGGGCACCCCTTAGGCAGGTGGGATAGGACAGCCCAAACAGCATCTCATAGGGAGATATGTTTAGGTCTTTTCTGGGTGCTGCTGAAAAAGTGCTAGGGGCAAGCACTTTGTCCATGGTAACCCTGCCTCCAGTGTCAGCTTGCTATGGTTTGTTTTAAGGTTTGGTTTGTGTGTTCTACCCTTCCTGAGCTCTGGAGGTGCCAGGGAGTATGGTGTTGTCAGGTAACCTGCAAGACCTCACATGTTAGCCTCAGGAGCTTTGAGGTGAAGTGCGGTCCCCAGTCTGAGTCTATGGTCTCAGGTAACCCGAATCTGGGAATCACCTGATCCAGCAGTACTTTCACTACTTTTTGTGCTATGGCTTTCAAAACTGGAAATGCTTCTACCCAATGTGTTAAGAGATCTACTATTACTAATAAATATTTCCATCTTTGGGTTAGGGGCAATTGGGTAAAATCAACTTGAATTCTTTGGAAGGGTCTAGTTGCCAATTCTCACCCTCCGAGGGGATGAGTTCTTTGTACTTTTTTGTTTACTTTTTGAGAAATCAGACATTGGCTTGTTACTTGTTTAGCCACAGTCCATACCCTTAAGGTACCCATAAGCCTTCAGAAATGTTTCTACCAGAGCCTGTGTTCCCCAATGTGTGCTTTGATGCAGTTCTTTTAATATTTCTTGTGTAATAGCTTCTGATAACATTTGCCTCCCATCTGGGAGCCACCATTTTATTTTATCATCTTTCTTGGCCCCTATTTCCAACAACTTTTGTTCTTTTTCAGGAAATACTGGTTGGGGAACCTCCGCTGGCACTAGTATCAGGGCCATTACCTTTGCTTCTGGCACGCTATACCCTAAAGCTGCTTCTTGGGCATCTTGGTCAGCTCTGGTGTTCCCTTGGCAAATTATACTCTTCCCTTTTTGGGGTCCTTTAACATGTACAATGGCAATTTCTCGGGGTCGCTGGACCTCCTCTAGCAAGGTCTCAGTAAGTTCACAATGGCCTAATTCTTTCCCTTGAGAGATCATCATTCTTCTCTCATGCCAAATTTTCCCAAACATGTGTGCGACTCCCCAAGCATATCTAGAATCTGTGTATATAGTTCCCATCCCATTACCAATTATGCAGAGCGCACTCATCACCACATACACTTCACATGCTTGAGCAAATCAGTTGCTTGGGAGAGTCCCTGATTCTACCACCACAAAATCTTCTCCATCTACCACTGCATAACCACTTTTCCATTTTCCTTCTATTACCCTCAATGATTCATCTGTGAAGAGATGCATCCCTTCTTTTATGGGACCACCCATCAAATCATCTCTGACCTTTGTGTGGTAATCCAGAACATCTAAGCAATTGTGTTCAGCCCCACTATATTCTGTCTCCTCTTGACCATACGAAAACTGGGCTGGATCTACACATGAATTGGAGGTTAAAGTTATCTTTTTCCATCAGTATGGTCTCATATTTTAAGATTCACGAATCTGACATCCACCTCCCAGATTTTTGACTTAGTATAGTTCTCACTGAATGTGGGGTGTGGACATTAATTTTTGCTCCAAATGTCAACTGTCTTGCTTCCTCTAAGAGAATGGCTGTGGCAGCTACTGCCTGTGTGCACATTGGCCATCCTCTGATTACTGGATCCAACATCTTTGATAAAAACCCTACTTGTTTTCTGACTTCTCCCCAGTCTTGAGTGACAACTCCTTTTGCAATCCCCTCTGTAGCATTCACATAAAGGTCAAAAGGCTTCTTTAGGTCTGGTAATGATAATACTGGTGCTTGTGTCAACGTTTCTTTTAGCTTTTCAAATTTCTCTATTTCTTCTAAAGAATATTCTGCTTGGTAAACTCTCTCAAGGGCTGAGTCATCTGTCACTTTCTCATATAGGAATTTTGTCTTACTGCTACAATCCAGAATCCATAACCTGCAAAAACCTACTAATCCTAAAAATTGTCTTATTTCTTTCTTTGTCCGTGGTAGTGGGAGGTCTAAGATTCCTCTTATCCTCTCGGGACTTAATTTTTGCCCACCTTTTCTTATAATATGTCCCAGATACTTCGCCTCTTTTTCTACAAATTGATGTTTGCTCTTTGACACTCTTAACCCTTGCTCCCCCAAGAAGTTAAGCAGTCTTACTGTTTCTTCTTCTACTTCTAATTGTTCTTTTCCAGCTACCAACAGATAATCTACATATTGTAAAACAGTAATCTCTTCTTTTGAATCAAATTTGCACATCACAGTCTCAAGGGTCTGTCCAAACATGTTAGGTGCTTCTGAAAACCCCTGTGAAAGAACTGTCCCTCTTAGTTGCTGTTTTTGTCTTGTATTCGGACCTTCCCACTCAAATGCAAAAATATCTCTGGAACTTTCATCTAGTGGACAGGTCCAGAATGCATGTTTTAGATCAATTACTGAAAACCACATGCACTCAGGGGGTATTCTGCTCATCATGATGTATGGATTTGGAACAACAGGATGTGTTGCTTGGACCATTTTGCTGATTTCTTTTAAGTCTTGGACTAGTCTGTATGCCGCGTCACTCTTTCTCACTGGTAGAATTGGAGTGTTATATGGTGACATGCAGGGTTCTAATAACCCATGTTGTGATTGTTCTTCAGATTTGCTTGCTTGTTTCATTGCAGCCCACATGATTTTAACTTTCTGTTTCTGCTTTTCTTTGTCTTTCCGTACATATACTTTTGGGGCCTCTTTTAACAATACAATCAACTCCTTCTCATACCATTCTTGTATCTTATCTAATTTCTTCTTAATATCTGACCAGGAGCAAGTTACAAAACAAACTTTCAATAATTGTTGCCCTGCTGGATCATCTCATTTGACTCCTGAATATTGCTGCATGCTGTTTTTCAACCTTTCCAACCACTCATACAGTGACTTGTCTTTAGATTGTCTCTCATCAAAAGCTTTAGTCGCATTCTGACCTTGAGGCACTGCATCCCAAATGCCCTTAATAATACAGTTAGGATAATCAATCATGTTTTGCCTTCCCACATCCGTATTTTGGTTCCAATCTGGGTGGGCCACTGGCATCTTTTGCTCCCCCTGTTGCCCATTTACTCCCTGTGTATGCTCCTGGTCCCAAATATGGATTCCTACAGTCCTAATCATTTCTCTCTCCTCTGATGAGAACAGTGGTTTTATTATAGACTTCATCTTGTCCCATGTGAAAATATTGGGACCTAAAAACTGATCAAGTTCTTTGGCCAAACCCAACGGACCTTCTAACAACGTTTTCATTTCCTTCCTAAATTCCTGCACCTCAGTGCTGGTCAATAGCACATTCACATAGCCTACACCCCTCTGTGCCTCCTGCACTGGAACTTCTCTAAGGGGGTAAAGTGTTTCAGGTGTTTCCACCTGCTGTGCCCTCCTGGTTCTCTCTCATGTCTGGGGGGAACTTGGAGGAGGGGTTGTGTTGGGGCTTTGTGCCCAAACATCTCCATCCTCCTCCGGGTTATAGGGAGGAGGATTTTCTGAGGGGACATCTAATGGATCCCACCTGGGATCCATCTTTTTCTTTTGGCTATTTTACCCACTGTTTGCTATAGAGACTGGAAATAATCCCACAGACACCACCCAGCAGGCAGCATATGCACTTTCTTCAGGATCAGGTGGCTCCTTCTTATTCACATAGTCTTAACACTTGACACAACCAGCCTTCTAATGTACCAAAATTGGGGCCAAAAAACACAGTCCAATCTTATTGGCTTCCTTTCTCCATTCATACATACAATAATGTATCATTTTGGCTTTACTTTTCCCTTGGGTCCCTCTCATTCCTTCCCAGCCACCCAACATTCTCCCTAAGGGGCTATCATGAGGAATGTTGGGGGTCTTTCCTGCCCCTTGTTTAACTTTTATTTCTTTAGTTTCTTTACTTGTTCTTCCACCCATTATAACAGTATCCAGCTATGCACCTATAAGCAAGAGTAATACAGAGGTACTAGGATTACTCTGAGACTGATCTTGGTTCACTAGGCTCTTCGCGTTTCCAGGTGTTCCTACTCTTGAACTACTCCCCCCAGAACTCTGCAATCACACTAAAAAGTTCCCTTTCTGGACTCCCCAGTCCTGTACCAGAAGTCCCTGTTCACATAAAACAAAAGTTCCCTTTCCGGACTCTTGTCCTATACTGGAACTCACTTATTGTGAAGGTGGCCCAACCCCCACCATACCACTGGGACCCTGCGTGAGACCCCACCTTTTGTTTGCTTCACACCGCTCCATGCTGTCTCAACGGAGCCTGTGCAAGCTCCATGCAAGCCCCTGCCACTCCATGCTGCCACACCAGAACCCGTGCAAGCCTCACACAAGCCCCCGCTCCTCTGGGACCGCCCACTCTGACCCCTCCAGGATCATTTTCTCCGCACTGGCCTGAATCCACCAGTGTAGGAAAATGTAGCTTCCAGGCCTGCGACCTTCTTAACAGAGCAAAGGGAATTTGACCTTGGCCATCGCTGCTGTGTAGCTGTGAAGATAAACTACTTGAAAGAGACTGAGAGAGATCAGAAGAAATGGAAGATAAGACACCTGCAAGAGTTCGTGAGAGACTGATACAGTAGCTTGTAAC
>JAWWEE010000085.1:3502277-3549271 GCA_035221455.1 Xenops minutus
TTCTAAATTTAAAGGAGAGGGATTATTTTTCTTGGCCAACATAGATATCTTAGTTCTCCCCTTTGAACTAAGACACTGAGCTAGGAAGTGAACAGACATAATTACATTGCAACAGCTGTAGCATATAATTTATACACAGTATATTTCACTACAGAATATAATATTATAATTTATATGCAGTAAATTTCTGCAAACTTTTGAAGGCTTTTTCAAGATGTTGGTTAAAATAGCTCCAATGAAACCATCCTATGGACTGATTTACTCGGTGTTTCAAACAGATCTTAAAAACTAGCCTTGTTGTTTTTTAGCAGAACTTCCACACAGTAGGTATGAACCCTGGTTCTCAGAGAAGATAGAAAAAGTCCAACTAGGTTATAATGGGGAAGAAGGGGTGACTGAGACACTGGCACCACAGCCTGCACTGAAAGAGCAAACTATTCTACTCCCAGCAGACAAAAATTTCAGGGTGAAAAGTCACTAGCAAGCTGCCCTTGACTGGATATAAAAATTCTTCCCTGGATATGAATTTCCAAAAGCCAAACAAAATTAAGTTATTTGTGCAATATGTGAATTAACTTAGTCAACAATTCAACAAGTTGGGTTGGGCAGGAGCCATTTTTCATCTCTGAGGAGCATCTCTACTTTCTCAGCCCTGTCCTTTGATTAGTGAGCAGGACTCATTTTTGTCATTGGCACTATGCAGGGATGGTGGAGATGTCTGGTCAGGAAGGGACACACTGGTGAGAAAGTCCCTGTGTCAGAAATGACAGCAGTATCCTAGAACAATTGTTGGGATCGGGAAGAATATCTACAAATCATGGGAAGAAAGAAAAGACCTAGAAAGAAAGAAATAAGAAGAAGGACATTAACCCGGAGGAGATGTGGATAGAAATGCGGTTCCCCATGCCCGAATAGATGAAGTCCCGTGTTTGTATTACTAATGGTTAGGCAGAAATCTAATGTATTAGATTAGTCATTAAGTTATACTTATTTCAATTGTTGTGATTGGGTGTTCTGTACCCCAGTTCTTCCTAGTTGCAACCCCTATTGGTTCCTGGTTTCCCGGGCTTGGCTCCCCATCCCTATTGGTCAGCCATTGCCCCTAACAATGGCACATACTGCACATACTTCCCGCAGCTGACCATCCCCTGCTCCTCCCTGATCTGCCCATATTAGGTTTGCCCCTCCCTGTTATATTTAAATTGATGTAGATCTGCATAGTTCTTCCTTTGACTCCACCCCTGTTCCAGACCCTTCCATATCGCCCCTATAAAAGCCAGCTCGTCTGTTCAATAAATTGCCATAACGCTTTTACCCTCATCTGTGTATGCTGTGATCATTCCTGCTTTTCCTGCCAGATCTGTGTCAAACAATGTTTACGTGTTAGATATATTTTCTCCTACACCTCTATCAACAGCTTAACCAGAAAAAGTCCAGATTCTCCCTAAGCCACACCCTTGCCTGCTCTCTACTGAATAAGCAGAGAAATGAAGATGAAAGATAAGATTGTTCAGGGTTCTTGTGAGTTGAAGGCACATATAGATTTCTCCTTGAAAGTGTTATCACAATAATTTACTTTTGTCTTTATAGTATTAAGGGAACAACTTTAAGTAACGACAAATTTATTAGCTATCCTTGATGTCACATTTATAAACATTTCTCCTCTGAGTTCTGTGTTGAGTTCTGCTGATATATCTCTTTAACCCTGCAGGCCCCTTTTGGTTTCCCAGAGTTTAAAACGCAGCTGTGATGCCAGAGAAGTCTGTTAGGAAATGTTCCAAGTCATTTTCTTTCCTAAAGCACTCTAAGGAGTGTGAACAATTATGAAAAAAAGAAAGTTCAGATGTATTTGCTCCATTTGAATATTTGTCTCCCTATGTGCAGCAGTTCCCTGAAATATCCCTGCATTGCTGTTAGTCTGCTTGTTTATTTAATTTTATTTAATTTTACTTAATTTTATTTAGTCTTCTGACCAGCAGCACATGGAAGTGGAAACACAGCTTGCAGCTACCCCAGGTGTGCTGCCTTTGGGCTGGTGGAAAAGATTTTGCAGGCTGTATTACTGGAAGGGAATAAGGGAGGGAAGAAGGAAGGGAACATCCTAGGGACACCATGGGAAAATGAAGGCGTCCTGCCTGGAAGGCTGAAGGGTCCAGGGAAATGGGGCAAGGAAGAGGGATTATTTTGGCAAGAGGCTGTAAAATTCAGATTTTGAGAACTGTGTTCTGCTCACTGGACAGTGTTTTGAGTGGGGGTCTGCTTGGTCCACAGTGTGGACTACAGCAGCTTTCGGCAAGCCCCGGTTTTGCCTCTTCAGAAGAGCTTTCCAAAAGAGAGATATGAATATGTCATTCAGCATTACTGGGACCTGCAGGTGCCTCTGTGTCTCCCCACTAGCAGTTGTCAAGGGTAGGATTGAGGCCCAGGCTGTTGTAATAGAGGCACTTTCATTTTTATTCTACTGGAGAGCAGCATGACCCATATTGCCTTCACCTACCTCTTACTCTCTTCTTCCTACCTCCATCTCTGATAGCCCCAGTATTCAGACCCTGACTGTAGATTAGATTTGATTCAATTAATCCTGATTCTCCAGTTTTTCTTCTTTCAGCAGTTTGGCATGCTTTCTTTTGAACACCCTATGGGTACCTGAGCTCAGGGTTGTATACAGCCATTTCCCTAGCTTTCTAAGCCTCAGTCTCATGAGAGCAGCTACTGTGGCTTATCCTGAACCAGGGAGCTCTTACTCAATTAACTTCAATTTCTAGCAGTAGCTTCTCTTGTTGCTACCTGGCTATTCAGAGCTATTAAGTGTGAATGCTTTAACACTTCAGCTGTGGAATAGACCATCTCATCTGCCTTCGCCCTGCACCACAAGAGACAGCTCTGTCTCCAGAAAGGATCTTTGCATGGGAGGAAGAACTGGTGTAAAGTACTTTTAGATTATGAAATCCTTTAATTTGAAAACATTTCTCACACAGAAGTTCATTATGACTGTTAATAACAATGTGTTTAGAGTACTGGATTACAGGGTTAACTTACCACATACAGCTTTTTTGGAGGTCATTAATAAAGTTGCTTGAACTTTCTAAATCTGGGTGAGTTCTACTAAGGCCAAACAAAATAAAACCAAAAATTTTCACTAAATTAGAAGGCCAGTGAGGTTTTTAGCAGAAGTTACATTATGTAAGCGATGGATCTAAATCAAATCTAAATCTCCCCATGCTGACAGTGTTTTATCACTCTGATTATGCATGTCAGCCTTCACACTGACACAGGGTGACAGAGAGTAGAGGAGGATGATAGTCCCAGCCTTCTTAATACTTATAAGTAAATAAGATACTTATGAAAGTTGATGCAAGGTAGCTATCTCCCATTTAGAGATTTATTCCAAGCTAATGACAGCTTGTTGGGAGACTGGATGGGTGGTGGAGGCTTCCAGGCCATGAAAAGTCTCACAAGTCCCCCAGGTTTGGGTGCTGGCTGTGACAGGCATCCTTCCGGGTTCAATCCTTCATGAGACAGTAATCGTGACAGCAGAACTTCTTATTAGTCTGATGAGTCACCAGTGATTTCCAGCTTTTTGCATTTTTTTTCCCCTTTGCTGCCTGTCATCTTTCTTCCCTGTACAGATCAGAGGAAGGAGCAGAGGAGAGGGATGGGAGGGCAAAACCCATCTCTTCTGGTCACGTGAGTCACTGGGCCAGCTCAGCTACCTTTGAAGGATCCAAGGGCAATTACCTGGGACTCCTCAGGAGGAAACTGGCAGCAAGACAGGTAAACAGGAAGAGAGGCTAAGAGGAATAAAGCTTCAGAGCTCATACATTGAAGTCCTTTGCAGCTCCTTAGCAGAGCAGAGGTTCAAACTGAGCCATTGCTCTTGCATTGCTCTACACCAGGGAAGCTGTGGTGCATGAAGCTGGTTGTGTGCACAAAAGATTTGCAATTTGGTAGGTAAAACTTGTTTCTGACTTATCTAAGACTGCCCTGAGTTGTGTTCTCTTCCACATGTACTATGGTCTACAATCATGGTAACAGACAAGCCAGGTAAGATTGAGTAACAATGTTAAGGTGCCATAACCAGAATCCAAGCTCAGGTCTTGAGATCATACAACTGTTTCCCTCTAAAACATTACATGTTTTGGGTTTTTTTTGTTTCTGTTTGGGGTTTTCTTTTGGGGCATAGTGGAGGTGTTTGCTTTTTGTTGTTGTTGTTTTTTTTTGTTTTAAAGAAATAACATGTTTTTCAAAACTGAAGGGGAAAAAATAGTGGACATGCTTCCATTTTCAACCAGTAACTTCTGCTGTCAGCAGCGGAAGGGAGTTCATACACTTTGATATTTAGTATTTTTACCAAGGCGATTGAAATTAAGTGTTTGGACATTGTTGGTACTTCATGTCTGCCAAAGTTTATGTGTATTTTAAAACCTTAACTGCGCAGGCAAATGTAAGCCAGCTCCTGGTAAACACAGAGATAAGCCAGCTGCAAGACATCATTGCAGCCCATATGGCTGTAAAACTTGTTGCAGAGTATGTTAAGTTCATGTCAGTAACTAAACTGTCATCTATGCATCTTGTCTGTTGATCAAGCAGAGTAGATGAATTCTCTCTTCTTCACCTTTTTTTCCCCCTTACATTCTTTTTGCATCAAAACACTTACTTATAGCAGTTTCATCTATTACTTCATTCCCAAATGACTGAGTATTTTTGTTCACCTTTAAGCTAAAGGATTCAGATAAACTGCATGATGAAAGAGTACTTCATATAACATTGAGACCATAAAATATGTGATTTAGGTTAAACTAAGACATAAAGCAAACTTCGTTTTCAAGACAACATGCAAACTCAAGAGTTCTGCAGTGATTAAGTCTCTGGCTTTTAAAACAACCTCCCACCCAAAAAAAACCCCAAACCAACAACCAACCAACCAAAAAACCTCCAACAATCCAAACAACCAAAAACAAACAAACAAAAACAAACTAAACAAAAAAAAAACCACACAAAACAAAACAGAAGTAAATGGAGACTACGTTTCCCCTGAAATTCCACATTGTGCTGATCTAAATGGAGCTTCATTTTGTAGCTGCTGGTTTCAGATCCTTGTAACATCCTTCCTCTCTTCTGTATTTATACTGTTTCATTGAGCATATTGCAGCCCCTGGCTCGGTAGGGATTTTAGCCAACAGTTTCAGGGAGGTGGTAGCTGTAAGAAAACTATGAGGATTTCAGACTTCTTTACAATGGGTAGGTGTAAATAATACGAAGGAAAGCCAAGCACAGTAGTTGCTACACTTGGCATGAGCTTTCTTTCTTCCTGCTCTCTGTGAGGGACATGGGATGTGCCAAGAGACATGTCAGGGACATGCTTATGCTCTACAGAAGCATCACCATATCCACCAGGGTGCTTTTTAAGGTGATCACCGAGTGTGTTCATTTTTGCCTTTATTTAAAGTGATATGGCAAGAGCTTAAAATGAGGATTGCAAAGATGACATATTATGCAAGTACCTCAAAGCCTCTGCATCTGAATGTCAGCCCAGGTCCTTAAGCTGTATGGGTTTTGCCTAATTGCAAATTTAATGTCCAAGGCCATTAATAGGGCCAATGCCTGTGTTAGCCCTGCCTGGAGAGCTTGCTGTTACTAGAAGTATTGTAGAGTTGCTTAAGCATTGCCAGGGAGCAGCAAATCCTCTGGTACAACTGGCAACCTTGACACCTGGGTCTGAGACTGGTCCCACTGTGGACAAACCACCAAAACTTGCATACCTTGTCTTGTTTGCCATGATTAACATGACACAGGGGTTTTTGGTGTTCACAAGAGAGATCCTTCCCTTCCTTCTTGCCTCAGAGACATGGCTTACCTGATGGAAGAGCAATTATCCAGCCAGAAGACCATTGCTTTTGTCCTCCATCAGGCTTTCTGAATCAAAGATGACATCATCTCCTACCTCCAGGGAGGCACAGATTATCAGTACAGGGAGACTGATGCCCAGTGCATCCTAAAAAACCACATCCAGACTATTATCATTAGGAACATCATTATAAAGCTCAGCCAGGACATTAAGGTGACACAGACTGAAGAGCATCTCCTTTGGATTAGTGGTGCAGCTCTAGCCCATGGTCCATCTAGCACTATATTCAGCAGCAAAAAACTACTCTGAAGCCATGACCACTCTGGCACCATGACCACTACATTTTAGTTCAATTCTGACTTTTTCTTGTACAGTGGCACTTGCAGTTACTTATGAAAACAGAGGGAAGGGAACCAGGGAAAGCAGAGGAAAAAACTGAAAAATCACATAAAAAGCAGGTTGAGTTTTGGTGATGTTTTAATTCAAAGGTTTAGATTCTATTTGCTTTCAGTTTTGTTGGATTGTGGAGATTGAGTTTAAGGAAAATACAGATAGTGCAGAAGGTTTTGTTCAAGGAAAATTAGGAACAAGTTGTAATATCATCTAACATCAAGACTCACGTTTGGGTTTACCTCTTACTTTTCCTGATGTAAATATTCTAATTTATACAAACTTCTGCATAATCAAAAATTGCTGAAATCTTCACAAAGCTCAGTACAGACTGGAATGAAGATCCAGGTTCACATTTATTTAAACTGACTGATGATTCTGTGCTGGAAATGCATGATGGGATGCCCTTCTCTTGCCTAAAGACCTTTGATTATTTGTTGTTACTTGTCAAATTTATATGAGAAATTTAACAACACCTGTTTGGGGCAAATATTTCAGAGACTATTTTTGTCTTTGAAGCATTAAATGTCTTAAAAATGCCACTAAATTCACAATACAATGGATTTGCTGTACTTTTAATTAATTCCTTCACAGCTTTTAAAGCTTCTTCTCCTTTGCCATGTGCAGTTCATACCACTTCAAATTTTAAAAGTGGTTGAAATATGATCACCATATCTTAGCATCAGGCTGGCAGCTGCAGATCAAAATCAGATTCAGAAATTGCTTAGAACTATTACACTCTTGGTATTTAATTTTCATTTATTCTGCCTGATGATGATCTCTTGTACTTAATGCAACTAACACTGCAGCCAGAAAGACATTAAAAATATTTCTGACTTCTCAGCTGCTATCTTAAAGTTACCATTTGAATTCCCTTCCTTCACTAATGGATTTTGTGATTATTTTGCAGAAAATACATCAATAAATGTGGTTATTCTCCCCTAAAGGAGACTGCTGTGACAAAAAATGCAGCATTAACCTGAGTTAAAACTTCACAGCCACTCTTAAATAGGTTGAATAAGGAATTACTTCGGTTTTGTGTGCACACATGCACATAAACACACACTAAGAGGCATGCATGGTGCTCCTCTGGATGTAATTTCAGTGGAAGCACAGCTCAGTCCCTGGGAGCTAAAGGAACCATCAGCATGGATACTGGAGAAAGGCAGGTGATGAGCTTTAGCCTCATCACCTGCAGCAGGAGGGCACTTCTGCTCAGCAGTAGGTCCTGACAGCTTGCCTCAGCAATGCTCCTGTGCTCATCAGTCTGACAAGATATGCCATCCAGAGGAATGATGCATCTGGCAGCCTACATGCTCCCATTCTGGGAGCACAGAACAACAGCTCAGTTTTTCCTGGAGCTGACTCACTTCATCAGCCACCTGCACTACACAGCAATGTTTGTAAATTCAGAGTGTGTTCCAATTTTGCAGTTCTGCCAGGTTTGCAAACATCTTCCTTGGGAGACAGAGCCATTGCATCAGGGCCACAGGACTCCCTTGGGTTGCAAGGGCTAAAGAAGGCTGGAGGATTTTGACCGTATTTACCAGAGCTGGAGTTCATCAGAGGACTTGGTGCAACTTGAAGATTAAGGAAGGGGTGGACAGCTGTGCAGATCAGCTTTGAGCATGCCTCTGAAGGTGAATTGCCTCCAAGACCTGTATTGAGCTCAGCATTCAGAAAGGGCAGCTTGCCATCCCTCTATTAAGCAGCTCTTACAGGGGTCAGCCTCATTATTCATGACAGCAGCCATTCTCAGAGGTGATTGGCAGAGAAGCACAGCTTCTCCTGGCACCCTGAGTACCGGTGCTGAGGTGGATGTGCTATTCTAGGGAAAGGTTTCCTCCATGCATCATGCCATTGATGATATGTGGAGCAAATGGATCACTTTGATCATACAGCATGCCCATACTGTAAAAGCAAGTCACCCTGGGATCCTAGAAATCATCATGAATTGGCCTGAAGATGAAAATTTTAGTCTAGCAGATGAAGAGGAAGAACAGGTGGCACCTGCCACCATACAATCGACTGCCAAAAGAAGAAACATACTATGTTTTCTTCACAAATGGTTTCTGTTGCATTGTAGGGACAAACCAAAAATGGAAAGAAGTTGCATGGACTCCCACATGACAAGTTGCAGAAGCTACTGAAGAAGGTGGAGCAAGTAAATTTGCCAAACTCAAAGCTGTTCAATTGGCCCTGGACATTGCTGAATGAGAGAAGTGGCCAAGACTTTACCTCTACACTGACTTACGGATGGTAGCCAATGTACTGTGGGGATGGTTAGACTGATAGAAGGCAGCCTATTGGAAACCCAGAGGAAAACCCATCTGGGCTGCCGGTACATGGGAAGACACTGCCACTCAAGCAGAGAGGGTGACCATGAGAGTCTGCCACATGGATGCACACGTATCTAGACATCAAGCTAACAAGGAACATCATAACAATGAGCAGGCAGACCAAGCTGCACAACTCAAGGTGTTGTAGGTATATCTAGATTGGCAGCACAAGGGAGAAATGTTTCTAGCTGAAGGGGCCCATGATGCCTCAGGTCATCAGAAGAGAGATGCCACCTACAGAAGGGCACGAAACAGAGAGGTGGATTTAACCATGGACACTATCTTCCAGGATATCCATGAGTGTGAGACATGCTGCAATGAAGCAGGCTAAGAGAATGAAGCCGCTGTGGTATGGTGGACATTGGAATAAGCATGGGTATGGAGAGCCCCATGGGTATGGAGAGGCAGGTTGATTACAAACCTGCCAATGTGTTTTGTTCTTACAATGTGGAAGCAATAACCAGATGGCTGGAGATGCATTCAGTGCCTCATGCCACTGATGGAAACACCATTCTGGGCCTTGAAAAACAAGTCCTGTGGTGACATGGTACCAAAGAGTGAATTGAATCAGATAATGGAAGTCATTTCAAGAACAGCTTAGTTATCACCTGGGCAAAAGGGCATGGCAATTGAGTGGGCGTATCATATCCCCTACTATGCACCAGCTGCTGGGAAAGTTGAGTGGTGTAATGGGCTGTTGAAAATCACTCTGAAGGCGTTGGGTGAGGGAACTTTCAAGCACTGGGACTAGCATCTAGCAAAGGTTACATGGCTAGTCAACACTAGAGGCTCTGTCAATCAATCTGGCCCTGTTCAGAGTCCCTTCACACTGTATATCTTGCTCAAGGACCAGGCTGCATCTGGTGGGTGATGCAGAAGGATGGAGAAACACAATGTATTCCTCAAGGGGACATTATTTTGGGGATGAACTGCCTGTATTTTTATGTATATATCTATAATAAATATATAGTTGGAGTAATGCATGTATGTATATGGTGGGAAAACTTGAATCCAATATGGCATGTTGGTATGGAAAAATTTGGGTGGGTAATTGTTACAGGTTTGAAAGAGGTTGTTTTGATTATACCCATTACCATCATTAGGTAGTGCTCACCAATAATGAAAAGGCACAAACCCTCCGTGCCCCACCTCCAACTTTTCCTGGGGTGGGGGAAGTCAGGGGAGAGGGGGATGTCTCACAAAATAGGCAAGAGTTAGAGCATATTAAACCTGCCAACACCACATGGCCTGCCCCTTTTTTCTGTGTGGGTCTTCCTGCTCATCACCGATGGAGCCAGCACCCACCTCCACACCCCAGACCCCCCATTCCCTGCCAGCCACTGCTTCCACTGATGAAGAGGAGCCCTGGGAAATGCCATGGTGAACTGTCTGGAGTGAGCAATCACCTCACCCTACAACTTGCGCCAGTACCGAATACCTGAGAAGGAGCTTCCCCCTGCTTCCACCATTGGAGCCAGCAACCACACCCCATCCTTTGCCAGCTGTTGCTTCCATTGCTGAGAGGAGCCCGGACAACTCCTATCGTGGATGGTTCATAGTGAGGTAACTGCTGCAGCCTGCACCCCTCACTGGCACTGCACACAAAAACATCTTCCTGAGGCAGTTGGATAGTCCTCACTGCTCTGCAGCTGCAGCTGGTTATCCCCAAGCCAAGGGAAACTAGAGGTGTTACTGAAGATCGTGCCCAAAGCCTCAGGACCAGTGGGAATTCCTGTTCGTTATCCGTGGGGCTGCCATCACTCATGTTGCCTTCAGCAGCTGCCAAGGCACCAGGAACAGCCCACAGGTGGCCTCTGCCAGTTGCAGGAGAGTCATAAGAGTTACTGCCTCATTGGGGCCAGCCAGCACCCCTTGCTGACTGCCAGTAAGCCACTGCAGTCCTTGCGTCCCAAAACGTGCCAGCAGTCCCGCTGCTGGTCCCCCATTGCTGTAAAAGGGAAGTAGGACTTTTTTTGAAAGCTTGAGTCATAGTGTCATTGTTTGTTCTGGGATGTTTTTTTAGTAAATAACTGTCTTTTCTACATTTTTGCCTAAAGCCTCTTAATTTCAAAAGTTGTAAGTCGAAGAGAGGGGTCTTCTTTCTAGTCCAGGAAGATTTTCCACCTTCTTTGACAGACATTTTGTCCTCTAAACTGAGACAGTGCCTTTGTAGAATACTTTGCTGAGCTCTACAGTAATACAGTATAAAATATAGGGTTGCTTCAATCTGCATGAATTCACAAGTTTTTCCAATGCTACAGAAGACTTGCTAAAAGGTGCCAGTTTTGTAGGGACACTTAAAAAATAGGGAGATCAAGATTTTTACTTCATGTTGTTTAGTTTTACAGAAGCTTAAATTTAAACCTGTTCCCTAAGAACTTTAGCCTGAGTAGATGGTAGAGATTTGTTTTTTTTTTTTCCTACAGGGCACATAATACAACTTTAGGCTGTATAATTATCTTATGCATGGAATTCATCACTGTTCACAGTAAAACTAAGTTCATGGTCTTCTGAAGTGAAAAAACACTATACTACTTTTTTACGGAATATTCACAGTTGACCATTACTTAGCTGATTTCTCTGGCCCGTTGTCATTCATTCTTCAAGAATGTAAGCATTTAAGGTTTAGTGCTAACAAAGTACAGACTCACTTAGAAGGTATTCAGAGGGGCAGGCAGTTGCTTACCGTGCTGCCATCAGGCTGGTGATAACACTACAGTGGGACACGTAATCAAGACTATATGCCAAGGATACAAACTATAGGCTGCAAGAATTTTTCCTGGTTTTTAATAGCAGCGAGCTAAAATAAGTTACAGGTAGTCTTGACAGTAACAAACTCGGCTTTTGCAACACTCCCTTTTAATATTTGCAGTTACTGATAGTTCAAGACTATATGACAGCAGGCTGTGAAGGGAAACACAATCAATCTAAATGTACAGTAAAGAATCTTTTTAAGGAAAGTGGGAGAATGAAAGTGTGGGAGATAAGGAAGGATTCAGAGGTTTCTACTCATCTCTGCAGAGCAGAAGCCCCAGCCTACAGAGGCTAGTTTTCCTGTTAAAATGACAGTGGCACACTCTCCAGAGATCACTATGCATGACTGGTTGCAGAGATGCACCCCCACCTCAGCATCCTGTTTTCTCCAAGCCCAGAACAACTGATTCCAAAAGCAAATGTATGTTCAATGTAGTCCCACTGCTTGCCTTTGAAGTGCCTTTTCTATCCTGTAATATGGGATCATATAAGCCATTTTAAGACTTTGATGAACAAAAATTTTAACCAAGCTTTAAACTATAAGATGGACAGCTATCATGACTCTTTCAACAGAGTGAAAATCCTCATGGCAAAAATCCTCATGGCAACTTTAACAGGTTAGATCATAGCTTTATTTTTTTTATTTTCCCATACAGTCAGAGTAACATGTCTTAAGAATCTCTGTCATGATTCATCCAAATACAAAGTCAGCAGTTGAATTATCAAGAGAGAAGAAAAGTTTGCTGCTACTTAACTCTTAAGATTCTGCACCAAGAAAACCTGGCATCATCACTGCCTGGTGCAGTTAATATTGTACTTCTGTGTGTGGCCAAGGAAGAAATACAAATACTCCTGTTGTGAATAGTGATGAAATTTAAGTGAAGAAGCAAACAAAAGCACATTTCAGGATTTTCTTTCCAAAATAAAGTGTGATTTTTATGGGTTGTGTAACTCAACCATAACCAACTTGTGTTCAAGAAAAAGTAAAACTAAAGACAAAGTTGCAAGTGATGAAACAGAAAGAAATAAAATCAGACATAAAGAAATAAAAAATATGTTTCTGGAAGGGGGGCTAGTTAAGTTAGATGACTGAAGGATTATTTGCTTTAGATAGTCCATACTAGGCACTTGCTGACAACTTCTCATTTAGTTCCAGAGCTCTAACATCTCCATTAGCTTTGGCATTTTCTATAAGCACCTGTATAGAAAAACAAACAAGGAAAACCCAAGAATTTAAGATTTTACTGCTAGTATTTTACTGGCAATCTCAAATGTATTTGCATTCCTTCGAGGCAGTTTCCCTAATAATCTCACCCATAAAGCCCAAATAGAAAAATACTTAACAATACACATCAGCTTTCTTAAAAGGTCAAAACCCAACACTATAGTAACTTGCTAAGCCTGCAGTCACTCCCAATGCTCTCTTAACAGCATTATTTGTTGATGCTGAAACTAAGTTTGACAAGTTAATTACCTGCTGGCAATTAAACAAACAGTACTAGATGAGACCTATCCTTCTGCTGACATACACTTGTCTCCTGCTAGGTCCTGCAAGACCTTTCTACAAATCTCCATTTGCCAAACTGAAGAATTCTTTGAAGCTACTTAAAAAGCCTGCCACAATATTCTTTTTCCTCCTTCTCTTAAATTCATACTTCCTTGATTTTTTTTTTCACATGCCATACTTAGAACTTTCCTATTAGTTAAAAACGTTCCCACAAGAACCTGATATTCCCTAAGCTTCTGGCACTTCTCTTATAATCCAATCACATTATGCATATTAAAAAGGAAAACCATTAAGTAGAATTAAGCAAATCTTTAGTCATTATTGTTATACTCACTGGTAGGGAGTAAAAATGACTTTGTAGAAGGAAGTGCAATGAGATCATCCTGGGATTACCTGAAATCATTAATTCTAACTTTTTTTTTTTAATGAACCTGCAAGTCTGTATATGGATTTTTGTCAGCACTGAGACTATGTATAGGCTGGACCTTCAAATGTACTTTGTATTGGATTCAACACTCAGCAGGGAACAGTTAATAATACGGGCAAAAGACCTCATTGTGACAATGACAGCAGTGAGGAGAGTATTAGGAGTTTATTCAGGCTTTGAGTAGCAAAGTGATTCAAATTACAAGTGTGGGTGTATAAGTTTGGCCAAATCCATTTGTGAAGTATTGTCAACAGAAACTGTACCATTTACTATGTACTGCAAATAACGCACCATTACAGATATAACTCCTCCATACACAAAATACAGCATCCTACCACTGAGATCTTCTTGGTCAGGTATACTACAAGTTACACCCAGGCTAGAGGGAAGTAATATCTTTATGTGCATTTATAATGTTCTGGTAAAATTTTGATAAAATGGTCCTCATGTCTACTGAAGAGCCACTAGTAGAATTCTTGCAAGTTTGGACTAGACACTATATTGCTTAATTTCATTACTATTTCATGGAAGAATAGAAGACTTTCAAACAAACTGGTGTAAAGTTCAAAAACCTCAGTACATTTTTTCAATATAGTACTTTTATACATTGCATCTTAAGAGCAGGTAAGCCAGAACCTCCCTAGCCTCCTTCTACCCACTTTCAAGTCGCAAGTGTAATATTAAATGTAAATAGATTGAAATTCTAAATTATTCTAAATAAAATGAAACCTTACATCTATTAATTCACAATCATCTTGGGCATACAGATGTTGCAGGAGGTACCAGCGTGCCACCGACACTATAGTTTCTGGATTTCCTGGTTGATACACCACGCTGTCCAGCATTCGCCGAGTCTCCCTAGAAACATAATTACAACATAATCCAAATCAAATGCAACTGATTAGGCTGCATGTAATATACCAGAGCAAGCAACAATGGTCAGAAGCAGTATAAGGACAAAAAGTTATTTCCACACTGCTCAAGAAAATAAGAGAGTAGAGTTTTAGATTCCTTTGTTTCCTACCTAGCTGCATCTAGAATGCTAAGGAATTCTGCCGCCAATGTTATGGTTAATATATTACACTCAAGTTAGTTCTTTAACTAATAACTAACCCTAATTAGATTGACAAAGCTGATTTTAAAAGTGTTACAAGAGCATGATAAACATCGTATCTGTGAATATAGCACAATTTCTGATTTCAGTATGGTATCTGCTCAACAAGTACAGCAGGTATTTTCCTCTTTCCAACATATGAAATAAACCTTTTGGAAGACTGCACCCCAGAGAAAGTACTAGAATCTTAGTAATATCAATAGAATTTAATATTATGCACAAATATATTTAATCCAGACACTCACAAAAGGTACTGCAGTTCCTGCAAACAAAGAGACAGGATGTGTGTTACAGTTTCAGAATCTTACTATGGAATTCCTCCTCCTATCAATATAGAATTTGAAGCTAACACCCAACCTCCTACTATTAGTCAACAAAAGGAATGGCTGAGCACCTGCATTCCAACCTGATGGCTGAGGGAAGGGGGAAGGGAGGGAGGTTTCTCTCTTTTTTTTCCTTCCTTCTGTGTGTCGGGTGAGGAGCAGTTTGGGTTTTTTCCCTCTCTCCCGGCTGCTGCTGGGGGTGGAGGCACCTGGGAGGGAGTTTCTCTTTTCAGTTTGGTTCTCTCTCCCCCTTTTCAGCCCTTAGGTCTGGGCACTCTGTGCCTTGAATTTACAGCGGACCCTTTTTTCTGACGGGGTTGACAATGGTGGAAAGGCTTCTGCTGCCCCCCCCCGTCCCCTTCCGGCCCAGTGCTCCTTCTCTCGAACAAAGGATGGGAGCATGTCTACTCTACAGCACGGAGGAGGTTCTGCACCGTCCCTCTGCTCACAGTGATCCCACGGGAGAGGACTCGGAACTACGGCTCCATCATCAGCGCTTATGGCTGGCTGCGTTCCGACGACCCCTGTAGCCAGCCAAGGTGTGACATCACCACCTGCTGCACGTAAATATAATGGCACCCAAGGGGACAACTTTGTTTGAAAGCATTGATTACAGACTGTTTGTTTGGTTCCTTTTTCTTGGATATATAGATATACACACACATATATTGTAGTTAAGAACTGTTATCCTTTTATATACATTTTTCTAATTAAAGTTTGTTCTTAATTTAAGGGAGTTGGGTGGATATTTCTGAGGAAGAAAGCCCATTCCTTCTCCTGTTCAACATAGACATCTTAGTTTCCTCTAAACTAAGACAATGTGAAAGTGCAGAAGAGAAGGAAATTTGAATACAGTATTATACAAGTCTAAAGTTCTATTTGGCTGATACTACCTTCCAACACCAACAGTTTATACCTAACCAAGACATTTTCAAATTTACAGTGTCATTAGAAATCTGGTAAAAACTGCCAATTACATTTAGGAATCTCATAATTATTCACTGGTGCTCCCTCAGCTTTGGCTCTTGTTCTTTCTAACCAATATGATTTTCCAGTACATTGTGATTTAACTGTTGAGAAGTTACACATTTTATGTGTTATTTGTATTTAAGATTAATTTCTTTTTTCAGGATTTTGAAATACTTAGGCAGATCAATTAGATCTTGTGATATACTGTTCACACAAGTTAGTATTTGAAATTGTAGTAAAACTGATTTTAATTGATTAAATAAGTTTTTATTTTAATTTTATTATAGTCGACAACCGTCACAATCACATGAGGCTGCTTTCTTAAAGGACCACAGGGAAAGTAAGTCAGTTTGTTAGAATTATCTGCAGAACAGGTGAATTATTGAACAAAACCATAAAAAAATTCCAATTTTCCACAGCTTAAAAAAATATTATAAAAGACAAAATAGACCTAACAACAAATTCACAACATAGGAAGATTCCAAGTGCCCCTTCCCCAAATCTTTCTCCTCTTCCTCAAAAAGCCACAATGACCTCCTGGTTGTTCTGGAATGGGCATGAACTTTGACTAGAAGCCCAATTTAGGATCAAAATTAATCCCAAGAGTATACAGGGTAGTGATATGTCTTTCCACTGTGCTATTTTACAGAATTTTTGAGAATGTGTAGTCTTCCTGATTAATTTATTTAGGTAATATGCTATTAAAATAAAAATTGTCTTACAGCTGTTCTTCTTCTGGAAGGAAGGTCATATGTGCTTTTTTTTTCCAAAAACAGAGAAAGATACAGCTGCTCCTCACACTACTAACCCCTTCTCCCCTCTTCCTTTTAACTCCCATACTATTTCAAGAATTAATGCCTGCTTTCATTTTTCTTTTAGTTTTTGAAATTAGATCTGGGGATAATGACCATGTATACTTTTAGATAGTGTATTCCACTCAGAACTTAATAGATCATGCATACCTTGCTCCCCTTTTGCAATTATACTGTAGTAGGGCTTGAAGCAGAGCTGCCAGGGGGCAAGCAGAAAGTTTCAAAGCTTCAGTTGTTGCCTCCTGAACCAAGGATGGCCAGTGCTCATTTGAGATATTAGCCTATTATAAAAGTGAAAAATAAAAGAAATAAAGGAAAAAAGAATAATAAATAAATAAATAAATAAATAAATAAATAAATAAAAAGGTGGGAAAAAAGGACTTTATAGTAGTGTGTTTACAGCTCGCTAGAAAGCAGTTTTAATTCAAGCTGTTCTGACTTACATAAAGTATTTAGTACATTAGATAGACACCTTTTAAATAAAACATTAATAGTGGTTAGAAGTGCTGGAAAAAGTCACGTTAACTTGACATAAGACCAGATTTTCCAGCATTCCAGTTCCTCATTTATGCAATCTTTTTGTTTTTTCCACACAAGTTTTAGTAATGCTTCAGAAACCCTTGTTTGCTCTTCAGCCTGACAATCTTCATCCCATATAAAAGACTGTTCTAGAATGCAGAATATATCCCCAGAAGTGACATTTTTTACCAGCAGGGAAAAACAATTCCAAGATAGTAATTACCTAATAGAGCAACTTTTAAGCAAAGCCATGCATCTTAAGAATACAAGAGAGAAAAGAAACTGGCTTAAGAAAAACCTTATTATCCCCCTTGTGTCTGGATAGCATTCAAATTACTGTACCTCATTTGGACAGATAATTGGGAGAGAAGCAATTTGCAAACACAGAGCTTTCTTGGACCTGAGACCAGAGCAGATTAGAGAATCTGAAAAGAAACCCATTCATCAGCTGCTCTGCTCATTCAGAAAGCAGAAATAAGATAATCAAATTCCTACTAATTACATTTTAAACAAAGTTACGTGTATTCTTAAGCCATTCAGGCCAGCAATTTAAGCAGTATTAGTTAAGTTAGAAGGTACCTTCTGACTTGTGGAAGCATTTAAGAGCAATGGGAAACAGGGAGCAGGCCACTAGAAAGCTGAGAGAAGAACCACAGCAGGAAAAATACTGCCACTTGACAAATTTGGCCTTTTGAAGCATAGGGCTTGTGAGGAAAAAACTTTTCTACACTGAGGGTGATTCTCTTCTCCCACAAGGTCCAACAACTTTGCAGCTTTATCCTCAGTAAAACTGACTGCCTTTTCTTATATAAGATCTCAGAATATATGGGGTTGTTTTGCCCGATTTTGATTTCGGCTTTTAGCTGGACTGTCTGTTAAAATACATGAAAAAACATTAGCCAGGATCACAGCAGTAGCTACATTTTACACTAGGCTTTAAAGCAGTCTGGTAGTGCACTTCAAGTTTCTAGAGTGACACTGCTTAAAAGAATAAACACTTGCCAATAATCTGAGGTATTTTTCTTTACACCACAAGGTTCACTTCCCTTAGACTGTTTTTACACTTTAAGGCAAGGCATCATATCTGGAAATTACCATTTGGCATAAAATTACTTGAAATGTAACTGGTGTCTCCAGGCATCAGTGCAAAAAAAAAAATGTTTATTAAGGCAGTCGTCCAAACAAGAGGACAGGTACCTGAAGGGTACATCAATTTGGGTGATCAAACTGAAACTGTTATTAGATTAATAAGCCTTATTGAACTCCTTATATACATAGTGGTTCTATGTGATTACTTCACTGCAACCTCTCTTAGGAAAAGACATTCTAAGAACACTCCATTGCCTCTTGAACCTTCACTTTATTCTCTAGCTGTCATTCATAAAATGCAAAGTCATTTAAACAGGGGCTTCATTTAAAGACTACGAAGCCCTACATCCCAGTCAACTCCTGTTAAATCATGCAGTTATGTTATACTGCTTATCCTACCATGCAGATTTCCAGTGCGAGCATAGCTAGCCTGAGCAGACTGGATAACTTCCCGTTCCAGCTGCCCTGCTGTGATGCCAACTGCAGACTCTTTCTGTAACACATTTCTGCTCCAATCATCATTCTCTGAGACTGGTATACTTTTGCCAGCCACTGAAAATAAACAACCAACAAAATCAGTTATGAAGTCACCAAAACACACATCCCTTAGCTAATATCATTTAGTTCAATTTATGAGAGTACCCCAGCATACAACTAGCTAAAACACCATCATACACCCATACATCATTCCAACATCATTCCAACAATATACTTCCTTCTGCCTTGCAAAAAATGTAGTCTGCTTCAGAGCTGGCAGTACTCCTCACTATACAAACTTATTTTGAGAACTCCCTAAACTACTCACTGACACCTTTCTGATAAGATTTTCTCAGCCCATCCGAGTGCCAGGAACATCAAAGACATTACAACATGAGCCTGAGTACAGGTGATGGGTCTATACTTGTGTCACACAGTTCCCAATCCAGCTGAGTCATAATGGAGGTGACAGAAAGGAGAAAGGAAATAAGGAACTCGGATACAGAGTTTCATGTTTCTGCTGCCTTCTGTGCCACCACAAGATGTCCTGGATTTTCTCACGATGAGAAGGAAAAGCATTCTAACTCCATCTTTAATTCCATACTCGTGTCACATTTTTTGAAGCAGATGCAGCTACAAGTTTGCAAATTCCTGACGTGCACATGATGTGCATGAAGATGTGTAAGCCACATTTAGAAATATCCTTTGCTGAATCATCAAGCAAAGAAAGCAATTTCTTATTAAAAGAATCCCAATTCCCTTGCTTTTGAGCAAAGGTCTTCAGACTTTTGGTAGTTAAAGACTGCCTGATGTTGGAAGAAGCAAAAATTACTAACCCTTTCTGGTGCACAGAAGTAAATTGTCCACTAGACACACTAGAAAGTATTAATGAGCACTAGAGAGATTGTGCATTTTTAACATTAAGTTGCAGGACTGCTTTGTGAAATAAAACATCCATTTATGTGAAGAAAAAGCAGCTTCTCTTGCCAGTTCTTTGCATCTGAAGATGTCTAGCTCTCAAGAGAGCTGAAGAAGAGAACCCTTACACAAAGGCACAAGGGTATCTCTACCAGATGTGCTTTTCTCTATTTTCCTGATAAGCCATAGCACAAAAAGTAGAATAGCCATCAAAACAGCAGTTCAAGCAGCACTCCTAAATACAACCATTTAGACAAAAGCCAAAAACTTGAAGGAAAGTTAGGGGCCCTTATAACCTGGTAAAACTGTAAGGCATCACAATGGATACTTCTGAGTAAGAAAAAGTATTTATCACACTCTTAGGAAGTCTAGAGACAGAAAACAAAAAAGCATTAATTTATCCACTATAAATAGATGTAGCAGCCAAACTTTCATTCACTTATTCTCCCTGCTTGTAAGCAAGATGACTTGGCTACGCAAGGGATGCTTGAAAAATGTATAGAAGCCCTAATTCCATTTTCAAAATATGTTACTAAAACAGAGAATACAATCATGTCTTTCCTTCCCCCTATTTTGCAAATGCAATCTGAATTAGTTCTGTAGATCAGAAAAAGTCTGACAAATAAAAAAAAACTATCAAAAAAAGCACCTTTACAGAAATTATACTCCTGTGTTTCAGAAGAGAAGAGGATCTGCAGCCCTGTAACTAAAGAGATAACAATCTCTACAGCAGCTTTGCACTGATCTTCTAAGACTGAAGTCAATTCAGTGAATCTTACCACTAGCAGGGTTTTACTTTATCAACAGGCAAAGGGAGGACCATAAATCTTTCAACCACATAAAGAACTCTAAAACTACTTCGAATTTTTCTAAACAGTATTCTACTTACATTGGAAAAGGAAGATAACAACTGTACCTAAAAGCAGCTGTTAGAAAAATATACAAATATACGTGCTGCACCACCAGAAAGATCTCTTAGCATATGTGAAACAGACTTCTCAGATTGTCTTATATGAAGTGAGTTATAGCACCTTCATGTCTACTAAAACGGATCACTCATGAAGCTATGGAAGAGAGTGAACGCTAACTGGAAGCTCCCTAGACCACTCACTGAGAACTTTTTGACAGATTTTCTCAGCCCATCACTGGGAGTGATTTCTCTTCTCTGCAGAATCAACTTATGCAAATGAACAGTGACATCTGAAGTCAGGAGATTGTGGACTGTGTCTCAAGCCATTACAATTCTCCCCTATAAGGTGACTGGAAGAAAGAGACTTAATCAGGGTTTCAGACCCTGCATGAGGAATGGTATATTACTACATTAGGAAACCCTTTACATCTATTCTTAGGGGTTATGAAATATTTCACTGTTTTCTGCTCACATGTCAAATCATAGGTCCCTAAAAATGCAGATGCTCAGGATTTATCTCAGGTTTTTAATTCTCCTGTCTCCATGTCTGCTCACCCTTACTAAAGGTCTTTATTATTTCAGCTATTAAATGTTACCATAGTGTTCCAACTTTATAACAAAGCAAATATAATCTATTTTTTCTGTCACTAACTGTCAGCAGATAAATAAAACCAAGCAGTGAAACAAATGTTCACCCTCTTATAGTGGGTGTGAGAGTGACACACCGGTCAAGTAAAGGATGCACACTTACCTGCCAGGCAGCAACTGAAGTTGAACTGGTTATGACTGTCTTGCGAAGTTCTTCCAGGATGTTGCCTGGAAGTTCTTTGTGAGACTGCAACAGCTGCTTACACTGAACTTGTCTCAAAAGCAAAAACAGAGCTGGGTGGTCAGGGCAGCTTTTTAAAGCCTAAGATCAAAACAATGAGAATTATCATTCCCAAATATCAAAGATACTTAGATCTCTCCATTTTGTTCTTTACAGAAAACAGCATTTGAAAGCATTCTCAGGATGCTTGCAACACGGCAGTTTCTTCCTCCTCTGCACAGGGACTGAACCATGAAAACAGACAACGTTTTAAGTTCCTTAAAATACATTTGAAGTCTATCTTAATTTATTTGTCCTACTCTTACAGATTTCTGAAAGACAGTTTTTATTTGGTTTGTCAATCAATACAGGTTTAGGCCTACTAATGGAGGCAAAAACTTGTCCTGTGGCTAAAATGGACCTTGGTTGTGTTTCAAGAAATTTCATTTCTTCCAGAAAAAATGCTTTATTCTCACTGGAACAAAGGCACTGTACTAAACACTTCCTGTTCAGTAACAGCAGATACCTAGAGAACATTTTTTACACAAATACAGACAAAAACCCAAAGACAGAAAACTAGCCATCCATGGCTCTATCCTTCTCAGGTGAAGTACATGAAGCTTCTGCAAGCCTCACTGAATGTTATTTTCCCTGCTCAAATCATAGTACTTCCAAGAATTATAATTCAAAGAAATTTAAGAAACAACACGTACTTTTCACGTTTTTTTAAAAAAACTGAGATACATTGCCTGTGAATCCTTAACAAGCTGCTGCTTTATAAATAATGCAGAGACCTTCTGAAACACAACAGAAGCTGCTAAATTTGCTGCAATTTCCCCCTATGAACAAGTGCAGTATCACACTGCCTGTCTCAAACTGAGTGATACTTAAACGCCTTTTTGAGAATTTCAGGGTCCAAAACTGTTACTGAGAGTTTATGGAACCACAGAATGCCCCCCTTTTTCTTCACTAACTGCAGGCACTGACTGTCCTCTCCCTAAGACAGTCAACAAAATATATGCAAAACCCTCCATAACCTTCCCCCATGACAAGATGGGGGGAAGGACGTACCTTGTATGTTCAGAAATCTCTGATCCTTATTAATGTAAGACAGGTCAGTAGATATGTTGGCCAGAAAAGGAAAACACCTTCCCACCAAGCAAATAAAGAGACAAGAAAGTACTTTCCCTTGAAAACCATATGTTCAATGAATCTGTTTTGGCTTTTTTAGTGGTTTGCTTTTTTTTTTTTTAACTCCCATCTCTCTTAATATAGAAATGCCAAAAACAAGGAGAACATTTGCATGGGACTTGTAATTTTCCTTAATGAAAGTCATGGATGTGTGCTGGTGAGTTCAACAACATTTTTGCTTACCTTTTGCCAAGTCTTCTGTTCATGAACACATGAAACACACACTTGAATGTTGTTAAGACCCCAGCCCCTTTCCCTAACTGCATTGCCTCAAGACTTCTCTTTTTATAAATTAAATTCATAGCATCTACTTGTGGGTCTGAAACAAAATAACAACACAACTCAGCAGAAAGTAAAGTCCCAGGCAACTCTCCTACATGGACTTCTTGCCTTGAATTTCTGTAATGTTTTCCTTAATTCTAGGCAGGAAGAGCAGACTTAGCTTTATTACAACATACACTACTTGCTTGAACTATTAACACAGTTTCAGTGTTGCAAACAGAATAAGCATCTTGGGAAGGGGAGAATATGCAAACAGCTACCTCAGCTGGGTAGAGAAAGTGCTACTGGTGCCAGCCTTCCACGTTCAATGCACCTATGGGTCATTCAATTAGTAGCTGGAGTCAATGATTCTTGTGTGTCCCTTACAACTCAAAATATTCTGTGAACTACTGTATTTTTTACCTCTGATGGAACAGGCAGTTGCTAATTCAAAGATTTCTTTTTTTGTACAATGCACACAAATTATTTTTATACAATTCTACCACAGTCTGCCAGTACAATGCCATCATACCTTGTTACAAAGAGCTTCAGCTTCTGATAGTTTACCAGTCTCCACTAGACTGGTAATAGCTTGACAGAGGCACCAGTCTTCAAGAATATGGACATAATTATGTGGAAGGTTACTTGCCCCAGCTGTAAAGACAGATAAAACACATAAACTGGTTATTGTTTATGTTGTAGTGCCACACCATGGCCACATACTCTAGAAGAACTTTTAGGAGTTTTAACCTGACATGACTTCCTTCATTAGCAGAACGTTGAAAGATGGCAAAAGTTAAAGCAAGCACAGAAAAAAAAAGTGTGCACCACTTGAGTTACTGATTCAGGAACAATCAACCAAACATGGAATTTTAATTCCAGTTTTCAAAACACTACAGACATTGAGCAAGACTGACTCTCTACTGGAAAAATTATAGAACTAAAGGGTACCTTAGTCTTTCCTTGTAAGAAGTGTTGGTGCAATGTAACACACCTACAACCATCCATTTAGGCATCAGAATCAGAAGGACTATTTTAAAAACTGAGGCTCTGAAGGGGAAAGCCAGCTGCCATTCAGTAATTAACCCCAGCTGTGCATTAGAATTTAGCATTTTTGTGTATAAAATACAGTTCAAGCTTGAACCACTAATGGCAAGCTTAGATAATTTCAATTTTATTTTACTTTTTTAAAATAGAAAACGTGTATAGCTTACTTTTGACTGAAACTGTAGACACAAGTGTCATCTCTAGACCTGTTCGCTTCAGCTGAGTGTTGTTTAGACAGACAACAGTGTTTTCAGCATGACAGGCTGCCATTAGCACTGCCCAGGCAGCAGGATTATCTAGAAAAGAATGGTCAAAGGCAACTCATACCCATTCTAAATATACTCGTAGTTCATTTAGAATGGTCTTTACCAGATACAGCATAAAAACATAGCCATTAATGGAACTACACACTGTAAATAAGAGAGAGCAACAAGAAGACAAGTAATAGAACTCAGCCCAAGCAGGCTGATAACTACTTGCCTCTAACTAGTAAGATTTGTCTGATTATAAAAGGAAGATACTGTTCCTAAAGACAACTAATGTATTTCTCACATAAACACCACTGTGCTAACCTGAAGCTTCCAGTTTATTTCTGACTACACAGATTAATTTTGGCTATCACTCAGTGCTCTAACAGAGGCAGCAAAAATCCAAAAATGCCATTCACGCCTTTCAGTCATACAGACTCAGTCTGATCTGACCACTAGCATGAAAGTTACAACAGTAAGTGCCTACTTCCACTGCCAGATAATTTCAGTGTCAACTTTACCTTGATCTAGTCCTGTGCCGAACACCTCCTACTGGTCTCTGCCATGAACTGTACAGAGCTTAGTTAAAGATTTCATCTATGTGAATTTTCATGCCTAAGATAATGAAATTTACTGAATAAGATAATGAAATTTTATAATGAAAGTATACTGCTTTTGATTAGTTGTCATACTCTTGTGTGTTCATGTAGAAAACTAACTGAAATTTTTAACTTGCAGTTACCCTTACACATCAAAGCAAAAGGACTGCAGAAGATACAATGTTTTGGTATTTCACTAAGTGCAAATTAGAAACTGAAAACCACAACAGGTGTGCGCTTCACACACTTAAGGAAGAACACCATTTAGTAAGAGAACAGTTGCCTATAGTTCATAACCCACACATTGTAACAGAACCTTTCCAATCCAAATTCTCAAGCTAGATGAGTAATTCTTTTCTGCTCGGTATTGGATATTGGCTCTAAGGGAACATATGTTTTTCAGTTTTGTCTAACATAGTAAAAAATACTTATGACTTCTCCTGCAGAGAGATTAAGAAATTGCCCACGTTTTCAGAACAAGCCTTAAAACCTAGTGATATTTTTCTTCTTGTCTGGTTTAATTCCCATTGTCTAAATTCAGAATGCCAGTGAAAATTTCAGCTCTAAGCATTCTCTCCAAAACGCACATGAATAACCCTAAACAACAAGCCAAGGAAAGAAATCTACTTTTCCTAGTCCAGTAATTTTGTTTCTGATGGGTAAAAATTAAAAAATTTACTACTGTGTTCAAGAAAAAGAGTAACCTGGACAGATGTGGATGGCCTTCTGAGTATTTTTTATAGGGTTGTTTTTCTCATCTTCTAACATGTGACAGCCTGTTGCCAACTGATTAACTGCAATGTTCAGCAGGACTTCCTATAAAACAGAACATAAGACTCACTTAACACTGTAAGGGATTAGATGCAATTAACTTTAGAATTGTTTATGGAATTATAAAATCTTCATTTTAAGAAAGACAAACCTTTCCGTGCTTTACATCAAGTATATGTGCAATGTTTCCTGCCACAGCTCCCCCCTGCAAGATTAAAAAAACCGCAATTGATTTGGTTACATGACTAATTAATTTTATGGAAAATGGCACATATCTTTGTTAATCAGAAATAAGGAATTTGCACAGTGACATATTGTCCTTGCTTACAGCAAAATCTCTTTATAAAAAAATTGGAAAAGATATTCAGGGTTAGAGCTTATCTATATGATATGTTTCTGATTTTAGCCGCATATATAAAGGAGTTTGTTTTCAGATGCCATTTCTGTTTACATAATTAACATAAATTAAGACAAATAGTATTTATTGGAGAAAAGCTAATAATAAACACAAAAGTGGCAAGAAAACACTGGCTAATGCAAAAAATTAAATTGACTGAATTAACCAAATTGAACACATACAAATTTTAATATATATTTATACACACACATCTCTATAAAAGTAAACAAAAAAATCATACATATCCTTTTATCGTTGAAATAATTCTAGCAGACTTTTCCTCTATTTCAAGAAGATCAAGAACTGTTACCTCATGAAACATGCAAATGATAGTGTATATAACCTGTATGTGGCTGCACACTGCTTTGTATGTAAGCCTTAAGATTTCATACTAACTAGTGAAAGGGTGGGGTT
Source organism: Xenops minutus (assembly GCA_035221455.1). Taxonomy (NCBI): domain Eukaryota; kingdom Metazoa; phylum Chordata; class Aves; order Passeriformes; family Furnariidae; genus Xenops; species Xenops minutus. The sequence continues at coordinate 3,528,410 of JAWWEE010000085.1, forward strand.
TTTTTTAGTTAAAAAACAATATTGACTGCTCAGGTTGTAAACAGCCATGTGTTGCAGTAATGCACTTACTTTTGCCTTTTGTGATGCATACAGTGGAACTAGTCGAGATAGAAGAGACCAGAGGGCAGGATTATCAGGGTTACTGGGAAAAGAAAAGGATATCAGGCTTTCTGGTTGTGCATATGCACCTGGTCTTCCATGATTTAGTAGGCAGTTACTACAGACACCAAATGGATCTTTCTCTATTAAGAAGACAATGCAGTGGAGTAGAAAACAAACATGGGTAGTAATTCGTAACAACACAATATTGAAGTTATATTGCTAACTGAAGAAACAAAATGTACAATGTGCATATCAATATTCATGCGAAGAAAACAAACTGAGGACAAAACCTGTAGTCCTAAAAAGTGTGAAGAACAAGGAATTTTAGTTGTAGTGGGAGAAAAACAATTTGCATGTAGAATAGTTTCCAAAAACACTTGGAGAGACTGAGGTGTGTTTTGCTTAATGGCACAGAATGGTAAGGCTAATCAAAACACATTTAAACACAGACATTTAGCTAATGGAAGAGATAGCTTCAAAGGCTGTTTTTAAATATTAAGTAAAAGCCTTAGAGACTTCTAGGTTGGAGGTTATGCTACATATAATGAAAGATGCTTTCACAGAACAGTGAACTAACCTAGCTATCAAAGATACCACCAAAACCAGAAAAAAATGAGTAAGCCACAAAACGTCTGCCATTTGATTCCATAAATCAGAAATCAAACTTCTGTGAGCTGATGCTACTACCTTAAGTGATGACTTCATCTTTGAAAAAAATTTTTTTTTTTTTAAATAATGAGGCAAGTAAACAGAGCTTTGCTTATTCTTCAGGTTAATCAAAGCAATACATTTGCAGGGCCATCTAAAGCAAGACAAACTACGTACCTGTGTACTGCTTTGGAGATTACTCTCTGGACCCCCACATTTCTACCTTGTAATGCATAAATAGCAGATGCCGTAAAACACAGCTCATAAATCCCATCATCCCCTTTTTCATGCTTCAGTAATTCTTTTAGGGCTGCTGTTGCAAGTGTTGCATCCTGCTTTACCAGTCCTAGCGTGCACAGAGCCTTCAGACTTCCCGTACTAGGTTCCTTTAATGAACTGTTGAAGGAAAGAGACACTATTTTGGAGCACAAATTAAACATACTGTTAACATTAAAGTACTTGTGTATTTCTGACTCCTCTTGCTCCAATGTATTTTGAATGGTATACAGAATCAAGTCTCTCACTGTGGGATCATGAATCAAGCTAGATCTGTATCCTTCAGGATCAGTTGGTTACAGCTTCCTAATCAAACCCTTAATGATTATTTTTGCCTTCAAAAAAGACAAGAATATAAGTTTCTGTGTGCAAGAAAATATTAAAAGCTGTTAAATATAAGCAGAAGGCACCCTTTGACAAGCAAGAAATGGTATTCTATCTAATCAGCTATGAAGACATACTCACTGTTAAAAACAAACCTTTGTGCCAAGCTGGCTATGAGAAATTGAAAAGACAGATCTTATTCAAGGTCCTACTGAGGCCTAATGTGCCCTAACATGAATTCCAGACAGTAGAGACATTTGTCTATTGGACCAGAATGTACCATTTTTTGTTCTTATTACTAAAATCCACCATATACCTTTGCTGAACTGCGTTTCCCATTCAGATCTAGGTATATTCACTACATTTCCTTCCTAAACCATTTACTACCCTTTTTTTTTCTCAAGCACAAATAAGGTGATCTAGAAAACTCTCACTGTTGATAACAAAAATAGAAGTCTGCAGTGATGTACAGGATGTAGGAAATATCAGGTTCCTAGCTACCTAATCATAAGTTACTTGGGATTTACAGTGTACCAGGTAATGGACCTTCACTAGTTTAAGAACTTCAGAAGTCTGCTGGCAAGATGGTGTACTGCACTGCCGCTACTGGAGTTCTCTACTGACAGAGGGTTGACCCTGAGAGGCTGAGATTTTAACTCTTAATTCATGGCTAGCAGGAGACTAACAATGCTGCATAGGCTTCTAGTTTCCACAGATCTGAAAAAAACAGACATTAATGACTTAATTGCCCAACTAATACAGATCTGTTTCTTTTCACACGAAAGCTATGGGCTTATCCTTGTCTATGATCTTTGAACACAACTGTTCTGGAGATTTCCTACTGTTTAAACTGAAATGGTTTTCACTAGTAATCTAGAGCTCTTACAGCTAAAGAACAAAAATACTGCCCGGTACTTAGGTAAACAATGAAGTAATATATAAATATTATGTATTATAATTATTATATAATTGTTATAATTATATATAACATGAGATTATATTAATATTAATATGTTGCTTTATTAATATTAATAAATTAAATATTAATATGAATGTATCCTTAAAAACATAAAGTTTTTAAAAATACCATTCAAGGATGTTGGACGTCTGAACTGCCCAGCCCTTCCCCTTCATATTGCTTTAAAAATGTGGAATATATAGGCCAGAAAACAAAGACAGTTATATCACAGGAGTAAGAGCACCGTATCCATTTTCACTTTTATTCCACAATACAAAAAGAAAATATCCACCTGAGTTCCCACAAAAATGAAACGTGAGGATTCACCAGTACAGTAGAAGATCACATTCTGATTACTAGTCCCTCTACTCACCATTTAAACAGTAATGTCTTTGCAGCATCCACTCTGTCCTGTTTATAATCTATTATTGCCAAGGCAGTCAGGATATGTGCTCTATCTTTTTCAGACTCAGCAACAGACAAGGCTTTTTCATAGGCTGGTAAAAATTAAAGACTCAAATATGAAGTAGAAGAAAAAATACAACCTTTGTAAAGCATGGTATTAGGAAACAGAGAGACACTTTGGGTTCAGGTTCTCTATATTTTCACATCTCAAATCATAAGCAGAAGCAGCAGAAGGCACTCAAGATATCAAAACAATTGTGGAGTTTGTATTTATACATTAGGACTGAAAGAGCAAAATAAAACTGAATGACAGCTAGGTTGATCAGACAAACAACTTTTTTTTAGGATTAACTGCAAGAGAAGTGCCCCATAATGCTCTGAATTTTACCTTTGATACTTTGTTCTAGGAGTCCTTTCTTGAAGTAAGCTAATGCTAGCCCCACAATGCCATCAAACTCAGTTAGGGGTATTGATGCGTAAGTTTCAATGGCCTTATCACTCAGACCAAGGGCACTGTGAAAAAAATAAAATTACTGGTATGAAGGACATAGCAACAGCTGCTATGATTTAGACAACTGTCTTTGACGACCAGTATCCTCTTTTCTACTGTAGTTTCAAGCAGACACCACAGGAAAAGAGCAATATTAGGACAAGAATGCACAGTATTCCCCACCCTTCTTCAGTTACAGAAGTTACTCTGTCCAACTATTTATTGCACGAAGAATAATTGATAGGAAAAAGTCCTCCCCATCTGCAAAATAGATATATATATATATAGATATAGATATATATATATATATAAGGATGTAATTTAAAGGTCAACACAATGAACAGGGAGAAAACAGTAAAGGAGAAACATGAAAAATCAAACTAAAAATGCACACAGACAGGCACACCTTACAGCATTCTTTTTCTAAGACCACTATGATGGAAACAACACAGGATTGTGTTTATTAAGCTACTTAATAATTACTTAATTACTTAGAGCTTGCTCTTGTCTAAGCTGCACACAGAAATCAACACACATACAGTTCGGATGTGAGACTACAGGAATGTAAAGAATTGCTTCTAAAATCTTCTCTGAAGTTAATGAATTACCACATCACCACAGGCTAGAAGTTCCAGAGTCATGTACAGAAACTTAAGAATACACGAGGTTTCCAAAGAGACCTAAAAAATCTAATTAGCTCAGCTTGTGCTATCTCATATCAAAGTGAATTCTGAAAGTCTTCACCTGTTAAGACTTGTGTCCTGCATGCCCTCAGAACCAGAAGAATATCATGAAGGGAACTTAGAATTTTGAGTAGCACTGCAGCAGAGGGGTTCATCAGCAGAAAGATCACACAGATGTACACAACATGCTTCAGACTGTACAAGTCAATACAAATTCAAAGGGCCGGTGGAAGGTATTTTGAATAAACCTCCAAGTAGTTATTTTATTCAGACTAAGTCTATTACATATCTCACATGTGTAGATTGTAAACCCCCTCACTGCCGCCCCTCCCCCTCCCCCCCCCAAAAAAATCACAATTTATTCTGGAGACCACACAACAGCTACATTGTATAGATTACATTAAGGCACTCCAGTATCAAGCTACGGATTAGGGAATCAGTGGTACCTCTGAAGATATACAGCAATTCCTTGCAATTTATTTTTTTTAATACACTACATATTTCTGGAGCAAATACAAAGTTCAGTCAAATCTGTCTACACTTAACAATGACATTTAACAGATTATTTTTAGCAATAACCTTTCATCTTTAAGCCTCATCATGTTTAGTGCCACTGCACACGCTCCAACCACAGCTGAAGTGAGGGGCTTGGAAAATATGTCAACAAACACCTACCAAAGTGACCTGCCATAGTTTTGCATTGCTGTATTGTATTTCTCAGTATCCTTGGAGTTTTTCAGCAATGAAGCTGCCCTGAAATTAACCACAATGAAAATAATCACCATTTGACTGTAAGATGCATACTTTTAGAATAGTTCTCAGAGCAGAATGGACAACTGTTTTATGCAGAAGCTTTTCCATGATAATTAAACACAAACAGAGCCTATTTTACTGTTTTAATGCATCAACAAGCACATTCACCAAACATAATTTCATTTGCCACTGTCCCCTACCATTGAAAAATGAGAGGGGAAAAAAAAAACCCCAAAACAAATCAAAATACAACAAAAACCAAAGTCCAGCCACCATTAGAATGGGATAGAGAATAAAACTGAAACCAAGCTTACTTCCAAGATTTTACTTAAATCCCACACAGTGAATTAGTTAAATGTCCTGGTAAGACACACAAGCCTTGGAACATCTTTACTTTTCCAATTCTGTGTTCTGTGTTTCCAAATTTGGCATAGGAACATCCCCACACCACACCCTACAATACACTTAGATGAAATGTACTGCTGAACTGAGAAAGTAAGTGGGTTTTTTTAAGGAAAAGAAAAATTCTTAAGTTTTTCAGGTGGTGCATGGAAAAGAGGTGAAGTAAGCTTTCCAAGGGTGTACAGTTTACCTCTCATAGGCATTTGCTGCCTGCTGTTTTAGATGTAGATACTCATTCAAATAACCAAGCATTGTGAAAGCAGATACATCATCTGGATTTCTTTCTAGAAAATCAGGATTGACAATAGGAGAACAAGATCAGAAAGAAGTGTGGAAAAGCATTACAAAAAGGTCGTTACATTGAAGCTACAGTGTACACATCTTTACCAAGTGCTTCTGTCAGTTGGTCACTAGAATAATTTTGACAGGCTGAAGGCAAATACAGAAGAGATAGAAGACCAACATGACATCAAGTTAGCTCAAAAATGCTTAAAATATTATGACACAGAATTAGATCACTCAGTATATTTTAAGTTTCTCAGCACACCATGGTTTTGGTTTTTTTGTGTGTAATGAAATAGGAAGTATTCATCTCATATTCACTCTAGTAAAATACTGACAGAATCCTATTGTTTTTAATACTACATCTCTGGAACAATTCTGGACAAAGTGCTATAGGATCATTCTGCTTGAGCAGGGAGGTTGAGCCAGATGACCGATTCTGGCGGTCTCTTCTAACCTTAGCAAATAAGCACAGAATCAAAAAATGGGTAAGGCATAGACTTCTCAGCTGTCATCTCACCTCAGACTTGTAACTTTTCCTTCCAGTCTAGTAAGGAAGCCTCTCCTGCAGTTCACTTAAGAACAGTGATGGCACAAAGAAATATAATCTCATATTTATCTCATTTAGAGGGCTTGCACCTTATTTTTTAGCTCTCAAAAGTCAGCAATAGATTACTCCGACAATTTATTTACAGTAGTAATTGCAGATTAAAGAAAATCCACATTTGCTCTGTTTACTTTTCAGGCTAGACCTATGCAAGCCTACTCCAGTGGGGAGGCTGGCTTGGAACCATGTACAAAAACATGATCCATCACCTACTGAAGATTAACACAATCACATGCTTATGACAAGCATGACAAGGCTCTGGTCCCTATTTTCATTTATCTTTGTAACAAAGTCTACACGAATGGAGTAGGCAAACAGAAATCACATCTGTTTCATTTTTGAGTGACAATAAAAGTCAGTGGTCTGATTACCCTGTTTTTATTACTTTACAGCTCAAAAGCCCCTCCTCAATTCAGCCAGTCTCTCTTGTCCAGATACTAGTACTGGTTTATCTGTTCATTCTGAATGTATCTGTTAGGCATGACAGGTTAAAGAGGTATTTAAATTACCTACCTGTATATTTGGTCAAGACCACCTGAGCTGCTGGAATAGCATTCATTTGAACAATGTTGTACAGATATAGTTCAGTGTTTCTGTTGGCTTTGTCCTGCAGTGTTGAACATACCCAGTGGGCATAGCCTTTTGCTCCCTCAGCCTCAAGAAACAAATACCCCCCAAAACAGGAGTCATTAAACCTGCTCAAGATACAGCAAAATAATCAGACTGTAATAACAATTTTGTGGTTTAGAGTGACTTTTGGCCAAAAATCTTCATCAGTGTTAAGAGGAAAACACCAAACCAAATTACTCCACACAAACTTTTAGCTTGACCTTTGGGCACAGTGAATTCTCACATTTTCATATAACTTGCTGCATTACTGTAGGGATGACAACAAAAGAAACCTATGAAAGTAAGTCCTCCACCTCCTTAGAACTCAGGGTCCTTGCTGTCTCCTGAAATACTTATAATATATATTATAATAAAATATACCTTTGATTTATGTCCAATTCTGTGGGAATGTGAAGAATGTTTTTTCATGACTCATGGAACTAATCTCTTGTACCCTTGGGACTAGAGCATTTAATACAGTAACTGCCTGCTATACCATGCCAGCGTAAGCCAGGAACAACATGGAAGTAAGACAATCTCATTTGAAACATGACTGTAACAGTTTCACTATTGAAAAAATGACTGTTTTTAAAAATTGAATTGTCTTAAGTAGAGAGATCGGATATACAAAAACTTCAGAACAATACAACTGTTATACTCACATGCATATTGAGTTCAGTTGTGTGCCTGAACAGATCCATAGTATCATAGCTGCCTACCGTCTCTGCAATAAGAGCCTATAGAGAAGCAAGAGTTGAAGTCAAAAATCATGACATTGACAGAACGCTCAGTATGTGTTATGTCAGGCATATCTTAAACATTCAACAAAAAGACTCTTTTCTTCATATGCTTCAAGGAAGATTTGCTTTAGAAATAAAATGAACGCAATTAAAAGAGGCACAAGCAGTATCAATGGTATCAGTAATTTAAAGTCTTCTGCTGCTTCTCTACATTCTTCAGGACAAAGACTTACGTGTGTTAGAACAACTTAAAACAGCATCTGACAGGAGCTACATTTCAACGTTATGGTGCTAGTCCTTTTCTAGAATCCAGTTTCAATTAAAATATCATTGGCAGGTCAGCAGCATGGGATTATTAAGTGCTCATATAGCGACTGTAAAAGTATGAGTCACAAGTACCTCAACTACTCACAGATGGCTGAGATACCAGCAGGAACACATCAGCTCTCAATGGTCGGGGAGAAAGGAACTTCCCAGAAAAGGGAGAAGTGCTTTGTCCCACGAAATTAGAGGCTGAATCATTCTAACAGTGGTGTTAGAAAGGGAGAGCTAAGAAGAGAGTTAGGCAGTACAGCTAGTTAGTACAGCTGAAGCTGAAATACCTATCACCTTTTGAAGACAGTGCTTTATTGACAGTTGTCAATAAAAAGCCTCAGAGCACAGTGATTGTTTTGTTTATAGTTTCTTACTGAACTCACAACATCAGCCATTATGCAAATGTAACTGATGAATATAGCTTCTGCTGCATCACCACTATGGAAACAAATGGTCCTATCCACCTGCAAGGAAGCATCAATTCCCTTTAACTTCAAGCAATTTTTAGAAACATGAATAAGTGCCAATTATTAGGATGAAATTTAAATCTGCTCTCTGACAACTGGGTTTGGCACACAGTTTTCTGACGTTTCATCATACCTGTCCAATCCAACACTGCAAGTAAGAAGGCTCCAGAGACTGGGCTACCTTGAAGGCTTCATGAGCTTGCTGTAAAACAAAGATAACAGTGCTATTGAACTGTCTGGCATGTAACAGAGTATTTCTGAGAACACAGGTTTAATATTAACAGGTATTAGAAGAGATTTAATAGACCAAATTAGGTCACTATTAAAACATCTGCTGTGCCACACACAACAATGCATTACCCAGAGAAACAAACCAAGTTTACTTTTAACTAAAATTTTAAAAATATTAAAAAACTTTACTACCCTGCCTTCAAAACCTTCTCATAACACCAAAAGTGTTCAGAAGCTAAATTAACCCTTGGAAAAATAAATATTTAAAAATATTGGAGGATCCAGTTTGAAAATTTGCTTTTCCATAAAGCAAGCAGTTAAACAAACACATTTTCAAAAGAATAAAATTGATTATCACCCAAAAGTCATTTTCCTACTGACTGCATATGCTTAGGAGTTCCTCCCTCAATTTGGGACAGGGTGAACAACCTATTAGTAGTCTTAGCAGCAAGTAGTCTGTAGTGCCAAGTTATTTTTATTGAAAAATTTCTGACCATTGGATTTTCAGTGAAACAGAATTTCTTTAATTCTAACCAGCAAATAGAACAGGATGTACTTTAGCTGCATGAGAGCTCCAAGCTTCCCTAAGTTATACTCTAATTTTTCTCCAAAGAAACTCCGTAAGGTTAGAATGTCACAGTAAATCATACATCTGCCGATGAGCAGAAAGTAGATACTTATGGGAAGTCAAACATTGAAAGTTCAGTCTCCGACCTACAAATAAAAGTTCTTGGTCAAACCTGGAATCCTCTGGTTTGACCAACAACTTCTCAGTCCTTCCAATAAGTTTTCATTCCATCCAGTTTTTCAAAAAGCAACCTCATCAATTCAGCAGAAGTTCACAGTTCACTTAACTTTATCCCCTCCAGAACAAATACTTAATTCATTTGCATTTCTCAAGTAAAGTGTAGGTACCAATTTAATTTCTTTTGAAGGTGGTACATTTCTTGAATTTGAAAGGGACTTTCTTCTCAATTTCCCCACACTCCCAACCCCATATACACTCTTAAAAAAACCCAACAAAAAATGGAAAGGGAAATTATATTTGAGGATGGGAAATAGATTACCTCAATGTTTCCAGTTGCCAGATACAGAACCCCCAAGTTGGTCCATGCAACAATATTCTAGATAGAAAAAATAAAGCTAAAACCACTATGCTAAAATAACACTGCATTAGGAAAAAGTTTTAAATGCCCACTTGAAACAGATGGAAGTTGACTACAGCACTTACAATTTTCTCAACTTGAACAGATTTGATGAATGAATGTTGAGCAAGAGCATAATTGCCAATAGCTGTGGGGAGAAAGAAAAAAGGAGAGCTAGATCTAACTGAATTTCAAAATACCATTAGTTAAGTTGCCTTCCAATTTAGGATAGTACGAAGCTAGATCTGTTGCGGAAGACTTACCACTACAAGAAGCAACTACACCAAGTGCATTCCAGTAATGATGATTATTGCTGTCAAGTCTCACAGCTTTTTTGAGACACTGGAAGAAAATCAAATGTGAATTTTAATTATTAGGAGAGCAAAAATTAGGACTTTACACGCTTAGTCAGAGATAGAGATCTTATTGTGGACAGAGTATGCAGACCAGCATGAACATCAGTTTAAAGAATGCACCAAGAAAAACAATACCTGCAAAGACTTCTCTAGCAGTTCACTGATCTCATTTATGTCAGCGTCCACTGCTGTGAGGTGTTCTGCTTGTCGATAATAATTTATTCCAAGATCACACCATATGCTAGGCAAAGGCATCAATTTTAAAGCTCTGCCGTAACACCTACAGGAATATGAGTCACAGAATCAATTACTCCAAGTCTCTACATAAAGAGCAGAAAGAACATTCAAAAGAGTGCTTAAAAATCTGAACAAGCAAAACAACACCAGACAAGAACGGAAAGTAAAAAACAACTAACACATTTTCATTCAGACACTTAACGTCACAGAATCTATTCCGGTCTAAAGGCAGTCTGTAGTACCCACCACTTTGTGAAGCCACAGGTGTGGTTATGTAGGTGTGCATTAAATAAAAGCTCTTTCAGTTACATTATACATGCTTTTACTTAAATATCAGTCATCTTTACAGCTCATCAGACTTCCCCTAGAAAGTATCTGACTTTAGAGATACTGTTTGAGATTCACTATGCAGCTGCGTTACTTTGCCTTACACATCCAGTTGCAAAAAGCTCAGCGGAAGTCACAGAAGAGGCTGCAGAAGTACTGCATATATTTCCTAGATCATGAACTTCAAAACAAGCATTCCCTCTTCCAACATACTCCAAACCTCTGAATTTATGACTTTTTTACAGGAAACAAGTACAGACAGAAAGCTAGAAGTCTTATCTTGGACTTCAGTTGTCCTGGCAGAATTAGTTAGCAAATACTGCAATCACTCTGTTTAGAGATGCATGATTTGTGGAATAGTAGGGATGATGTAATCATGCACTGGAGACAGAAATGAGAAGAGCAAGTGCTGATAGCCAAAGAGGCAATACAGGAAACATATTCTGAAATGAGTAGTGTAACTTGAAAGAAGCACATGAATCTATTTACCCACTATGCAGATGTCAACAGATCAGCATGTCTTTCATTTTCTAGAAATTTAATAGTATAGAATATCTGAGACTCCATTTGAGTCTCAAGGTGCACAGAAGCTCTTGATAATAAAAAAAGTATTACCTTCCTCCCAATATGAGCAGATCATTTTTCTTCAGCATCTGTTTGTCTGCATTTTTCCCCATTTTTCCCCAAAGAAGGCATCCTAGTACTTGAACATGCACTTTGCTTGGTGAAATAACATGCACGCTGGTACAAGTATCTCCAAACAGTTTCCAGAGGCAAGATATATCAGGACGGTGCTTTATTGCCCTGTAATTAATTACACAGAGAACCCACATAACACCCATTCAGGCACTGTTCTGAAGAAAAGTTCGCCACTTTGAAATGTGGCACAAACTCAAATGCAATTCATCAATGAGCTGGTTTTTTTCTTTTAATTCACTTTCTTCCTATTCAAGCTATAGGTCTAAACAGTCAGAACCAAAAAATAAGGGAAAAAAAACCCAAAAAAATGTCAATATATTCCAACATTGTTGGGACAAAAATTCTAAATTTAGAATTGCTAAAAATTAGCCATTATTTATCAATATGTCAGCTGACTACATGCACTCTTGCCTTTTAGAGAACCATCATGTCGTATTACAAGACATGACTCATCTACAGAAACCTGATGGACCTTCTTTTCTAACAGCAGTTATTCCACAACTTATTTAGGACACTAAAACATTTCGTACGAAATGCAAAACAAAAAGATTGAGGGAAGGAAGGAATATTTTCCTCTTATACACTATTTTTGGTAGGAATCCCTTCCTTCCAGATCCATATATCAGGAGGATGGCTGAAGAGAACTGTGTCATTTCACACAGTTAGAATCAAATGATTCTGTATCTTTAAACAGAAAAATCACAAAACTTTGCAATTACCATTCATTTAAGAAGCCTATGTTTAGAATTTATTATTCAAGCCATTTTCAATAAGCACATTCTTAGCTCTAGGTTAGAAGCCCTCGTCTATTCAATGCAGTTTAACTGAAAATCCTCAAACATTTAACTCTTATTCTACTGCCTGTCAACGCACAATCCTAGATGAAATTAAATAAGTGAATATTTAATACTAACCTTGTAAAATATTCAAGAGCCCGCTCTATGTAATCCACAGCCTTCCTATCCAAATAGTTATCAAGGGCTGATCTCGCCAACATGAAATAGCACTCACCAAGTCCTGAAAATAAGACAAAATATCTTCTATGAATAGAGATGCTTTTATGATATGCTCAAAAAATAAGGTGGGGAGGGACAGTGAAAACCTGTTCAGTGTTCTGCTTTATAAAAAGATTTATATGCTGCACAGATTATAAACTGTGATGGGTTGTTAATGACAATTTTGTTGATATTTTCAAGTCCTATGATATGTATTTGCATAATTAGCAAGAGGCTAAATAAATTGCGGGTATCTAAAAGGGGGAGATAGAAATAAGGTGTGTGCTTGCAAGATACCCTTTGAACTGACTGCAATCTATCTTAAACCTGGCATAACCACACTTGCAAAAGTTTGTAAAAGTTTTCTTAAAATTATCAAATATTATACCTGTAATGTGATATCCTGTTCTGTTGATTTGAATGTCAAATGTTGAACAGTATGTGTATTATGCTAGTTGTGAGTTTTAAATCGTAATAATAAGGAAAGCATAGAGGGAGCTATGTGGGGGAGGGAACAGTGCAATAAGAAGAGGACCGTGACTCAGCACTTTTGGACCGCCAAAAAGGGGGAAGAGAAGACCAAACGCCTAGTAACGGGACAGAGTCTGGAACGGGAACAGAGTGGACCCTGATTGAAGGATTCAAGAACAAACCTGATTGGAGGAGCCGAAAGAGGACAGGTGTATAAAAGCGGACTAAAAAAAACGTTAAGTGCATGCCTTTTGGTGGAGCAGAGACTCCCGGGCCGCCCAGCGCTGTTTTGCTCATTAATCAATAAAAATTTTAAACTGCATATTGGCTCTGGCAGTTTATTACATAAACTTATCATAAAATCCAAAGACTCACAATGCTGACAGAGACTTGACTTTTAATCTATTTTGTCAAGTGTCAACTGCAGAATAATTTGCATATTAAACATAATTAATTATAAAAAACCGTTGCATTTAAGCTTTGGGTTTGTCCTCAAATAGGAAGTAAACCCCTCGTGAACAATCTGGTCTGTATTGGTAAGTCTTTGACAAACAATGACTTCAGGAATGTCAAAACTCATTCCCGAAACACAAAAAAAAAGAATGTCACAGTAGGCAAAAGAGAAAGTCTTTTTTCAAGAAGACTCAAAGTCAACATTATTTAATCCTGTTTATGTAAGAATTTACTTCATACAGTGCATTGGGTCTGGCTGAGACAAAGTTAATTTTCCCCACAGCAAACCTCATATGTACTGGTAGCTGGAAAGCTAGTGATGACACACCAGTGTTTTGGCTGCTGATGAGCAGTGTTTGGAACAGCATCAAAGCAGTCTCTCAAACATTCCCTACTTCAGCAGCAGGCTGGGGGTGGTCAAAATCTTGAGAGAAGACAGAGCCAGGATAACTGACCCACAATGACAAAAGGGATATTCCATCCCATATCACATTTGTTCAGCCATAAAAGCTAAGAGAAAGGTGGAAGAGGTGAGGGGGTATTATTGTATTTGTTTTCTAGAGCAACACTAGGCAAAAAGTCCTACTTCATCAGAAGTGGCTGCTGATGGGAAGTAGAGAATAAATTTTGTTTTCCTGTGCTTCCACATACGGCCTTTGCTATTGCTTTATCAAACTGCATTTATCTTGACCCAAGACTTTTTTCCATCTTACTTTCTCCCTTGCTCACATTCTGCTGAGAAGGGAAGTGACAGAGAAGCTTGGTGGGCAGCTGGTGTCTTGAGCAAGATGTAGAGAACAGTCAAAAAAACAGAGAACTGCTAAAAAACAATTTGTTTTGCCATTGCCTAAGCTCCATTGGAAAGACTTGCAGTTAGACTATGGTTGCAAAAACAGGATGTTCAGTTAACCACAACCTACAGACTCTATGCGCAAACAAGGTGTATCATGCAAACATGTGAATACCAATGCTTTAACCTATAGACTCTAAGTATACCGCATGAATGCCTACATGCAGTAAACATTTCATTGCTATAGACTATGTGGTGAACATGCCATTGCTATAGTCTATCATAAAGTGCACCACCCAGCCTGTATATAAGCAAGTAGCCAACACACCCAGATGGAGATCTCTTCCATCAAAGGACAGATGAAGAACAGATCTATGGGATGCCACTGGACCTATGGTGGTGACTAACCCTTGCTTTTTCCTACTGTCCCATTTCCTCCTTTCTCTCCTCTTTAATAAGGGATATATAGAGTTATAGTGAATTATAGTTTTGGTTACCAACATTGGCCTCGCTTGTATCTTAATCTCACTCCCACTACATTCGAACTTTTCTCCTCTCCACACCTGTGGACCATGAGACAAAATATGCTTCTCTGCTCTCTGCTGCCTGGAACACAAGGTCAACCCAGCACAAATGGAAATAAATCTTCAATTCTTCTCCTCATTTGGCCTGGTAGGCTAAGGATTAATTACCTTTCATACTTACTTGAAAGAGAAATAATCACTGCCATTCATCAGGACTTAAGAGTTCTTCAGATATTTGAGGGCTACTACAAACTAGCCTCCATGCAGGAGATCACATGGTTCTACATTGCCAAAATATAATCCTATCCTTCCATGCAGGAAACCCTCAATACACTAAGAACCCTTCCAAAAGATTGAAGCACTACAGTATGTAGAGGGAGAAAGAATGAACACTTTCAAATTCAGACATATTACCTTTCAGTGCAGGCACATAGTTTTCTGTCTTCTTTAAAATTTGTTGATAGGTAGCTATAGCATTTTCATATTTGCCTAGAATCTGCTCAAGTGCTGCAGCTCTATAAATGCTGTACATGAGCCCTGGGTTCAGCTCACTTGCTCTCCTGAAGGATTTCAGAGCTGTTGAGTAGCTACCTCTGTTTAAGTAAGCCTCCCCTAGACTCTCCCAGCAGTCCGAATCTTTTGGATCAGCCCGGAGAGCTGCCTGCAAACTGAAGGTATCAAGATATAAAATTACTTACATAAAATGTGATAAAAACTTAACAAAAAGTATTTCCTTGCATTACATACTCTCAGAACACAGAACTTTGTATTATATACTCTCAGGACACAAATGCACAATTATACACAACTTTAAATACAGCATAATAATGCTTTCATCTTCAGAGCACTTTTTACAAGTTTAAGCATTGTACCTAGCCCCGGCTCATTATTCACTGCCATACAAGGCTTGTTTATGCTTACCACCAGGATTGTTAGTACAGAATACTCTTATGCTAACAAGACTACATTCTAAGAATTCTGGAACAGAAGAGAGACACAGCTTGCTCAGACCCATTTCCCATTGTTTAATACTAGCAATCCTATAATCAGTTAACTTATTTCAAAACTTGCTGTGATCAAAGACCATTTCATTGGGATTTATAGAAAAGGTCTTAAACCAACCACCAGTTCTCTTACTCAGCCACTGCTTGTGACGGCTGACCACTTCTCAGGTAGTAAAGTCCACGATGAAGCCACGCCCATTTTGCTGTACCAGGTCTCGCTTTTTCAGTTACCTCATTCAGGATTGACAGAGCAGTATCCTAACAAAGCACCAAAAATGCCAAGTTAGTAAACAAGAACTGTTTTTTAAATGTTCTGATGACTTTATATGCTCTTCATGAAAGCAGCAAGGTGGAGGATGACACAATTTAAGAGGTGACACAATTTAAATACAGAAAATCCCCTAGTTTTCTTTTCATGTTTCCTGCTGAATAAATCCTTCATCCAAATCACACATGTGATGACTCCAATGTTATGCTTGATCCTCCTCTCCTCCCCTCCCCACATAAATTTAGTTTGGATCTAGAGAAGAAAATTGAAGCAGGTCCAACTGTGAAAGCTACTAAGCAATGATAGAATATCTATTTTCAGATCTTATTCTCAAATACAAAGGAAACCTGAAGTGATTCCTCAAAGAGAATGATTAACAG
Organism: Xenops minutus; assembly: GCA_035221455.1. Classification (NCBI taxonomy): domain Eukaryota; kingdom Metazoa; phylum Chordata; class Aves; order Passeriformes; family Furnariidae; genus Xenops; species Xenops minutus. The sequence goes on from JAWWEE010000085.1 coordinate 3,544,351, forward strand.
AAAATCAAAACAGCAGTAATGTGAAATTCTGAATGTACAATACCATATCTCCAAGTTCCACACTTAAGTCTACAGCTGCTGTTCCAGATTCTTCATCCATTTCATCCAGTTCAAAAGCCTTTTTATAGCAACCACGAGCTCTACTTTTATCTCCAGCAATGTCTCTGTAGTAGTTACCTAAATAAAAAAAGGCATTTCCCAAGTAGCTGTCCAATTTTGCAGCCTATAAGGAAATACGAACACAAGACAGCAATTTGAAAGATTATACTGATAGACAGGTACAGTCATAACTACTTGTTTAATCTCTGCTTACTGGCCTTCTGTGATACATCTGAGTTGTCAAACTTTATTTTAAAATCACACAGATTACCCGACTTTTAAGTATCTGCAAAATCTGCTACACACCTCATGACACAAAGCATTTTGCACATGAAGTACTAACAAACTAGTTGTGCTAGTTGACATCCCATAATTTTCATACTGTACTGTTTCAACCATTATGCTCATATTCTTACCCTATTACATCACAATTAACTCCACCCTTTTCTAAAATTTAAGTTCCTTTGAGATGCACTTGGCAGATTTGTTTATACTTACAAACCCACAGCCTCCAAGCAGCAGAAAACAGCTGTCAATAATAGTAATAAGGAACACATAAAATGTTTTAGAACCGAGATTTGTCCACTTCAACTACATTCACCAGTGAACTCTGTTGTAATTAAGGTGCAAACCGTATGCAATGATTTGCGTTGCCAGAACCTATCATTAGTTGAAGTTACATGGTGAGTTTACAAAGCCTAAAGTCTTGTTTTGTATATTCCTGTATTATCAACACAGATACCAGAATAAATCGTTTGGATTCACATTATAACCCAAGTTCAGAGTAAAAGCCACAATCACTAAAAACCAAAAAATCAGGAAAAGCATATAAATTGTGGAGTTTTACAGACTTAAATCCTTGGACAGACATTGAATCTCTAACACCACTCTCAGCTTTTTTTGTTCCTCACTTTCCTCCCAATTTGAATACTGCCCTCCCCATTTCTAAATGTCTTCAAAGATCTGTGCTGGTCACCAGGAGGCCTTGACATACCAACCCTCATGGAAAGGAGATTGAGGAAATCACCCTATGTTTGGCTAATTCAAAGGCTTCAAAAATTAGGTGAAAAGAGGGAAAAAAGGCACGGAACTTTCAGGTAACTGCACAGCTCCCTACAATGCCCTTTTGCACAGCTGAACTGTCTGTGTAACAAGCAGAATATTCAAGTCTATCACTCCAGTCAGCATATTTTCCATATTTGCTTTCTAATATAGGAAAACATTAGTCTTACATGAACAGTTAAAGCAGGCTTTACCTTCAAGAACTGAGTGAGTGCTTTTCCTTTGTCTTTTTTTGTCTCATCACTCATGAACCAGTATGTAAGACCCAGGTACTGATGATACTCCGCAGTTTCTGCCTTTCTTTCAATAGCATTTAGAAAACTAAATGAGAGGAACACAGGTCAGATCAGAGCAAATAAATTCTCAAAAGCTGCAAAACTCTATATTCTACTCCTCCATAACATTTCCCTGTTAGAAGAAAGGAAAAAAAGCCTACCTTCTTTCGGCCTGTTTATAGTTCTTCTGGGAATAATGGATGTAACCCTCTAGAGCATGGGACTCAGCCAGATCAGGGTGGGACAACAGAAGCTCTTGTGAAATCTGAGAAAGGATGTAATTTTTGCCTGGTTATTTTTCCAGGAAACCAAGAATTGCACTTAGCTTACAGAAATAACAATACAGCACTAACCTTAGAAGCCTCATCCATTAAACCTTTGTTTAGATAAGCATGACCCCTGATAGCTGAAATCACTGGGTCACTGCTTGCACCTACAATCTAGAAAACCAAGTAATAAACACAATCAGTTTATTCTCTCCCCACACTCAGAAATCAAAGGTGGCAAAAGCAGGCAGACAGCATGAAGAAAAAGGGAAAACATTTATGTTTTTTTCCTTACTTCTGAGAAGACTTAGACAGAATAATGCTGACAAAGAACAAGTATAGGATTGTAGAAAGCAAGGACAAAAGTACAGAATCATGAAGAACAACAACAAACAATGAAACTGTGAGACAAATAAAAAGGGAAAGCAACTTCTGCTAAAGGTTAGCTAAGCTATCTTAAAGTAACATGTTCTTCGTGACTAATGACAAGTGAACAAAAGACATAGGAAACAGGATTATAACAACAATTCAAATTAAGGTAAACAACAGCCATGGAAATTGCATGAGCTCAGCAGCAGTGAGCAAGACCAGACAACATCAGAAGTGACAAATTCTAAAATTAGAATTGCAAATGAAAAAGAACTGCAGCAAAACCTAAAAAAGCAGAGATGGAAGAAATGTTTGGATTACACTACAGCTGGTAGGAATGGTCTAATCCACACAGAATGTAGAAAGGAGGCAAGCATAGAAATACACAGTTTGAGTACAGAAAGATGAGAGTACTTTTTTAAATTTAAAAAAACTCCAACATTTTAGTTCATGAAAATACCTGCTCAAGTGCTTTAATGGCTTCTTCTGCAGCATCAGCATCAGCTATTTTAATCAAAGTCTCTGCTTTCAACTGAAGGGCAAGATTCTTCCACCAAAGATTAGGACCCTTGGAAATTCCAAGACCCTCAAGAGCTGTTGAAAAGAAAATCTTTTCATCACGGAAAACTAGAAAAGAAACACCAACAAACTACAAAGAGCAGCACTGTTCCAAGCTTTTTCAAAATCTTGATAATTACAATTTTTCAGTCTAATATAGCACCATTTGAACTGCTCTCTCCCATATTTAAGAAATTGTCCTGTAAAATTTCGATTCATTCAAGTTTAAAAACTAAGCCGATTTTAGGGAGGTCCTCTCAGACACATGGACACTGATTGCTTTCTAGTTGCTGGCCTTATGAATGGAATGCCACCTTTTTTCCCATTTGAGTTCCAAAGAAACAATGACTTTTCAACAAACATATTATTTTACACTTCAGTATTTAAAGAAAATAGTATTACTGAAATCAAGAATTTATCTCTGTACTTGCAAAAAGGTTACTTTGTACCTTTCTACACAATACCAATGACTTTCCCAATGCACAGTATAATCTCACGTCAGAGAATAAAGGTATTTTTGTTGAGGTTCAGGATTCTCCAAAGGCAAGATGTTCCTGCATAATTCAATTAATTGTATTTATTTTCATGTACGATGAACTTTTGTCTGATTTGATACAGCCACTAAGAAAGGCCAAGCAAAAAGCAATGCTTCTCCAGAATTCTCTCCAGCTTTCCATAGCTTCTTTGGACTCAAGGAAAATTTCTGCATGAACAGCATCTTTTAGCAAAGAATAATCTATTAACCTACCCCTTGAATTGAGAATTAAAACTTAGTTTCTTTGTTCTGAGTCTGCCATTTTAGTTGCATTTGGTACTAATCAGACCTCACACAAGAAAACAAAACACACGAACTTTTTATATTCCTTATCATTTGCACCTTCACAGATGTCACAAATTTCTCTTCTCCAGGCTGGAAAAGACTTGACAGACTATTTACTTGTATATGCTGCATTTTTCATATATTTGATCATCCTTATTTTCTAGTCAATTAACTTCTACTATTATTTTCTCTTTGCGATGGGGTCAATGGGTACCAAAACTGCACACTGATTTCATTATGCTGCTGAAGTTCTTACAGAATGTTGATGCTCTGTTCCACTAACTGTTTCCTTCCCCAAAATTGCTAATATTTGACTTGCCTATAAAGCACAGAAGAGGAAATGTGACTTAACCCAAGGTGACTCAGTTTCTTTAACAGTCATGTAAGAGATCTCATTAGTTACCACCTGGAAATCTCCCTTATCTATGTGTTCATAAGCTCCTTCAAAGGGTTCTAAAAAACAAAAAAACCTCAACATTACAAAATCCATGCTGTCTATCCCCAAAATACTTTTTCTACATTACTTCTCTATTGTTCCAGTTTTAACTAAATCAACCGTTAAACATATCGGACTTGTCAGTGGTTTCTCTGAAATTTCCTACGAACCTTTTAAAAGTTAAGAGCTGTGCTATATACTTCCAAGCATTTCAGTGCCAAGACAATTTAAGAAAGCAATTATTTAAATCCTTTAGTACTTCCCCATTCTCATCTTTATAATCCTTGGCCAATTATTAAGTAGGGAAAGATGGGAAAAGAATTAACTCATTTTCATTTTTTTACCAATTAATTTCTTTTTACCTATTTTGTTCAGTTTTCATATTTCCCACACACAAATACATAGGTCTTTTGAATGTCCCCTTCTTGCAAATACCTTCCCTTGCTGTCAGTTATTTTCCACGACTGTTCAGCCAGGTCAGCATACTTCTATCTCTTCAAGTCCTTCTTGGGAAATTTTTCATTGCATTTGTCCCTGTCATAAAAAACTTCTACTTTGGATGCTCCCTCATTTATAACCACCAGGTAGTAGCTCTGTTCAGATTAGATATGCATTACTAGATCCTATTAACTGCCCTCATTCCCAGCTAGCACAGATGAAGTTTTACAATCGGTGAGGTTTCTTCAGAGACAGTTGTCCTTGCATCATTTCTGCATTTTACACTAATTTGATTGAAAACTTATCTTTCAGGTTGAACTACAAAGTCTACCAGACTAAATATTTGTGACATCTACCCTAGTAGTTTGAGGGAATTATCTATTGTTTGGTAGCACTGGCCAACCACCAGCTGAAGTGACATAAGGTATCAATAACTGATATAAGGTATCAATAAAGAACTAACACTGAGAGGGAACTGATAAAAGATATCAATAGGGAACTAACACTAAAAGGGTTAATACAAATAATTGTAGAGGCTTTTGCTGAAGTAGCAAAGATAGACTGCATGGTTGAAGTCACAATTATTAGCTACAGGGAG
>JAWWEE010000085.1:3553449-3564529 GCA_035221455.1 Xenops minutus
GAACCCCGCCTAGTTTCTAGCTCCTTCTAGCTAGCCCCTATAAAACCGTTGTACTCTAATAAATATTTGGCCATTTTTGCTTTACCCCGCGTTTGCGTGCAGAGTGGCTCTTCCCGTTTCCCCCCAAGGTCTGTGACACTTAGTTACAGAGCTAGGAAATAGCATGTCATAGAACTAAATCCTTCGTTTCCAGAAATGCAACATAGATGAGTGTGAAGGAAAACTTACAAACAGATTGTCAAAAACTAACCATGAAAGAAATAACTTAAGATCCAGAAATGTCTAAATCCATCCCACTCACCTGAATTAATAAAGTGCAAGCAAAGTACTTCTAAAGGATAACTCATGGTAGGATACAAAGTCATCATATCATTGCAGGCCTTTTTCAACCTAGCTGCTTCATGAGGAAACTTGAAAGGAAGAGAAGTAAATAGTTATTTTTGTGAATTACCAGATGAGAAGTACTGTATCTATCCACTGATTAAGATACCTTAGCATAAACTCACTTTTGATAAGCACTGGATAAAGTCCTTGTAAAGATTTTGGTGGTCTTCACTAGGAACAGCGTCAGCAGAGTTCACTGCATGTTCAAATGCAGTCAAAAGCTGTATCAAAAGAAAAAAAAGAAGTGCAAGAAACAATGACTAGGGAAATGTTATCTTCATAGAACAGAATCTTTCACTTGGAAGGAAGATACAACAATTATTTAGTCCACATGTCTCACCTTTTCAGATCTGATCTAAAGCTAAACCATGTTATTAAGGGCACTGACCAAATGCCTCGTGAACACTGACAAGTTTGGGGCATCAAGTGGCTTTCTAGGAAGGCCGTTAAAATGTCTGATCACTCTTTTTATACAGAAATGCTCCCACATGTCAAGTCCTGTGAACCATTCATAGTGCAGCTGTGAACCATTCCCATACTAGTTCACTAGATCCCAGGGAGAAGAGCTCAATACCTCCATTACCACTTCCCTTCTTCAGGAAACTGTAGACAGCAGAGGTCGCTCCAGCCTCTTCTCCAAACAAGACAAACCCAAAGTAGTTATCATCTGCTCCTTAGAGGACATGCCTCCTAGCCTTTCATAGCTGAGTGAATAGTTACTTATTATCTGGATCCTGCTCTTTAGGTTTACACTAGTACTACGAACAGAGAAACTCATGAAGCAAGTTCCTTATCATGAAACATTACTCAACACCCAATGCACATTAACTGTCTAGTACAAGACGAAGCAATAATACAGTCCTACATAATGTAAGATGGCATAAGGAAGGTTAAAATTTGTAACAATATACATTCTAATCCCAATTTAAAGAAGAAACTGAGGTTACTATCCTCTAGTTAGCTGCCAGCCCTTCTTTCTGCTCTGATCTAGAAATCTGGTCTTTTTTTTCTTGACTCCTTCTATTTTGGAGAACACAGGCACAAGAGTGGCAGCTTCCAAACAAGCATGCTAACCAAAAAGTTGCCCACATCTTGTCTGTGAAATACTGAATAGGGCATTGCCTTCAGTGCCACATCCTTCCAGGTTCAGGTGCTTTACTCAAAACTGCAGTAAAATGTACTGCAGATTTGCATGTGAAACCCATTTCTGATATTAATGCTATTTTTTTTCTATTTTAAAATTCTTTCTATTTACAAAAAAAGCTTAGTACCACTGAACATTGAGACAATTCAGAAAAACAGGCTTCAACTGAGGCCCAGCTGCACTGTACACATATATGTATCTAGTTGAAGGAGGAGAAACATTACCAACTGTTCAGTCTTATTATCCTGGTTCCTTGTACTGTCTTTCAGTAAGTGAATCATCTTCTTCCAAAGCTGATGAAGCTCTGCCTTTTCTGCGCCTTCCTCCTGTTTCAGTTGTATTAGTTTCTGCCATGTTTCAGCCTCCTGTCAACAGGCACAAATAAACCATGCTGTTACTCTTTAAAGAACTGGAGGCCCAAGTACAGTCAATTCTACCACACTAGGATAGACAAGAAAGTAACATTTAACGTAAAAACACAGATTTACCTGCTTTCTGATTAAAGCAGTAACAAGCTCTAAAGCATTGTGTGGGACCTTCAAGGTCCACCTTCAAGGTACAGTAAATAAGGTAGAGAACATCAAGAGTATGAATTCTGACTCTAATTGCTGGAGGAAATCAACAGCAGAAATAGACCTAAGCAATCCTTCAATAAACTCTGAATCAATAAACCTTACTGGATCTACAGCACAACAGGATCAACAGAAAGAGAACAGCGGCAGCCCAAGTTGAAATTCCAGTGTGGAAAAGTCAACAGAACTTAAAAAGAAAAAATAAGGCTCCAAAGGTTAACTTCAGTTTCCTGTTCCACACAGAGCAAGTCTAGCTTCATATGGAAAATTATTAGCATTGAGTTTCAAAACTGGTATAAAAAGCAGATTTGGGCCAAATTAATAGTCTTGAACCTGATGCTATATACTCTGTAAAATTTTTCATTTTTCATTGTTGGAGGTAAGATGGGAAGATGACCTGAAGTATGACCCTGTACCACCTTATAAGAAAGCAACCTTTTCAAAGATCAAAGAAAAAGTGAACAGCATACTTTTAAAATATTAATTCTGTAACATTATTACAAGAGAGTGCCAGAAATATTACTATTGAACCACTCAGGTATTTAACAACTCCACCTCATGGTACTGCCAAGACTCATAATTTTTTCTGCAAAGCTTGTGTTGTTCTTGAGCGGCCTTATCGTGCTGGCACTGCAGTACGTAACACTCAGGCAGTTGAGTACAAATTATGTACATATTCCACCCTATTCTCTGGAATGAAGCATCAGGGACAGTCTAGGAAGGGATCACCACACCAGTGAAGGGTTAATCAGACACCTAGAACTGCCCAAGCAAGGCAAAGAACACCTGACTCATATATACTGCATGTAAATGCGCATTTGAGACCATTCCTGACTTCTAGAAATATAAGAGACGAATGATATTCCACCCTTTCAGCCAGTGTCTTCATCACCTTCTGACAGTTTAATGGATTGCATCCAAGACTTACATAGTGGAAAAGAAATCAGAGCTAAAATCAGTTCTCCCTGGTTGCAGTCCACAAGATCGTAAGTGGTCTGTGTTACAAAAAGTGGGGACTCCTTGATGAAAAATAGTTCTGATCAAATAGAAAATTCTTGTTAGAAGAGAGAAAGTACTTGACCTACCTCTAAATATTTCTTTTCTTGATGATATAGTTCCACAAGCTTGTTACATACATCACACCATTTCTGCTTGTCACCACTAGAAAAGAGGAAGAAAATCCCCAAATAACAAAGTTCTTCACATAATAGTATGATGTTTTTCAAATTCTGGCAAAACAATTTCAGTAGGTTCAGTTATCAAACTAATATTTAGAATAAATACTCCAGATCACCTTCTAAGTTTTACTCACTGCTGAATAAGAAAAAAAAATTACTTTTAGGGACCATACCTGTCTTTTTGATCAATATTCAAATTAAGGAAACAAGTCAAACACTGTCAGCTTCTGTCAGCTACAGTGACAGTTGAGTTAAATTTGTTTAGAACTGTACCTCTGTGAGTCAGATGACATGTATTCTGTGATCTTAAAGCAGAGAAAAGCCTACTTATGAATGCAGGCAATGAACTATCAGAGCTAAATGCTCCAAGGCAGTGAGTTTAGACAGGAATAGAACAGTAAGGCTCTAAACTACTAACTACAATTCAACTGAGAGTTTTTGACCTACCAAAGGGACAGAAAGAAGAAATCCTATATAGGTACAGAAAAATTTAGCAAAAAGTGCTGACCCACTGACATGAGAAGCCTGTAAAAAAATATAAAAGTTTGCACTGTATAACAGCAATAGTATTCACTAAACTAGAAATCTTAAGACATTCAATATCCTTTACCTTTTGTAGAGTTCCAAGAGCTTTTGGTAAACATCTGCTAAGTCTCCTTTTACATCTGTTTGGTTAGGTTTCTCATATAAATTTGCTAATCCCTTTAAAAAAAAGGGTAAAAATAAGTAAGTTTTTATGTCAATGGTTAAGTGTTATGAGAACACGATCAGTTCTGCCTACACAAATTATTCCATTGCCTTAGATAGAGTCAAGAGTTTATATAAAACTGTTGAGCAGAATTCTGCATAACATTCTGAATCAACTTGTATTAAGTGAAAAGCTTTTCTCACTTTCTTAAGATGAACGACTCTTTGAAATTTACATATATTACACAATCTTGTCTGCACAATAGACAATATGCAAAGTACACTGGGCTGTAGGATAAAATCTACATAATATGCAAAATATATAATACATACATATACGTGCAAGTATTGTACCAAGAAGGCCAGAATCTGATTGCAAAAGCGAGGAAATTTCAACATACACTGGATTCAGGCCCTAACAGTTATACTTTAAAGTAGCATTTATACTGAAAATACTAAGAATTTTATTACCTTAGAAAACGTTGATTGCTGATAGCCTCAGATTCAAAACGCAACCTTATGCTTCACAAATCTCCCAATAACACAACTGTATGTTGTAACTCTATATTGTAATAGGCTGTAATGCACACACTACTCAGCACACGGCTATTTTAAACATATACTTTTAAATAACAGCAAAATTCATTAACAATCCACTTGATGCTGAAAGGTGGAAAAATACATCACTAGACAAAACATTTTCATGTCCTACAAGACAAGCACTGTCAGGTTTCTTGAACTACAAACACAGAAATTTTTACATCAAGAATTTACTGTATTTGTTTCGGTTCAAGTTTTCTCTTTCAGGTTTCACAGCCATGTAGTCTACACAAGAAATACAAACTCAAATACCCTGAAACTAAAGCTCACCATGACTTTACATTGCATACAAAAGTAGTATGAACCTCTCCTGCTCCAAAGCTTCCACAGAACTAAGGGCCTCAAGAAAACAACATACAAGTCTTAATTCTGCTTTGTTCCTATATTTAACTTCATTGTGACAGTTTTCAGGGAAAGAAAAAGCAGACATTCACATACCTGCCATGCCAGTAATTGGTTTGGTTCAAGTTCAATAGCCTTCTTATATGCTCCTTTGGCCTGATCAGGTTGCTCTAACTCAGCAGCTGCCAGGCCAATGAATACCCAAGCATTGTAGTTATTTTTTTCTTGCTTCAAGACTGCCTAAAGTTACATAATTTTAAGTGAAACTGACGAAAGAAATGTAACTTACAGAACCACGTATTCTCACTACAGTTTGGAGAATTATTCCATAAGGCAATACTAGAATTAATTTTTAGGAAGACACTAAGACTTCAGTTTTTAATCCAGAGAATGCTTTATATCTGAGTACTTTGCCAGTAACCATATCTGTTGCTCAGCAATTAAAGCACTCCTGTGAGTTCTGGATTAGAAACTGATTTCTATTTCTCTCGTTCTAAACTTGTTATCATCACGTCAGCAAATGCAAAAGAAAGAAGAATAAAAGTTCATGTGTGGAAAACTAACATGAATGATCAACGAAGTTAAATCTGGAAATTCATCTCAGCTATTACATCAATAAGGCATTCCACGCTCTGCACTACCATACAGTCATAGGGATATGGAAAACGCAAAATAAATGTGAAACCAAATTTACCTTCCAAATAAAAAAATTCATTACCTTGCAGTGTTTTAAGGCTTCCTTATATTCTTTATTTCGTATTGCGTCTCTAGCACTCTTTAATGCTGCTTTCACCTCTTTGTTTGACATTGTGGCCACTAAGTAAAAAGGGCATATAATCAATTCTTGTAAACAGATATACTGACACATACAAAATGTTTATATCCTACTGCAATTGCATGGAGAGCATTTTAAACACAGAAACATAATGTAATATGCTAAAATGCATACACCAGTAGAAACTGATGAAAAAAATAACATGGGTAAAATTGCTTAGGTTTAGCTGCAAAGCAGGATTTCATCAATACTCCAAGCAGTTAAATGATACAAAGTAGGTACCCCAGAACCAAACTTATGTTACAGGTTAAGAAAAATTTAACTGTTATAGTTGACCTTCATTAGATTTATGAGAAAACTCCCTGTATATAGTAATTCCCCTTTACAAAAGAAAGCAGTGAATTTCACATAAGCAGCATAGTGCTCTGGATTCAAGGGGTTGTTAAGGATCAGGGTTTTTCTTGCACACTCTCTACAGCAGCACCATGGCCAGCCTGTCACATTCTGGTGTGGCTCACCATAGTCCTCTCGCTTCACACACACATATGGCAGATTCTCCTTCTGTCTACAGCCGTGACTTGAAAAAGAATAAGCATTTAAGGACACACCAAACAGACATTCACACCTTTGAACTGCAACATAATCATGCACTGTTTTGGTCTGTGTGGTAAATATTTTGCCTTAAATGAACTGTCAAAACACCACACTCAAAACTGCCTAGATGGAATGAGGCTAAGAACGGTGCTGGTGCCAGCACCAAGAGACGGGAAGGCGACGAGAAGAACAAAAACTTTTTAGCAGCCGAAAAGCAAAAACAAAGAACGGTCGAAGGGCCCATTGATAATTTAGTAATGAAAGGACACAGAATGAGAATTTCAAAGCTTCCTTTAAAACCTATAAAGAAATCTATCAAACTTGCACTGCTCAGCAGCTCCTGGAGATAAATCTGCTTCTAAGAGGGTACTGACGTCTCGGTCGTCACAAGCGCGCCCCGTCGCGGGCACTGTCTAGCATAAGCTCCAGTGTCACCTAAGGAGAAAATACACACTTCAGAGCAAACCCGGGCACCGCGGAGACGGCCGGCCGCCGGAGCGAGGCCGCCCAGCCCGGGCCGTGGGTGAGGTCCGTGGCCTGCGGGGCGCCCGGGGAGATCCGGATTCGGAGTTCCTCCGAGCTCAGCCACTCGCCCCGCCGTGGGCCGGGCCGCCAGTTTTCGTGGCAGGGGAAGCCGCGCCAGACTGAGCTGGGCTGCTGCTGCCACCACGACCTCCCTTCATCCCTGTACCACCTACATCCACCGTCACCTCCACCACAGGAAGCCGTCGACCGTGCGCAGGCGTACTCTTACCTCAGGAGATGGGCCCAATCAACCGCCGGTTTTTGTCGGGCACTGTGCGATGATGTATTCCACCTCCTGGGGCGCGTTGGGAGCTGTAGTCTAGTTAGTTTACCTCCCCGGGGCACCTTGGGAGCCGTAGGCTATGGTTTGGTGCTGTCAAGTCCTTCGCTGCGGCCAGGACCCCGGGATCTGCTTTTGGGTCTTCTGCTCCCCTCGGTCACCGTGTGCGGCCACGGTGACGGGGCAATGTGGGGCGGCGAGCCGCTGGGGCGAGCAGCGCTGGCGCTGCTTCTCATAGCCGCCGGGGCGGGGGCAAGGCCACGGCCCGCCGCCCTTCGGGGTCAGCCTCGGTCCAGCGTGGTGCTCGTGGTCTGCGACTCCTTGGTGAGTGGCCGGCGACGAGCGGCAGCCCTGCGGCGCGGGGGCAGGCCGCCGCAGGGGTGAGGGAGGGCGGAAAAACCTTCGGCGGTGGCCTGAGTGTTACCGCCGAGGATGTGGCAACGAGACCCTGTCGGTGCTTTTCCCAGGCTGGAGCTACAGGCCTGCTCAAGCAAGGCTGGCCTTTACTCTCTAGCACGTACCTCCACGGGGCTAAAGTCTCGTTTGGGATTAGAAGGGCAGGCCAACCGTGTCTCAGAGACACTCCATAACCTTTAGTGTTCCAAACTGAACTCGGCTTTCTTCCCGGGAATATGTTTCACGCTTGCGTCAGATGTATTACAGGAGTTAAAAACCTCTGCACAGGTGGTTTTTCCGGTCTGGTATGTTACGTACAGCTTGTCACCACAACTTAGGGTGGAGTGGGACATGTCAGCAGGACTGTGGGGCAAGCAGCTGCTAATGGAACAGAGCTGGTGTGTAAAGTGAATGTTCTTCTGTTGACATGAAAAGCTAAAAGGAAAGAAAGATCATTAAATCTTGTTATCTTTGCTATTGTAAGTCATAAGAATGCTAGGTCTCCTCAGCAAATGGGATAGAGAATTTCTGTAATTGCAGGCTGACTTATTGAGCATCACATATTGATTTACTCAGCTCTTATAAGGTATAACAACCCATAAACTTGTCAGATGTGTATCTACAACTAAAAGAATAAAGGAATCAGTAGGTATTGAGTGGCTTCATTACAGATGCATTTAGTTTGATTACTTCCAAGGGCTTTTGCATCTCATGACTTCTCATTCACTGGTGAGAAATCTTGATTCCTAGCCTTACCAGAATTCCATCCTTGACTGCACAGAACACTTGACTTTTTGCCTGTTGCCTGTCTTCTTGGAATTAATTCTTCCTAAATATTTGGTGCACATGTATTATCTCTTTTCAAGCGCTATCTTAAAAGACGTATACTGTGATTTCAAAGACAAATAGCTTACTTACTCATGTGGTTGTTCCTTATAGACTTTCCTCCCTTTGACTGTATTCTTTGTTTGTTTTGAGTACATCATCTGTCTTAACGTTCTAAAGTAATGCATAGTTTTTCTCAAGAATTTCAGTTTTTACTAAAACTCTTTATCACTAGTTGAATTGACAATATTTAAGGTCCTGGGGGTTGGTCAGTGTCCATTTTATCTACAGATACCAGAAGAAGCCTGAGACAAATCTTAGTTATACTTCTCTTTGTCACCTGTAAACAGGAATATTTTCATGACTGTAACACAGGGATGAATAAGGTAACCCTTACAAAAAAGAAAGGTAAAACTCCAGATGTTTTGATGGACTTACAAAAATAATGAAAAACAAAGTACTGTTTTTTGAAAAGTGTCATATTTACATAGTGCATACAAAGAAGAATATGTTAAAGGTTGTCTTGGGTTTTTGTTTGAGATGGATTTGAAGACAGAAATAGATTAACTACTTTGATTACATCATTAGTAGAGAACAGGCAAGGCTGTTTACTGTTGAAACTAACAGTTTTTCTGGAAAAACTAGGTTAAGTCCCATAGGCTGTTGAAATGTCTGGGCTTTCATTAGGAAGTGTACTTGCCTTTGCTCTCAGTCATGCTGCCTATGAACAGCTCACATCTATTTTGTGAAGTGTGACAAAAGTTTTCTTTTCAGTGATGCTCAACTGTGTTTGGCCTCCAGAAAAGTGACCTTTTGCTTGAACAACCAGCTTTCTGCTGCTATGTCGCATCAGATGTTTTGGTTTTTGCACATTTCACAGAGAAATGTGTTCGTAGGCAATTCAGCTCCTCAATTGCTACTTGAAGTAAACTGGGTGATGTCAGGCTTTGCTTGCATTGCAGCTCAAGTTCTTGGATGAAATGTGCTTGTTTGTGTTAATTTTATTTCCTTAGGTATTTCAGAACCTGCAAATCCCAGACAGCTCTTAGAGGCCAGATTTCCAGAAATCTATTGAGTTTTTACCTTCTCAGCCTGCTCAAGAACAGAGCTTTCTCCGAATGAATGCCTACATCATCTGTAGAAACAGTAACTATGTCTCAGGAGACCAAATATACAATGACACAAAGTATACAGAATTCTTTTGCTAATGTGTCAGTAAATCCTGTGTCACAGGATCAATATAATGACTTCTGCTCCAGCTGTTCAAAGGGTATCTTCCTTGAAGAAACTTAAGAATGTATTGTTTATGGGATTGCACAACAGTTGTGTACTTTTGTCATGGTTTAGGAATGGTATTCTTCAGTTTAGTGTTCCCACCAAAACCACTGCAGACCACATGCCCATTGTTCACTCTCCCATCTCTCTTCCCCTCCCTGGTGTTAGGCTGGAGAGGAGAATTGGCAGGCACAAAAGATAAAGATCAAGGGTTGAAATAAGAACAATTTATGGCAAATAGCAATGAGATAAGGAAACTAACAGTAACCGCAGCAATATTAATAAGAAAGTGTACAAGACAGGCGAGCAACTCATGCAAATGCTCACCACTGTACCATATGGAGCCTGACAATACCAGAGTTCAGCAGTAACACTGCTGCCATGCCACCCTGACACAGAAGGGACACCCTCCCGGAAAGTGACATGAGGTGGTATAAAATAACTTCCATGTTCTAGCCACACTCCCTCCTGCAAAAATTAACCCTGTCCTGGCAGAAACCAGGACAACTTTCTGAAGTGCATTTTGAGTCCAGAATTTCTTTCAAGTTCCTATTGCAGATTACAGCTTTACTTTCAGTGCTTGTTCTAGTTACCATTTGTAGTAGTGTACAAAATTAGGTGAAGAATCATTTATTGTGATTTCAGAGGCTGGGATGCCACTGATACTTCTACTAGTGCCAATAGAAATGACTCTCTTTACAGTGCCGTGTTATCCAAGAGTATTTCTCCCAGAAAACAAACGGAGGGAATTGCTTTCTTCTGCAATTAAAAATGTGCGGGTTCAGTGACCTGTCTATTAACTGAAGAGCCAGTCAGTCTGGGACTGTGTTTGGACTTCTTACTGAAGCAAGGAAAGGAATGAAAGTGACTGGAAAAAACAATGACCTGAAATAGAGCAGTCTGCATGAAACCTGATTTCAATTCATCTAATTTTTTACTGTAAAAGTATCTGTTCAAAATGTTGGTTCTTTTAAAAGTTACTGATTAAAAACTCTACCTAAACAAGTAGGCAAAAATTAAATTATCATTATGCAAGTATCAAAAGGGAGCCACTGTAGGTGGCATTTCACTGGGAGAATAACCTTTCTTCAGCTTTTTCATCACTTTTTCAGTCCATAGTTTAAAATCAGTTCAGAGCTGTGGTGTGGATAAACGTTTAAAAAGGATGAGGGATCAGTAGGGGTTTAATAGGAATATGTACCAGTGCACACATGTGTGTTGGGATTCAGCCTGACTCCCGCTTAGTTTTTACCATACCTATTCCCACTGAACGTGTCATGGTAGCACCCTACGCCTCAAGTACTGGAGCTTGGAATATGTATAGCGATAGAAAGGAATTAATTTTACTATGAAGAAGACCATTTATCTTTTATATTGCACTTTTTCATAAGTAATGCATTTTATATTAATCTAATTAAATATTCTCACTTCTCCATGGACACCCCCTTGTCGTGGGGGAGAAGCTTGCGTGCCCTTATGAGGTTGCGAGCTGTGCTGGCGGTG
>JAWWEE010000085.1:3564629-3595902 GCA_035221455.1 Xenops minutus
CCACCAGCGTGCTTGTAGCAAGCGTGGGTAGAGCCCTTGTAAATCTTCGTTCGCGAAGCCTAGCCATGATGATGAATTAAATATTCTCAACCCTATTTTTCATACTTGAGTAGAAGTGGCAGCATTTGAGCAACACAAGTTCAAGTAACAAATCTATGAATTAATGCAGCCATTTGTGTTAATGCTTGTTTATAGGTTGTTTTTCTCTGTTTGATTGCAGGATGGACGCTTGACATTTTTTCCAGGAAATCAGTCTGTGGATTTACCCTCCATAAATTTTATGAAAAGATACGGCACCGTCTTTCTCAATGCATATACCAATTCTCCAATTTGTTGTCCTTCCCGTGCAGGTAGAACCAAGCAAAATATGAGATTGCACATGTAATCATGGGAAATTTCAAAGTTTTTAATTAAGAGGGATTTGGTTTGGGTTTTTTTTGTTTTTGTTTTTTTTTAATTTGTGTCTGAATTTTTACAGTATTCTGCTGTTTCGTCTGGTTCTCCTTTCCGTTTTTATGCTTCCTCCTTTCTTTTTATTTTTGTAGTGCTTTTTTCAGCTCACAAATCTTTTTGCAACCTCCACTGAAGCTTCATATTTTTTAAAAATCTTCATGATCTGTACAGAAAGCATCCATTTATCTGCTGCAGTGCTGAAACTACACTCAGAACTACTTTCCCTCCCCAATACAGAGTTAATAAATATCTTTCCTGTTCTTGGCAAAAAGTAATAAATAATGGCAGCTGAATAAAGTGATGACTGTTATCACTGTCTTTCAATGACATTTGTTCCAAACACACTCTTAGACACATCATGTATCTTTCAGTAGCTTTAATTGAATACTTCAGTATTTTTTCTCTACTTAATGCAGTTGTTGTTCTGTGTTTGACACTTGCAGAATTTGCTGGAAAGAAAGAAACTGTATTCCTCAACCAAAGGTTACATCTTAAAATGTTTCTGACCCTTTCAGTTGCAAAGACTCTCCATTTTTAGCTATAATGGGGATCACCTTTTCTCTCAAAGCATACACTGGAAGAAACAGCAGACCCGGGCTGTCAAATATAGTTCTACATTTCTAATATTCCCTTTATTTATAACCCAGTTCCCATTTCTTTTTCTTAAGGTCACATATTAAGTGGCTAAACTTATATGAACAGGCAGTCAATCTTGTTTTCTTTTTCCTGATTTTTTTGAGTCTTTCAGCCAATTTTTGTTGATGAGAGTAAAAATTTAGTGTTATTTAATTTTAATAAGTTTTGTGAAAATGACAGCTAGTGCTCCCAGTGATAAAGAGGCTGCATGATGAGTTCAGCGTTCATCAACTACGTGTAGCATTTTGGGTAGCTGTGGCCGCTGGTCAATTGTCACATGTGGGGCTCTGAACCAGCAGGACAGCTCTTTTTTAGCCAGTGGTTTGGACACCAGCAAGGAATTGAGCATATATCTGTTGTGGAGGTGCCAGGGATGATACCAGAAGACATGGTGGGAAAGAGAACTTTGAGGTGGGGAAAGGAGGAGTACTGCCATGTGGGGTTGATGCATTATCCTTACAGGGTATTTCTATTGCTTACAGAATGACTTTGTTTCGTTTCAGGATTCTCTTTAAGTTATCATTGGAAAGAGTGAAAAATTCTCAATAAGCTGCAAAGAAATAGAAATTGACTAAAACAATCTTCGCTTATAGTTCCTTTGCCACTCTTCCATTGGTTTCATTTCTTCTTAGTATCTTCTTTAATATTCTTACTTTGTTTATGCAGCTGGCAGTGAAGTAGATTGCCTGAAAAGGATAAAATTGAGGGCATATTGTATATATGAAGATGCTATATTCTAAATCCCACCGCAAATATACTTACACTCTATTAAAATCTAACTGTAGTAAGGGGAGATAATACTCTGAAACACATGTCAATACAGGACTGTTTCATTGGAATCTGTGCTACCATGCCATTTTCTTTCAGAAATCAGTAAGAATGTTTTCTGATCTAAGAAAGCTTTGACTTAGTGATTACATAGCACCTGGAAGGATGAGATCTTCTGCAATTCTGGGGATTATTTGAGTAAATTTTGTTACTTATATTGGTTATGACAATAAGATTTGGGAGAGTAATACTTTGTATGCCTTGCTCTGTTGGATCACAATGTGGACTTTTAACCTTCATAATAATGAGAAGATTAATCCCTCAAGTATAGAGGTAGGGAGTACCAATCACTCATCAAATTTTCAATTTTTTTCCCAGCTATGTGGAGTGGTCTTTTCACTCATTTAACAGAATCTTGGAATAACTTCAAAGGTCTAGATCCAGATTACATAACTTGGATGGATCTTATGAAGAAGCATGGCTACCACACACAGAAGTTTGGGAAATTGGACTATACTTCTGGACATCATTCAGTTAGGTAATTAGATAGATTCTCCTGCTATGAAATGGACAGTACTGAACAAATGTAATGGTCTTTTGCGTGGTTTCTGTCTCTGAAATAGTAGTAGCTTTAATTTAAAAGAAATTTTGTTACATACCTAGCAAGGATCTGTCCTGCAACTTTATGCAGAAGCAAGCATATCCCATGCCACTGCACTTTGGCTTTTACCTGTAGCTGGAAGGTGATACCAAAAGTGGGTTTGCTCAGCATGAATTGTTATTTTTTATCACGAGTATTGCTCCCTAAGTGAAATTCATAAACTTGTTTTTGTTTTGCGTTGAGACTTCCTGGCTTCCTGGATATAATAGCAGCATAGGAAAAGCAGAACAAAAAAACATACTTGAAATGGTTGAATATTAAAGTTTTGTGGGGGTTTTCTTGAGGCTGTAAGTGTTCACAGGCTTGTGCTGTTGTGGTGGGTTGACCCTGAATGGACACCAGATGCCCACCAAAGCTGCTCTATCACTCTCCCTCCTCAGTTGGGCAGGAAAGAGAAAGTATAATGAAAGACTCGGTGAGGAAACTAAGGATATCAAGAGATCACTCAGGCACACAGGCAAAAGACTCAGAAAAAGTAATGTATTTATTGCCAATTAGAATTCGGAGTAAGGCAATGGGAAGTAAAACCAAATCTTAAAACACCTTCCCTCCATCCTGCCCCTCTACCCAGGATCAACTTTGCTCCCAAATTCTCTACCTAATCCCCTCAGCAGATTAGGGGGACAGGGAACACAGAGTGTGGTCAATTCATCACATGTTGTCTGTGCTGCTCCTTCCTCCTCAGAGGGAGGAGTCCTTCCATTCTTCTGCTCCAGTGTGGGGTCCCTCCCACAGGAGACAGTCCTCCACAAACTTCTCCAGTGTGTGTCCTTTCCATGGGCTGAAATTCTTCACAGACTGCTCCAGCATAGATCCCCTCCATGGGATGCACTTCTTCAGGAATAGGCTTCTCCAGTGTGGGTCCCCCACATGCTTACAAATCCTGCCTCAGTTCCTTTCTCTGTGGGTCCATGGGTCCTGTCAGGAGTCTGCTCCAGTTCAGGTTTCACACAGGATCACAGCCTTCTTCAGATATCCACTTGAATATAGGGTCCTTAATTGTCTACAGTCCATCTGTTCCCTGGACTGCAGGCAGACAATGTTCCTCACCGTGGTCTTCTCCACAGGCTTTAGGAGAGCCTGTGCTCTGGCACTTGGAGCACCTTTCCCACTTCCTTCTTTGCTCTCTGTATGCTTACTCCTGTCTCCTCTGGCTGCTGATGCTGTGCAGTTTTCCCTCCTCCTTAAATGTGTTATCCCTCAGGCACTGCCACCATCACTGATGATATTGGCCTTGGCCAATGGTGGGTCCATCTTGGAGCTGGCTGACATTGGCTCTATCTGTTATGGGGGAAGTTCCTAGCAGCTTCTCAGAAAAGCCACCCTTATAGACCCGCTGTTACCAAAACCTTGCCACACACAACCAATGAAGCTATACTTCCAATGTTTTAAAGCTTACTATGATTAGGAATTACAAAAATTAATGAAACACACTTAAATATTTAGAGGATAACTGCATTAGGTTAGAAAAATAATACGCATAATGTGTCTAGATAGTTTGGACAAAAAATGGTGTCTTCCTTCTGTGTAGTATTTATGAAGATGCTCTATCTCACTGATTAATAATGATGTCTGTTGTAATATAAAGGATAGCTTTTTCTTTTATATTAAACAGGTTACAGTTACTTAAAATTTTCTCACTTCCCTCAGTAAAATGAGCTATCAGAAGTTGAAAGCAGGCATTAGTAGGTAATAGTATGTTGTATGTATAACAATGCTTTTGATTACAAAATGCTTTATAGATAGTATCTACTTCAGAATCTGGCCAAAGTAATAATTTCTTCTCAGTGTTAAGACGGTTAAAAAATAAAAAAGCAAGCTTTTACCCTCTTTTTCTGTATATCAGTTCTATGCTGGATGTAAAAAATTATTCAAATTACTTACAGCAGAAACTTCGTGTTTACATATTTTACCACTCAGTGTACGTATTTGTGTGCTGCTTGTGCTTCTTGCTTGTCACTCTCTGTAGCTCTTCTTAGTAACTTAGCACATGACTATTATCAGATAGGTGTTCAACTTCTGCTCTTTTTTCTTAATGTTTTGGATTTTTCTTGATTATTTTTTCTTTGCCATGAGAAACAAGTACTTGTACAATGTACTAGAAAGTTATCTGTTGCAGTATTGTTCTGATTCTTTGTGCCTCCCTGTACGAATCTTCTGAAATTCTTCTCCCTGGCAAGAAACAACATTAAGATGATTGCTTACAGATGTTTGTATTATTGTAGTGATTGCTTGTTGTGACTATCTCAGGCATTCATGCTTTTCAAAAGAGCATAGTCTTAAGACCATACTGTAAAGTGCCAATAATAGACGACTCTTTGAGGCAGTGAAGAGTCAGATTTTGTTCTGTGTAATGAAGCAAGACATTGTTCTGAGGGGGCATAATGCTTTAGTCTTTCAGTAAAGTAAAATTACCCCAACAAATGAAAATTATCTGCTGTGATATATAGACTCTTATACTTCTCTTCTGAACCACTTTTGTGGAGAGAAAATTTTGTGTTTTCTAAATACTACTAGTATGCATTCACCCTGCCCTTCACTGAGATAGAAGAAATGTATTATAACATTGAAATCTGTTTAATCTATAAAGTTGCTCCAGGTTTAAAGAAGAGCAGCTCTAAATAATTCCAGGAGTTCATGGCTGTTTATGTTATAACTGGAACACAAGGTGACACTGAAATAAAGGTTGGTTGTGTGTAAATGTCTGGATTCCACAAGTATTGCTTTCACTGATTTCAGCAACCGTGGCTGAATTCTGACTCCAGTACAAAGACTGGGGGATGCAATGCTGAACATGTACAGATTCCTTAGTTCTCAAGTAAATTTTATCGTTTAGGAATTAGGGCAAAGAAAGCTATAATGTGAAACTAATATAGAAGAGGAATGTAATTTTTATATTGGTAAAGTGTGCCACCTCACAATCTCATAGCCACAGACATCGTTATACTGATTCGTTTTCAAATAGTCTGAACAGGATTGCTGGCATGTCGTAGGGTAACTGATGTCACCTGGTGAGATCTCTCCTATTTTTCTGTAGATTGACAATGATGAAATAGCATTTTGCATAGGTATTTTACACTTTTAAGAGTGAAACATTGCTATGGTGTGATATATTGACATGAAATCTTGCTGGCTTCAGTCTACAGGAACATTAGGCAAATACTATTTTTGTGTACTTATTATGGCTTTCCTATTTTATTCTGTTTGTCCACTGGAATAACAGGAAAAGGAATGGCACACAGAGTGCACGATGAACTGGTTGCCATCCACCTCTCAGAACGCTGCTGACTCATCATCTGTACAGTGATCTTAACACTGTAATCCCCTTCAGTCCTGCTCTGTTTTGCTGATGTCATTCATGTTCCCTGGCTATTGATGCTTTAGCCTTCCTGTCATTGTGTCTGGTATTTTACATTTGCATGGTTCTTGTTTCATTCTAAATGTTTATGTCACGAGTCGTCAGAGATGAGAAATAAATTAAGCCAGTTCAGTGCTTTTCAAAACTGTCACAGCACCAGAGCCAGTGAAGTTACATTCATGTACTCTTATTTTTCTCATTCTGGCATTATAGATTTATCTACTTTATTGATTGGTTTTCAGTTTCACAAACAGAAATTATGATATAGCCACATAATCACATCATATTTGCCTAGGGCTTGGTCCCATGAGACTGAATTCATGGGCACTTCAAATATAATAGGAAAATACTGTGAAGCCAGTGTTGCAGTTTTTAATTATCTTTTTTTCTCTAGGTCTTCACCCTACATTTTCACCTGGTACAAAATTTTTATACTTTTCTTTTGACCTTCCATTCAGTGAAAGTTTGAGATCTATACTTACTGTTATTTAAATAAGTGTTCATAGTCATTGAGAATAAATGAAAATAAATAATTAGCCAGCTTTTCTATACCTACTCAAGAAGTATTTGAAAATGGCAGTTTACAACATTTTTAATTCAAAAAATGAAAACTACAAATACAATTCCTCAGTCAGAGAAAAATGTGTGTCTTGTTCTCAGCATGCCATCTGTGTAGACATTTGAAAAACCTAAGTAGCCAGGTAATCTATCAACAGTGTAGAAGAATTATAACAAAGATTCCTGTTTGTTCTGTAATTAATTAAAATGTCCTGCTGTCTTAATTTCCTACTAAAAGGGGGACTAGGAAAGGGATATAGGACAGTTCAGCAAGTGCAAGATTCAGTAGGCAGTATTATCTCTTTGGGAATTTTTTGTAAGTGTATATGTTGTTTCTTTAGACAATAAACCCAATTCTGCTCCCATGTTTACCTAATTAAAAAAAAACTTATCAGCTTTGCTGCTGCAAGTTAAGTGTATTACAAATCAATTCTGCTTTGTCCTAACCTATTGCAAATAGTTCATTGCTAACACAAATCATCTCTGTAACTGTGAAAGTTTACATGTCTTAAAAATACAAATATATAATGGAAAGTATCCATTTGAATGTGACTTGCTTATAAGATAATCATAGTTGTGAATGAATAAGATTTGGAGAGGAGAGTTTCTAGGAAATATATACTAACAGAGAGAAAGAACTGGATATTTAGTCTCTGAACTGTCGGAATACATCAAGCCTCTGCTTCCTGTCAAAAAGACTCCATGTGTGTACTGGTGTCTATTTCACTTAAAATAGATGTAGTTACTGATTGTCATGTAGTCACTTTCACATGGGTCAATAATGGTGGTAGTTCATTAAACATTATCCTCAATGTTACATATCCTTTATATATGGGAGATTTTTTCCACTGTGTGTTTGTTACAATCACTGGAGTACTCTCTGCTAGCAAAGGAGATATGATCTCTTTTCATTCCCATTGAAAATGTTGAAAATTGGCATTAATTTCCAAAGCTTTTAAATAAGTACCTGTCAAATCCTTGCTTTTTCATTTTAAACTCTAGATTTGGATCTAGTATTGCACCCTTTTTCAGTTCTCCACCTGGCTTTTTGAAGAGTCTTATTTTGACATATCTTTTTTTCTGCCTGAGGATTAATTTTCCTTTTGGATGTGTCAGAAAATCTCCTTTGTTGCTCCAGAATATGGAAAGGGTCTGAAGTGGGATTTTGTTGGAAGATTTTTGTGACGGTGGTTTTAGTTTGAATTAAGGTTTTGGTTTGGGTTTTTGTTTGTTTGTTTGTTTGTTTGTTTTGGGGGCTTTTTTTTGCTTTTGAGACGGTTCTTTTAATTTGATCCAAATCTCAGTCTGACTGGATAGTCAGACTGGCCTATGGCCAATGTAACTTTTTTTTGTTTTTTTTTTTCCCCTGTATAAGTCAGTATTATGATGCTAGATGCAAATTGACACACTCACACATTCCTTTACCATTATTTAATTTTAATGTTTGTGAAACATGCTTTCCCTATAGGTGTTTACTTGTTCTAAGTAATTTGTTTAAGCCTGTTTAGCTTGAAAGTATGAGCCTAAACAAGGTGTTAAAACAATGAAAAGAATTGTTACAGATAATTCTGAATAGCTTTTCTGGAGGTTAAAAGTGCACTGGTAAAATTGCTGTGGGGATGAAAGTGGTTAGGTGCTGTTTAAACAATAATAATGGTGTGTTTTGATGAAAATATTTGATCAAACTTTGAGCAGTTTTATACTTTCTTTTAAAATTTCATTTGTTATATTTAAATTGCCATGAACAAAATAAAGATTAGTCAAGGTCTTAGATAGGCTCTTACCTCCCCAAGTTGGAACATCATTCTTTATAGCAAAGAAACAAGGATATCTGCACCTCAGATTTCCCAGTGTTTTAGAGAGGCAATAAATGTCATTACATTAGAAAATATTTTTCCAGAAATCATTAAAATGTTGCCCTTTTTTCCCTTTCTTGCTTTCTCTACACACTTCTTGTCTGTTACTCCCTCAGTAATGTGTATCAACTACATCTAAAGCAACTGAACAAGATAAATCACTCTAATAGATTTTTGTCCTAAGTGTGTTTTAAAATGTTTTAACAGTACAAATCCAGAATGTTGTTTCTAAAGGCAGCCTCACCAGGCAAGTTATTTCCCACTGAACTCTTTCAAATAACAAAAATCCAAGGCCCTCCTTCCAAGTAAATAGCATGTGAATCCATGCCAGAACATACAGCAGTGTCAATAAGAAGCAGACAACATTTCTAAATATTGTTTTGCAGGTGTGAATGGTGAAGAACCATTCTGACATGAAGTGATAATAAGAAAGATGATTCAGAAGCAAAAAAAAAAAAAAAGGCTGAAGGTTTGAGTATAAAATAGATGCACAATAATTATAGCTCAACTGAATAATAAGTCTCCTTTAGGTAGGAATTACAAAGAGATTGCAGTTGAAAGTATAGGGGAAATTATCCAGGAATTTGTAATGCTTTTTTCTTGGAGGAAAAGTGAAGAAAACGCTTTCTGCTGAGTGTATATCTTGTGTATGTATTTTCAGTAACCGTGTGGAAGCTTGGACTAGGGATGTTCAATTCCTGCTCCGGCAAGAAGGGAGACCCATGGTAAATCTTGTGGGTGATAGGAAGCGGGTTAGAGTGATGGAAGCAGATTGGCGGAATACTGATAAAGCAGTAAACTGGATAAAGGAAGAAGCTGTTAGCCTTACTCAACCATTTGTTCTTTACCTGGGACTAAATTTACCACACCCATATCCATCACCGTATGCAGGAGAAAATTTTGGATCCTCTACATTTCTAACATCTCCCTATTGGCTTAAACAGGTATGTGAAGATGAAATTTAAATATAAATTTATTAATAGCTGTGCTTTTTACATACAGTATTTTATTCTTGATTTTTCAAGTCAGATCCAGTCTTGATATTTCAGTACATGGTAAGAAAGGAATTGAATGAGATGTTAGATTTCTGATTTAAGGCTAAGCAAATAGAAGTAAGGAATTCCTCTCTGTTGTAGGAAAGAGTTTGTAGCAGTAGTCACTGAATCAATAAAATTTTGGAGTTAAATGGCTAGAAACACATTAAAAAGAACAAAATTATTGCTATTCCTAGCTGTAAATTATTTTCAGTAATTGTCTGAAGTTCATTGTTATGAATATTCTGTATTCTGCTTGTTATAAATGATGCGATGTGTAACCATTTTGTCTGAGTTTTACATTAAAAGATTGACTTTTCCTGCTGTATGAACCTAGAACATGAAGCCACACAAGACACAACAGAAGTTTTTATTTTAACTTTTCCTGTGCTATAGTAGGTTTTCAATGGTTTTAGAGCACAAAAAAGTCCCCTTTTGTCTGTATGTGTAAAGCTAACAACTAGCACTCCATTTCAAAGAATAAATATTTTTTCCTCTGTCTTGTATGGCCTTCAGTTGCCATTATCTGCCATAAAATATAAATGTGTTACAAGAGATTTCATTGCAGAAAGACATTAATGTTCTCTGCAGCTGAAGTCTTAGAATTCAGTTTGAAAATACTTTTTACTTGAAAAAAAACCCTTCATATGCAATTTGTATGACTTGTGACCTTTTCTCCTGGAGAATTGCTACATCTCTTTGTCTAGGTGCACTAAAAATGCAAATACTTAGAAAAAAGTATATACAAGTGAAGGTTGAGATAGGCAAATTTCTTTGTATTAATGAGGGTTGTGAGTTCTGGGATTGATGAAAAGTTTGTGGGGAGAGGAAAAATGGGATAAAAGCCTTTTACAAAAACAAGATCTAGCTTAATTGTTAAGGAAAACTTGCTAGGTGCTAATTGCTAGGTTAGATGCCTCTTGGGAAGTGGGGATAGCTTTTTTTCAAGTCACAGAGAGAGTTATGTCATCTCTGACAAGTTTTTGTCATCCTTAATCTAGTTAGAGTATTTAAACATAGTTTGCTGAGGAGCTTTGCACAACTATGTATACATACTCTGTTATGTGAACCACATAGTACCATTCATTGACACTTGTCTGGTTTTTCCTGAATGTAGCTGTATTTTGGTCATGGAAGAAGCAGACTTTGAAAATCAGAAAGATAATTTCCTGAAGAAGCTTGATAGCATGGATGAAGAACTGAATTGAATGTCCTCTTTACTGAGGCTCTAATACAGAACAGGGTATCAACTTGATATGTTTTTGAAACCTTGCGTTGCTAAGCAGATGGTCTCCTGTATTTTGCACAAGCTGTCAGTTTTTCAGGGCATGTGACTTCTTTCCTAGCTCTGAATTACAACAGACAAAAGGATTATGACTTTGTGAATCCAGGCTGTAGTTCTGTAGAAAACCATCACTTCTTGCTCCCATTATATCTTAAGTAGCTAATAATATAATTTGTGAAGTCTAACATGTAACTTCACGTAGCCAAATACCTTGAGCAATAGGAAGATGACTGCGGCAGTTGTCTGCTATGTTTTTATCTTCTATGATTCCTTCTAGCAGCCTATTTTCTATAGAGCCCAAGGAAACTTAGATTTTGATGGGTTTGTTTGACAATTACAAACCAGGTTTTATCTTTGACCATCAATGATGTTAATGTCCACGTGTTCCAATACCCACAACATGGGACTGATAACTCTTAAATTGCTACACTGATAAACAGGAATGTAATGCTTCTAGGGACAGCTTTGATCTGATTGCTTTTGTATTGTACAGAGTCCCTTGGACAGTAAGTAGCTCAGTTATTTTATCAGGAACCAGTGTTACCTATGTATGGGGCCAGCCCAGAAGTGGAGCTGTGGCTGCAACCCTGGGAATGATGCTTCACAGGCACCAAAGTTGCTCTGCCATGGTCTAATCCTCAGATCTGTTTGTTAGAGATTTTCAGAGGTACCCAAAGGCAACGACTGTGAATTTAGTATTTGATACATTTAGGATTTTCATACTAAGATTACACCTTCTCTCCTTTGTGGTAATTTGTGCTTTTAGTCTGCAATATGAAAAGAATTAACTGTTAAATGCAGCACTTAGATAAGGGAATGCTTTTAAGTATGACAGCCTAGCCTAAATGTATAACTCAAACTTCAAGGCTCTAAAGCTAGTACTGAGGCACACAATATCTGTGAGCATACCAGTTTGAATATACAAATCCATCACTACTTGAAAATGATTGGCTTTTTAGGTTCACTCCAATCTTAACATTTCTTTATAACTAGATTGGCAGATGAGGAAACAAGTATAAAAGTATTAGAAAATTGGATTAATGTGGTCAGTTCTTTTTGTCAAGATGTCAAGACTTGTCATCACTGTCCTGGGGATTTTCCCAGACTGCATGAATTTCCATGTTTTCTCACATAACACACAGTCTCTTTGGTACATGAGGTTTATAGTTGTCCATAGAAGACACTATGCCAATACTTCTGTACTTGCTCTGGAGTACAGTTCTAGAAGATTGCTCTGTGCTATCTTTCTTAAAAAAATACTGCAGCTAATAAAGTACACATTTCTGGCTCCTAGCCTTAGTTTCTAGGTGCTTTTGTAGTGAGTTTTTGAATTACTTAATACCTCTGGAAGACACAGGGAAGTACAGACAAGGTAACAGCACCATGTAGCAGATAAGCAACTGGTATTTCTGGGACCATAAACTGAGAACATTTACGCGAAAAAGGTTTTAATTAAAACTGTGTTAGAAAAAATGTGTTTAATTCAGTTGCTAAAGTAATGTCAATTTTCTCTTATTTTTAGGTAACTTATGAAGCTATTAAAATACCCAAGTGGTCTTCTCTTTCAGAGATGCATCCAGTAGACTATTACTCATCGTACACCAAGAATTGCACAGGAGAATTTACAAAGGAAGAAGTGAGAAATATTAGAGCATTTTATTATGCTATGTGTGCAGAGACAGATGCCATGCTGGGTAGGTAAAATGTCAATATACAGTGGATTTTCTAGTTCTGATATTTTAAGAAAAATGCTGATAGGGCTGATCTTTGGGGAAACAATAGAAAACAAAACAAAACACTTCAATTCAGACCTGTGAGTAGGTCATGTGGATGTTGGTTAATCAGTCTATGTGATAAATAATGGGATAGCTCTTAAGATTCTTACAAGGTGAATTCAGTGCACTCTGAAAAGTAATCACAACCACCAGTCAAAAGCTGTGTTGAAAACCAGCAGCAAAACTGCACAGCCCATGTACAGGAGGAATTAAATGCTCTTTGATTAAGTGCTCATAGAAATAACAGAAACATTTTTGTGAAGGCGACAGACTGAAAAAGCAAAGCCAGAAGGGAAAATGCATTTTAGGGCATAAGTAGTTTTCCTTAGAGGTTAATTTCAAATGCATAGACTGGATAATAGTTGTTACACATAAACTAAACAATAAGGTTAGATTTGGACTGTCCCTTAGCAGCATATTATTGAAACTTAAGAAATAATTAATTGGACTAGAATTCTTTCTAGTTTGCAGTAAAGCCCACATACACAAAAATGGAAATGCAAATTGGTCTTAATTTATTTTATTTTTGAATTTAAAAAATGTCCATGAACAAAAATTTGCTTGCATACTAATATGAAATTAATGAATAAATAAACTAATCTTTTAGACATTAAATTGATAAGTTGAATTAAAAGACACAGAATTGCTCTTCCTCATTTTATGAATGAAAAGAGATCAGTGGAACCCTGACAGTTTTAGGGAATGAAGGGATTACAAGGTGGGGCTTTAATTTTGTAACATATTTTGATCAGTTTGTTTAACCAAGAATCATTATTATAGTATTTTAATATTTAAGATGCTTTGCTTAATTACCGACTTCATTGATCTTGGCCCTGTCTTTATTGCACAAATATACATGCAAAAAGAGAGGAGTATAGGTTGTGTCTTCATTGCGCAAATGTATGCACAAAAAGAGAGGAGCTTCCTTGAGGAGGATTCCTTGATGTTTTCTTGCTGCTTTGCAGGTACAGAAGTTGAAGTATTTTGAATGTGGCCTTTTAAGTATCTTTTTGTTGTTTCAGGTGAGATTATTTCAGCTCTAGGAGATACAGGTCTTCTTAGAAAAACAGTTGTTATATTCACTGCGGACCACGGAGAACTTGCTATGGAACATCGTCAGTTCTATAAAATGAGCATGTACGAAGGAAGTTCCCATGTTCCTCTTTTAGTTATGGGACCAGGTGTAAAAGAACAGCAGGAAATACCAAATGTAGTATCTCTTGTGGATATATATCCTACTATGCTTGGTGAGTTAAGTAATTTCAAATGAACTTTTTTTTCCAGTTACCATTATTATGCATTTGTATTATAGTCAGAGTTATGCCTCCACTTTGTGAAGCAATATAGTAGCACAACAGGAGATAATTTATGTATAGAGCATACATACAGACTAAATAGAAAAAGTAAAAAATGGATTAAAAAATTAAATAAAGGAGCTAAAGATGTTTCTGTTACTGTCCTCAACATAATTACACCGACTGATTATATATAGGATTATTTGTTACTAAAAAAGGTGATAAAAACAACCAGATGGATTTTAGACATGAATAATTCTTGCTAGCCTTCATACCTAACAGTTTACCATAGAAATTACAGTGTAAATGCATCCAGGGATGAGATTAAACCTGAAAGGATAGTGGGTTCATTAGCTTATCAAAGGAATGCCTTTTATGAAGGGCATGTGGAAGAATAGTAGGCTCTGTATAAGAAATGTACAATTGATCTGGGCAAGTATAATAAGATACAATAATGGATATCTATTCTCACCTTATTAGATCTGAAAGGACTCAGTATGGAACAGAGAGTCAAATAAAAAGAACTGACATTAAATTTCCTTGATGGAAATCACTTTTTAGAATGAATTTTTAAAGTTATCTATGGTAAAATGGATGATTCCCATTGGAACTAAACATCAGCTAAAGCTGCCATTTGAGACTTGATCTGCAATCTTTTAGGCTACCAATCAGAAAAACGTTCTTTTCAAGCCAGTGTGTAAAGCTTGCTCTTTAAGAGGTGTCACATGTACACTGCAATTGCCTGAAAGAGCATGAGGCAGTAGATAAAACTGTACTTCTAGCAGTATATGTCAGCAAAATATCCTCTTTTGTATTGTTCTAAGTGAATTTTTAAAAAAATTATCAAAAGTTATTTATCTGTCTGTGTTGTCTCAAAAATTTTGAACCTGTTATCCAGTTGAAAATAGCATATAAAATCTGAGTGGCTTTCTCTTTCAAATTTGATTTCAAATCTTTATATACATACCTCTACTGGAGAAGAATCTTATGTAAAAAGTTAAAAGTCTCTTTTTTTCCTTCTTTGTCCCTTTTCCCCAAATGAAGTAATTGGTCAGGTGGCTTAACATCTTTCCCTCCTTTTTTCCCTGCCCCTTCTCTGGAACTTTATGTGTGTAAACCCTTCTTTCTCTTCTGGCAGTTCCCCTTTCCTTTAAACTGAATGTCAAGATGAATGTGAAAACACGGAGAACCACCTCTATCATCTATTATCGCCTCAGTTTGTATGCTACTGCTGACTAGTGGGGAAACAGATTTCAAGTCTATTTTTGTGATAAATGCTTTGTGTTCTCTCAGGGAAATAATCTCTCTTAAGACACTATCCAAATGCTTTGCTCAAGACTTCCTCCTTTGCTGGCTTTGTGAATATGCACAAATGTTTTGATTCCAGCAGAATCTGTATAATAAGGATAATTCAGCCAGAAGTGCAACAGCTCTTACATTTTTTAACAGGATGTAGCATAAGCTTTCCTCCAGGCAACATTGGTTTTGTTGGTCTGTACGGAAGTACCTTTGGCTTTCAATTGGAAAAGCTGGAGCTGCTGAGGGTATCTGGCACATTATTTTCACACGCAGTTACCACAACTGCATTACAAGTTTAGAATAACAGGAAAGTCCAAATCCCTTTTTCATTTGTTGAAATGTAGTATGCATTTCTTCAAGTATTTTGCCCATGCATGGGGAACTGCTGGGCTTACACCTTACAGGTCTTCCTAGTGCTTAGTTGGATGCTGGCTGGACAGAGGACAAAAAGATGTGTCCTGATAAAGGAAAAAGTCATCTATGGGCAATGTATGTGCACAGAGTATCGCCACTCAGCATAGAACTGAAGATTAAATACTACCAAGGTTCTCTGTGAAGTGGAAGGTGTTGAATTTTGAATGTGTACAGATGATATTCAGTGGGGTGATTAAAAATTAGAAGTACTGTCATACCTAGTTTTTGGAACATGCTGAAGTTCGGGGGACTTGGTAGGGATTCTCAGTCATGTTTTTCAAAATGTCTCTGACAAACCTTTGAAGCCCTTTAATATTGACCTAATCTTTGGGACCTAGAGACACTTGTGATATAGGTTGATGCTGAGGAGCTTATAGATATTGCAACATCTTCTGAGGGCCATTTAGTGGGCTGTGAAGTCACCAGAGCTTTCCTTACATGCACTGTGTTGATACCACCTCTGATACCATCTTCGTCTCTAGTCGTGCCAGAGAAGGAAGTACACCTGCTCCTCAGTTTCCTCACCAGTTTCAGATGATAACTACAATGGCTACCTTTGTAAAGCATTTCAATATTCACTGATGAAGAATGCTACGTAGGAGCTTAGCACCATTATTGTTGAAGGAATGAATGCTACACCATGTTGAATGTGGAGCTTTTAGGGTCTTTTCATACTATGGCACTCTTTTTTCCTGTTTGATATAGTCAGAGCAGAAAAGAAATGTTTATAACCATGAATTAAAAATATAAAAGCATTTTATGATTGCTTTTTGCAAACGTCTGGTAGACATAGATGATAGTACATTTCATCATGATGGTGGGCAGCTTACCTTGGAAAGTTCCTTAAGTCTTTTTTTCATTGTGTATTTTGCGATTCTTTTGTTCTACAAGAAGCATAATTAATCAAAACAAAATGTTCAGATGCCTGTAGCATTGTGTTAGGCTTTTTCAATCATGGAAACTGCAGCAGCATTTTGATTTTGTATGTCTTTCCTTAGATATAGCAAGAATTCCTGTCCCACAGAACCTCAGTGGATATTCTCTTATACCACTGCTATATGTAAAGGCTGACAGTGAAGTGTCACTGAGAAGACCTCGACCCTCTTGGGTGCTGAGTGAATTCCATGGGTGCAATGTGAATTCTTCTGCGTACATGCTGCGAACTGGCAAATGGAAGTATATTGCATACGCAGATGGCTGTTCAGTACTGCCACAACTATTTGGTATGTTAAAAATTTTATGTCCTGACTAACTCATTAACTTACGTAAATGCAGTCTTAACTCACTTTTTGTTTGTTCCAGACCTTACTGCCGATCCAGATGAGCTAACAAATGTTGCCATAAAATTCCCAGTAATTGTGCATTCATTGGACAAAATACTCCGCTCTATAGTAAACTATCCAAAGGTTTCTTCTTCTGTTCAGAAGTATAACAAGCAACAGTTTATCAGTTGGAAGCAAAGTTTGGGTCAGAATTACTCAAGTGTTATTGCGAACCTTAGGTGGCATCAAGACTGGTTAAAGGAACAAAAAAAATATGAGAATGCAATTGACAAGTGGCTTGAGAAGTAGATACAAACAACCTGGATTTAATATGACTGAGGATATGAAAACATTATGCATTTATAATATCATACTGTATTTCAAGTGTTAGAATTATTGTCTTTTATAAGCTATTGAAAGCAAACAGTTACTGTGTCAAGAAGGCAAGAGCATTTTATAAAACTAGCCAGCACAACAGAACTAGAGTTTTATGTGTTATTGTTCTGTAACACTTAAGTGTACATAGGAAGGATAATATGTCAATATTACATAAATAAGTGTATGGAATATTTAGCTGATTGCTTGTTATAAATGGAAATTCCTATTGAGTTCTAAGGACAGAGTAAAGCAAGGATTATAAAATTTAATGAAGTTAGCTACCAGTTACAGTAGAATTTGCTGGATTGATTTTAAGTCCACATTGAATACACATTCATCCACTTTAGAGAAGCTGTAGCAGTTAAAATATAATCAGAAAGTTAATAACAAGTATCGATCTGAACATAGATGTGATTTATTCAAGTACCTTACTGTGTCAGCATTCCTGTATTATATACTTGATTGACTCCATCTTTTCAAGATTTGCCTGCTAATCTCTCACTTTTGGACCTGATACTTATCACTCCCTGCTTGTTTATGTTTCGTAATATGCATGAGCTCCTAATTGGACATGGTCACAGTCAGAAATAAAAAAAAAATTAAAAAACCACTGTCCAAACCTGTGAGTTGAGCAGTTCTCTGAAAAGTGGTAGTGTGATTTGCATAGCATAAGATGAAAACTGCTTGTCTAAATCTCTGTTACACAATTAGATTCTGCAAGTAAATGCTTAGGATCTGATTATTGAAAGATGCCTCTGCCTGAATTAAGGTGAAAATGAGACCATATGCTAAAGTCAATAGTATGGTTTTATTTAACAGTAAATATGAGGTAGAGAGAGAGATAGGAAGAGAGAAAAAGGGAGAATGAGAGAGAGAGACAGATTAAGTAGAAAGATAAAGATACCACCACCACATGAATTCTGACAGCATCCGGCTGGTGCTTCTGGTCTTCTCAATGAGGATCCCAGTGTCGTGCTTCTGGGTTGCCACTTTTATACAGTCCAAGTCCCACATGTTCATGGGGCATCTCAGATGTTCCGCCAACTTGGGATGGCATGAGTGTTACCAATTGTTTTCTTTCCCACAGCTTACACAGTGGAATTTTGTCCAGTGTGCTAATTTCAAAACTTTGCCTTCTTTTGGATATGTAATTAATGTTTTCCTTTATGATAATTTTCCACAGTGGGAATCTTTGTTCAAGTAGCTTACCCAGATCTGCCTTACCAGGCCTCATTCCTGTTGTTGCCATCTGCTCTTATCACAAGTTCCTGTCATAGTAGCTTATCTTATGGGAATTTCCTTCTTTGACAGTGTTTTGAGACAATTCATTGCATTCTTTAGGTCCTGTCAATGCTTTAATGTTCATCAATGAGTGAAGAACTGAAACCTAATATATAAGAGAAGAAAGAATTGAAGCTTACAGGGAAAGTTAACGTAAAAATACTGTTTCACATTTTTCTA
Organism: Xenops minutus; assembly: GCA_035221455.1. NCBI lineage: Eukaryota > Metazoa > Chordata > Aves > Passeriformes > Furnariidae > Xenops > Xenops minutus. Next base: position 3,583,123 of record JAWWEE010000085.1, read on the forward strand.
GGGTTGTGACAAAAAAACATTCGGAAAAAGGTAGGATTTAGGTAATAACTCTTCTGCCTGAGGAAAAATGTAATTACAGCAGCACTTCGGTATGCTTATTCTTGGTCACAGTCCTTGCTGCTATAGCACCAATTCAGAACGACATTATACTTAATACATAAATGCTTTCTTAAATCAGTAATTCAATACTTAGCAGTAGCAGTAAGCCGGTAAAAAGAAACATAAAAAGTATGTGTATTTTCTGATGGCTAAGCACTCCTCATGCGTTTCATAAACTATGTACCACACTGGAATTAGATATATACTGATGAACATTTTAATTGTTTTCTGTCTTTGTGTCCACAGAACATTACTGCTAACGTTATACAACTTACTGCTATAGCAGAATTTTTTTTTCTTTTTTTTTTTTAATTTTAGTAGGCAATTTAATTTTTAGTAGGCAATTTTAATAGTCAAAAAAACCTTCAAACTGTGTAGCATGTGCCATTATAATTCTGGTTAAAATGAGTTCAGGTAGAGATAAAATTACTTAAACAAAATAAATGGGCTGCATAATTAGAGGAAGTATTTATGTCCGTATGAATGTTTGTTCTAGAGGAAAAAGAATAAAGAAATTTATCACTTTCCAGAGGTCTGAACAAAATGCAGTGCATTGACCAGAATACAATAAAATAAAACTACAATGACCTGAGTGTGTTTTGTGTGTTCTCTTTTTAATGACTGAATGTTTAAAAAAATTATTAGGGAAAATTGTGTTTTGTCAGTTCTGTGTACAGTGTGTTATTTAAAGACATGAGCTTTTAAGATGCACTAATGTTAGGTTTACAAAAGTGTCGCTTTGTGATAATCTCTGAAATGGAAGAAAAATTGGAAAAACAAACTTTTTGCAATGATGTCTTGTGTCACACGCTGCCCAAAGAAGCCCAGTGCATGGGGGCAGACTTCCAGACAATGCAGGAAACACGAGAGTTACCATGTCAGGAAGCAGGAATGCTCGTTCACAGGGTGGTGCTGCGGTGTGTGAGCCAACAAGTGACTGTGATCAGATCCTCAGTCACTATGCCTACATCAGTACTTCTTCTATCTGGTCTTCTTGAAATGCTTGTTCAAAAAGAAAACATTGACTTGTTTGTTAAAAGAAAAGCTTTGACCTTTGGAAGTGGAAATAGAGCCTAGACAAAATTACTGTAAATTAAGTTCAAAACTGGCTAAAATCAAGTGCCGTAGTAGATTCTAAAAATCAAAAAGTGGGAAGGGTGATAAATACTGTCTGAAAGAATTTTAGGTAGTTCTATTTTTTACTTCTTTACTATGTCCTTTGCTGCTAAAATGTGAAGTAGCCTTGATTAGCTAGATGAAATTACCTGAAACCAATCAGGTAAAATTCATCATAGCTTAGTTAAAGGTCAAAATAAAATGGAAATTGAGAAATACTAAAATTATGAGCAACAAAATCCCTAGGTTTCAGTTTTGTAGGAAAAAAAAGACCCTCATGCCTGGACATTTTAGAGAAACAGAAGCGTATTATGAATTAGGAGTGATGTTTCTGGACTGGGGGTCATGTGGCTGCTGCCCCCATGGCTTCCAGGAGCAGGGAGAGCCACAGGGCCTGGACCAGATGGGAGAAGCTGAAGCAGTGCCAGTAGTGTGGAAATTTTACCTCTCATTCCATTTTCCATTTCCATGGACTTTACTTGGCTTTGTTGGAAAAATGTTCTGTTTTTCCCCAAGTGATTTCTCAAGGTTGGGCAACCAAGAGAAAAGCATATGCATGTGGAAACCTTTTGCTGAAATCCTGATCTGTGGCCCTATCTGGAGTGTACCACCCTGACATCAGCTCTGATTATTAAACAATTCTTATCAAAAGATTTCTTTTAGATGGATGAGACATTCTGTACTGGAAAAAAAAAAGTAACTTTAGCCTTGGTACAATTTGGTACAATTAAATACTGCTCGCAGTCTCTGGACTGTTTTGTTGTTGTCAGATCTTTTTTCAAAATACAATGGTTACAATCCTCTGTCATTTTATCCTTGGAAAAGTCTTCGCTCACTAGTTTTATAGCAAGCTTTGATATTTATCAAATCAGAGCTGTGGGATGGAGCACAGTGGTTCCCATTCTCATTTTTTTCTAATATGCAGCTGATAAGGACTGTCTTAGTTTAGAGGAAAACTATGATGTCTGTGTTGACCAGGACAAAGAAAAGGGCCTTCTTCCCCCCCAAAAAAACCACCCCACTCTTTTAAATTTAGAACAAACTTTAATTAGGAAAATGTATAGAGAAGCATAACAGTTTTTAATTACTATTTATCTATCTATCCATCTATCTATCTATCATCTATATATCTATCTATCTATCTATCTATCTATCTATCTATCTATCTATCAGTTTATAATCAACACCTTTGAACGAAATTAGTCTCTGCTCCCTTTGGGTGCAATTATATTTATGAACAGCAAGTGGTGATGTCACACCTCGACTGGCTGCAGGGCTGGCTTCCAGGTACAGGGTGGAGGCCAGTGGGTCGTGATGATGGAGCTGTGGTGGGTCCTGAGTAGACTCACATGGGTTCTCTGGGGCAGAGGGACGGGGTGGAACCTTTTCCCTGGTGTGGAGCAGGCACGTTCCTGATCCTTTGTTCGAGAGAAGAAATGTTGGGTTGGGGAGTAGAGGGGGCAGCCCCGATGTCAGCCCCATCAGGAAAAATGGTCCATTGCAAATCCAAGGCACAGGGTGTCCAGAGCTAGGGGTTGGAGGGCAGGGGGCAAAGAAGAGCCAAGTCAAAGAGTGGCTCCCTCAAAGATGCTTCCACTCCCAGCAGCCACCAGAAAAAAACAAAGTGCCACAACTCAGTACACAGGAAGAATCCTCTCTCCCTTCCCCCTCATGCCCCACCTCTTCCCCTCACCCATCAGGTTGTAATCTGAGTGATCGGCCACCCATTTTGTTAGCTAACGAGGGAGGGGGAGGAGGACTATTGGGCGTTAGCATCAAACTCTGTGTTGGCAGGCGAAGGAATTCCATCGCAGATTCTGAAACTATAACAGTGACTGAAACAATGATGGTTTGATAAAGGTATCTACTGTGAGCTGGAGGTGTCCTGCAAAGGAGTTCAGAGGATGGAAGAAGTGACCAGGCACTCCAATCTGGACATAGGAGTGATTTGTGGCATTGGCTAGCAATGCTACTACTTCCTGATTTTGTGCCCTCTTTCCTTCCTTCTTCAGAGAGGAGACTCTGGTAGTGGCCTAGATAAGAGAATTGGAAGTAGTGTCCTCAGGAGCAGAGTGCTTCACAGCTCCCTATTAGGTCCGTAATTTTGGACTTGTCATGGGAAAAGTGGGGGTTTACCAGACCCTTAGATGGGAGAGATTTTCTCAACTCTTAGTGTTTTATTTGTCAGTGCCCCAGGGAAGTTGAAACCCTTATGTCGAACCAGTCTGTCAGAGTCCTATAAAGAGGGAATCTTCACTGAACAGAGGGTGATTTGACTGCCCTTTTCAGGATCCTAAGCCAAGAGCAAGAACTCTCATCAGCAAGTCTATGCAATGTGTTAGCCACTGCTGGCAACTGTTAGTGCCTATAAACTGTTAGTATTCTAACAATTTACAGAATAACACTCTATTAATAAAAATTGTGACAGGTTAATAAGGTTTGTAAGTAATGAGTGATAATGTCTGACTGCAAAAATGTATTTAAAGCAATCTGCTAACACTACAAATGTACAAAAGCTCAAGTAATAATAACAGAATTTAGCACTCAGAATGAGTTTCTTACCCAGTAGGAATAGTGAAAGAATACAGCTTCGGCCTGTCAACTGATCCCAGCAGTTTTGGTGGAGTCTTCCTCCAATTTCTCCTATTCCCACCTTACGTTTATACTATTTCTTTAGGTTTAGGTAGAGCTTGAGTAACTTTAGTTTTAAGTGCTTAACAGGGTAGACCACCCTGGCAACTATCTCCCTTGGTTGACAGATACTGTATGGTATTTGAATTACAAAGTATCACCATGTTAGCCTCCCTGCAGGAATGTCTGTGGAGGCCATGCCGTCTCCACTCCACTCCACTGTTCCATCCTCCGTAGCAAGTGCTTATCGTTGTTTTGGGAACCTTTGTGGAGCGTATTAACCATGTTCCATACAGGAAGCAGCACCTGCATTTTACCCTATAATTCTTAGTCTCGTCTAATTTTTAACCCTATTGATCATTTCATAGGGGTGTCTCCTCAAGTCTCATGGATCTGCCATTTGCTAATCAATTGCCGTCTGCTGCTAAATTTTCAACGGCTACCTTGCCATCCAGCCTCTTCTACAAATAATAAGCTTGGGAGATTGTCATATCCCATTGTGATGTGAGGATAGTGATACAAATTGACAGAAATTCCTAACCCAGAAAGGTACTGTCATCGTTGCTCAGAATCCAAACTTGAAATATTGGACACTGCATCCAAAACTGAAATGTGTGGGAGAACAGAAGTGACATGCTGCTCTCTTTTCCTGGCTGGAGTCCTGCGCCTTGCACTTCCCTTCTCAGATCCTTTTGCATTCCCATTTCCTCGCTCTTGCGGTGTGCTTGTAAGGCCCAGAGTTTCCAGCTAAAGCAGTACAATGTGCTGAGATAAAAGCTTCTTGGGACTGCTACTCTGCAGGATTCTTCTCAGCTCCAAGTATTCCCCTGGAAAAGTTATATGCACAACGCTTCTCTCAATGAAATACGTGTGAGGACAGCTCAAAACTGCTGCTCTGGCAGGAGCCAAATGCCTTGCACTTGCGTTCTCAGCTCCTTCTACTCTCCCATTCTCTCACTCTTGTAGTGTGCTTGTAAGGCCAATAGTTTTCAACTCCAGCTCACGCAGCACATGTGTAAAAGAAAAGCTTCTTGGAACTCCTGTGCTGCAGCTTTCTTCTCTGCTTCAATTAATCCCCCTGGGTGAGATTTTGCAGAATGCCTCTCTCACTGAAACAGGTGTGAGGACACAAGTAACATGCAAACCTGCTTTGGTTGCTGGAGTCCTGTGTCTTGCACTTTCCTTCTCAGCTCTTTTTCCCGACGCATTCTGTCTTTCTTGCACTGTGATGCAAAGCTAGAAGCTCTGAGCAAAACTTCACCCAGAGAAATGTGCAGGAAGAAAAGCTTCTTGCAAGACCTGCTGTGTATATCCCTCCTCAGCTCGAACTACTCCCACGTTGCGTCCATGTGTTGACATTATTGCTCAAGATCTTGAAAAGAACAGTGAGAAGGAGATGGAAAATGAAGAGGACTGTAACTCGACTATGGAGGGAATAAAAGGTAGCAGAGATGGAGAAAGCTGGGACTACGATTTTAGTCTCAGAACCTTCATATAAGAAGGATCTTACACAGAGAATGCTTCACTCAAGGAAATATGTAGCAAAACAGAAGTAAAATCATAAACACTTCACCAGTACCTTGTGTTGTCCCACGTGTTTCCTTGTGAGAAACATTCTCTTTAGAAGGCCCCCCTTCAGAGGGTGGTGCTGACACTGACAGTGGCTCGCAGCATGATACGTCACTTTGGGAAATTCTATTCCGTCTACAATCACAGCACTGTTCTCTATTGGCCACACTTAGAAACGACTGTCTCTGTACAAACTACTCTCTCTGTACAAACTCTTCCAGGTTTCTCATCTTGTACTGCTCATGGGTTCTCTCAGTCTCTGCAAGTTGTTTATCTTCTCGGGTATACAACCATCTGGCCAAGGTCAAACTCCTCTTGCTCTGTCAAGGGATCTGCAGGCCCACTGCAGTTTCCCAAAGAAGCAAGAGCTTTCACATTTATCAATTAAAAAATTATGTCATGGTTTGGTGGGCTTTTAATATCATTAATAAATTGAAAAATCTTTTTTCATTCACTGCTGTTTTCAATATTATCTCCAAGGAGTATACTACTGAAAAGTTATTCCTAATTGTGCTTCTTCCCCTTCATAGAAACAGAAGAGATGTTGTTCTACATCTCCTCTGTCACGAGCACACTTCTGCTGGCATTGCCTCTGTCTTTGATAAAGAGTAGGGAGATGTCTGAGTTTTAACAAGAGAAATACAAGATGTGTGTCAAGGAAAGTGAGGAATCTTCCTGGACTAGGAAGCGGGCCTCCTCTTCTCAAGCCACCACAACTTTTGAAATTAAGAGACTTTAAGGAGAAAATGTTGCAAAGAAGGCAACAGTTCTTTACTACAAATATATAGAACAAAACACAAACAAAAATAAAAAAATTGGAACAAACACCACCACCATAACTGAAACTTTCAAATGCTAAAGCTCCACTTTGCCTTTTGGTGCAGTTATAGCCACAAACAACAGGGGACACTGTTGGGCTGCAAAAGAGTGGAGGCTGCAGTTCCCCACTGACTGCAGGGAGTGCTGTTGGGCTCCAGGAAAAGTGAAGGCTGCAGCAGCCAGCAGTGGCGTTTGTGGCTCCTCCTGCCAGCTTGGTGGTGCTCACAAATCGGATTCACCACAAAACACACAGGGGCTACCCCTGGGTCTGGGCCTGTGGGTGCAGTCCTTGGCAAACAGCTGTCGGTTCCCCAACCCATGGGGGAACAGGCAGCTGCAGCAACAGGCAGGCAGAAAAAACCAAGCCACTAACGAGGGGGTGAATGGAAGCTCCCTCACCAAAATGGTGACTTTGGTGATTTGCAGAGGAGACAATACAGGACGTGTGGGGTTGGGAGCAAGCTAGAACTCCCCCAGCTAGAGCTATCGTAAGCCCCAGTGAAGCAGCAGGTGGACACCAAAGCTGATGGGACCAGAGGCAGGTGGAAAACAGACCCCCATCCACCACCAAAGAAAAAAAAAAAGGAAATGAAAAAGAATGCGGAGCACTCTCCCACACCGCCCTGTGAGCCAGGGGAAAAAGAAAATAAATTGACCAGCAAAAACCAAAACCTTCCCCCAGTCCTCTCCCTAGCCATCTTTTTGGAATGCAAAACTATTTGTTAAGGCTTTAGACAGTCAGTTGCTCTGGCAGGTAGCGAGAGAGTTGAACTCCAACAAGCCATCTCATTCTGGCTCCCAACCCTCAAACCACTGTGTTGGCAGGGACAAAAAAAACCCCAACAGACAAACAAAACAAACAAAAAAAACACCCATAACCAAACCAAACCAAAGAAAACTCCCACCAAACCAAAAAAGTTCCTTGAAAGGTTTTGAAACTATAACAGAAGAAAATATCTTTCTCATGCTTTTCACAATATTGAAACTCTTTATCAAAGCCAACATGGTATATCACTGATCACAGTTGAATTGTTTGACACAGAGAGAGAGGAAAGTAGCTTCAATGAAATGTAGTTGCACACAAAGACTTTTCTAGTTTGAAGATTTATGATGAAGCACAGTATGAAAATGCCAGTACATCATGAACTACACCAGATATGCAACACAAAATCAAACAAACAGCTCATCACAGGTTTGATATGTATATGTATTACCTCACTGGAGCCATAAATATCAAGAACATTCTGATTTTTTGCCTGAAAATAACAGCTCCTTTTTCAGTGTCTGCAATTCTATACTACAACACTGCTCTAGCCTTTCCTTCTCAGCTGCAAAGAGCTAAAGGAGAGATAAGAGTATTCTTATGCAGAGTTCCATGCATAAAAAAATCCAGTTTCTCCTTGTCTCAACCGGTATTACACATGCATGACACAGAACAAGGCTGAGAAAGTCCTCAAGGTGACAACCTGAAAGTTTCCCTAAAAGGTACTGTCATCTTTCAAGTATGCATAAAGTACTGAAATGTTTTCATATTGTTTTGTCCTTTCTCCTGGTAAAGAGTGAATATGAAAGTGCAGATGCACTGTGGGATTGCAGTGTTGCTGGGTGATTTGATATGAAATAATTGATGTGTTTGTGTATCTACTGGCCTCTTCCATATAGCTATTACATATATTCCATAACATCCACAATGTACGGAATTGTGATCTGAACTTTTTTTCTCATCCCAGTACAATCAGATGTATGATATTCTACTTCATAGTTAAATTCCAAAAGTACTGCAGACAGGCTTGGGAAGTATATTATTGAGTCAATTTGCAATCAGATATGGAACAGCAGTTCTCTTATTCCAACACCAAATCGATGTGTTGAATTTGGAGATGTGGAGCATACAGGAGGAGATTTTCATAATATGTAATCTATAACTGTAAAAGGCAATAGTGACTACACAGGACTCTGATACATACCCTTGTGTAATCACCCAGCACATAATTCATGTAGCAATTTGCTCTCTAATGAAAGGAAGAGAACTCAGCCCATAAAAATTAATTAAATTTGAACTTTGAACAAGCAAGCAATGATACCAAATGAGAGCAAATATTGCCCTGGATGCTTCAGAATGTGATTTCTGTGTGTCTGTTATCTATAAATTTTCTTATTTAGAAGAACTAAGAAAACTAACATCTGCCATTATAAGACCTAGTTTTTAATAGCTTATAACTTTCCCAAAATATAAGACTAGACTGAAGCTTTTTCCTGGAGGTCTGCCTTGGCTATTTTTTTTAAACATTAACAAAATACCTTCAGCTGTGTCCAAGGTCAAGAATAGAAAGAACTGTGATTTTGTTAAAACAAAAAAGGTGTGGAGGGGTAGAGTCTGGGAAGAACATGACTGCTGCTAGTACTTCTGTTTCTTCATTTCAGTTGAGTTCATTTATTGCTGTGGGTGACTGCATTGAGCCTGTAGATGCATCTTCAGTGTTCTGAATATAGAGCCTGATTGCCTTCTGCAAACTTAGACATTGCCAGAAAAGCTGAAAATCTAAAATAAGACATATAAGAAAACCAAACTACTTTAATATCTTCTAATCACTCAGGGCAACTTAATTTGTTGTAACATTTCAGGTCCTAACTAGTAGTTCATGCTGGACTTGAAATTTAGCTATAATTTACTCTCTGTGGCCTTTTTCATGTAGTGATAAGCAAGTAAGATGATTGTTCAGGAAAGGCACTATACACCTATAATTAATCAGACCATGATAGGGCAGATGAATGAATCACATGCTGTGAAAGGTAATATAATAAAGATGGCCAAATATGGAGCTCTTCCAAAGACAGTGATTCAAGATTTTCAGTCTTCTGGACCTATTCTACTTTCAAATAGGTTTTACAGACTTTGGTGAAGTGTATTAGAAAGCAGAGTCCCTTACAGCAGTAAGGCGTTTTGGCCTTGTAAAAATTTAGAAACATCTTTTCTCTCAAGTCTAAAGGACACTCATTGGAAAAATGTACACTGACCTTGCTGTGAAGCCAAAGAAACCTTGAAATTCCTTAGCCATTGATTCTTCATTCATAGCTAAGGGTGAAATTGATGCTTCTGCTATTCAACTGTTGCCAAGTCAAAACATAGGTTTTTTCAGAACAGTTTGTTTTTATTGTACGTGTCTTCCCTTAAGATTGTAAACCCTAGGGTTTCCAGCACCCATGGAGCTTACCTGAGAGAAGCCATATTCCTTTTTCTTGGATATCCAGCACCACCTCCCTCCTAACCTTATTGGATGTCCCACCCGTCACTCCTCATTCCTGGGTTTCTACTGAGTTGCAGTCCTCCTGTTCCCTTATTGGTTCCTGTGCCCCTAAGCCACTCCCCTCCCCTTGAACGCTTACCCAATCACACCCTAATTCCTAAAGCCCACCCCCAAAGGGCTTAAAAGCCCTGTCCACCGGTAAATAAAGGCTTTTCCATCACCATACACTCTGAGTGTTTACAGTTGCTTTACTCCTGCACACGAGGAGACCACTCAATCCCTGGCAGACCCTGAGGAGCTGTGGAGCGGGAAAATCATCCCCCTCATGGCTGTTATTCAGTATTAATTTGTAATAACTTTTGGGCTGTTGATGGAAGTGTTCAGTCTACCAGTATGGCCAGTATTAGCATTTACTTTGAAGTGGTCTGCAATGGTAGCAGCTAGCAGATGTGTTTCAAAATCTAAATTTTAGACATGTATCACTCTGAAGATCTATTCCCAAGATGTTTTGTGGTTCAGTTTCCTCATGCACAATAAATATACCAAGCAGAGTTGCTGTGAAGATCAGCATGTTTGAAGTGTCTAAGAGATGACGAGCACAATGTACTTGGAAGAAGGCAATTTGTAGGTGTAGAGATTTTTAAAAGTTTTACTTTATGTATGCACCGGAGAATTTTTGTACAAAAGAGCCACATCCACATATACAATGTACTAACATCAGATGTCCTGCTAGAAACATCTTACACTCTGCATGGTGAGATGTGTCCAGTCAGTTCAGACTTCAGACTTCAGTCTGAACTGCTTATCCTCAATCTGCTCTATTGTGGCAGCAGAAGCACTCTCCAGTTTGTAAGACAAAGGCCACATTGTGTGGCCATGTACTTGTGCTTTCACTCTTTTTTCATTTTGTTTTGTGAGCTGAAAACTGACTTTGGATGTCTCCAGAATTCTAGCTAGAGAAGTGATAGCTGGGCTTGAAGACCCAGATTCTGTATTTTGATAGCATGGGCAACTTGCTTTATTTCCCTGTCTTGTCCTTCCTTTGTCCCCACTTCTTCTTGTCACCTCTTCAGAAGGTTAGAGCCTGTCTTCATTGACGTATCTACTCATTTTCTGTTAGGATGAGACCTTGGCTTTTAGCGTCTATTCCAGTATTGCTAATTGTTTCTCTGTTTTCAAAGAGAAATATCATGATTGCAGAAGGTAGTAATTTAACATGAAATAATAATAAAACCCTAGGGTCTGGCAAACAGAAAACCCTGGTTTTATTTCCCTTTAAAGTTGGACTACTTGAGGAAAAAGGGTAGGAATAATATCATAGAATCATATAATTTTTTAGGTTGGAAAAAGCTCTAAGATCATGGAGTCAAACTGTTAACTCAGCACTGCTGTGTTCACCAGTAAAACATGCCCCCAAGTGCCACATTCACATGTTTTTTTGAACACTTCCAGAGGCGGTGTCTTAGTTTAGAGGAAAACTAAGATGTCTGTTTGGACTAGAAAAAAGAAGAGGCCTTCTTCTGAAAAAAAACAACAAACAAACCCTCCCCACTTCTTTGAATTCAGAACAAACTTTAATTAGGAAAATGTGTAGAAAAGAATAACAGTTCTTAACTAATACATATCTATATAAAAGCAAGAAGGAAAAAAATATCAGAACCGAACAAAACAATTTGTAATCAACACCTTTGAATGAAAGTCTCTGCTCCCTTTGGGTGCAATTATATTTATGGACAGCAGGTGGCGATGTTACACCTCAGGTTGCTGTGGGGTTGGCTCCCCAGGAACGCGGGCGGAGACGCCGGTGGCTCCCCCTGTGGTGGACCTGTGGTAGACCCGTGTAGACTCACATGGCCTGGTGAGCACAGCGGGACAGGGTGGAACCTTTTCCCTGGTGCAGTGCAGAACCTCTCTTCATCCTTTGTTCGAGAGAAGAAGCATTGGGCCAGAGGGGCAGAGGAGGCAGCACCTCCTCTGCTGACAACTGTCGGCTCCGTCAGGAAGTCTGTCGCAAGGCCTAGGCAGCGACAATGACTTTCTCTCCCTCTCTCTCTCATCTGAAGCACAGGGCACCCAGTTAGGGGTTAGAAGGTAGGGGAAGGGAGGGGAAAGAGTAGCCAAGCCGGAGGGGCTCTCTCCAAGATGCTTCTACTCACAGCAGCTGCTGGAAACCAAGTGAAAACCCAGTACAGAGGAAAAAACCTATCTCCCTTTCCCCTCACCTCCCTTCAGCAATCAAGTTGGAATGTGAGCCATCAGCCATCCCTTTTGTTAGCTAGTAGTAAGGGAGGGGGTGGAGAGGAGGAAGGGGTGAGGGGAGGACGGGCATTAGCTCCCAAAATCTGTGTTGGTAGGAGAAAGAAATTCCATAACTGATTCTGAAACTAAAACAGATGGTGATTTCACCACTTCCCTGGGCAGCCTGTTCCAATGCCTGACTATCCTTTCAGTAAAGAAATTTTCCAAATATCCAATCTAAAGCTCTCCTGGCACAACCTGATGCCATTTCCTCTTGTCCTTTTACTTTTTACTTTGGAGAAGAGACAAACTCCCACCTCGAGACAACCTTCTTCCAGGTACATGTAGGGAGTGATAAGGTCTCCCCTGAGCCCCCTTTTCTCCAGTTTAAACACTCCCAGGTCCCTCAGCAGCATCTCATGAGACTTGTGCTCCAGCCCCTTTGCCAACTTCATTGACCTCCTCTGGATGTGTTCCAGCACTTCAATGTTTTTTCTGAACTGAGGGGCCCAGAACTCAGAGTACTCAAGGTACACCCCCATCAGTGCCTGCTGGCCACACTATTGCTGATTCAAGTGAGGATGCCATTGCCCTTCTGGGCTACCTGGGCATACTGCTGGCTCAAGTTCAGCAGCTGTCAACATGCATATGCTGTGCAGCTTTCCAGGTACTCTTCCCTCAGCATTGCATGAGGTTGTTGTGACCCAACAGCAGGACCTGGCACTTGACTTTGCTGAACCTCATACAACTCGCCTTGGCCCATTGATCCAGCCCATCCGGATCCCTATGCAGAGTCTTCCTACCTTCAGCAGATCAACATTCCTACTCAACAGGGTGTTGTCTGTGAACCTGTTGAGGGTGAATTTGATTCCCTTATTCAGGTGGTCAATAAAGATCAGGAGCAATGTTTCACTAGTCTGTCTAATGTTGCAACATTAGCCTTACCATTCTATTCAGAATTAGAATTCACAAGCTGACTGATATTGATCTCAAATTAAAAAACAAAACACAACAAAACGGTGTGCTGGTTTGAAGGTAAACCAGCAGAAGAAATGGACCC
>JAWWEE010000085.1:3596002-3658002 GCA_035221455.1 Xenops minutus
AATGAATAGAGGGGGTAGAATACATAGCTTTTATCACTCCCACCCAGTGATAAATGGTCCCTCCTGCTGAACTAGGATATGTATTCATACCTGTTTTATATTAAATCCCAGTAAAGTTCCTTATAGTTAGGAGTCAGTCTTGGATAGAAGAGTGTAGCAGGCCAGCATGAAAACAAGAAAGAAGAAAAACAAGGCCTGGAAGTGTTGAGATGACCTTGTATTATTTTATCTAAAGCCTTGATTTACTGGTGAGGGATGGAACTAAGCTCTTGGTGTGCAATTCACAATGCGTGTGGTGCAAATGGGTAACTTGAAACTCCAAAGGTCTGTGTGCACGTGCCTGGTGGCCGCCCTGAATGTATGTGCGAGCTGTATTCTGCTTTGTTTGCTTAACCAATCCCAGCTGAAGGCCAATGGTATATAATCTCTGGATCATTAGCATTAAAGCGATTTGTCAATCGCAAGCAGAAGTCTGTGCCTTCATTCCACCACAGAAGAGGAAGGAACATGGATTTTCATTATAAGAAACAGTGTGTATTCCAAATAATTCATCTTTTAAATTAAAATCTCCCACCTGACAGAGAACTGATAGTAATTCTGTGTGAGCTTTGGAATTGCAGTGAAAGGTGTAACCCTCAAGGGAACAGTGTAACTTAAGGACCCTTTCCTGGGAGCATAAACGTAACACTGGCATAACAGCTGACTACTGGTACCCTGCTGAGATCAGTGCCATTCCACATTTACTAAAAAAAAGCTCATCCAAAATATCATTATCTCTATAAGAGGTTCCTTCAGCTTCTGATTTTAGGAGTTGCTCACAACTACAGGAGCCAATCCTGTTTTTGTAACTGGGAGGGTGAACATTGGCTGGACCACACTCTATTTCCCAGTGACATTGCTTACAGGTCAGTTTAAGATGGTGTCACAGAAATACGTGTTTTCAGCACAGTTCTCCGGTGTGCTACATACCTGTTCAACCGAGCCCAAAAGAAGACTGTTAAGCTTGGTAGAAGAATGAAACAGTGATGCTACTTTCTAGGAAAGGCTGCAGACTGGTCACATCACCTTCAGCATCCACTATCAGCCGGGAAACAGCAGGCATCAGGTAAATGGGTACCTGGCAGTTTTTTCCTGACACACGCAGACACTACCACCAGCCCAGATTCTTATCCAGAACTTAACTTCTGAATTGACTTCTGAATTGCTTTTGTATTATTGTCTCCTTTTTGTTTTCCTATTGTATAGCTTAAAAAAAACAACCAAACAAAAAACCAAACAAAACCAAACCAAACCAGCTCTTGCTTTTTCATCTATTTAATAAATGAGGATATTGATTTTGTATCAAATTAATTTGATACCAAATTAATTTCTTTCAAAGAATTCTGTTTCAAGCTCTTCAAAACCATTTCTGCTTGTTTCTGTCTCCTGATATGATCACAGTACAGTTGCTTAACATTGTTCTGGGACTCTTAGCAACTTCAGCTTTCATCTGTCTCATGAAGCAGCAGGCTCATGGCTCATTTGTTACCACGCTCAGTGGTATGTTCCAATGGTTTCATTGGGAAGTGGCAATGCCTGAAATCAAATTTTTAATTCTGTGATGTATGCTACATGCTCGAAGACCTGACTTTATAGCACATAATTGAAATAACCACAAGTTCAAGTCTACTTTCAGCAATCTTCAGTCTTGATATAAAACTCAAACACAAGAAACATGACACAATCTCCAGAAATTAGGACTCAGGGTTCTAAGCTGGAGACTTTGTTAGAAAGGGGCTATTTAGTTTAACCATTTAGTGTGACCTTAATTGTTTCAAGCAAATTAGATTTCAAGACATGTAAGAGCTGAATTCAGTAAGGCACGTTTTGTCTTAGTAAAACTGCATACTAACTAAAAAAATATCCAGAGTCTAAGAACTAAATTACAGTTCAAGAAATGTCCCACTTCTCCTCCTAGAAAAAAAGCACTTGATTTTTTTGATTAAGCCAACAGAAACTTTACTAGTTCAGTTTGAAAAAGCCTGAAATCAATTGAACTACCCCTGACAGTGCAAAGTTTCTACCTGTAACGTAGCTATTTTCACTGGAAAGGCACATACATTAATTCAACCAGAAATACATATGACAGAATATTCTTCAGTGTTCAGTTAGGAGACACCACGAGCTTGAAAACTTTCATTTTGCTGCTCCTAAAGCCCTATTTTTCTTATTGTTACAAAACTGGATGTAGCTGACCTTGAAAAAAGTCTTAATTATCCATGAGCCTGTAGTGGCACACACATTGAAGAAAAGTAAGTGGAGTTTACCCCCTAGTAAGTACGTTTGAATTACTACTAAGACATTTTATAAACTTACTCCAGCTGTATTTCTTTCTAGCTGTAGGGCATTTTTTTTTTAATTTTTTTTTTAATCAAAGCTTAAACTGCACTGCAGAAATTAGGCAAAAAGTAATTTATTGCTTGAACACTTTCAAAGTAATTTATATTTCATAAGTAGACAGTCTCATGAAGAAAAACAAAGTTGTGGAAAAAACCCAAAAGCAATAATTTTGGTCATAGAAACAAAATACAGCACTTGCTAGTTGCTTTGTGATGTAAATGTGCTTCCTTCAGCAGTATGAACTTCAGATGCAATCTTTGGGCCCAGCTTGTGCTTCTTTCACCATTCTCCTTATGCAGCATTTAGATCTGTCTGCAGAACACAGATCTGCAGATCTGGCAGCTGTTAATTCCACAGACATAAGCATAACATTTTCCTTGTAGGATGTTGAACCCATGGCAGCAGAAGACATTACATTAAGAGTTATTTATGAATACAAACTCTGCCTCAAAAACTTCATAGAGTGAACAGTGACTTCAGAAGAACCATTTTCTCTATGTCCTGTGACACTGAAGAATTTTAGTCTTGTGAGCTTCGTTTATGCAGGAAAAAGACTCCTCTAACAGATACATGAATCTTCCTGCCTCTCATTACAGGACTTTTTAAAATTGCACTTTGAAATTGCATCATTCCTATCAACAGCATGCATTATATAACACATGGCTTGACCATGGTAAAAGGCTGAGCTAGTAGAATAGCTGGCTGATTAAATGTGCAGCAGAACAGTGTGTTTATTATGAGTTATGTTCAACAACTGTCCTACGGAAAGCTAGAGAGAAAAAATCGGTGGGTTTGTTTCTTATTTCTTTCCCTCTAGGATCTTCAACTCACACAAAATAAAACACCCCTGTTCATTTAACCACAGTATTTCATAGGGTTAAAACATTTGTTCTATGGTTTTAACATTTAAAGTTTCAAATTATATCTGCAAATGACTATTCCTGCAATGCCTCCATCTTACACAGTTCTGGTCAGTGAAACACTGCCTTCTTTGATAAGTGCTTAGCAAGCTTTACCTGTATCTAGTTCTTCCCAGAATGATAAAAGATCTAGTTCAATATATTTTTAAAAGTGGGAAATTAAGACTAGACTTCTTTTAATCTCTAAAATACTTAGTATTTTACTTAAATATTTAGATTTTCACTTATCCCCATATTTTCAAGAGCTTTTCATTTATGCCGTCTTTCACAAGAGCTTTTCCTTTATCCACAATCTTTTGCAAAACCTTTTTTCTTCTACCTTCCCCTCTCCCCCCATTTTTTTTTTTTTTTTTTGGGGCAGATTGCTGGGTTGGAATGAATCTGTCAGAAGTCTCTAGCAGGGAAGTTACCAACAAACACTGAATATGAAATTGTATCTCAAATACTTGTAACATTTTCTTACCATCACAGTAAGAAAGTATCCCTCAGTAAGGTACAATATTTGGCTCCAGCTATTTGAGCAATCTGAAACAAGTACTGTTTTTTCACTCTTCAGGGAAGCTTGAAAATGGCTCAGTTTTTTAGCTTGTTAATTCACAGGGAGAAGCAATGCATTTTAAAAATGTTTATTCAGCTTCAAGTATCTCTTCTAAATATCTGCGGTATATTTGATATACATCTTCCCTCATTCCTTCCAACACACTTCAACTCTGAGGTAATTTAGGACAAAATGTAAGAGCACTTTTAGAAAGTAAATGAAAGAGATCAGTATTAAAAATTTTAGGCAGGATAAATAGAAAATTATTCTGTCTGCATTTCACTACAAATAGTTTCAGCATAAAGCACTTTCAAAAGCAAAATAATGGAGCCATCAAGTTCAAAATGAAGCATATTTCTCAAGCAAACCTGACTTATGCAAGCATTTCACCTGAGTTAACATTTCAGGGATTGGGCTCATAGAGAAGACAAGGTATCCTGGGGCAGATCATCTCAGGTCATTTTGCACCTTACTTAGAGGGGTTGAGGAAGGAAGGGAAAAAAAATTACCAAAAGTAAAAATCAAAATTTGTCATGATGGCTCCATGTGGGCAAATAATGGTCCCTCTCTATAGCAGAATGTCCATTCATGCCTGTCAGCCAGTACTGACTCTGTCAGTATTAGATGCACAAAGGAACCTATGCCTGGGGAGATTTTGGAAAATATTAGCAGTGGTGTCCTACTGTCCCAGAAAGGCCTTTCAGTTTGAGAAACATATTCCAGAGAGGGAAGGCACTTGCTGGGAAGGCCTGAGATGAAACCTGTAAATTTAGAAAATGGTCTTCTGCCCATTCAGTGGTAATTCCAAAGGCACTCCGATTTAAAATATAACATCTTCTGGCCTACGTGAAGATTATTACTTTGGAAAGCATGATTTCACCCTCTCATTTACATGCTACGCTGGAAGACTGCAATACTCAAGATATTTTTACAGTTGCAAAGATATGTTTTGAGAAAGACACAGGGAACGCAAGTTATAGTTCTTTATGCTGAATGACAAAAGCTAATCAGAGTCTTCGTCATCAAGGTATTCCTCTGCATTACTCAGTGTTCGGATGGCATCTGGAAAGAAACAAAACTTTCAATCTGGGATAAAATCAGAGATTTTTTGCAGTGCTTGCAAACCAGCAACAATTTCTGTATCATTTAGAGATGTTAGGGCTAAACAGCTGTGCCTGTAGATCTGGATCTCAAAGGTAGGGCTAAACCAGTAATCCTACCTCCTACATACAAGATTTACTCTGTCTGTGAGCTTCAAGAGCCATGTTCTGGCTCCTTGGGACCTGTATAGCAGAGCTTAAACTCTATTATTTAAGCCTATTTTCTGCATATATTATTTTTAAATCACAAAGGAAAGGATAGCTGAGCTGGTGGAAGAGCCTCCATAGTTTTATCCCCAAAAACTGGGGATAGTGCCTAGCTGGCTGCCATTCTCTGCTTAAAATCACCCACATTCTATTTATTTTTCCCTATCCCTCTTTTCTCACCTAGGTTTCTTCCTGACTAAATACTTCCTAAGATCTACTTGTGAGTCTTTGTCTCTGAAAGATAGTAAGCAGAAAACATGAGTATTAAAGTATATTCACTAGGTGTACAGTAATACCTGGAGCTACATCTACCTTTGCGACTGTGCTAAGGTAAGTATTATGGGCTTTTTAGGATAATGATTATTTGCCTCCAGATATTCAAACATACGGGAATAGGAATATGGATTATAGATAGCATATATTACATTGTACTCCCAAGTCATGAACCACAAGATCCTAGTCAGTCATAGCTTTGTAGTAACAAAATTAAAACAAAGTATTAAAAATACTGGCTACAGACTGATGTAATTCACAGAATTGATAACTGTGTTATACTAGGTTCCTGAAACAAGAAAGAGTAAGTTTAAAACGGACTTGCTCAATTGTTTTGAGAAAAGAAATTTAACTGAAAGAAATAATTTGGTTTTTGAGTAGGAGAAGCAGCAAAGGAAGAGCAGGAAGGGAAGAAAAGAAATTGCAGAGCTCTATGCTCAAGGGGCCATACTTTGAGAAAATATGAATTCCATTTCTTCTGTGTAATAGTTGTTCCTTTTTTCAGAAACACAAGTAACACAATCTTTTTGCATTTCTATGATGTGATTTTAATAATTTTAATTTTTTAGAGTATATTTAAGCAATTATGACATTTGAATGTTTGTGTGTACATGTAAAACAAAACTGAACATTTAAGTGGAGACAGCAACACTGCATGTGATAAACCATGTTTCTATCATAAATCTAAACTAATATTCTCAAGTAAACCCTTTCAAACACAACTCTTAAACTATCTCCCTCCCCAGTGGTTTTTCTGGCTACAGCATATTGGTATTTGGTTAAAATATTAAGTGTCCTCTACAGAAAAAAATTATCCAAAAACCAAAATCAGAAATACCTGCACTCTGTTTCTTCTTAAGCAAGGAAGCACAAGCTGCATTGGTTGCCATATCTAAAGCCAGTTTCTTCTCATTGTTCTTCAGATCTGTTCTGGCTCCTTCGTAATAGAAAATTTTCATCATGAATCACTGTCCCAGCTATTACTTGAGCAATGGCTCAAGTAATATGTAATTATGATAAAAATTTCAGTAATGTGGGTAGAACAGTAATGGACACAGGACTGACCTATGACCTGCTCTGATGCAGACCAGAAGCTACAGATTCTGGTCCATAAGCTGCAGTTGACTGGGGACCTTGTTGGCTGCTCTCCCTTTCCAGCAAGCAGATATCATTGCTGTTCTGGGGTTAAGTGCCTAATTTTGTCTACAAAGCAGGATGAAATCTATCTTGAGCAGGTGGTATGTCTACTTTCCAAACAGCTGTCGGAATTTTCTACAAGACTTACAAAGTCAGGCAGGTGAGCTGGCTAAGGACTGTACCTGAGTTATACAAAACCACTTAAAAATACAAACTAAAAAACATTCAGGAATCTAGTCTGCCACAGAGATTGTTGAAACCTTGGTGAGGATCTTTACCCTTTGCCAGCAGCATCTCTACAATATCTGCATAACCTTTCCATGCAGCAGCATGCAAAGCTGTGTCTCCCAATTTGTTCTGTGGAGTTAGAGGGAAAAGCAACAGGATTAAAACACAGCAAAAAACCTTTCAGCTTGTACCAAGGATGAGGAAGATCACACATCTACTGTAGGGATCTGATGGTTTAACCTACCTGTTGGTTTAACTCCAGGTTTGCCTGGGAAAACAGAACATCTACTATATCTGCAGAAAACAGGGAGAGGGGTGAAAAAGAAAAATTTAGTGGAAACAAAACAGGCTTTTTTTGCATTCATATAAATTTGAGTTAAGATTCAATGAAAGAGTGATCCAATCAGCTAATGAAAATCTGTAACAGTCAGACTGTATTGGGAAAATAATTATCAGTTATAAAGAAATGCTATTGCATAAAATACACAAAATAATAGAAAACCTCTTTTTGATCTGTCCTCTTACCACTCTGCTTCTAACAGTTACACGAATTAGAATGATTGCTTTAACATCAACAAACCACAGAATTTGATGGAGCTAAACCTTGCTTCTAGCTCTAATTTTTCTTTTATTAAAAAAAAAAGAATGACCTTAAAAAATGGCTTTGTTGTTTAGCACTGCAATTTTATCAGTCTAACAAACACATCAAGAAAAGAACTGAAATTTCAAATTAATTCTCCGATACCTTTATGGCCTCCATGGCATGCCCAGTACAGAGCTGTGCTTCCAGCTTTGTCTAAGCCATTGACACCAACTCGATTATCCAAACACTCTCTCAACCAGCTTAGGTTGCCTGAAAGACAAAATCAGTTTTGATGACATTTTTTCTTTAAAGAGTTAACAGAACCATTAAAGACAGATCGTTCTCTCTAAATGATCATTTTCATATGAACTTAGGAAGAGAAAAAGTGAGTTAGCAGCAATGCTATTCATTAAAAACTAGTCATACTAAACACCTTCCACTCCCAGGAGACCTTTAGATCCTTATGCAGTGAAATGGATTGTACCACGCTTTTTATGTGTATACAATCAGAGTGGTAATTCTACTAGGCTGTTGTTATAGTTTCAAAATCCTTCATGGAATTTTTTTCTCTCCCTTACCAACACAGTGGTTTGGGAGTTGAAGAGTGAGGACGACATGGCTTGTTTGAAGCCCAGTGCCCCACTACCTGCTCCCAGAGCCAGCTAATTGGCTAAAAGCCTAAACAAAGGAATGGCTGATAGCTTTGCATTCCAATGTGATGGCTGGGGGAGCACTGGGGGAGTTGAAAGGGGAGAGAGGTTTTCCTGGTGCTGGCCACACTTCTCGGTCTGCATGGGTGCCAGCTGCCGTTTGTTGGGCTGATGGAAACACTGGGAGGGGGTCTTTTTTTGTTTTCTGGCTTACCCCCTGTCTCTGGACACCCCGTGCCGTTCTTTGGAGGGAACAGCTGTCGCTGCGTGGACTTGCTGCAAACTCCTTGAGGGGCCAACACCATCTGCAGAGGAGTTGCTGCCCCTTCCCCCTGCCCCTGCAACACTTTTTGGACAAAGGATGGTAGGAGAGGGTCCTCTCACTGCCCACGTGAAGGGTTTCATCACGTCCCTGTGGCTGCCATTCCCATGTCAGTTTCAGAGCCAGTGCCTCTCCCTGGTCCCAGTCTTTGCCTCACCAGAGCCCGTGAGTGTCTCATTGCAGCTGCTCATCGCCTTCTGTGAACAGAACTGCACTGAAGGGGCAGAGATAGAACTTGATTTGTTTGGAAGTTTTGGTTATGGCGTTACTGTTTGTTCTTTCTGTTTCTGGGTATATATATATATATTTGTAGTAAAGAACTGTTATCCTTTTCTATACATTTTCCGATTAAAGTCTCTTAATTTCAAAGGTTGTGGTGGTTTTTGGGAAGAGGCCCCTTCCTAGTCCAGATAAACATCTTAGTTTCTTTTAAACTGAGACATCTCTATCTCAGCTTTTCAAAGACTTAAAACTTACCAGGTAACTTGTTCAAAATACCAGAAAACCAAACCAAGCAGAATGATTATTACCACTATTATTATGAGAAGTAGAAAAACTGGTTTTATTACAAGCAAATAAACTGAACAAGAGTTACTAACCTACGGTTTGTTTTTGGTTTTGACTGTTACTAACCTATAGGTGTTTCGCAGAAGTTGTAAGGCATCCAGTCCAGTTTTGGAATGTGTGCCAGGGATTAAGCATTCGGGAAAAGTGCAATTACATATTAATTAAGAATACAGCTGACCAACTTCAGCCCACATGGATGACCATGCGGCCAGATGGAGGCTGACATATTGCTTGAAACTCTGCCCCTGGCTTGAATGGGGGCACAGAAGAGCCAATTCGAGAAGAAGAAACACCCCACCATTGTAAAATGGGGTTGGAGCTTAAGAAAGTTTAAAAGCTCGGTTTTTGAATCAGAACGTGTGCTCCTAGGGATCCTGTGTGGTCTGGACACCCCACATATGTTGTAACATATTTTCGTTATATTCCTTATATTTCACAGACTTTTGCCAGTTTTTTTTTCCCTCAATCTAATAAATGAATTTTTTTCTAACATTATTAGTAGTATTATTATTATCATTATTACTGAAAACAAGCAAAACACCCTTTAGCATTACACAACTAAAAGACCAAACACACTTACCTCGTTTGGCAGCCTCATGCAGTGGGTTATCAATAGATTCTGCTTGCTCTGCCACTGAAATGAGAGAGTAAATTCTAAATACTTCTGAAACTGAATAGATTTCTGACACCTCTATGGAAATAAAACTTGGATTTATTCCATATGAACCACTATTAGACAGTTGATTCTAATATGAAAAGGGATTTACGTGTGACAGACTACTCAGATGAACTTCAATTTCCTATGTACAGGAAAGCATTTCAGAGAAAACGCTTGTCAAAACTTCAAACAGGAGCATCAAATTGATCAGCAGTTACAACTTACTAAAAATCTGGCAGTATTTAATTTCAATTACTTCCCTTTCTAAACTTGTAAAATGGCTCCAAGCAGTTGCACAAGGCTAAGCTTTCAAGCTAAACCTTGCAATCTGTAGTTACAAGTGAATTATTTCCAAGGGGTCTGTGAAGGGTAGTTAAAAAGATATGCTGTCAATAGGTTTCCTTTTTATTTGATGGACATTTTTTATTTTTCCTGGAAAACTTGTGTGAAGTCTGCAAAAAAAACCCCCTGCTTAAACAATGACAATAGAGATGGGCAGATTGAAGATCAACCTTCTGTTTTAGAAACTTTTTCAGGTGGAAATCAGTCTAACTAGTAAGAGTACAGAGGATAGAGTACAATCTGAGATGAGTAGGATCTCTAAGCCCCTGCACTATGGTTGTTATAGGAGGCAGGGAGAATTTGAAAAGGTTTTCCTCAGGTCACACTGTACCTGTAATCAGATACAATGCAGGCAAATAATAATAACTGTACATCTATTACCAGAAATAAAGTCTCAAGACATTAACAACACTGTCTCAAAATACTTTTAGAAAAATCTTGCCAGAAGATTGTTATTTTTTAACACAGATAACACTGATTCTGCTTTCAGCAGCTTTTCCTTCACATTCTTTTAAAATGTGTTCCTTCAAGCCCAGCAGGTGGAGGACAAGACCCCGTCTGAGACTCAGTAGTTTCAGGTCTGCCTCCACCTTTTGCCAAAAAGGTTATAGTTATAGAAAAGGTAATAGAAAAGGTTATAAGAGATCACAGTGTTTAGTTGGTTAAAACCAAGGAAACTAGGCAGTCCTAATGGTGCAACCAGAAGCTTGCCTTAGGCATTTTACACAGTTTGTCTAAATCAGAAGATATGTTCCTAGTATTCTTTGTTCTTAAGGTCTGCAGAGACTTCTGTTATGCTTACAGGCGAAATTTTTGCAAATGTGCAAACTGAGACACCACTCCCCCTACTGTGGAGGTTTGAGTTGGCTTCCTGCCAAACCCAGCCGCTGCCTACATAGATTCCCCCCTCCCGAAAGAGAAGAAAAAAGTACCAAAAGAAAATGTGTAGTAAAAATACATAGGTACATATATTAGTTATATACATTTAAACACTATGAATATACAGAACAAGAATCCCAAACAACCCCAAAAGGGAGAAGGGGAAAAAGGGAAGGGGAAAAAGGACAAAAATCAGGTAAAAACAAAAGAGATATATACACTCAAAAAAACTCGGAATAGCTCAATAAAGTAACTGACACAATAAACTCTCACCAACTCCCCTCAATAAAACAGCAGAAATCTCCACCTCTGTGCAGCTTCGGACAACAGTTTTCAGATAGGCCTCAGCTCACATAGATAAGAGTGAAGCCAACACACTGAGACCCGCTGTCCTCCAAGCACCCAAAAGGAAGAGAGAAAAGAACCTCCCCTCTTTGTCTTATATACACCTGATTACATACAGGAATGGTATGGAATACTTCCTTAGTTATAACCCTGTTACCAGGGAAAGCCTAGACCAAAACCAAGAAAACAAAGCCACCACACCTACCCTGGTCTAAAATTTAAGTTTTCCAAATTATCTCAATGGGAACACAAATTGAATTAGTGGATTTTTGGTTTTATTTTAAATATAACACTTCAACGTTCAATAAAAATTTGAGTGTAGGTAAGCATGTATAAACTATTCTGCTTGCATATAACAGTGCACGACCTCTGACCTCTGGCAGGATGGCAAGAATAAAGTCAGTTGTGAAGTCCCAAACTGAAGTGGAATTTTATTCTGTGGTCTTAATAACCACACCACAGATTTCTGTTCATGAACTTCTACTAATTACAGGGCAGGAAATCATAGCATTGCTACCACAAGGTCTCCTAGAGAAGAAGGGACAACATGAAGCAACCTCAGTTACTATGATATTGTTGTGACACAATCTGTCATGAGACACTCTTACTCTGTCTACAGTTCCTACAGTTCCTCCCTACAGGGAGGACTTGGAAAAACAGTGCTATACTAACCATACTCCTGGCTTTTAAAAGTGATTTTAGTTGAATCTGAAAAAGCGCTTTCTATTCAGTTCAAACATGTGTGGGATATTTTATGTGATGCAATCAAGAAAACAATTTTTTCTGAAGCTGAATACATTCACTAAAATACAACACATGGCAAATGAAAATGCTTCCTTTGGATCCAAACATTCTTCCCCTCAAAACCAAGAATACCTATTGCTGTTATCTGCACAAGCAGAAACATGAACACTAGGCAGACTCAAGCTGTATCTAGGTTAATAAAACACAAGACAGCCTGTCCCCTGCTGACGTACATTGGTGACTGCAGATAGATATATTATGAAACACATGGTAGAGTAGGGTTAAATACCAATGTGATCTGTTTCCAAGTCTTTCTATGTAGTGATTTCCTTTCATTGTGAATGATATTTCCAAATAAAAATAGTCTAGAGATTACCATAGTTGCTTGGAATTAGTCCAGTTCTCCCTTTGCAAGTTCCTTTCCACCAATTTGTATCACTCTGCAGAGAACAGGGAAAATATTTTAGAAAGAATATGTTGCATGTCAGAAGTAGTCAGTCTGTATGGGATGTCTTAGACTCACCATGTCTGAGATGTAAATGATATCTCCTTCTTCAAAGTACAGCTCATCTGGCTTTAATAAAAATGAAAATAAAAAAACCAAAAATATCTGAATATGCATAAGAAAAACAAATACCTGGATAAGTCAGACCACATTCACATCTTCATTTAAAAGAACGATAACTCAAATTCTCTAGCACCTAGACAACAACCTGATACTCTGTAGTTTGACTTGTCTACAGACAGCCTTTTGGATCTGTGACTTTCATAAAAACACAGGAATAGGGGCCTTTCCAACAATGCAGTGTGCAACAGAAGCAGTAAAATGTATCTTGTGTTTCTTAACTTCATCACCTTTTTGGTTGGTCTCAGTTCATCAAATCTTTTAGGTCGCGATTATCATTGTTAACTTTGGAAGACAAACCAAATCACTCAAGATTACAGGTAACTGATACTACAAAAGAAAGCATCCTGCTTTTAAACAGAGCTGGACTTACTGGAGAGTGATGACTTATCAGGCAGTTTTAGTCACATTACAAACAAACATTCATCAACAGGCTTTATCATTGAAAACATATTACAGTAAGTCTAATAGGCAGAACTGGAGAAATGTTACAGGCAGGATTAAGCTTCTCAAACCCCTAAAATCTAGATTTACTTACTGTTCTGGGCTCAAACGTATACAGGGCCCTGAAGACTTTAACCTGTCCTGAAAAAAAAAAAAAAAAATCAGTACCAGTAGCATGCCTTTTAAACAGAGCGCGCACACACACAAACATACACACACACAGAGAGTCCTCAAATCCAAATACATTGCTTTCCTTCAACTTTAAATCAGCTTGCTAAATGAATCTGCGCTATGCCTCTGTCAATGAAAATGATGATGAAAAGACTCAGCAGCATGAGTTAAAAAATTGGCCAGCATAAGTTATGAAGGAAACTGGCCACCTGATCAGTTATATGTAAGTAGCCTCTTACGCACAGCTAACATGGCCTTTATAGCTCACCATGAATCTCAAGTGTTGCCATTGGTTTCTGAGGCAAAGCATAGTTTCAGTCATATACACCCTCACACACTCATACATGGTGTATATATTTTTATTCTAGTATCAGATTTGCCAAATGATACAGAATTAAGGAATGAAGAAAAAAACAAAACAACCACCAATGTCTGCAACATGTTCTCATACTTACTTGCAGTCACTACTAATAGGAAAATAATGCAGTAGCACAGAACTCATTGCATCTAAGAAAAATTACAAATGGTCACCAAGTCCTATTTATGGAACGTACAACTGACATGTTCCATTCAGATGCTTAAAATAAGCTATAGCATTTGCTATTCTAGTAAGACAGTAACATTGGTTGTAAAAGGGTAGCTTGGAAGAGATTGTCAGCAGCATTCAAGGCAACAAAAGACAACCTTACTGCAGAGAGGTACAAGTTTAATTGTATAAACTGCAAAAGAAGCATCACTACAAAAATGTTTTAAAACAATTCAGTAAAGGCACATTTCAAGAGCACCAGCGGCAAGCATGAGAACTGCTTTAGTCCACTGAACTCAGTGGAGAAATCTGCTATGCCCTGTTCCACATTGTTTTCTTCAGAGTACCTGAAGTCTTAAGCATGTAGTTTTATTTACCTTTAAATATCCTAAGTATGCAAGTGTAGGTTACGCACAGGTTCTTAAGCTATACTTCACATATTCATATAGAT
This sequence comes from Xenops minutus, assembly GCA_035221455.1. Taxonomy (NCBI): domain Eukaryota; kingdom Metazoa; phylum Chordata; class Aves; order Passeriformes; family Furnariidae; genus Xenops; species Xenops minutus. Next base: position 3,610,092 of record JAWWEE010000085.1, read on the forward strand.
TATATATTATACAGATTAACTGTGAATAAAGAAATGTTTGGTTCATCAGGACAATTCATTACTTAGGTCACACTTAATCCAGGGATTAAGAAACTGATGAACTAACTGCCAAAGGCTGATACTGTACAGCGTACATACACGAGATTGTATTTAGTTTATCAAATGTAGTCACTATAGCCTCAGAAACTAAATACTTACAACTGTGGCAACAGTTAAAAAGAATGAAACTGCGATTCTGCTCATCACCCACACAGAAATGATGAACAAGAACAGTATCCTTGAACAAGGATGTTTCCTAGATCTAACAGCTTCAGCATGAAACATATGAACTGCAACTGGAGAGAAACCAAACAATAACAAGGAAAGAAAAAAAAAAAAAAAAAGGAACATGAGATGACAAAGCAGGATGGATAACAGGAGTATTGTCCCTTCTCCTTGGCTTTCTTAAACAGATAACAGAAAAATACAAGACAGAACTACACACTGACAACTCTGGAGACTACAACCACCACCCATCAGTTTCCAAGATTTTATGTAAGCAATAGGAGGCCATGGACAACAAAAGAACAAGAAATATTAAATATTAAAAGGAGAAATAAGATGGCAGAAGACAGGGAAAAAAATACATTTGTGCATGTCATATGTGGTTTCTGCAATAATGTACTGCTTATGTGTCAACAGTTTTCTAAAGCTATCACACATGTGGAGGAAAAGAATAGAAACACCGATGATGACATGCTGTTTAAACAAAAGACAATTCACTGTTGGTTGTTAGTTTTTTGTTCTTTTTTTTTTTAAATTCTATAAAACTGAAACAGAGAGTTACTTCCCCAAATGTCCAACTGTGGTGTCACACACAGACCAGACACATATTAAAACATTTTCCTGTGATGAAATACAAAAGTACTGATCTGCATCTATAAAACTGCAAGTCTGGTTAATGTTAATTTTACAGCACTTCATATGGGACTTAAACACTACTAATTACTGGCACCAATCTTCCAAAAATTTATTTATAAAGAGATATTAAGCCTGTTTACTTTCCTGTAGTTAAGAGCTTAGAACAAGAAGACTTTAGGACTTGTAATGGAAATTACTTGTACCAAATTTTAATGAAAAATTCAGTTTAGAAGGTTAAAATACCTGAATGTTAGCACAAAAAGGCGCTACTAGTCTTGAATCCCTGTTCTGGAAACAGAAATTGTATTTTACTAGGCACATAAACACCTGTAATCACTTGAAGTACTTTTATCTAGCAATACCTATCCCTATGCATGCAGATAGTTGGTGATAATTTTTGCTTTGGAATGAACCAAAAGTTAGAAAGCACCCAAGGTCTTCCTCTGCTCTGACTTACTACTGTCTATCCACTGTGAACCACGTTTCAAGATCCATGCAGGGTGGTAAACTAATAATTAGCACCAATTTGACTGTACCTCTCCACCACATACTTCTACAGGACAAAATAACTGGAATACAGAAAATATGTACCTTTTTAAGATTTCAAGGAACTAGGCAAACATTAGTGACTTTACTCTCAGCATGACTAATGAGGAGAGTATCCCTTTAAAAAACAAAATAAGTGGACGCATAGGGCAGTGAAGTGTCCCACAAAAAAAAAAAATTCTTTCTCTAAGTACAGATTCTTTTTTCAATCCTGTTGTGCCCCAATCTATTTGGTGGGTTTAGGAAAAGTTGCTTGACTCAGTCTGGGAAGTGCATGGGAGAAAAAACAAAATTTTCAGGAGGTTCAATAACAAACTTTTACTTGTGAAGTTTTAGGACATTAAGATAGAATAAGGTACCTGGCAAATTTGAAAACAACATGCAGACAAACTAAGGCATTTCACAAACTTAAACTTAGCAAACTTAAACTTAGCCAACTTTAGCTTATCCAGACATCGCATGGCACTTACTAAGGCATTGACTGGAAATTAAGAGGAAGAATATCACCACCTGTGGATCCAGCAACAAGGTTTGATTGTTGCAATTTCAATGTCCATTGGTTGAAGTGACAGTATCAGTCCTGATCCATTGGGGAAGATGTGGAAAGCCCACAAAACATGAAGTTCAATGGGTCAATATACACTCAGGATAGGTGGCAACAGCCAGGTACCTCTGCTGGAGGAGGAATTTCACATTGTCTGATGTAACATTCTGTATCCTGTGCGGTCCTCTGGTGGAAGGCCCCAGAAATGAATCTGGGAGGCTTTGGCCTTTGATGGTTTATAACACTTTCTAAGACAAGACACCTGCCTCTCACCTCAGCTTAGTTAAGCCAGTCATGTTCCATCAGAAGAGACGAATACTTTCAGGTCTACGTGTGAATGTCCCAGTACCTCCCCCAGGGAAGTCCTCATACCTGAACCAGTTCTGTAAGAGAGGGCATGATAAAAATCACTATCCCACCTTGCAGGATATGCCTTTTATCAGCCTCTTCCCTTATCTGGCTCAAAATCCAGCTCCTTCCTGAACAAAGATTAATTTGTTGTAGTCATCCTCTGGTCTTCACACCTTCTGTACACGGGCTGTTCGCTTGCACATTGTCAGCAAAGCATCTCCTGCTTTCGCAAATGAACGCTGCTTGAGCCATTAACATTTCAACTCTCACAAATCCTATACTTTAGCCACAAGACTGTCTTTTGCTTTCTCATGGAATCTGCATTAAACATCTGCAAAACAACCGTTTGACAAACAAAAATGGTAACTTATTACACATACTAAAAAGATACAAATAGTATACAAACTTCCCACACCTTTCCTCAGCAATACAACATGGTAAAGGAGTCAAACTGTAACAAGCAATATAAAACTAATGACTTTGTCAGGTTGGGCTGACCTCAAGCCCCTAAATTTATTTTGCATAACGTATCATATAAACGTCTCCAGCTTTTATGAGGAAGAGAAACGGACAACTCATTTTTCTAAAATGACCCTCACCCAATTAAGAGCATAAAAGCAATGAAACAGAGGAGCTAAACAGTAACAGCTTAAAAATGTTGCTTTGGTATGTACTGAACTGCAGCAAGACATGTGCTGTGTTTTATAATACTAAGAAATAAAAAAATCCCACAAAACCAAAAGACCATTTTCTAAAAAGAGTATATTTTTGTTAATTTGTAACAACATGCAATAATATTCAGCCCCCTTCAATATCCTTAACAGAAGACTGTTTCCAAAGAAGTGCTAAGTGTTTTGCAATAAAGAGCTACTGTTTCTCTCCTAGTGAACCCTTTTCCCCACTTCCTTTCCATTCTTTTACTTCATCTTCTCCAAAGCACCACACTCACTAGTAATAAAATCCCCTCTTTTACTCAACCAGCCACCAAACCGTTCTCTGCTTTCCTCATTTCCCCCCACTAATGAAAAGCTAAAACAAAACAAAAGAACAAAAAAAGGAACCTTGACCTATACTGCATGACAATCCTTATTTAAGTATTTGTGTTAGGTCAAATTTTCAGCACCAAAGGTGAGAACAAGCACTTTCATTAGCTGTCAATTAATATTACTTCCTCAACAAAACAAACAACATACCAAGAAACAAACAAAAAAACCCCCACAACCAACAAACCAAATAAAAACTACAAAGCAAAAAAACAAAAACAAACCCGAAACCAGTCCATGGTTGAAGAGACTTTTATTTTAAAGAAAATGATGACGGTAAGCCAATATTCTCAGCAGCTACCAAGGCTTAGCCCCAGTGACCTCTTATGAGTCTTTTGTTAGCATTTCACACCCTGCTTCATCTGCCATAGACAGATACAATCAAATCTCATTGATGCAAGCAAGATTCTACAAATCAGATATTGATCTAGCTGTATTTAGACTAAGCAGCTCAAGACCACCATAAAAATCAGAATAACTTTAGATAAACAGACTCACTATGTGTCACAAAGTATTATTAGTGCCTAGAACAGAGATAATTTCTATGGTGTTGAAAATCAGAATTGACTATGGCTGTCTACAGAAAAATTCAAAAACTGCTCATCTACCAATAAACTCCTTCAAGGCTTCAAACTCATCCTGTGCTATCATCAGCCATCTTCTTCCTTGTTCCCATAATGCTGCATAGAAACAGTTCATAATCAGGTGTTCTCTCTGTCACCAACTTGATTGGAAACAACTAATTTGAATCCCTACCCAGAAGAAATGGCCCAAAAAGAGAAAATATGCATAGAACATGGGATGATGTGAAGAAAAAGGACAGTTTGAATGTTCCAGGTCTTATGTTAGTTTTAGTCTCTTCTGAGAATATTTATAACTGGGAACATAAATTTTGATACGTGTTCAGATTAATTTCTTTGAAGAAAGTCAGAGGCATCTTCTGCTTGATCTCACAGAAAGTGTGGTGGTAAAAGAGTAGCATGTTTGTTTTCACAGCATTGGTCTAAGAACCTGCAAAGGAATTACACCCTCTGGCAGTGTATATCAGCAATTTTAAGTCACAATATTTTGGTCAAGTGGAACTATCAAAGATAAGCTACAGATCAGAATAACTTGTGATATGCTTGCAGTTAGCTTTAGTAAGAAAAGAGATGTTCATCTTATGATCTCCATGTCTCTCAGAAGATGTGCCATTTCATTAGTAGGACATTACAGCAAAACAAGCTTTTTTCTGGCTTATAGAATCATGTAGGTCAGACAGGATCTCTAAGATCATCAAGTTCAGTCATTAACCTAAAACTGCCAATACAATAAACCATGTCCCTAAGTGCCACATCCACACATCTTTCACATACCTCCAGGGACTAAATCCCTTCCCTGGGAAGGCTGCTCCAACACATGACATACCCTTTTAGTGAAGAAGTTTTCCCTTATATCCAACCAAAACTTCCCCTGGCACAACTTCAGGCCATTTCCTCTTGTCCTCTCACTTGTGTCACTTGGGACAAGGAATGAACACCCACCTTGTTACTACCTCCTTTCAGGCAGTGGTAGAGAGCAGTAAGGTCTCAAGCAAGCCTCCTTTTCTCCAGGCTAACCCCCCGCCCCAGCTTCCTCAGCCACTACTCATAGGATTTACTTTCTAGACCATTCACCAGCTTTGCTGCCCTTCTCTGGACACATTCCAATATCTCAATGTCTTTACTGAAGTGAGCGCTCCCCAGAACTGGACACAGAATTCGAGGTGCAGCCTCACCAGTACAGGGGAACGATCATTGCCCTGGTCCTGCTGGCTCTGCTAACTTTTGATGCAGGCCAGGATACCCTTGGCCTTCTTGGCCAACTGGGCACATGCTGGCTAATGTTCAGTCACAATGGAGTTCAACATAGTATTTAAGGATTACCATAACTGAGACAGAAAAAAAAAAAAGTGGAGACCCCACTGTTTAGAGAACCATCTTCCACTTCTAAAGAGTCTTTCTTAGGAATAGGAAGTGAACACAGGGCATACATGTCTGTGGGGAGGAAAGGGTGAGGGTGCATTAAACAAACAAGCAAGCATGCCTAGAAAGAAAACTACTTAGGAAAATATTAAAAAGAATACAAAGAATAGAATGGTGTCAGCATAGATGACAAACTGGGGTGGTCCAGGAGCAAACATGGACGGCACTATCCGGTATCTGAAGGGGAAGGAAAAAATGGCATTTCTTCACACAAAATCAGAACTACAAATATTCTCACAGAAGACGTAAGTGAACACAATGTCACTGGCACAATTTAATGCTGAAATCTTTTACTTCTAAACCAATTTTACTTCTGCAAATACCAGCATGCCTTCACCTGAAGAAAGTTGGTTTTGGCCCCAGCAACTTGCAGTAAGATGAGGGTTTGCGATCTAAAATGGAAGTTTAAAATTCATACTGAAATCAGACTTGAATCTGTTCAATTGTTTCTCTGATGTTTTTCTCCTCTTAGAACTGTGTAACTTGCCACATTCACTTGTTTACATCTTCTTGGCTAACAAAAACCTTTCTTTGACTGCAGAAGAAACCCAACCTACCACTTACACTGAATTTAAGCCTACTGCTAAGGCCTTAAGCATATTATTCAATGCAAGTCTTCTGCTTATGTTAATGCTGTCACAGTTCCTACTTTACCTCAGAACTGAGGTGAACTTGTTTGGGATCTAACTTCAGTATTTATACCCAGAATCCTATATTGAACTCTGACAGGTATTAGAGGGAGCAAAGGCAATGAATCTGCTTTAAGGTAGCAACCCTTAATGTTACATACATTATGTTTCCACCTGCCTCCCTTCCTCTCAATTGGAGTAATTTAAACCTATAAATTCCTTGGTACAAAGACTGTTTTTTCTCCATAAAATATAGAACATTGTGTCAACTCTAGGCCAGAATCAGCAAACCTTACAATACCTGGTGAATATAAAAGATTTCTTTAAAGTATTAAGACAGCAATTTCATATCCTCAAAAGCTGTTGCTGCACACTATGTGAGGCTCTAATCAAAAAGACATAATTAGAGAGCAAGTACTGTTCAATGAGACAGAGCTCAACTAGCACACAACGAGTAGAAGCCAATACAGCTTGTCAAATTCAAAGGACTTAAAAAGGAAATTCTGTAAATAGAATTAATATCCAACATGATATGAACTGTGCAAAGAAGAATATAGTTTGAGACATCAATAGATCTTTTGAAAGATGGAAGGGAAATCTTACTCTTGCATAATGTTGACAGAGAAGCATGTTTCTACTATTTACAACACCCACTCAACTCTTTTTTTTATTTTCAGTAGTGAGGCTAAATAAAAAATACAGCTAGAAAACAATAATAATACAGAGCCACAAGAGAAAAGCAAACTTAGACACACTTGTTAAAAAAAAAAGTTAAAAAAACCCCAACTCAAACCACTAGAAATTAAAAGCTTTATAAAGCCTCTATGAACAATCATGACCACTAACTCAAGGGCTAACCACAGACCCCAAAAGACTAGCTCAACTGTTAACATATCACACTACTGTCTAACATATATTGATGCCAAAACCATTTCTCTGTAACTGAAATCCTAATGTGCTGTACACAACAGGATTTACAGAAGAGCCATTTATCAGATAAAATGCTCTCGTGCTGAAGAAAATGACAGTGCTAGTTGATTTTTCCCCTTCACATCTCCTCTTTTTCCCACATTTTTAAAGCACTGTCCAACTGTAATGTTCAAAATACCTAACTGAAGACTGTTTTAAAAAGGATGAATATTTATTCCACTAAATATTTTCACTTCCATGACACCTGACATACGTCTTTCCTGCTCTGTCCAGCCTATAGTTTTTAATTTCTGAACGCATAAGAAAGGACTACAGCAACCAATGTCTTGTTTTCTCCTCTATCTGTCCTGAACTGTATAAATTCAGCAGCAAGGAAATCAGGCTTGCTGTTCCCTTACCCAGCTTACAGACTGGATACCTGATAACAAATAGTGAAGAAAAAGTAACACAGACCAAATGCACCAAGACATCCCAGCAACAGCAATCTAAATGGCATAAAAAGACGTAATATTACATTGCTGTAGAAACTATTTCACCACATGCAGTTGCTTTTTTCTTTTTTTTTTATTTAACATTTATAACCCTAAGAAAATCAATGACATTATCACAGGTGAAACTGGTATCACAGACAGAAGAAAGTCAGACATACAACTACAGACCTCAGGACTGGTTGTCTTCTGTGAGGATTCACAACAGCAATGCTTTTATTACTTTTTCATTCAAGCAAGTTGTTTTCAAAAAGGCTTAGCAAACTGTAAGGCAAAGGAAATTCTTCCAAGAATGAAACTCTATATTCAGAGAGCTTTAGCAGATATTGCTTCTGTAGGCAGATTGAGACTGATGCTTTAAATGGCCTAAGCTCAGTTTGCACATAGTTGAGTTCAAATTAAAAATTCGTTTTATAAGCTCTCGAGTTAAAATACTTAATTAGGTCATGTATTTCACTACTTTTCTTACACCAGAATTTCAAACATCATTCCAAATATAAAATAATATTGAAATTGAGACATATTTATGGATCAGATAGTCCTGTTTTGGGAGACACCAAGTAGTCTTGTCTATTTAATTACATTCACAGTGAATTTTTAACTTCTAGGTAAGAATTTAAACTTTTACACAGGGAGACGATACATGAACACAATAAACAGCCATTACATTTTTGAGATCAATTCCTTATTTAAAAAAAAGAAAACCCTAAAAACATTGGCCCAAGTTTTAGAAAAAGAGTTATGTGTTTATATAAAAAATGTGACTTCTATTCCGGGACTTAAAACTGTGCAACTTCCAATAGCTTTTTTATATATTTTTAAGAAAAAAACCCCCTGTGGCTGTTATTATTTTTTTTAAACTAACTTTGCATTAATTTTTTTCTAAAAAAACACAGTAACAAAAATCTATGTATCGATGACTACGTGCACTAGAAAGGGCGATGTGCACATTTACACCCCAATTTTAGAGAGCACATTTAGAGTTTGGCTGCTGGGAATCCTACAAGGGAAAGCAGTGGATGCCACTTTAGAAGACTGGGACTGTATTATAAAACTGCTTTTATGTATGAATGTATTGCTAATCCATGCAATCACATGGCAAACCTCAGAGTATTTCAGCGCTATTTCTTAAACGACACGATGCCAAGTGCCGAGGGCCCCGCGGCTGCCGGGCCTGGGCCTGGGCCGCGCCGCGGCGGAAGTAGGCCGGGGCGACAGGGCTGTGCGCAAGCCCGCATCGACAGGGAGACCGTCCCCGCGCCATGGCTCTAGCCCGGGGGCACTCGCGAACCTTTTCCCGACCTAGGGCAAGCACGGGAAACTGCCCAGACACAAGGCCCGAAGACCAAGAGCAACTCCACGGCCCCTTCCAGCTACTTTCTTGTCAAGTGAGTGGTGCGGGCAGGAATGGAAGGACGGCTCTACCCTGCTCCCACCCACGCCCAGTCTCTCTGAGAGCCAACACCCGACTCCCAAACCATTCACGTGCCAGCAGGCAGCGGGGTGCAACGCACCCCGCACAGGGACGACGGGTCAGGCCGCTGCATCCTTCCCTCACCTGGCTTGGCTGGTTTAGGTGGCGGCTTGGACATGCCTGGAGGCGGCCTGAGGGCAAACAGAGCAGTGGCGCGGCGGCGACTGGCTCCCTGCGGGCGGGTCCACAGTGCGGGGTGGCGGTGCCAAACCTTTCGACGGGCTCCCTCGGGGGAGCGGCGCACGACAGCAACGAAATCAGCAGGCAGGGCGTATCCTTCCGCTCCCCGCGCCGCAGGCGCTTCACCCGCCTTAGGCAGGGCGCAGCCAATCGGCGCGCGCGTTCAGGCTGAGGCCCCGCCCCTCTCCTCACCCCTGCTGAGAAAACGGCCGAAGGGGCGCGCGGCAGGGCCGTGCCGTGCCGTGCCGTGCCGGCGGGGCGGTGCAAACGCAAGCATCGTGCGCGTGGCCGCCCTGTTTCTGAGGTACGCGAGCCTAGGGCAGCTCCATAATATCCATAATAGGACGGAAGAGGTGGACTCTCCGCTCTGGACATCCTCCGGCGTGGTTAAAGTTAAGAGCGAACTTCAGAGACTGAAGTTTTGCAGCTGCTGGGGGCAGTGCGGCTCTCCGTGGCGACGGCCGCGCGGGCCCCCGGGCCCCTCCGCCAGCCCAGGTGTGAGGGCTTGATGCCTGCGAGAGACGTTCCCACTCCGGATCCAGTGGTGGCTAGTAAGAAGCAGGCTTCGGCTGTCCCCGTGCCCCTGAGGTTTGCCGCGACATGCTGTTAAAAATGGGGTGACGGCAATGCTGTGCTAGCGTTGTCATGTGTCTGTGTTCTATTTAAAGATGCTAAACTGAGCCCAGGTAGACTAGTTTAGGGTTTCTGTGTTGCAGCATTGATAAAAAATGCTGCAACTTTGCAATTTGTGTTATACATTACTCAGATGTCAGAAGAGTTGGTGCGATTTTTTTTATGCTAGTGTTTTTTGCCATAGACGGATTAATTTACATATAAACAATATAAATTAAAACCCAAAACTCAGCACGTGTGTCCAGTTATTATTTAGTTTGTTACACAGCATGCTTTGTGGGACAAAGGGTAGTCCTCTTCAACACAAACCTTACTGATGATTTTTAGAAAAGAGCTCTTTTGGGATTTTTCTTTTTTAGTGGCCTGAGTATCACATCCTGAGAACAGATAACAGATAATCTGTTTCCACTCTTTGCATTGATAGCCAGTACCATAAGCATGCGATCATCTTTGAACTTGAGAATTTCAATAGTCCTAGAAACCCACATGTACTAACTTAAAAAAGTTTGCAATGCAAGTAGATGTGCAGCATCATTACAAAGCAATGGCTGTCATATGGGTGATGGCTTGGATAAGTCAGTATGTCTTTTGTTGTTGGTATTTTTTCCCAACACAAATAAAAAAGAACCATGCTAAGATCATATCATAGACCTGTGAAACAGTTGAACTTCCAATCATTGCACGAAATGCAAAAGGACTATTTATTATTTCAGACTCCGTATGTGCCTAAAACTTACTTTTCAGAGAAACAGTGTGATTTTTATTTTCATACTGATGACCTGTAAGTCTTTTTTTCTAGTATAGTACAGCTATTTGTTGGCGTGGGGGTAGACAGTTTTATCTACTCCGTCTTTTTAGATCTTACGTGTCATAAGAATAGAGCAGGTGAAAAAAAGGATGCTTACATGTGGTTAAACAGTTATAAATTGATGTGTGCTCATGGAAAGCAATGTTTGAGAAATGGTTAAACCATAGACTAGTGCTGCTGCCAAGACAAGCAGCCCTGTTGCTGCCAAGAGAACAGCTTGTCCTGCTACCTCATATCTTTGCAGGCATGGGTAACTGGATGGTGAACTGGAGGGAAGTTGTTCAGCTGAAAACAAATGTTCTTCCCCCTTCTCCTTGCAGCAGCTGCAGTAATTTTTCAGTATAGTTCTATAAGTACTCTGCAAACACCTGCTCCAGAAGACGGTTCAAGGGAGAGTTAGGGCAAGACAGATTTGTGTCTTCTGGAATCTCTGACCACTGAAGGTGTTCAGTTAGCCAGAGCCTCAGGGTTGGTTTCTTGGCAGCAAGAGGGATAGGGGTAGGTAACTTAACCTTTATAGTTTCATTCTTTGGTCTTTTCTGGAGAAAATCAAGTGCTACCTAGTACTTCTCAGTGCTAAGTCAGCTAGGATGGCTTAAACTGCCTTTACACAAGTTTTAATGCCTCCAGGCTAATCTGTAGTGAAACAGAGGAGGAGTCCCTCTATGGTCCTGCTATTGTGCTGTTAGTGCCCAGAAGGAAGTGGTGAATATTGAATTGAACATTGAATATTACACTGATGAGACCAGATTTGTAGAAGAGTCTTTGAACATACTCTTTGTTATAACTCTTCAAGAAATTTTAAAACATCTTTCTCCTCTGTATGTCACTGACTTTGTTTGCCACTACAGCTTCTGTTTACCTAGTCTTTTTTATACAGTTAGTATTTGAGCTAATGACTCTGTTTTTCTTTAGGAATATGTATGATATTAGTATTAGTAGAACTAGGTCTCAGAGTTCTTTTCAAATTATTTAAATATGGTCAAAGGTAAAGTACATTGAAATTTACAGTGTGGCATGTATATTGCAGATTTTTTTGTTAGTATTAGAACAAGCAGTTGAAATTCTTAGACAGAAACATAATGGGCAAAAGAAAAGAAAATAAATCTTCTCTATAATTGGTATTACTTAATACAATAACTGCTTTCCTTGTTGCTGAATTAAGAGTTTTACTGGCTACTGTTTTTGACAGTAAAAGAAGAACCGAGGAGAAAACAAACTATGAAAGTATTGGTTATTGGCCTTGGAGGGTAAGTGTTACAAAATTAAATTTCCTCTACAGGTTAAAACTGGGCTTTCTTTCAGAAGCAAGTGATATAATTTCTATTTCTGAATATATATTTTTTGAAACTGGCTTTTAAATACAACATATAATTGTATCATTTTACAGCATGTAGCTCTTAACAAATTGTTCTGTCTCTGTTGGAGGTCTCAGATACAAATATCTATCGTCTTTCTTGGCCCTTCTAGATTTACTGTCTGAAAGCTGTTGGAACATTAAAAAAAAAATTCTAGAGGTAGAGAGTATTTAACGTGAATAAACTTTTGGGGATGGGTTTCTATTGTTTATTCATATATTACTATATAGAAATATATGCGTGAGCTTGTACATATATTTAAAAGATTAATTTTTGTCTTGAAAAAGGTTTTATAATGTTTTCTAACAGTGTAACAAATGGGGGGAAAACAACGCTAGCAGAAAAGCTTAAGAAAATGCTTCCCAACTGTGATATAATCTCTCAAGATGACTTCTTTAAGGTAACAGTACTGATGAAAAGACCTGATAGGTAAAAGTAGGCTTGAGTAGATTTTAGCGTAATTTCTTCTCCTTTCAGTTCTCCTACTGATGAACTTTTAAAATGGATGCTGCTTAAAATAATGTTAACTTTATGAGAAGGAGAGATAAAATGAGCACTGGGGTAATTGAAATCTCAGTGACCAAACCACTGAGTATACTCAGCAAAAAGCTTACTGTCTTTGCTACCTTTTTAAAATAAGGAGCGGGTGTATACTGGATGCATTTTTCAAGATCCTTTGTGTTAATGAATTTAATATTACTGTGTTAAGCCTACACCCATACGCCTATACCCATGAGTAGTTCTTTGTTTCCCAAATCAAAGCAGAAAAACAGTTTGTATGTTGATGTTGGAGGTGTTTGTGTAGGAGGGTGAAAAAGCTCTTGTTTCTTAAGTAAAGCTCTAATGGACTGAAGTCATATGCTTTGGACTATTTGTTATTCTAGATTAAAAAAAGTTATGTTATTTTAATGGTTGCATGCAGCAATTTAATATTGAAGATAAATTATATTAATTGGGGTACAAAAATGTATAATCCTGTGTTTGTAACTGAAAAGTATATACCTGTGACAGTGGTCATAAAACCCTTGAAAAAATTCAATTTTTTTCCCCTTCAGCCAGAGTCTGAAGTAGAAACAGATGAACATGGATTTAAGCTATATGATGGTCAGTAACTTGGATGCGCTGCTTTTGAACATTGTACTAAAATTCTGTACTGAACTTCAACACTTCTCCCCCTACATTCCCTGCCCTTCTTCCCCTCTAAACAAGGCACTAAACAAAAGGTTGTTTTAGAGCAATCCTTTGCTCAGTTTCTTTCAGCTTGCTGTGATATATAAGAAAATTTGCTTAACTATTAAAGAAGTCAAGCTAGTGCTTAACCTTTTCTTTTCTCTTTTTAATCTTTTCCTCTGCTTCTTCACTTGTATCTGGTGCAGTAGCAAATGGTACTGTTCAGTTAAAAGTCTTTGCTTGCAGCACTGGCATAAAGTTAACCCCATTACCTTCTATGTAATGGATTTTTTTTTCACTTTATAATGAGCTCATGGGATATCACTACAGAGTTTTCCAAATCAGTCAAAACTTGAGTCTAATCCTAACACCTTTATTTCATGTCAGATATCACATGAAGAACAAATGTTTTTAAGTTCGTGATTAATGCTGGTTCAGTGTGCCAATTTAGTCTTTGTAAACAACTAGATCCAGATCCACTTTAGGTCAGTGCTTTCATTCAGATTATATCTGGTTGTGAACAGTTGCTTAGTAGCTAAATTCTGTTGATACTTGGTGATCACCAAATATATTACTCATAATATTGGTCAGACTCCTCAGTTTTATCTTAGGCTTATCAGCTATGCACTCTGGCTCAGCTTGTAGACTTCATGGAAGTGGAAGTGAAACTGGAGAGATAAATTGGACATTCTGTCTCAAGTATCCAGGTTTAATCCTTCTCTTAAAAGCCCTTCAGAAATGTGTTTTCTCTTATGTTATCTGAAGGCTGCCTTCTTTCTGCCTTTCAGTAATTAATATATACTTCTGTGTCTACAGACAAAAGCAGCTGTTGCCTTGTACTGTTTTGCTTCATATGCTGTGCTCCTTTAAATCCATTATGCCTACTTTCCATATACCTGAGCCTCATCAAAACCCAAAGCAAAAAATGTGGAACATCCACTTCATCTATGACAATTGACAGAAATGTGGAGGTCTCAGTGTAAGTTTCTACAAGTTTTGTGGAAGAGGAGGATGGTCACTGCAGTTTCTGTTGTGAAGTGAAAAGCTGTGAAGTGAGTTCACACAATTCTGAGTGCCATGAAGTTCAGAGAGACTACACCCATCAGAAATACCCCAATTCTAGTGCAAGCTTTAGTTTCAGGAAATCCTCAGCTGCAAACATACAACTACTAATATGCATGAGATATAATCTTTGAGGTTCAGATTTAAACTGAATTTCATTTAAACTTGTATGTGGATTATTTGATTCTTACTGATTAACCTAGGGGTACGTAAGGATTCTTTCTTTTTTATTCTCTGGGTTTAAGGGGTGTCTAACTTTGTTTTCATCTAGTACTTGATGCCCTCTATATGGATGAAATGGTGACAAGGATTCGCAATTGGATAAAAAGCCCAGCAAGCTCAGATGTGACAGAAGAGCCACAGAGTGCATGTGACCATCTGAAAAATGTTTATATTTTGATTGTGGAAGGCTTTCTTCTTTACAATTATGAGTAAGCAGTAGTATGTAGCCTGATATATTAAAAGCTGCCCTAAAATGGAAGAGGGAACTAAATATCTTATTATTTTAGGCCACTTAATGAACTATGGAATAGAAGATATTTTTTGACCCTTCCTTATGAAGAGTGCAAAAGGAGAAGGAGGTAAGATTATTCAGTTATTGTTTAACAAAGGTCACTGTACCCCCTAAACTGGAGCAATTCTTTTGTACTAGCTTTTCTTCAGTGTTTGCCAAATGTAAGCTATTAAGATCATCTTTCCTCTGTTTGTTTTAGATTTGTTTGTTTTGGTTTTTTATTTTAAAGCACAGGGATATTAAAGTGTTGAATGCTTTACAAACACTAAAAAGAGAATTTGTTGTCCTGATCAATTATTTGCATTATTGCTTGTATATTTGAGTTAAACCATGTTTAAAATGGGAAACAGTTAAAAAAAAAAAAACTAAGCAGTCTTATTCTTGGTTGAATACAGTTACATAAATTGTTGTTCAAGTAATTATGTTCATATGTGGTTTTAATGTATGTTTTGTTTAGACAGTACATTAGTTGCACTGTGTATCTGATTTAGACTATTGAGCTAGTGTCTGACTTGCCTCCAAATTTGGAGCAATACTGTATGCTTGGAGCAATACATGTACACAGTCAGAATCTGCTGGCTGAGTGAAGAAATCCTCTCTTCAGATGGCTTTGGTGGATTCCACTTTCTTGGTTTCTCACTAGAGTCACCTTCATAGGATTTTAGTGACCAGAATGGAAGTGTGTAGACAAAACAACTAGTCATTTAAAGCTTGTGAAATCTGTATACCTAATAAAAAAAAAAGGAAAAAGTAAATTTTTTGTGACAGTTTCAATACAGCTTAATTTATATGTAATACCTTTTTCAATTAAAAACCATCAACCTTTAACCTTATCTCAAATGTAGTTTGATAGGCAGAAATAGATAAGATAGCAAAAGTTCGTATCACAGATCGAATTAAGATAAAGAAGCCTCCTTTGCTCCAGCAGTTATGCAGCCAGCTGGCCCTTCTTTTTTATTTTGGATAAATGCTATTATTAAAACAACTGACAGTAGGGGAAAATGCAAAACTTGTATGGAAAAGCAAATATATTTTTGTGTAGCACCAGAGTCTATCAGCCAGCAGATACACCCGGGTACTTCGATGGACACGTGTGGCCTATGTATCTGAAATATAAAAATGAACTGGAAGAAAATGCAAGTATGCAAGTTGGTATGGTATCCTTAATTTTAAAGTTATAAAATGCTTAAGCATGGCAATTCTGTAGTTTTTGTTAAGTTGTGAGCTTTTTTCAATGGTACAAAAATTTCCTCAGATGCTTTTATAGCACTTAGACAGTAGGTTTTGACCATTTTGATGGTTTATATTGCAAATTTATAGGGTTTTAGTTTTGTTTTTTAATAATGAAAATTATGAAGTTAAAAAATGGAAATCTTCTGATCACTAATTAAGTTGACTTAATAAGATAGCTTGTTAAGACCACACATGTATGTTTTAAGTAGGAAGCTTCTGAGATAGCTGGCACACTGGCGGAATTCTTCAGAACCAAATTGAAATCCTGGTTGAAGTCTTGTAATAGGCTGAAGATAATTTCTAGGTGCTGTTTGTACACAGTATAGTGACCAGTTTTGCATGAGAAGTATCAAAGCTGGGCCAGCCGGTGGGGCACTGCCATGAGCTTGTGTATGCAGCTCTTGCACTGCCTTCTGGAGAGGGGACCAGAGGGAATGGAAGTTGAGTGGCTGCTTGATCATCAGCTCACTGCTTCTCACTATGCAGTGAGAATGGGAACTGCAGTACTGTTCCCTGACTTGCTCAAATGCTGAAGCTGAGGAACCTGAAGTCTTCCACTGCATAAAGAACTTTCTGCTGAATTATTCCATTGCACTACTGTTCTAATATTACTATCATTACCCTTATGGAGACTCTTATAACAAAAAAAATTGTACATTAATTATTAACTAGAATGCTTTTCCTATATGTTATATTTAACATATAAAATAAGTTTGTGAAAGAAGAAAAGGGGAGATGCTGTTCATGGTTTTTTTCATCTCTTCTGATGACATCTATAGTAATACTGAAAACTTTGCCAATTGCTATTACAGTTAGCTGGCATAGAACTCATGAAAACTTTTTCTTTCATCTTTCTCAGCTTATTTGGATGGAACAAAATCCCAAGAAGAGCTTTTATCCTATTTGTATAGTGATATAATGCAGGAATTAAACAAGCTGGGGGAAGAAAGTAAGTAATGTTACTGAAAATTGAATCTACATGTCCTGCTCCATGTTAACAAGAAGCTAATCCTCTTATATTAAAATACTTACAAGGATTGTATATATTATATCTCTATTTATTGCACTCCCATGTCTGCCCATTAGTCCGAGTCAATCTAAGTTACAACTGTGAGTTACTTGAAATTGGATGTTCTAAGAGTTAATCCACTGTTATCTAGTGATAAAATAAAAAAAAAAAAAGGGAAACAGAAAGGAATATAGCTAACACATCGATGAAAACAAATATTTTGGTGGTATTAGTTTCTAATATATAGTGATGTTGCTTGCAAACGCTACAAGTAAAATGTGTACTTTTTATTTATTTTTAGATCGGCATGTCACAACATGATTAATGTAGAAAACCTGGGTTCCATTTGATATGAATAGAAAACTCCAAGACTGTCATACTTGGCAAGCCAACCAACTGAGCAAATGTTATGTGTATGACGGTAATGCTAGTTCATACAGTACAAGTGGTTTTGTAGTAACTATTAACTCTAAGTTTCAGATACCATTTGGGAGTATCAACAGTACATTCTTCTTTAGAATTCCTATAATCAGTCATACTTTGGCTGATCTTTAAATCTGATTGAATGGGAACAGTTTAAAGAACATAAAGATTTTTGTGTAAAAAACTAAACTATAAAGATGCAGTTCTGTTTGTTTAATAAGCATATTTGAACATGGATAACTGCCATTTGAAATGATCATATAGGAATGACAGTGATTGTCTAATATTTTTAGGAGCTTATAATCACTGATAGACATGGTTAGAAGAACTAACTGTGGTTTAAGATTGTGTAAGTTGTTATGCTGCTTATTTAGTAGCTGAATACATCATATCTGAACTTACTTAAACTTGCTAAATACTTCCCTGTGTTTACAAAGTACTTTTTATGTTGTGTATTCTTTGAAGCAGTTGGGGATGGGTATTAAAAAAATTAAAACAAATACAAAGAAATTATTGGAAAAAGGTGGGGGAGTAAGATGTAGAGAGTGCAGATGCATCATTAACAAGATATAGTACATATATTGCACAGATTGATGATTGGGATGGCACAGACAAATAGACTATATATATATGCTTCGGTGGGGAGCAAGAAAAACGGAATTCGTAGCTCAGATGGAAACTGAAATAATGAAAATGTTCAGAAAGCCGGGATGCTAAACAAATGTGAAAGCTTTGTTATGGAATTTGTGCACATACATTTAGATAAACTAGGAAATTGGAAAGTTGGGTCATATGACGTTGCTGAATAAGCACTTTCTTAACTCCTATATTTTCTATACAATACCTTACATTTTTATCAGCCAGAATAAAAATAAAGCTACGGACATGAAATGCAAAGGATGGACTATATTACTGAATATGTACAGCTGAACTGATCAGTGATTGAAATGTAATGTTTTAACAGTATTGAGTCCTAAAACAGTATATAAGAAGACACAGCTCTAATCTGATAACAGCTTTTAGGTGTGTTTAAGACAAAGTGCTTTCAAATATAATTTTGTATTATTATTCTGCACTAAAAATATTTCATGTTGCGTTTTCTCATATGCTATGATGGACTGTCTGACTCTGAACTGTATTTTTGTTTTTATTTCCCTTTGGAAAGGGAACTGAGAGAGATTTGCTAATACTTGGATGACTGTGCGTGGCTTTCCTTGGCTAGCCACCAGGTGCCCCCCAAGTTGCTCTATTGCTTACCACTCCTCAACTGGACAAGAATAAAAAAATACATGAGTCAAGATAAGGACTCAGCAATTATGGTCGGAGGCAAAACAGACTTGGCTTGAGGAACTTGTTTTAATTTATTGCCAATCAAATCAGAGTCAGATAAAAAATTTTAAAACACTTTTCCCCCACCCCTCCCTTCTTCCTGGGCTTGTCTTCCCTAATGAATTCTCTACTTCCTCTCTCCCAGCTGCGCAGGGGAATGGGGAATGGGCAGTTGTGGTCTGCTCATTTGGTATTGTTTCTACTGCTCCTTCCTCCTCACAAATCTGCTGCTGCTCCAGTGTGGGCTCCCACTCACAGGAGCCAGTTTTCCACATCCACTTGCTCTGGCATGGTGATTCAGAGGAGGGAATGAACAATAATATCACCCAAGTTTGCAGATGATACTGAGCTTTCATAAGTAACCAAACATACGTGCAGTGGCAAGAAGCTCAATTTGTGAGATCCTCCCATAGGCAAAAGTGGTCGATGAGCTCCAGTACAGATCTAAGCATTTGTGGTGTAAATCATTATCAGAATATACGCGGCACTGAAGTTGTACTTCAGCAACTTGTAAAAAGAGCTCAGGGCAGAGATCTTTCACAATTCTTCTGTAACCATACCACAGTTTGGACCTGAATATTTTTTTTTTGTTTGTTTGTTTGGGTTTTTTTTTGCAAACAAAGCAGGTGGTGCTACTTTGCTCCTGTGTAAGATTGGTGGACCCCGATTTTCAGTGGTAGACAGTTGCAGTTTCTACATTTAGAGGGAGTCCATTGTAGAGTTAAGAAGAGCACCTGATCAAGAGAATACAGAAGCTACTTTGTGAGGAGGGACTAAAAATGACCACTCTGGGGAGAAGATTGAGGGGGAAAATGGTCAAGGTTTACAAAATCTTAAAAGCTGTGAGTCAAGTGGATGCAGAACTAGTATTCACCAAATTGTACAAATACCAGTCTAGCAGGTACTTCTTCATTCAAAACAGATTGACCAGTTATATTAAGGTGATATTTCACACAGATAAAGATGATGCATCATGCACCAGACACTGAGCTTCTGAGATGTAATGCCATAGGAGGCAGGCAGTACTAGCAAGTTCAAAGGGGATTTTGAAGATTCATTGACACCTCACCCATAAAATGTAAAAGAAGCAAGCAGGGCTGTGCAAAGGATGAACTGTAGAAAATCATCAGACTCACCTGGTGTGTCTAAATTCTGTGCTCTTGCCAGTTGCTACAGCAACTCAGTGGGCAAAGATAATCACAGAATACACCAAGTTGGAAGGGACCCCCAAAGATCATCAAGTCCCACTCTGAGCCCTGCACAGGACTGTCCCCAAGAGTCACACCGTATGCCTGAGAGTATCATCCAGATGCTTATTGAACTCTGTCAGGCTTGGTGCTGTGACCACTTACCTGGGGGAACCTGTTCCAGCACCCAACAACCCTCTGGGTGAAGAACCTTTCTCTAACATCCAGCCTAAACCTCCCCTGACACAACTTCGGGCCATTCCTCAGGTCCTGTCACTTGTCACCACAGAGAAGAGATCAGTGCCTGTCCCTGCTTTTCCCCCTACAAGGAAGTTGTAGACTGCAATGAGGTCTTCCCTCAGTCTCCTCTTCTGCAGGCTGAATGGACCCACTGACCTGAGCCGTTCCTTGTATGGCTTCCCCTCAAGACCCTTCACCATCTTCGTGTCCCTCCTTTGTACACTTTCTAATAGCTTAGTGTCTTTCTTGTATCATGGTGCCCAAAGCTACACACAGTATTCAAGGCGAGGCTGCCCCAGTGCAGAGCAGAGTGGGACAATCCCCTTCCTCGACCAGCTGGTGATGCTTTGCTTGAAACCCCCCCAGACATGGTTGGCCCTTCTGGCATCTTATTCCCCAGTCTATACAAACATCCAGGGTTGCCACACCTCAGGTACAGAATCCAGCACTTCCCCTTGCTGAACTTCATATGGCTGGTGATTGTTCAGTCCTCTAATTTGTTGAGAGTCGCGATCCTGGAAGGCAGAAAATGGATGGCACACTTCCAAAAGGGTGAAGCAGAAATGGCACTTTATTACAAGAGCATCAGACTTTTATAATATACTGAGGGAAACTTCTAGAAGGTAGGTGGAACTTGGGCACTGATAAACCAAACAAGGTAAGGAAGGAACAGAGCATATGGAAATAAGGGAAAAAAGGGGAGGAGATAACCATACATGGTCATGCTGCACTGCGGCAAGCATTAACCAGTCACAAACAGGGATGACCATGAGGGGGAAAGTACAGAATTGGAATAATTCATTACAACTGTACAGTCAATTAACATTAACCATAAACTTGTATGAAACTGGGGTCCCGTCAGTCCTTCTGGGAACGTGTCTTCTTCTTTCTCTTTGGATAGCTCTTTCAATGTAACCCTTCTTCAGCGTCCAGGTCACAGCAATCTTTACTTCTTGTCTTGTTCCAGCTGTAATAAGTGTTTACTCCCACAGTTGAGGTTTCTCTGCAGGGTCTCCCTGCCTCTGGGGGAGTCAACAGCTCCTTCAAGTTTTATGTCATCTGCAAACTTGCTTAGTATCCCTTCCAGTCCTGCATCCAGGTCATTTATGAAGATGTTGAAGAGTGCAGGGCCTGAGCTGGAGCCCTGTGGAATCTCACTAGTGACAGGTCACCAGTCTGATGTTATGCTGTTCACTATTACCTTCTGTTCTTGAGCTGTGAGTCAATTGCTCATCCACTACAAAATCTATTTATTTATCTGTGTGTTGGATACTTTGTCTCAAAGGATCCTGTGAGAGACAGTACTGGAAGCTTTACTGAAATCCAAAAGGATTGCATCACCTGTCTTCCCTTGATCAGCTAGGTGGGTTATCTCATAATAAAAGGAAGTCAGGTTTGATAAGCAGGACTTTCCCCTCATGAAGCCATGTGGGCTGTGACTGATGATTGCATAGTCTTTCTGGTATTTTTCAATACTTCCCAGAACAATCTTCATAATTTTACCAGGCTCTTGACTTGCAGAATAATAGCTCCACAACCAGATGGTTATAGAGAGGTGTGTTTATTCAGCATCAGGTGCATGGGGGATAGTTCCACCAAAGATGTGCACACCCACAAAACCTTAGGCAGTGATTTTATGCACTGTATGTGTTACCATAATCCCGTTATACATATTTACACTATTCCCCAGAAAAGGCAGATTTATCATAATCAGTTCTTGGAAGTTACTTCCATGTCCCCTCCCTTTGCTGCTTCTTGCGCCCACGTGTTGCTCTCTGGTGGTCGTGTGCCATGGTCATGGGGATAAAGGCCGTATGTCTTCCTCTCTTTGTCCTTTTCACCTCTGGTCCAAAACTTGCTTAGGCCAGTTTCCCTGGCAAGCGAGAACATTGTATGGTTGCTGAAATGGTGCGGGCTTGCCAAACGTAGGATCTATTGACCACCATACGGCTTCACTTGCCATAGCTTTAGCTGCCCAATTGCAAATACCTGAAGGGGCAAAAAACAGGAATGGTTGCTTCCAATGTGGAGCATCTGACAACTCTATAAGGAGCTGTCCTAGAAGATCCCCTCTAACTTGCCCAAAATGTGGAAAGGGGAAGAATTGGACTAATGAATGCAGATCTGGACTTAATTATAGAGGAGAGCCCTCACCACAGGGAAACTGGAGGCAGAGCACAAAGCCACGTGCCCCTGCAAATCAAAGAAGTATGCGTCTAAGCAATTGGCCAGTGACTTATTTGCAG
Source organism: Xenops minutus (assembly GCA_035221455.1). Lineage (NCBI taxonomy): Eukaryota > Metazoa > Chordata > Aves > Passeriformes > Furnariidae > Xenops > Xenops minutus. Next base: position 3,632,392 of record JAWWEE010000085.1, read on the forward strand.
CCACCTCTGGCAGCGCAGGCCTGGACCTGGCCTCCATCCATCCATCCATCCATCCATCCATCCATCCATCCATCCATCCATCCAATGACTTTAATGTCTACTGCAGTGGCCCTGATACCCACAGGGGTATTGGGGACCCCTGGGGGAAGGGGTCCCTGCCCTCTTGATTGGACGTTCATCTACCACAAAAATGGGGTTATTAGTCCTACCCAGAGTGGTTGATTCTGACTCTCACAGTGAAATTCAGATTATGGCTTGGACATCTGTACCACCTTGTCATATTGCTAAGGAGCAGGGACTCACTCAGTTAATTCCCTTTTATAGTGCTTCTCCCCCCAGGCAAAGGCAAGAGAGGCACTGGGGCATTTGGAAGCCAAGGCAAGCCTCAAATCTTTTGGGCCAAGACAATCTCTGCTTCTTAGCTCATTATGACATATCACATTGATGGGTGCAAATTTAAAGGTTTAGTGGACACAGGTGCAGACGTATCCATAATTAAAGACACAGAGTGGCCTTTTGACTGGCCCACGGTATTCCCTTGACCATTGTCTTGACCTTTCTGGGGGCAGGTGGCATGCAGAGGCCCAGCAAAATGCATATTTGTGCATAGTACTGGGGCCAGAGGGACAGACTGCCCTTATTGCTCCTTTTATAGCTCACATACCATGTACCTTATGGGGATGGGACATTTTAGGACAATTTGACACAGTAATGCAGATGATGACAAAAAATGCTCAGGCTTTTCCATAAGGGTCATTGGTCAGCTCTTCCACAAAACTGTAAAGCTACAATGGAAAACAGATGACCCCATTTGGGTTGATCAGTGGCCCCTAAAAAGGGAACAGCTAGCACACCTGCAAAATCTATTATAGGAACAGCTGAACGCTCACATAGAATACCAACTTCTAGTCCGTGGAATACTCCTGTGTTCTGTATTTCTAAAAAGAGTGGCAAGTGGTGCATGTTACATGATCTAAGGGCAATTTCTACAGTTATACAGCCAATGGGCATGGTTCAGCCAGGGTTTCCTTCATCTGCCATGCTTCCTGCTGCATGGCCCTTGTTAGTAATCAGCCTGAAGGACTGTTTTTTCACTATCTTTCTGTAGACTGATGATGCCCCTTGCTTCACTTTCTCCATTTCTACCCTGAGTCACTTGGAGCCTATGCAGAGAAATCATTGCATTGTACTACCACAAGGTATGCGCGATAGTCCAACCGTATGCCAAACAGTAGTGGCTAATGCAATACAACGCATTTGGAAACTTTACCCCCCTGCTGTTATTTATCATTATATGGATGATATATTAGTGGCTGCTGCTCAAGAGACGGAGTTACAGTTAATATTCATTGCTCTAACCAATGCTGTTCAAGAAGCAGGGCTACAGATCGCTCCAGAGAAGATCCAATGCACCCAACCGTGGACCTATCTAGGATGGAGAATTACACAGCAAGAGATCATGCCTCAGCCTTTAATTCTTAAGGTAACAGACACTATGACATTAAATGATTTGCAGTGGTTACTTGGAGCCATTAACTGGCTTCGACCAATTCTGGGCATCACCATGGCAGAACTGCACCCCCTATTTGAGTTCCTAAAAGGCAATCCTGCTTTAATTTCTATCCGATCTTTAACAATGGAAGCAAAGCAGGCTGTGAAAATATGCTCGTAGGCCATTGAAGGTAGACAGGGCAGGTGACATCTTGATATGCATGCTCTTGTATCTAGCAAATTTCAGCCTTTTGCAGTTCTTTTTCAATGGGACGAGACTGAATCTGATCCCTTGATAATCGTGGAAGGGAATCGTGGAATTCTGCCCTATTCTCCACCTAAAACTGGTTGGACTATTAACAACATGCTTGCCAAGCTTGTTATTAAAGGTTGAGAGTGACTGCAGGAGATGGATGGATGGGACCCATAAGTGATCTACATTCCAGCGACAAAGGACAATCTGGACTGGCTTCTTGCAGAGTCCACAAGAATTATTATGGAAAGCATTGTATGTCTTGAACCTTTCAAACTGTGATGACACAGGTTATAGTGGATACGAGTGTCAACATGAATCCAAGGTGCTATCCTCTCCCAAACCACCAGTCATGATAAAAGACTTAATACCAGGACAGTGGTCAGAACTGGTGGGCCTTGTGACCTGGGGGAGAGGATATGTGTGCATATCCACAGGTGCTCAGCTGAGGTGGTTCCCCTCTAGGTGTGTCAGGCCTTTTATTGATGCTTCTTTAGAACAGGAACAATCTCTGGACATGACAAATGATGAAACTGAAGCAAAAGAGACACATAGTCAATGACTACTGTTAAGTTACATGCATGGTTGAAGTATAGGAACAGAATAAAAATTTTAAATATGTGTGCATGAAGGTTAAGTTTGGTGGCCGCCTGCTTGAATGGAAAGATGTATGTGTGTGTCTGAATTCAAAAGCATTTTATATCAATGTACCTCAAAATACAATTATACAACATTACCTCAATCACACCCGTGTTCCCTGATCACAAGAAAGCACAATACCCATACCCATAGGCTAACACATTTCCCCTTAAATAAATTTAATGGTTTTTACCCAGTTGTAAACACACCCTCAGATAAGAGTCCTACACAACCCTCTTGTTAAAACCCCTGTTTTTTAAGTTGTACAGATAGTGTGGTTAGTAACCTTATAGTGTAAGTTAGTTTTAATAAAAGCCCTTTAGCTTCGGGCCCTAGTTTGTATAATTAAAGTTGTTTTGTGTTTAAAAAGGTTTTATGATTATCCTGTTCTGTGATTTCTTATTTAAAAAAATGGGAAAAAAAAGGGGGATATGTAGGGAAAGGATTAACTTTCTACAGGAAGAGTGCCGCAAAGAAGGATGGGAAATGTAGGCTCCCGAACACAGTGCACTAGCACACACGCTCACTGGACCTCTCGAGGAGTTACATGCTGGGGAGTGGCACGTGTCTACCGTTAATAACCGCCTCTGTGGCCAGACGGTGTAAAAGGGGGCCTGATTGTTAATGAACTCATTTACTGCCTTGAACCCGAGGTTGTGGTTCCATGCTTCACTGTCACAAGAATGAGCTATTCCAAGTTTATTTGGGTGATAAAAGTATTTCAGGTGCTGTTATAAAAGCTTATAGAACTGCCATGCAATGTTACCGTATTGGCAGAATGCTTTTGCTTTAAAGGTGGTACAGCCCCTGACAGGAAAATTTTACTTTGCCCTTGGCAAATGCCATTCGATTGCCAGGGCTGTGCTAGCTGTGAAGTGGTTGGAGAGAGCTGCATGACAGGAGCCTGTGGTTCTTTAGTGAAGAAAAAATGATTTTCTGCAAGTGGTGTCATCTCCTGCTGGCAGCAATTTCAGGTTGTCACAGCTGAAGGAAAGCTTTGCTAAGTGTCTTGTATATGTTCTGAAACATGGTAGTGATAGAAGTGGTATTGTTCCATGGAAGGCTAATGGCGTATATATGAAAAGTGCAGAAATGCAAGTACATGATTAGTTTGATATTCAGAAGGTGGTTTCCTCATGTCAAAATAACAGAACATATCAATGTCCTAGTCATAAATACTGATGTACTAGGTACAAACTTTTTATCTTGCAGAGCTACTTCTTCCACCATAACCTTCAAATTCTAAAAGCTCAGTTTCTGTTTAGACTGTGTATCACTGATTCATGTGTTGGTTTTATCACACACAAGGTGACTTCTAATTTACAAAAGCAGTAATGTGACCTTGGGAGTAATAATTCTCTTGTCCATCAAACTGAGTATGATGCTTCTGCTTTCTCCCTGGCACTGCCACTGAGCACAATGTCCAGTGTCCATTAACTGTCCAGTCAGTTAATGTAGTTTCAAGAGAGCAGGAGCAGTGTGAGAGTAAAAACTGAAAAATACTGAGAGTAAAGCATGAGTGTTTCTGTTAGGAGACTGATGCTCCTATTTTCACAGAAAGTTAGTGGGCAAAAAACCTTTTCCTGTTAACATTACTTGGATTACTAAATGACTACCAGTCATTAGATGTGAGGCAGGCCGGAACTCTTCAGCATCTCAAACTGAGGGGATGGGCCCTTACAAATGAGACCCTTGGTATCAGCCACTTCTCAAAGCAGGTTGGAAAGGCATATGCTGACTTGCTGCGGGACAGGTGTCTGCATTCAGTCAGAGAAGTTTTGCCAGGTGGAGGAGGATGGGCTCAATTCTCATAAGGGCCAAGGTGTGTTGTGTGGGGAAATTTAGTATCTAGCGACTCATGCATGGCTAGACACCGTTTAACGTGCCTCCTTGCGTGACCACTAAAGAGATGTGGATCCTTTTCAGGGTATGACAGGTGCTTCAGCGTCACTGCCGCCACGTGGCAACCCCGCAGTGCCATTTCACACAGGCCGGGACGACTACTACTACACAGCCAGTCTTCCTTGTGACATCCAATTCATGAGGACAGAGTACTTTGCCAGGGAAGTGACCTAAAACACTATCTGTGCACACCCCCACCGCCTCTGCTGCTCGTCTTCTCGCGATACTCTTTAGTGCGCGGAGCGGCTGGCGCGCGCCGGAAGGGAGGTGGGGCGCATGCGCGCCAGACGCGTTCGCGGGCGGCAGGAGTTGCGGGTGATGTCGGCCACGTGCGCCGTGTCCCGAAAAGCGTTGCCTCCGCATCCCCAGGACGAGAGGGATCTCCCGGCCAAAGTGATGCGCAGAGGCCTGCGGCGAGGCCGCGAGGAGGAGCGGGAGCAGCTGCCGTGGCCGGGAGAGAGCGCGAGAGGCCGGGGCGCGGAGCCCGAGGAGGAGCAGGCAGCCCCGCTTAGTGACGAACGGCGGAGGCGGCGGACACTAGAACCGAGGGCGCTGGCGGCGGCCAGGGAGGAGGAGGAGGAGGAACGCTTGGAGCGGGAGCATTTCCGGAGGATCATCAACGCCTTCCGATATTATGGGTAACAGATCTGGTCCCTGTGCATGGTGGCCTGTGGGGGTCCCTCCACTCGCTGACCGGCCTCCGCTGGGTTCGGGGCGATCCCGCATCTCCCGGAGCAGGGCGCTCCTACGTGCGTGTCGCTTGACCGCCTCCCGGTCTGCGCTCCCTGGGGAGCACAGTGCCGGTGGCGGGGTATAGAAGCTCGAGTCGGGAAAGGGTTCTGCGCCAGTTACCTTTCTAGATACGCTCAAAGTCGTCTCCATGCCTGTCAATGAAGCATAAAAGAAAGCACCAAACCTGAAGAAGGTGCAAAAGGGCTCTTAGTAGGTAAAATACTCTTAAGAAACTGTGAAGTTTTCAAAACCATAGTAGTTCGCCCTGGCAAAGAATTGCAAATGGTGTTCCAATTATTGGGGAAATTTTTGAAAGACATTTTAATTTGCACAGACCTAAGAGATAAAACTTAATGGCTAATTGATGCCATTTTTGATAGCATCTCTTGAGTCAGAAAAGGTTTTGCTGTCCCCATAGGAGTGAGATAAACCTGACTTTATAATTGAATCCATTGAATAGAAGAGGAAACAAGTTACTTAAATGATGGAGTGCTGGAGACTGGCTGAAAAAGTAGTCCTTTTCAGTGTTTTGGTAACTGATTCCCGTTCATAGGTTTGGAAAGCAGATTTGGGATGTAGCAACACTGTTATCTCTGTACTTAAGTTGACCAAGCCTCATCATGTGAGTCATTACTAGTTGCTGAACCCTTTTTGTCAATGTAGCATAAGCATAATTTTTACATAGTAATGAGGGTTTTGGTCCGAGTGGGTGATATTTATGTAATTTTTTCTGTTAGAGGTTTTCCTGACTTGGCTTTTATTTGTTTCCAGAATTACTGTTTGAGCGGGAGGTTGGTCTAGATGACACTTCAATGTCTCTTCCAAAGTGAATTCTCTAATTCAATTTGGATGTATGAAAGATTCAGTTAAAAATATCTGATACTAATGGCTATTAATGCAATTCCCAACTGTAATTTATTTTTATCAGTGATGATTTTTATCTGCAGGCCTAAGAAGCTGGGAACATCTTTCTCAGGCTCATGCTGAACTCTGGCTCTGGGTTGCTTTTGAATTCTTGTTTTAGTAGCACATAAGAAAAGGATGTGACTTAAATTTTCTGTAGAGAAGTTCAACTAAATTAACTGTTTGAAAGAAATAACTCCGAATATAGGTCAAATTAATATCTTGGGAGTTAAAAATAATTGGAATTTTTGTTTACATACAGGTGTTTATTAATTGGAAGCATCTGTACGAATAAGGCAGTAACACGCTTTCAGATGAGTCCAGATCTTGTTGTCTTCTTGAGATAAACAGGCTTAACTTCATTATTTGTAGTTCTGATTTCAGTGGATTGTTCATTCTGCTAGATGGTTGCAATTTAGTGTGAGAGAGTGGAGAATTAGGTTCAAAGATTTATTTTTTTTCTGATGAAACTTTCAAGAAGATGATGTTAAGCTAAGCTGATGTGTTCTATATAGAGAATCAGTTTATTTTTCCTATTGTTTCTTCTCTGTTTCTTAATGTAATTTTAAACTAGTGTAGCTATTGTAGTGAACAAGCCCTTCTCACTAACATTTGAAGGAGATATTAACTAGTCAAATTTCCACACTGAAGTTGCAACTAAAATTGCAGCAATTGCACCTTACTCTCACTGATGGCTAGTTTTCAACTTTCTGCTGGTGTATGTTGGCACAAAAGTTCGGGAAACTGCAGTATGACTTGAGCAGCTAAAATGATTTGGTTGACAAAAGGGGCAGTATCTCATGTCCTGAATTTCTGACTGTGCCTAGCAACTAGACTTTTGTCAGTTTAGACAGAAATCAAATCTAGCAAACTCTAGCAAAATCTTGGAAGATTCACCATTTTTATGGAAATTTTGTCTTGGAGAGAAGTGTAAACGTTATTTTTAGCTTGCATCAGTTACGTGATCAAATTCACAGTACTCATACTTAGGGGGGGATATGCTGTTAAAAGAAGATAGTTTACCATCTTAATGTGGCTGCTGGAACTCTGTGGTCCAGCTATGACTTTTGCAGTTCTTTCAGAAGCAGTTGATTTTGAGAATCCCAATTCCCACTCCATTCATTATTTCTGTAACCAAAGTTTATCACTGCATCCAGCTATTCATTCAGTTTAAATCAGATTTGTGAAACAGTCTTGGAGATGACTGTTTGTTAAATTTTGTAGATCCATGAATTAAGGTAGTGGCCACTTGCTGTGATATTGAGTGGCTTAAGGCCACTGTAAGTGGACTGTAAGTCCTCTTAAGATGGAACATGTTAAAAAAGAGTGGTAATAGAGAACTAGAGCTTAAAAAAATTTGTCTAAAAATTTTTTGAAAACTTGTTCTCTGGTAAGGAATTACAAAGGCTGATCACTTTCTATGCATAACAAAATGAATAATCATCATTGGAACAGCTTACAGTGAATTATTTACATGTAGTGCATGTGTTGCTTCTAAATATCTAACACTTTTGCTTTTTTAGAACGAATATGCATGAACGAGTGAACAGAACAGAGAGGCAGTTTAAGTCTCTTCCAGCTAACCAACAGAGTCTTCTTCCTCAATTTCTTCCTCACCTTGACAAGATTCGGAAGTGCATTGATCATAATCAAGAGATACTACAGACCATTGTGAATGACTGCGTTCATATGTTTGAAAATAAAGAATATGGAGAAGATGTATGTGAAAATGGATTTTTCATGCTCCAAAATTAAATTCTGTATGCTTTGGGATTTTCCACATTTGTTTTTCACACCTCTAGGCCTCCAACTTTCTTTCCTTTTGCCTTTATTTACTCGTTTTTTGTTTGCTTGTGCTTTTGTCACCCTTATCTTTCACATTTTGCTAAGCTGATGCTTACTAAAGCTGCTTGTTATTAGTTCTTTTAGTTACACTTAACAAAACTAACTGTGAATCTGGCAAATGGTTGTAAAAAGGCATTTTTTCACCGCAGAGTTCAAGCTTTGCCCTGGTTCCATTTTAAAGTTACTTTTTCTGTTAACTATGTAGAACAGAAATTATATTATCTGTCTTACTGTAGGTTGTTACATGTTACAGCACTCTAAATATTGCAATTCTAGATAGGCCAAGTATTTTTAATGTTGCTACTGGTAAACACTACATGACCTGCTCTTTTGGCATGGTGCCTCTGTCAAAAAAAATGGTCCTCAGATTTAACAGACTGACAGAGATGGAAATAAAAGTCCTTTTTGGTACCTACAGGCAAGATTGAGTAATGGGCAACTCTAAAGTGAGCTCCTCAGTGTTGCCATACCACCACCTAAAGGGATCCTCTTTCCAGGGTAAGCGGTTCAGCCTCTGCAGTTGGTATGCACTGGTCCTTTCCTGAATAAGGACATGTGCTTTGCTACGCCATACTGTGTATTGTTCTTCTGATATGGAAACTGGATTCTTGGATGCCAATTGGAGACAAGCAAACTTACTTTGCTTAGGATATTAAGGTGGATTTGAGCCTTGGTCCCAGGGGTGAAAGGCAAGTGCTTTGTCAGCTGACACTTCCAGCAGCTCTTATAGCATGGCACTTGTCTGTTTCTAGTTTGCGCTTTTTTCTCCAAGTCTCAAAAAGCTGTATTGTCCACTAACACTTTTTTTTCCCCCCACTTTAATCAGGGAAGTGGGAAGATTACACCAGCATCAACGTTCGACATGGATAAATTAAAGTCCACATTGAAACAATTTGTGAGAGACTGGAGCGAAGAGGGAAAGTCTGAGAGAGATTCCTGCTACCAGCCAATCATTAGTGAAATTGTAAAGAACTTTCCAAAAGAAAAATGGTAATAGTGTCTTAGGACATAAATTTAAGTGGTGATACACTGTTGCACAACTGTAATGAAGTTTGTATGAAGTAATGAAAAACTTGTTTTCAAAAGTATAGTAATTTCTATGAGGGCAGTGGAATTTACTTTTTAATCAAGAAAGTTTTTTATTTCTAATACAAGGTGTTACATCATAATCATAAACTTCCCAAAGTAATACCAGGTAAATCAGGAATAATTTTTGTTGTACTGTAGTTTGGTGTAACAGAATATATAAACCTTTCAAGTAAGAGACTTCAGGAGTGTGTGAAGTTAACTCTGTTGTGCTTAGTGAGGTAAAGTTTGCAGGTTAACATATTATCAAATTGTGAATGCTACAGATAAAAGCAAGGACCCTCGTGACAGCAGGAAGTATCAGTATTGAGCTTCATGATGACAGGAAGTGCAGTTGCACTTAGTTGCTCTAAGAGTTTAATCTGTAAATACTGAATTCTAGCCTTGGTTTCAAACAAGTGTTACAAGACAATTCTCGAAAAAGCTTGCTGCGTGTACAAGGGTAACTTTGTAACTACATTTTCATTAATACTTGTCAAAATAGTTACTGATGCAGGGGGTTTTAGGTAACTTTAGTTAGAAATATACTGGTAAAATCTCAAGAGGTAGTAATACTATAAGAATTCCTTATTTAGTGGTTCTGTCAATTAATTAACTCAGTCATTTTCAAATATATTTTAGTTTAAACTTAACAGTCTTACATTTGGAAAATTTGAGAACTTTCTGCTCACAAATGTGCCACAACTTAAATTTGATACGGCTAGGTATTTCTGTGGGTTTTTTCTCTCTCGGGAATTGTTAATAATGGACACATTAGTACAAATTAGTACAAATTTGAAAAATCTCTTCCTCTTGCCATCTTTTAGTTTCATTAGTAAAGATTGTTTGGAGTGAACATAATTGATTTCTATTTTGCCTTGGGCTGACTTATCTCTAGCTAAGTGTTTTATCTGAAAGTGAGCTTTGAAATGTTTCTAGTGCTAACAGTCCCCTACATAAGATAAAAATTAATTAAATACTGCAGGTTACCTGGTGTACCTCTGATGTGTAGATCAATAGGAAACCTCATAGCTAAATCAGCAGTTCAATTTTTTCTCTTGTAGGCTAGATTTTAATGGATCTTGGTTATGGGAGAGATAGCTTATTTCAGATCTTCAAAGGTCTGTGAAAGGCTGTAAAATCTTCACTTTTACATTTGTTGTCAATGAACTCTATTTCAAGACCTCCAGCTGCTATTAAGAAGCAACATGTGGTAAAAGACTGGGTGAATCTGAAGTTGGTAGCTTTGTGCTTCTTTACCGGGAGTTCTGGTGGTGGTTGTCAAACAGAACTAATGTGACAGAGCATGTGTCCCTATTATGGAAATATCACTTAAGTTTTATTTTGTCTCTACCAAACTCTCAATGCATCATTGTATAAATCAAGCATCTCTCCTACAAGTCTGAGTTTGTCAAATGAAACGTTTGGGTTTTTTGTGTGTTTTTTCTTTTTTTTTTAAATTTCTAAAATAGGTATTACAAAAATACATATTTAAAAGTTTAATATTCATTATCATTATAGAGCTGCCATAGCACTTGCATAAAAACCTTTATTCACATATTGATACTACTGTGTCAACTCTTTCTTCCTGGTGACCGAAGACTCTCTCCTACTTAGGTGTACTTACTCTTTGAGGTAAGAAGCAGAATCATGTACTGTTGAGCTTAACTGGCAGTGCCACTTCACCCATGTGCAAGATGTAACTTCCCTGACAGGGCATGCTAGCTGGTCAGTCTGGTATACTACTTTATACAATTTTCACTCTTATCACCAGTGACAGGACTCAAGGAAACAACGTGAAGTTGAGTCAGGGAAGGTTTAGGATAGATACCATGAAAAAGTTTTTCACCCAAAGGGTGACTGAGCACTGGAACAGGCTCCCCAGGGAAGTGGTCATAGCACCAAGCCTGTCTCAGTTCAAGAAGTGTTTGGACAATGCTCTCATGTGCATGGTGTGAGTCTTGGTGATGGTCCTGTGCAGGACCAGGAGCTGGACTTGATGATCCTGATCTGTGTCACTTCTAACTCAGCATATTCAATGATTTTGAAATGGAGCGGCTTTTTCATTTTGAAGGGATGTACAGGGCCTGAACAAGTCTGTTATAGTGGGGGAGGACTAACTGTGGATGGTAATGTGTGAAAACAGCAAGAACCTCAGAGTGTAGCTTTGCATTTCTTTAGAGCTCTCTTTTGCAGCACAGAATGCTGAAATCTCCTGAGACAATGAAACTACTTGAGAAAAAGGGCATTTGTGGTACTGAGTGATGAAAACAGCTTTTTCTAGATGTATTTTGCATTACAAATGATAGAGAAATAAATATTTTAAATTGATAACTCAATGCAAGTCACCTTTTACTTTGTAAAAGGAATTGTAATACTCATCAAATTTGTAATACTCAATGGAACGGTTCAGTCAGTTTCTAGTTAACTTTGTTGATTCCAGGTATTGGACTCATGTAAAAGGAGTTTAAATTTTTGAAACTATTAAAGTATGTTTCACTCCATGCATGCACATGTTGTAGTATTGCTCTTCTGTGCAAGGTTGACCTGTATGGGTTCAGTTGGTATGTAAAGAGCAGGAAAAGCAGTGAAGTGTTGCATGTGCTTGCTCTTCTGGGAAGCAGAAGAAATACAAGCAATGGTTGAAAGCAACTGTAAATTACAACAGTCTTGTGAGTAGGTGCTAGTGTTGTGTTTCAGTCTAGTATTCTGATAAGACTGTCATCTAAAAATAAAATGCATGGCAAGAGCTGTTCCTGCCTCCCATTCCCTCTTCAGAAATAATTCATTCTTTCTGCTTAGCACCTTAATACAGGATCTGTTAGTAGGATCAACAGAGCAGTTTTAAGTGAAGTCCCATGAGATCAAGTCTTCCTGAAGAACAGATAGATTTAGTGCTTTACTCATGTTGGAATTTAATTGTGTTTCAGCTCACAGGGGCTCTGTAATGTTTAAATGTCTTGGATTTCTTCAGTTTGAAGGAGCCATGATCACTGCTTTCTGAAGAAGAAAATAGTAAAACAGATACATTTTTTTGCTTGATGGCATGTGTTAAAGCATTTTTGTGAGGAAACATTTAAGTTGAAAATCTAAATAAGCTTACTAATACACATTTTTTTTTCTGATTCCCTTTTTTCTGTCCTTGTGGTTTCCTTTCACTTCTACTGTTGTTACCCTTCTTGCTTAGATGAAAGGTTGTAAAAATCATCCATTTCTTGTCCATAAAAACCCTAAGAAATCGTTAACCTTTTCATTAATTATCATTCCATGGCCAAGAAAAATATACTTAGGTATTTTTTCCAGTTTTCTCATTAACTTGCCTCTGGAACCGACTAAAATTTGAAATTTATCTTTGTCATGCTGTCCAGTAAGCAATTACATTTTCCAAGGTGCTGGCAGAACAGCCCAAAAGAAATCACCAGAGCTTAGTTTCCTTTTTGTATGGAATACAGCTTATTCGTCCTGAGCCCGATCTTGGGTATACTTCTTGAATGCGCTCAGTCACATTTATAGTAGAGTTGAAATTTCTGCTTTATTTAAGTTTTATTTAACTTTATATAAAATACATCTGTCCTTGCAGATCTTTGTACTTTGCACAAACTTTCCTTTAAACATTTAATTTAAGAGCAATCATATCTGTATCATCAGTGTTACTGCAGTCCACTGAGTGCTTTGCAGATCTTTACATGAAAGTACATAGAACTCAGCGGACAAGTTTGGAGGAGACTTGGTCTTTGAATGACTGTGTGTTTAGTATTAATTTTTAAAGAAACTCTGAAAATGTGATTGAAGTAAAATAATGAAAACACTATGCTGAGAATTGGATCTAAGTTTACAGACATTATAAACACCAGAAGAGAAGGATTCCCCCAGCGTGGTTTTATGTTGATAATTATGCTGATCAGAAGTCTAGTTCTGTATCAATGTGTATTTTATTGCTTCTTTTCATTAGATTGAACTACAGTGTTTAGTTTATAAAAATGAGTTTTGTGTTTTATCAGGCATACTAATTTTTCTTCTGCTGAGCATATTTACCACTTTAGCACCATCATTGTTTGTTACAGCACAACAGGCATGAAATAAGCCTCCATTTCTATCATGTTTAATTTTTCCCTTTAAAGAAACACCTTTAAAAAAGTTAAAATCTTCATTAATATCATTAGATTTCTAAAAGCTGAAAATATACTACATTGCAAAATGCAGTACAAAAATGGCATGACAGATTTTGGTTGTTTCTGATATTTCTCCACTGTCTTTTTAAAGAGATATATGCAGTTTCAGTAGTTGAGCCAAACAGTATCATGCAGCCATCTTCCCTGCTCTTTGCCCAGCCTCTTCTCCCCATACCTGCTGGGTTAAAAGGCTAATGTTTCTTCCTGTTGGCCCACAAGTATTTGATGGGTATTTGTTGGATACCCATTTATGTTCCTAACTGCTGGTAGATTTGTCACAGAAATCCTGCTGATGCTGGCTGGTTCAAGGCTAGTTTTCACTGTCGGTAACTTTGGGTTATTACGCTCTCATGTTAAATCTTTTTTTTCCGATAACAGGACACCATCAGCAGTCACTACTAGTTATGCAGTAAGTTTTCCACATACCTTATTTCCCTGATTATAAATTTTAAAAAAACTACTCTTGAACCATTTTGGAAGGCTAGTGTCACTGGACTGAGATTTGGTTATATTGTATTTTATTAGCTCTGCTCTGTAGGCTGAAATGAAGCTGGTGGCCAGGACCAGCCTCCAGCAACTGATGTGAACACTATAGGTAGAAATCAAATTGCTAACAAATTTCCAGACTGGTTTTAATGCCTTAATAAAGATACAAGTAAAAGTTTAGTTAAAGAGTGCACAAAATAATAGAATAGGAAATTATTTTCTAAGAGAGAATTGGGAAAATTAGTTTAGAAATACAAAAACTATATTGCGAATTAAAAGATACAAGACAATTACAATTTAAAATCAACTCATTTGACTATTACAAGAGGCTCTGTCTTGTTTTATGGTGCATAAATGTGCAGATTTCAAAACATGAATGCACCTGCATTATTAGGTGGTTTTCAGAAAAGTTTTTTGTAATCAATTTATCATTATCTTGGAAGTGGCTTAAGGCTTTTCAACACATACATTGTAGAAGTGTCAAAATGGGGCTGCTAAAATCTGTGAAGAGCTAGTCTAAATATTTATAAATAAAGGGAAGTTTTAAGGAACTTAAGAAAGAGATTAGTTTAGAATACATTTGGAATAATGGTGTATCACTAGAAATAGGGGAAACTTTAAGACTGAGGCTTTCCTAGCTTCTTCCAGGAAGCGCATTTTCTTCTTTCTTCTTGTGGTTCCCTATTTTCAAAGTTTCATCTTGAGCATGTAGTTTTCTTCCGAATTTTTTTTTTTTTTTCAGTAGGACTAGTCTTCTGTCTTCCCTTGTAGAAGAGAGGTAATGAGAACCATGGCTTCACAGGAATGCTCTTAATTAATACCAGTCTTGATTTCCTGTTTCTTGTTAATGAGAAAAAGAGCTGAACATATAATGGAATGAAAATGAGAGTCAGGAATGATTTTACATTGGCATGCAGAATTTTTAAGTTGCCAAAGGCTTTGCAATTTGCTTTCTTTTATTGTATGTTTGGAACTGCTGATTGTGGTCCCCTTCATGTAGTTGCATATAAATTGATAGATGAATGTTTTGTCTTTGAGATTGACATGCAAAACAGACAGTAGTATGAGTGTTCATACTTTTGTTTTTTTTGGTATATGAAATCATGAAGTGATGTTCATAGCTGGAAACTGAAAAATTATTTCTTTTTAGATTAAGTAACTTCAGTTTGGCATGGGAGTGGTTTTTGTTGTATGAGTGGAGGTTTGACTGCATTGTAGTGGAAGTCTGATGGTTCGAATAAGTCTATATTGCCTTTTCTACTCAAAGAGGAGCAAGTTTAGAGATTCTTAGTTCTTTTATTGGTTGCTGCACTTGGAAGATGGGAGATTTTTGTAGGTGTTTCAGTAAACATACAGCTGGAAGTCTTTTGGTTGTCTTCAACTTGATGCCTAATTATGGGTAAAAGGTTAGAGAACTGATTTAGGAAATAGGTCACTTACACTACTTCAGGGAAACTGATGAGCAGCACAGTAAAACCCACAGTTGCTGAGGTAGTGACTAAGGTTTTTACATTCTGAATTGCTCATCAGATTATGGAATTTTTTATGTTTAACATTTCTCATGTCAAAATATTTGGGTTTTTTCATACAAGGTAACAAAAACATTTAGAATACTTGCTGATTATCAGTGGAACTCAGAACAATACATGGTGCAATATGATAACATTCTGCAATTTGCTAAAGAAATTTTTGGCTTGATAACTGTAAAAGTTTTAAGGAAAAAATTGTTTACTAATTATGCTCTGTATTCTGAATGAGGGATGTGTATGTTCTTTGGAGTAATTTCTGTATTGTTTTGACTGTACAATTAACAAATTGATCAGAACTGGCTCAGTTTCAATTTGTAAGTAAAGTCATACAGGAAGTATAATATCTAATTATATGGGGGGAAAAGTGTTTAACTGGACCTCTGAGTTGTGTTAAGAGGTATCAGATAAAGACGTAACTATTATTTTTGTTCTGTTGCAGGGATTTCTCCAAAGTTAATATCCTGGTACCTGGTGCTGGGCTAGGTAGATTGGCGTGGGAAATAGCTATGCTCGGTTATGCTTGCCAAGGAAATGAATGGAGCCTCTTTATGCTCTTTTCTTCTAACTTTGTACTCAACAGGTATATAGCTTATATTTTACTTGCTAATTAAAACCTAGAGAGGCAAAGTCATAAATGATTAAAGTCTGAATTTATAAATCTCATAAGAATAGATTTTTAAGTCCTAACACAGGACACACATACTCACTTTTTAGAATGTTTTAATGAAAAAAAAGTCATAGGGATAAATGGGGAAGGAAGCATTGTATCTGAGTCATTAAAATTATAGAAAGCATGAGTGTTTAAGTTATGAGATGTAAAATCTCTAGATTGTACCACAGATTTTCTGCAAGTATTTGATTAAGTTTTATGGTTTATTTCACATTTCTGTAAAATGCACACCTATCTTAGTGGTGTCAAATACGGACTCATAAATATGTTTATAATATTTAGTGGTAGAGATTATTAACAGGAAAGCTGTTAAAATCAAGTATTAGATTCCATAGTAAAATTTTAGGCACTGTTATGACTGTTACGAAAAACAACCACTGAAGCATGCTCAGCATGAGTGGCTAAAAAAGTGTTAACAGTTCCACAGTTATGCCAAGGTAATAGAGTGCAGTAAAATTTGACTTTACAGGTTTGACCTAGAATGACATTTCTATATTTGGTATTCTGCCACTTGCACTGGAAATTACTGGTTTCAAAATGAAGTTGTTAGAGAGGAAAGCAGGCAGCACATGAAACTGTTCTTTTAAGAAAAGGTGGGAAGACTGGGTGGGCAAGTGTGAAAGAGGTCTGGGGTATGTTGGTTTTTTGCGGGGAGTTGGTGCCAAGTTCAGAGAGGGAGAATTTGCCAGTTCATTCATCAGTCTCGTAAGTGTACACCTTTGCTGAAAACACCTAAACTACTGGTTTGTATTCTGCATTAACATAATGTTCTGGAGACCTGTTTATAGACTGATTGTCCACAGCAAACTGTGATGATCTTACATCTCTTACAGCTTACTGTTCAAAAATAACAAGGGGGAAGCACTGTTTGTGATGGTTGCTGCATGTCTGCATTTAACAGTAGTGGTCAATGTAATGAAAATAGGTGTTTACTGGAGGTTCATTTGTTCTATTTTTCCTACTTTATTCTCAAATTACTCACCTGGTGGTGAAATTATATATCACAGTTGATGTGACTGATGCCTTGCAGGTAAAGAAGGGAAGCCAGATTTCTCTCACACTTTGGAACTTTTGAAATTATTCAAAGCAGCATAAAAGTATTCATTTCCCATCTTTGGGAGCAATGATCAGCTGTCACAGAGGTTAGTTAACTTCACCCCTACCTAATTAACTTCAGCCCTACCTACCTCTGATGACAAGCTACCTTAAGTAATGAGTCGTTGGCCTATACATGGAATTGTCCTGAAGATTCATACTTAGCTAATGGTAGTAATCATTCTTAGCATCTAATGCTCATATGATTTTTCCTGTTTATAAAGGATGTTTAGCAAAGAGGTGTATATGCATTAAACTTGCTAAGAGTATGAGATTTTAGACAGTAAAATTGAGTATTGTGTAACTGCTGTAATCTTCATTTTTTCTGGGCAAATCATCAGTTACATTTCCTTGTTAGCATGGAAGAGAATACTGCTCGCCTGGCTATGAACTGCAGTCACTTCAGTTGAAGTCCAAGCATTCCTTTCTGCCAGACCTGATTGTGGGCTTGGTATGTCTCATATGAAGGTTTTAGGGACTTGGAGAATCTTTCAGTTTAGTCTTAAGTGGCTGTTCACAGCCTTCTGAAATGGGTATGTTTGATTTCCTGAAACTGGAAGAAACAGCAATCATCAATATGAGCTGAAGATAATAAGAAAGAGTGGTAAGAACGATTTAGCATTTAGTCAGTTTTTCACTATAGTCTCAATTTATTTTTGTTTTCCGATGATAAAAACATGAGAATTTTGCTGACATGTGCTTAACAGTTTGGATATACCTTCTTTCTCTGACCATGGTTTACTTTTAGAAGGACAAAGTACTGTTTTGGGTGTCAAGCCAACTGCTGCAGTAGGTTCCTTAATTTACAGTGACTTAATATTTCTGTATACAAAGTGGTATCTGCTGATTTTCACAGTTTAAAAAACCTCCTCAATTCTCTTAAATGGTAAACTTTTGTTACAGTGGATAAAGTTGCATGATATGTAGAATGTGTGTCAAGGCATAACTGTGGTCACTGTAATTATTTGAAATTATAGTGTGTTATTCTGTTGAAGAAGCTCTAATTTTAGAACAAACTGGTGCTGGGAGTACTTAAGCTACAATGGCTCCCAAGATGCTTCAATCCTTTTATGGGAAGTTCTACTTTTCCTCATACACATAAGGGTTTTATGTGGTGTATTTTTCTAGTGTTTATGTGAGTTTTGACTATAATGACAGATGTCAGAGGTGACTATTGGTGGTACAGACACACCTCATTTGTTAGAGGTTTTGGAAGAGGAAAAACTGAAAAGTATAATTTGTTCTCCTGCCTCTTCAGGCAGTCTAAAGCCACAGGACATGTTACTTACCCCTGTGACATCTGACAGGAGGGCAAACAACACCAGGGTGGTGTATGGGTGGATGAGACAGGAACAGCTGGTTACTGACTTGCTGTTTTCTAGAGCAGTAGATTCAGAGCACAGGGTCAATAGCCTTGGTCTTACTTAATTTGAGAAAGTTCCATTCAAGTAATATAAAATCACTTTGTACACAAGTCAGAGTAGAGTTAGTTTAAAAAAGATTTAACACCAGTAGAATTCAGGCTAGTAATACTTTCTGTAAAGAATGTAGTTTTATATAAATCTTGAAACTTGGAGAAAGGCTACTTAATTGTGTTTGTTGCATGTCCATGAAAGCCTCAGGATGAAAACAGTTAAGTTACACTTGATCTGTAAAGCAGTGGTCAGAAGTGAGATTTGACCTGTCCATTTTTCCAGAACTGTCTTTTCAGATGAATGTTGAACAGTAAATGCCCTGCCCCTATGGAAAATAATGAAGTGTGTCATATAATACAATACAGATTACACATCTTTTGTTACAATGATGGAATTGCAAAGGACTGGAGTAATTGGTTTTGAAGTGCAAATTGCTGAAGCTGAAAGTGGAAGTTTTCAAGCTTGCATATGAAAAGGGATTGCTCTTTTCTATTAAATTGGGAATTTCTTTTGGCACTGTTTCAGTATACTGCTGCTCAAATACAAGCTGGTTTTGTATTATTTTTATTTTATATAATGAAATATAAATATGATATGAAGAAGATAAAAAATGTTATTTCAAAGACTTTTTCACAGATATATTATAACCACCAGCCAAAAGAGTGCACTTTTTATGACCCAGTAGATTGCTTGCAGTTTATGGAGTGTTTGATGATATGTATTTTATGGCACAGATACGTCCCCTTTTGTCTCTGTAAGAAAATGCTTTCAATTTTTAGTTACAAACTGATTTTACAGGACCATGGGAAAAGCTTCTTGGACTGAAATGCTCTAATTTATCACTTTTTAAAATAAGAGCTGATTTAGTTAATCATGCCAATCTAAAACTTTTATTCTACAAAGACATGTTTACTTAGTGTAATTACAGTGATCCAGATGTTACAAACTAAAAATGACTTCTAGTGTGCTTTGCAAAAAATGGCATTTATTTTTGAAATTTTAAAGAATCCTTTCCCTTAGCATCTGAAAAATTGGTTTTATTTTGCTGTGCTTCTGTGATTATGGTTCAGAAAAGACGGAAAATGAGACTAGACTAGAATGAGAACAGACATTTTCATTAAAAGTCATGGAACTAATGTTACTAATTTTTTTTCCTTCTTTTTTTTTCTTTTATATTAATAGAAAGATATATGATCCAGAAAACGTTAGCTTCATGGAAAATAGTAAATCATAAATTTCATTAATCTTACAAAATAAACTTATTTTCTTTTCAGCAGAGGAATGAGCTGGAGAAAATGGCAAAAAATTGGAAAATTCTAAAACTGGGCAGTTATTTTGTGGTAATAATTTGTGTGTCAGAGTAAAATTAGGTTTTTTATCAGTTCATAATGATGGGCACTCTGAAGTGTTGTGAAATAGATGAAGTCCTTCAGTAAATGTGTAGCTTTTACAAGAACTTTCACTCCTATATTTCTAGCTAAGAGACAACAATTAGTTGAAACTGAATTGTGTCAATTTTCATATTTTGCAGATGCTCTGAAATTAACTCCTGTAAGCTTTATCCCTGGATTCATCAATTTAGCAATAACAGAAGATCTGCTGATCAGATACGACCAATTTATTTCCCAGATGTTGATCCTCACAGTCTTCCTTCTGGTTCAAACTTCTCTATGACAGCAGGGGATTTTCAAGAAATTTATTCTGAGTGCAGTGAGTAAATGCAAATGTCTAGGCTATCGATTAACTTCATGTATCTTCAGAGTATTTGGCATAGTTAGTGATTACAGAGAAAACAGAACTGTACAAGCACTAAGTAAAAAGTACTAACTATAGCAAGATTTTCTTACTCAGAATATTTCTCCAGCTGTACAATAAAGTGCAGATCAATAGGTCTATTATGCCAAATCAGCTTTTCTTCTTAGTTATAAAACAATACAGACAACTCCTTGTCTAACCGAGCTTGCAGGAGCCTTCCTTACAGTTACTTAATTATTTGTGAACATAGACTTGTATTCTTCTAAATACTAAGTAGGGAGGCCTAAAATCACTGGATATTTTTGCAATTGTATTTTTAAGAGTTATCATATGAAGTTCATAGGACAGGTGAGTAATAGCACACTTGGGCCTTAATTTATATAAAATATGTTACAACGTTTACATTTTACAGTAGGTAATATATGTCATTTTATGTGTATGAACAATTTTATGAAGTGTATCACTAATATGTTAGAGTGTGTACATGTGCATACACACATATATACAGGTCAAATGAACCCAAATTAACAGTTTTTAATATAAACCAAAATATTTTACCTGTAAGCAAAATTAGGAGCCTTCAGGTCTTGTTAGTTAAAGGTAATTCTGCGTGTGTGAAAAAATACTAGGGTTAAATGATGAATTTTAGAGGGGTAAAAGCATTGAAACTCATCTCTATACTTTGCTCTTTTTATGCAGATACATGGGACTGCGTAGCAACTTGCTTTTTCATAGATACAGCACATAATGTGATTGATTACATTGATACTATATGGAAAATACTAAAGCCTGGAGGAATATGGATAAATGTAGGCAAGTGTGACCATCCTCTGTTTTCTGACTTATTTTTGATTGAATAACAGGCATCTAATACTTGAAAAGTGTGTGGGGATGAATGTGTGCAGAAAACTGTACAGCTAGAAAAACACAGGGCTTGGAAATTATCTCAGAAATGTTCAAAATATGTCCAGGTGTTTGCTGGTTACAATCAAATCAACAGCATGTGATTTTTAAATATGCAAGTAAATCTTCCTAGTGGCAGGTTTTGCATTCATGCATCAAACATTTGTTATTTGACAAACCTAGTGTTCTGTATTTTTTTTGCTATTTTTCTAAGAAAATAGAACTTAATCTGTGTGTAAATGCATTCTTGGTTTTTTTATTTTTAAATGCCTAATTGGTACTGTGCTTCTAAGCAGGTGTTACAGGAATGAAATTTATATATGCCTTGGATCAAAACAAAATACATTTGATTTAAATCTTTTATGGTGAAGGAATGTCAGACAAAACTCAGGCATTAAACATTTTGCATAGTGCAGTTGGTCAGTTACTGGTCAGTCAGTCGTTATCCCAGTCTTGGCCAGTCACAGAATGCAAGAAGAGCTCCTGAGCTATAGAGTCTGAACTGAATTTAAGATACAGAAAACACAATCTGGTGGAAAATGTGACAAATTGTTGAATAAGCAGCTGAAGTAATTTGTTTTCATTTGGCATTGATTCTGAAATTCATTATGAAAATGATATTTGAGTTATACATTCTTTTGTCAGTATTTATAGAATCATAGAATTATTTGGCTTGGAAGTGATCTAGTTTCAACCCTCCTGCTGTAGACAGGGAACCTTCCAAATTTTTGAATATGTGAGTCTGGATGTAAGTGTTTGCTGCACTTCCAGTATGGGCTCTTGATTTTTTAAGATATTTTTTGTCTTTCTGATAGCCATTTCTATTGTATCTTTGTTTTCTAGGGCCTCTCCTTTACCATTTTGAAAACTTGGGAAATGAACTTTCTATAGAATTAAGCTACGAGGATATAAAAAATGTTATCCTGCAGTATGGATTCCATATACAGGTAAAACGATGCTGTAGTTTGCAATGAGTTGCACTGATATAAATCAGATAAACTGCTTTGAATAAACAGCCATAAATTTAGTTCAAAATAATGGTATATATTAACAACTTGTAGGAGTATGACATGTGTGTTACAAATTATCTGCTTTCCTCATTTTTTGAGAAGTGTATAGATGGGCCTTGAAGTCTAATAAGTATATAACCAATTTCTTATATAGTTCTCATAGAGAAGATGTCTTTAAAACTGCTGGTTTTTTTCAGGTGGAGAAAGAATCTGTACTGTCAACTTACACTGTGAATGAACTCTCCATGATGAAATACTACTATGAATGTGTGTTGTTTGTGGTGAGAAAACCAGAATAGTACTGGTCTCAATAGGTTATTGAGAAAAAAAATGTTGGCTTGAAAGCTAGAAATGAGGTCTCGGTCTTGGTAAAGTATGGACACAACCTCAAATCAGTGGTGCCTTCTTATTCCTAAGAGGATATAGATAGTGTCTATTTTCTTAATATCCTTATTGCTATTCAGACATATACTAGGCCATGCATATTTGTAATATACTTGTGAAAGTGGAGGATGAAATGTTCACATACACTGTCCTTGTGCTTTGGAATGCATTAAAAATAAAAGCAAAAATGTTTTCTTGAGAACAAAATGTAACATTTGCTATAAGTAGGCTAATTCTCTGCATATGCTGCCTAATTTTTCATAGATTTATAGTGATTTTTTTTCTACTTTCTGTTGTTAGGAGTGCATGGAGATGCTTACTGTACTAGCTGTGTCATGTTTAGAGAAGTATTTTTAAATGTATACTTAAAATATGAAGTTTGAAAAGGTTGGAAAGTGGTAAAATTATTCTTGACAGATAAAATAGCCATCAGACCTGTTAGAGAATTTTCTGTGGAACTGAAGTAGATTATTATACAAATTCTAATTTTTGTCTGTGTCACTGTTAACAGTTTAATTAAAACACAGAACCTGTAGGCAATTTGAAATACTATGTGAAAGCAGAATACTGAGTGAAGGAAAAACAGTGTCACAGGGAAGCACTATGTTAACCTCAGTTCAGGAATATTACTAGTTTTGATTGATCTTAGTGTTGAAACTGAAATGTATTAGATGCTTTGCCATCTTGAAATACATTGATTTTGAGTCATCTTCTGACTGCTTAAGCCAAAACTTCTAAAGCCGATAAAGCAGCTGAGTTATCCATCCCATATGTAGGTAGTACAACATAAAAACACCTGTTGGGGCACTGAAGTTAGATGTAAATATGTGCTATAACCTAATCACCTCTACATAAGTCAGGATATGCAGGCAAATTGGTAGACAATTTCTGTGTAATTCCAGACATTTTACCCTTGTGACTTCTTGGTTCCTTATATTAGTTTGTTTTTTTCCTGGCAGATGTGGCTTAGGTGAATATTAGACTACAAGTCATGATACGATAGAAGAGGCTGAATCTTCTGTCACTTGTAAGTTATGTACACGAAAAAAAAGAATTAATAATCACTAGTCTGACAGGAGGTGTAATGTTTTGTTTTCTTAATATGTTGATTACCTAAAGTACCATTTTCATGCAGTTTCAAAATGGTCTTTAAAATATAAAACCATTATGATGAGGGCTCTAGTTTTTTTCATATTTGGCCTTAGTGACGCTGGTCAATAGCTTTTTTATTTCCTCTTATTTTTAGTGCCGTCCTTCATACTTTCAATAGTGATGTCCTAATCATACCTCTTTAATAGATCTGTTATTGGCTTTTAGATTTTTCCAATTCAGGCCAGCAATTTGTGCCTTTATTCCTAAACTGAAAATCTGCAAGGAGAAACAGAAACTTTTGGTTTTGTAGTTTCAACACCACATAAGAAAGGATGCACCTGGATGCCCCTTTCCACTCAGAATCGTTACTGAAATAGAAGCTTCTGGTCAACAGAGGTTTTTAAGTGTACACTGTGGCTTAAACTAGTCTTACTTGAACTCTTCTTTCTAAAAGTGCACCACCATGATTCAGTTCCATAAATGAACTGTCAAAGATCTACCCTGCTCCAAGAGAGATGTGTTTCAAGATGAAACACTGCTATTGCAAGAAATAAATTAAAAATAAAACCTTTGCACATCTAAAAATAAAGAACCCACTTGATTAAATTTCTGTATTGTACCATTTGCTTTAATTTTTGAAGGAATTTGTGATTCTTTGCTTTAAATCTGCTTTTCCCCCCTTAAATTTCAAGCTCTTTGTAATCAGACAAAGGTTAAGTGAATGTCGTTATGCTGTTGCTGAGTAGCATCTCTCTGTAATGTCAGTCTGTGACTTGGAATGTGGTGTACCTGCTTCTCAGAAATAGGCAATGGAACTCTTTCCTTCTCGTTGAGTGTCAATATCCTTTGTTCTGATGGTTTTGTTCCATGTTGTCACAGGTGCCATTTTTATCTGTTCTCTGAAATTGTTTTTATTTGCTTACATCAGGTATAATGTGGTGATATGCTTTTATTTCTAATGTAGAAAATGCTGGGGTTTTCCTGCCATATTCTCCTTTTAAATTGAAAGTTGCATTAAGAGTTGGAAGCAAAATAATCTTGTGAATGAGCTGTGTTAGTAGTGTTTTACCTTCAGTCCTATTTATGAGTTCTTAGTTATGCACAGGGATAATTGTGTATTATAGAATGTGATAATTGTTTTATTTAGTTGTGTACACGGAGGAAATGCTCAAGGTGTTCATCAGCGATGACTGTTTACTTTAGATCACTATTAAACTGTACATGGTAACAGCTGAAAACTAAAATGATGCATAAATTATAAAACTTCTTTATATGGAGTTTGACAAACGTAAAACGTCCTAGCTTTTTTTTTTTTAATGTGGTACGTTCTGAAATCGATTGCGAAAGTGAGGGACAGTTTCACGTTTCTGCGTGCACTTTTCGCTGTTTTCAATGTATGTAACGGAGCTGGGGTTCTTTGGATATTAAAGCTTGTGGCATGGCTTGATCTCGCTCGTGTTTGACTCCTTCACTGCTCGGTTTCATGGCTCCAGCGCTTTTCGCTCCCTCATCCCGTCAGGAAGCGCGGCGGGCAGCCCCACCCACCTCCTGGCGGCGGCGGCCGTGGCGCGCGTGCGCGTTGCAGCGCGCGGCCACTGTGCATCCGCGGGCGGGGGACGGGAGCTCCGCGGAGCCGGCGGCGCGCTGCCCCTCATGGCCAAGCGGCACGCGGAGCCGTTAATGTGTCACGTGCCTGTCAAGCGACTCCTGCGCGAGCCGCCCCTTCCCCGCACGGCCGAGCGGCGGTCCCGGGGCGAACCGGCGCGCGCCGGCTCGGCCGCCCCGAAGCGGCCGCTGGAGGAGGCTGAGGCGCCGCCGGGTAAGCGGCCCGGGACCAGCGGCCCCCGTGCGCAGCCCGGGGCCGCGGCCGGCGGGCGACGGCGGCATGGTGCGCTCGCGACGCCCCAGGACGAGCGGGCGGCGGAGGGATGTGCCGGTGGCCGCGGCAAAGAGCGTGCTTCCGCCGCCGCCAAGGTAACGGAGATGGACGGGCCGGGCCCCTCGCCTCCGGGGAGGGAAATGGGCGGGAGGGGCCGGTAGCAGCTGAAGCGTTACCGCAGAGTGCGGCTGTCTCTCGGGGGTGCTGGGGGGCCTTAGCCAGGCACGGCAAAGCGTTTGATGCCGTGCAGCCCCTTGTGTGTCTTCGGGGATTAATCGGCTGTTGGACTTCCTAAGCCTTTTTTTTTTTTTTTTCCTTCCTGATTATCGTTCTCGAAACAAGAGAAATAGCATCCAGATTCCTCCGCTTCCCTCCTGGTCCGCTCCTCCCC